>MU204432.1:5945936-6006526 GCA_017309775.1 Paedocypris sp. Pulau Singkep
AAAAAAAAAAAAAAAAAAAAAAAAAAAAAAAAAAACAAATCTCAGTAATGTTTTAAGGGAACGCTAGCTCAGATGTACACACAGTAAATGCCTCAGTTTTTCCTAATAATCCCGTTAAAACAGCATAGCGTCATATATGAGATATTTTTAGCCTACTCACATATTTCCAGCCCAGCGTTGTGTGACAATTCTCACAGTAAATATCCGCCACAGCGTGAAGACCAGTCAGAAGCAACCTTTCCTCCGCCGGACCACAGCCTACATTTACACTGAAACCACCAAACCATAGACATTTAATAAATCATATACTATATTTACACAAATATGAGCACCCCCTCCCCCTAATTTATCAGGCACAAAAAACGTCTTGTTTTTTTACATTTCTGGCTAAATTAAGTATTTTTAAGGAAAAAAAATGTAACCTAATTTACAAACCTAGCTTGTGACTTGTGTCCTGAGTGATAGGAGTCATAAGTTAGTTCATCAAAACGACTTTCGTTTTACTTGAATAATAGATTTTTTAAAAAGTTATATATTATAGCCATCGAAGCTACAACTCCCAAATTGTGAATCGGATTGAGTGCACTGAGAGCAGCGCAAGCCGACAGACAAAATATCAACAATTCCTTGTGCAGCAGAGCGAGCGTTTTGATTGTGTATGTTTCTTGGATTATTTACTCCTTGACAGTGTTCATTTTCAATGTTCTCTTTCTGCAAGACGCTTTGGACTCCGTTTGTAGCCGTTAGTACTAAGCTTCCCGGATGTGGTTTGTAGTCTCTGTTTGTTGTAATATTAATGACTGTATTAATTTTAATGGTACTTAATCCAAAGTTATTTTGTCTCTATTAAGTGTCACTGCGTGGCTAATGTTTCCTTAGTTATTTCTGTTATTGAGCCAATAAAAGCTTATATGCACGTCTGCCTCAGGAACCATAGTTTAAAGACACACATGTTCACCGCTGCATAAAGACAACACGTTTCTGAATTTTTAGATGGCTCCTGACTTGAAATAAGGAACAATTATATTTATGCGCACATACGCACAAAATTATAAGCATCACTCAAGATTTTGATCGTCAAAATTTTGAAAAAATATTTGCATTAATACGTTATTAGTAATTTGAAACATATCCCTCCCCAAAGCTATCACCAAAGATACTCACACAGAATTGAAGAGGTAGGCACGACCTTGACTACCCTGAAAGGACTGAGAAAACAAGGACAAATCAGTTGCCCATGATCAAACAAAGCTGCACATGTGGATGGAAGACAAAAGAACCCAAACCTTGGAAATGAGATCATCATGGTTTGCCAAATGTGCTCGGCAGTGGACGCAGCTGTAGCGCCGATGACAGGAATCCAGATAAGCCTGGAACGTTTTGGCCTTGGTCTGCTTCACCATGCTTCTAGAGTTGAAAACAAAGAGCAAATCTAGAGGTTAAAAAGGCTGCAAACGGAATCTTGATGAGCTTGAAGAAGATCAACAATACTGTTAGAAAACTGGTTTCTCGACAAGATAAGCATCTAACAAAATTTGCATACTCGCCCAGAAAGTTGCTTTAAAATGTCTGATCCTAGCAAATTGGTTAAACACACTAACTTGTAGTTTTTAAACAAACTTGCATATTTCACATATTTGAGTGTTTCTGTGATTGGTTGCCCAACAATCTAGTGTCCAGAGCTACAGCTCCACAGGACCCAGAAATAGACCAAGCGGCTGAAATGGGTGAATGTTAGCGCTTTGTATTCATTTGAAGTTCATTTCCTGGTCCAGATATACACCAGGAACAACATACACAGACCAAATGACCTACTTTGCTTGGCTGCCCACAGTTGCCCCATATATGGCACGCCAGGCACGAGGGTAAACAGGGCTGAGTGCTGATAGATTACCACGCCATGCTGTCATCAATACACGTTTCCAGAATTTATTACCAAATGCGTGGATTCAAAAGCTCGCAATAACGCGTGATCGTCCCTTTCTGAATTCAAACCTAACCAGACGACAGGCCCGCGGAGCAGCTGGAGCACAGCTGAGACGTCAACGACTCATTCACAAACGATTCTTTGAATGAGTCGATTGTTAAAAACGACTCCAAACGAACAATCGACGGCTAAGGGAACAGCGGTGAAATGCATGACAAAAGAACTGTTCAAAAGAGCCGAGTGGCAAATGACTCGAAACACCGACGACAGGAAAAAAAAATCTAAACATTTTTAAGCGGACTGTCAAGTGTTACCATCTGCTAATTTCAGTTAATCTCATTTTGTTACGTGCATAACCGTGTGTAATATTCGATTTATTTCAGCAGGCCAACACGATGTGTAAAAAAGACTAACAGAACCTGTTTGTTCTAGGAGACACACAGCTAAACGGCGCACTCACCTCGATTGAAGCGATGTCTGCAAGTCAAACGTTTCTAGCAAGTTTGTCAGAAGAAGAGAAGCGCAGTCAAGTCAACGACATGAAGGCAGAGCGCTCTGCAAACGTGCGCACTCAACCAAACAAACAAACGAACGTGCACAGCGCGCGTTCTCCTCACTGCCCTTTTGTTACCGTGCCTCTAGCTCGAATGCTAACACAACACGGCGTTTCACCACAATCTATTCAAACTCTTTTTCAAACCAGCCACCGATCCGTGCATGTCCCGAACCGAAAGATCTCCGCGGCTTTATTGTGATTTTCAGGAGGAAGTTTTTTTATATGCCGTGTGTGCAAAACAAACCGCTGCCGACCAATCACAACCCAGAAAAGAAGCCATAAATATAGGTCAGCCAATAAAACGCATTTCCATTCCGGTGCGTTTTGAAGTCTGTCGAACTTTACATTCACGCTAAACCGCTTCAAAGACCAAAACAACAAAGTCCGCGTCTTGCTTATCTGTGGCTTGTCTCTTATTTAGAAGTTGCAGTAATTTTTTTGTTGTGTGATTGATTGCATTAAATGTGCTCAAACTCCAAGTGTGCGTGCGTGCGTGCGTACGTGTGTGTGCATAGTGCAAACACTATTCATTATACGGTTACACTACAGTTATAGTATTCATTATACATTATACTATATAAGTTCTTTTAAATCCTCGATTTTCTCAAATATTTAAACTGTTCTCAGACAGACAGACAAACACGCACACACACACACGCGCGCACGCACACACACACACACGCACACAAAACAAATACTATACAAAGACACACGCTGTCAAACATTTAGACACACATATACACAAACACACACACGCACAAAAGATATACATTGTAAATATGTACACACCAATACACATTTGCAAAAGCGTGTAATTCTCATTTTACATAATTCTCATTTTAAGCGTGTACATTATAGTTTCACACTGTACGGCCTATTGACCATGACTGGACTTTGGACAGCGTGTTCTAGAAGGAGGATGTTTATTTACAATAAGGGCCGGGCGTTCCTGAAAGGAAAACTGCAATAAACAATTAAAAAATCGGCCTAAAGGAAAGAATCTCGACACGTCCCACTTTTACAACGTTTTATTCATTGGTATTTCTATCACTGACATGATGATATAATGATGACATCAGTGATGAATTTGGATGCATCACAGGTCTCTGGTGTGAGATCAGTGACCCAGATGAGCCACAGTTCCTGTAGATCTTCCTTGTCTTGTCACCATCTGGATAATATCTGTCTCCTGTTTATTGACTTAACAGAGAAGATCTATATGAAACAGGGTAAGAACTGTCATTGTAAATTGAATAAAAGACACAGACATCCTGCATGTGTTTACCTTAAAGAGAATGAGAAACACACAAATTGTGCTTCATGACGTGGGTTGTTTGTGTTGTCTAATATAGTCTGATAATAAAGCGGGATAGTCGGTCATGACTCCTGTGGCTCCCGCAGCAAACGCAGCATCAATATCCTGTTCCTCATTACAAACAAATAGATGAATCTGAAAAGACACAGGCAGTGTGAACAGCAAAATGCACCAATATACAGTATACACCTGCATGTAGCAATTGTGGGGATGGAGTTATCAATGTACAATATTGCCGAGATTTACAAACCAGACAAAATTAAAAAAGAAAAAGTGTCAAATAAATTGGGGGACTTCGAAATGGGAAAAAAAACATTGAATTCAGTGACAAAATGACAGTGGAAAAAAAAAAGTAAAAAGTTTTTTCTAATGTTAACTAATCTAATGATAAGTAAAATTCAACTGTAAACAAATATCGACTTACAAATTAAAATGTGACTTAGTGCCATCTAGTGACCAATTTGTGTCAAGATTTATATGCACCCTCAGGTAAATGGGACAAATGTCCCAAGTTTCGTTAGTGCTCGATTTTCATTGTCAATCATGTTTTTAAGGTTAACTTTTTTTTTACTGGATGTTGTGAAGCAAAAGTTATAAATAACACTCTATAAGGAGGATTCTGCCAGCTGACAAACCTGAATCCCTCTGTCTTTGAGATGCTTGAACATTCCTTTTCTCAAAGTTAGTCTGTGGGGGAAAAAAAATAAGTCACACGCTCGTAATAAACGTCATCCTGAGACAGAATTATATATTAATTAATAGACACCTTTTGATTAAAAGAACAACCATTGGGCTTCTCAGCACGGCCATATCGGGTACGTACGCTCTGTAGGGAAGACGACAACAAGACGTGGAGTCCACACACGTCCGAAGAACACGAGATGCACTCACCTGTTGAAGATCTGCGGCAGGTAGAACTGCAGGAAACTTTCTCCGAGCGGAACGAAGGGAAGAAGGCCGCTGTAGTACAGGAGCAGCAGCTGCAGGCCGCGCCCGGCCGTGAACATGTAGGGCATGCGCGGGTTCTACAGCACACAGAACCGGGCCGGATGAACAACGCCTGGCCTTCAGCAGGACCACTCACACCACGCTCACCTTTCTCACACAGCTGGCCATGATGGAGGACTCAACCGACGCCCAGACAGAGATGCCCTCTCTGTCGTACTTCTGCACCAGATCAGAGATCTAAAAACAAGGGTTAATGCTCCATTAGCTAATAATGATAGCACCCTTTGTTTAGCATATTTGTTAGTGGGATTCTGCTAATGAGGTTTATGATTAAACTGCATTTAAATAGACTGGAAGTATCATTCATTAATTGATTGAGTTTGGTGAAATCGGAAAGCTGGAGAAGACTGGAAATATTTTTCTCCTTGAGAGTTGCTTTCAAAACCATTGCTAGAAACTAGCCTAACTGGTCGTAGCAATTTATTTTTTGATGATTTAATTTAATAATTATAGACGTTTGTTGTAGCCATTGCTGGCAAAAATTTTGCTGACTGGTCATAACCGTTTAGTTAATATTGCAGATAAGCACTACATTTTTAAACAATTCCGTCTTGCTGTTTTGAGCGAGAAAGTTTGTAAACTTCTGAACTTTTGTGCCAGGGCACACCTGAATATATTGCAGCATTTCTCAAGACCGTGTTATAGTAAAAGCGTTCCCTCGGCAACTACTGTAAAGCACACACGACGAGCGCAGCTCTCATGTTTACGCAGTGTCTCTCGCCTTATCAATCAGAGCGCTGTTATTCTCCTTCACTTCAATGTTCACGGCCGTGTCAGGAAACCTTCGGAACACGTCCTCTAATAAAGCGATGTTTCTGTCCGAGCCAGTGCTGTAGTGACCTGTGTGAAAGGCAGATATGTCTGTTTGATTCAGGAAAATAACATTTATTCACGTCTAGTTATTCACTAGTGATTTTATGGGTTCACCTGTCTTGAAAGTGACCTCAAGTGTTTCTTTATAAGGTGGTAATTCCTAACAAAAACAATAGAATTTAAATGCTTTCAAAATATAAATATAATTACACCTTATAATTTCATTATTGCATGAAATGGAAAGGCATACATTGATAGAAGCAGATGGTGGAAATAAAATTGCCCATAATAAAATATTGACATGAAACCATTTGTATTGTTTACTTCGACCTCTGACCTCCAGATTTAAAGAGGATATGGTGACATCGTGTCCAGTCTGTCGGAGGAGGTTCTCGTCGTGTGACACAACCACATGTCCATCTTTAGTCAGGTGACAGTCCAGCTCCAGCATTTCTGTCCCTTCTTCAACAGCGCTGAGAGGAAACGTGAAACAGAAATAAATTCAAGTGAACATGAAAAGACTAAATAAATAACATAATAATAATAATAATAATAATAATAATAATAATAATAATAAACAAATCATCACACTATATATAATGTGTATGTATGTATTTATATTTATCACATTTTGTTTATTAAGAAAATGTTTTATAATGTAATTTTAAAAGTATGTATTCCATTTTCAAACTTTGAGAAAATAATGATATTAACCATATTTTGACCATTTTTACTGTGAAAGAATGCTTTTAAATACGTATTGTTACATGGGCAATATTGCAACGGACACTGATGTACCGAACTGACCCCAGAACAGCATCTACTCACTGTGTAAAAGCCTCCATGGTGTTCTCAATCCTTTCTCCACTGCCTGACAAGAAAGCAGGACATCAGGAAACGTGGACAAACTCATGTTTAAACTTGCTCAAAAGTTATCATTAGAGTTAATTGCTCACTCTGTCAATTATTACTGTAAATACAAAGCTAAAGCTTCCAGCAATTCAGCACTGAATCATTGCGCAACCATTTTTAAAACTTCAAAGATATGAGTGATCAAAATCAGTACTCAATCCTTTAAAAGAGAAAAAAGTCAACACTCTTTTCTTCTTTTCCATTTCTGGATCACAAAGATCTGAAGCCAATCACAGCAACTCTAGGCCTGAAGGCGGGACGCACTCCCTGGATTGATGACCAACCAATCACAGAGCAGGACACACAAACAGACATTCACACACATCTATGGACACGTTTTTCAGACTATTTTTCCGGAGCACATGTTTTTTGGAGTTTTTTCGGAGACACCGGCAAGAACTTTTATGCCGGGACAGCAGATCAGAAGCAGATTGTGGTACCGATCCAGGATTTTAACTGGTCCAACTTTTTGTTCTCACCCTTCTACTACCCATCCCTATCAGTAGTCCTTAGTATTTACCTATTGTTTAGTTAAGACATCTAACATTTACACTGAGAACCATTAGCAGAAAGGAACGTTTACATCAAGGAGTCAGATATGATGATGATGATGATGAAGGCTTGAGACGCCGTACCTCCCCTGTGTGAGATGTGTGTGCAGAAGAAGGCGCTCTGCTTCTTCCTGTGCAGAACATGGGGGTTCTTCAGGAAGTACAGTGATGTCAGAGCGTATCCTCCGACAGCCGGAAGCAGGTAATACAGGTAACTCGCCATCACCTGCACAACACAATCAGTCTTATATTTACAAGCACGTATCATTGCGATTGTAATACTTCTCAACCAAGTGTCTTACTTCAAGAGTAACAGTACATCAAAACACTTAAACAACCGGAACAAAATCAAATAAAACTAATCTTTTTTTTTTACATTATTGCTTAACAATAAAATGATGCAATTTTTCACAACTCACGTTTCTAATTTCTTAACTTCTTTTCTCTCCAAACTTGCTGGAACTAAAAAGCGGCTTATGTTTCCTGAGACAATCTCTACTTACTCTTTAAAATCCATAATTTCAACAGTTAAAGTAAGAAAATACGTAGGGATAAAAAAAGTATTTTCAGGAACATTTTCACTAAAAGCTAATTCCAACTGAATCTTGCAGTAAACACGGCGCGATTCATGAAGTGTAAACAGAGTGTAACTAAGAAACGACAGTACAAACTGACTGTTAAAAACTCGCTAGACTTGTGATTTATCAGAAAGAATAAAATATGATTTATTGTGCAGCTCTGAAATGTATATAAACATACTGTGTTAATCTGGAGCGAATAATCACATCACACAAGGATTTAATTTGTTTAATTCAGATTTCCTTCATAAAATCCCTTAGAATTTATTTGCATGTTTATAATTTTAACCAATCAGAGTCACTAAATGACAAAACTGAGTCGACGGACAAAACAGACAAAAAAAGTCTAGTTCCATTGTATGTGTGGGACAACAAATGAAAAAGTTTTAATTGTTGCAAATTAGTGTTTTAAAAAAAATCCGCTCTGCTGATTCGAAAAATAAATAAAATCACAAAATGTGTTTTCACTGTACGTAATTATAAAGATGTATACATACACTTATATTTGATTATTGGATACAATGCTGCACACGTGCATGAGTATGTATATATATTTATGTGTATATTTTATATTGTATATTTATATATTAACTGAGTGTGTGTGTGTGTGTGTTAATACACACAGACAAATAAAAATTGTGCAAATAATATTGAATGCACTTACCAGAACTGCGGTTAAGTCCTTTAACTAGTTGCCTGGTAAACTCGGAGACATCCACATTTCACGACACCTGCGCTTCTTTCACTTCAATTCCACCGCTCCCTGTCGTCCCCACCCTGCTCAAACATCATCATTCCACATCAGAAAAATCACCAAAGCCCAACAAAACTAGACGGACTCTAGCACAAAACAGCTGTAGGTCAAACAAGCAAAATGATGCCAAGCTTCTGAACATCTACAAACACCGTACACGTCTCGTCTTTGGCAGTGGCTCTTTCTCACTCTCCTGCATTTGTGACTTTCAGTGAGGTACGAGTGATGATGGAATGTGTGTGTGTGTGTGTGTGTGTGTGTGTGTTGTTCAGCTCCGTGCGGGTTCGAAGTCACTGGGTTGTAGTTGATTAACATTAATTCCAGTTTTCTCTTAATGTGTGTTTTTAAGGACACTTTCAAAAGACGGTTGTAAATCATGATGGATAAGAAAACCAGCAACAACTCTGACATATTGGTGAGATGATCCGAGAATTCTCTTTAGCTTGTGCGTGTCAGCACAACACTGTTGTTTTCATGGTTCTGGCTTTGTGTGGAACTGCTGAGAGACTGTCAAGCAAACACAAAGGGCGAGAGGCCGATGGGACACCAGGCCCCGTCACGTGTCCATCTGCTTCACTTACGTGGCTCATCTCAACTTAGATAAATAAAAACCCAGTAGATTAGTGTAAAATATCAATCTACTGGACACGGCAAACAGACACACACCCGTAACTCGCTGAGTCTCGGAACAACATGCCCCACGGCGGAATTCCCAACCTGTGCTGGGACTTGTTGAAGCGTCGAGTGGTTGGACTGGACAAGCTGGTCGCGTCCCAGGAGAGAGAGAATAAAGAGTAATTTACCCATGAAACATTAACATACAGGGAAGTTCAGCTTGAAAGTGACGGAAACACACGCTCGGCTTCACTTTATAGATTTTACAAGGGCATGAAGGAACTTAATCACTCAAGTTAACCTTACCTAAAGTCATTTGTTTTATAACTGCTTCCTGTTAAAACCAGTTTCTTTAATTGTTGGGTTAATTATTTTCTTTCGGGAAATTACTGTCTTTCGGCTATTTAAAATGGAGTTTCAAAAAAGTGATGTTTGGTATTTTCATCCCTTAAAAATTGATAAATAAAACCACAACAAGGATTTCTGTATCAGGAATTTTATTCAGTATGTATATAATTCTGTTCTTGTTAATGGTTTAATTTCTCATACCCACAAGCATAAACATAGACCATCAAAGCGCCTTTTCTCTGAACAATCTACCCATATTTTAAAATAATCCCATATAAGATTTGGGGGAAAATAGAATTTCAGAAGAACAGCCAAGATTTTTTTTTCCAACACCCAAAGCGAGAAAAGAAAAGCAAAAGAGACTTTAAAAAACAGGACAGAATTTTAAATCCCTTTTCAGTTAAAAAAAAAAAAAGAAAAAAAAAAAAAACAAAAGAAAGAAAGAAAGATAGAAAGAAAGAGTCACAATAACACTAGCAATAATCATAATAACAGCCATTAAAAGGACATTCTGATATCTGCCTCATTTTCAGCTTTTCGACTGACAAACCGTCTGCGTGCAGGTTTAAACTCCAGAAACATGTCCGCAAATGTGTAAGAATCGTGTGTGTGCAAGACTCTTTCAGTCCCAATGGTCCCGTTCACAAAAAAAAAAAAAAAAAAAAAAAAAAAACACCGTACACATTTCTGTTTTTAAAATAGACTATAAATATCCGTTTCCTTGGTAAATTAATAGTTTTCCTCAGTCCACAGAGTGGGATGATCTCCCCTCCACACGAGGCAGCAGAGAGCAGCTTCTGGTTGGACAGAACAAAGACATGGATCTTTCTAGGCCTGGGAAGAGCGGCCAGGCGTAAGCGAGACTAAAGTTACGAGAAAAACAGAAACGGATATTAAAGTGTTAAATTGCACAACGACGACAACAAAACAGAAATAAAGTTTGGTCATGAGACACAAAGTGCAGGTGCACTGATTGCGTGATGTCACTTGATTGATGGGCCTGGTCTCAATGGGCACCACACCCCCTTTTATGCAAAAAAAAAAAGCCACACCCAAGGTCATTCGATCCCTTCTGGAGACGAAAACCCACTGCTGTGACGTAAAAAGAGCAAAACAGGATTTGACCTCAGAGATGGAGAAGCATGCAGAAAGAGTCGGAGGCAAGAGGTCAGCAAGCCCTGTGGAAAAGCCCTTTGAAAAGTTCTGACATCACAGGGAAGGAGGGAAAATGTGCTATGGCTCTGTAAGGGTTAAGCTTGGCTATGATTCCTCAATCTTTTCGAGACAAGTGAAGAAAAGGGACGATGCGAAAGAAAGGACATGTTGCATAAAAGGACCGATATCTGCAACAAAGCCAGAACGTAGGTATCCATGCGTGACTTATCAGAAAGGAATCATGGCAACCGTCGCCATGGACATGGTTACCAGTGACAACAATTGTTATTTGCCAAGAAATCGGTGTCAACCATCCGAAACAAAGCGAGAAGTCCAAAAGAACCTCTGTAGATTCAACAGACGAGCAAGTCGCAGGAAGAAAGGTGGAAATCTGCAGAAGAAAAGAAGGAAATAAATCAGAAAGAATAAAACCCCCAAGGATGATACTGATGGCTTTATGTTCCAAGAACATTGGCAAAAAAATCCTGCAAGTCATCGACAGAGAAACATGATATTTTACAGCAGATACTACAGTTCCGCATCCAGCTCTCTCCTCCATCCATCACTTCCTTTTTCTACCACACCAAAACGATCGAGAATCAAATCTCAGACTTCCTTCTCAAATAAGAAAACCCTAAGTCTGATTAAATGTGACAATCTGAATTAATAATAATAATAAAAAAGAAACACAAGCAGTGACTTTATAATTCAAAAGATACGCAAATATAAACTCCCAACATTACAAAACACAAATTGAAACCGATCGTAACGTTCAAATTACAGTGTACAAACAGATCTCCAACTAACAATACTCCAAAGAAACTCAAAACCACTTATATACATATACACAGCGGTCGGTGTCCGTCGTGCAGATTCATTTTCTCTCTCTATCCTTGTTGAAAAACACAGACCCGGCACAACACAGACCAGTAGTAAAGAGACCAAGAGAGAGAGAGACATAAAGCTAAAGAAACAAAGAGTGAGAGAAAGAAGCAAGGCTTTGAGAGAGAGAGAGAGAGAGAGAGAGAGAGAGATCGATCGATCCGGAGCTGTGTGCGGTGAAACTTGAGTTTGACGGCCTCGATAATGGCGCTGACAAGATGACGAAGCCCAAAGCGAGCACACAGCTTCTCAGCAAGGGACAGAGAGAGAGAAATGGACAAAAAAAGAAAGCTAAAGCTTTAAATGTACAGTTTCCTTTTTTTATCTGGTTTTAGCTTGTATTGTAATGTATAGATGTTTGCGTGTATATGTTTTTGCAGGTTGTCTGGAGTTATCTTTTTCGGAGGTTCTTCCCGCTGCTTGGTCATTCTCCGGGATGGCTAGGGACAAAAAAAAAAGGAAAAAAAAAAAACACGGCCATCAGTTTAGAATTTTTTTCTAAAGTTGATCACATCGTAAGAGCAGGTATAATCAGGTAAAAGTTTAAGATAATGAAATGCTTTTGCCTTTTGCCATGCGGCTTTAACAATGCAGGTACTAAAAAGATTTATATTTGTTGCGTAGATGGACTAGTTTGATGTCACAGAATAATAATAAAATAAAATAATATCACAGAATCTGTAATATTAGTGCTCAATTGAAAATCTAAATATTGAATGTAATTCTACAACAGAAGTGTCAAAACCCTGAAGTTGGGAGAAAAAATTATTCCATTATTCCAACCTACCAAAATAATTTATATAGCATTTTGGAAAATCATTCCGTGCAACTGTGCAAGATTAAAACCTCCGAGGCCGAACGACGCGCAAGTCCGTCTAATAAGATTACCATTGGTACCGTGAGATTTGTCATCTTTGATTTTAATTTGAGTTTGGTTGTACCTGTCCGTCTCAAGAGCCTTGGTAGTTGGCCTGGAAGCGGGCCGTCTCCTCAAAGATCAGCTCTTTCAGCCTTTCTTTTGGAAGGTCGTCCAGCTCCATGTTGAAAGTGAAGGGCTCCTCAGCGACCGGCTAGATGCACATTACAGAAGACAGATTAGCAAATATCAGTGACATCAATGACCAAGCGTGTGACTGACCTCATCCGAGGGGTCGTAGTACTGCTCCAGGTAAGGGTGGGCAAGCGCTTCCTCCACAGTTATACGTTTGATAGGATTAAACGTTAGCATGCGGTCCAACAAATCCAAAGCTGAAATAGAAAGGTCAAATAAAGGTGACTATATGGTTTTCACAAAACTTACTGGTTCAAATTAGTACAGTGCAAAGAAAGTGTTTTTCTTGTTTTTTTCCCGCTCAAATTTGTTACATTATCGGAACGAGCTGTGATTGGTTAAAATCTTAAAAAGTAAACATTTTTTCTGTTGAAGTGCAAAATAGTCTTGATTTACTATTCATTTAATTACTGTACTACTATTCTTACTACCAATTCCTTCTTTATGAAATTAAAAAGAGCAGTAAAAATTGATTATATATCAACCAGCGTTGTTGTAATGAATAAAATATGCATTAAGTATTTAAAAAAAAAAAAAACTAGTCTTTTGTTTTTATATACTCCACTTGCTGAATGTGATTCAGTGGTTGTGAACCATTTAATTGTAGTTAGATAAACATTTTAGTGTTCACTAGTTTTCAGTATAGAAAACCCTTTATTGTCCTTGAATAAATAACATACAATGTGATCTATATTA
The DNA here is from genome assembly GCA_017309775.1 of Paedocypris sp. Pulau Singkep. Lineage (NCBI taxonomy): Eukaryota > Metazoa > Chordata > Actinopteri > Cypriniformes > Paedocypris > Paedocypris sp. Pulau Singkep. The sequence continues at coordinate 5,959,098 of MU204432.1, forward strand.
TGAACATATATCACTGTCAATAAATTATCAGTGAAGAGTATATATAATCAGGCCTACAAATCCTGCCCAGAACATTAGAAAAAGGCAGATTTCAGGATCTCCACAAACAATAGTGTCTATTTTCCAAGCCAAATGGCTCCAACACTGAGGAGCATTTGTTCACTCCCACGTTCAGCTCTCCCACACTTACTCTCATGCCCACTTGAGACAGTCATCAGCAGACCCTAGTGCCAACTGACATGCCCACTCACCTTTCTGGTCTGCTTTGGGGAACAGCTTGACCCAAGGGACCTTGGGTTTAGGGGGTAAAGACTGAAGGTAGTTCCTGGCCTTCATGTTGATGATGCAGTTCAGATCGTCTTGAGAAGGCGAGCCCAGAATACCTGGAGCGGCACATTCGGTTTACAAAGCTGACAAACTTTTTAACAAAACTACTATCACTCAATGACAATTTGGAGATATTTAGTGTTGTACCTAAAATGTGGTTAAGCTGGTCCAGATAGTGCTTCCCGGGAAAGATGGGTTTGTTTGACAACATCTCAGCCAAGATACAACCCACTGACCAAATATCAATAGACTTGGTGTAGCCCTAGTGTGTGTGAGAGAGAGAGAATTACTGGGACAATAATCCAAAAGACCTTGACGTGATCATACCTTGGAGTTAAGCATGATCTCAGGGGCACGGTACCAGCGAGTAGCCACATACTCTGTGAGGAACCCAGTGTGGTCATGCTCCGGGTCGGCTATCCGCGCCAGCCCGAAATCACAGATCTGAAGATGAGAGACACCAGTACAATTAAATGTGATGATGGGGAAAAAAAGACTGGCTTTTGATTGGTTAATTTTTATGTTTATGTTTATGAGAACGTCTGACCTTGAGGTCACAGGTGGTGTTGATGAGAAGGTTGGAGGGCTTCAGGTCTCTGTGCAGCACATTGGCAGAGTGGATGTATTTCAGACCTCTGAGGATCTGGTAGAGAAAGTAGCAGATATGGTCGTTACTCAGTTGCTGGGTCTTCAGCAGCTTGTAAAGGTCGGTCTCCATCAGGTCCTGTACGATATACCTGAAGGCGGGTTAAGGAACAGTAACCAACCAAAACCAGTGTAAAATTGAAAAGGATTGATTTAGTTAATTTGATTCTTCTCCTAATTTTAGCATCCATGGTTTAGACACCACTCCTAATTTTAGCATCCATGGAACATCAATCATAATCACATCTGTGTGTCTATGAAATATGATAAAGAACCATTTCACTCAGCACTTAAACTACCAAGAACCTTCACCATTTGTGCTGGACATGTCTGCTCAGTGATTCCTAAAGCGTTTAAGGATACACATCCCTCATGTATTCGATCCGGCGTGCTCTCAGGATGTCATTGATGCCGATGATGTTCTCGTGACGGAACCGCAGCAGGATTTTGATCTCCCTCAGGGTGCGCTGGCAGTAGGTCTGGTGTTCAAATGGACTGATCTTCTTAATGGCCACTCGGATCTTATTCACATTATCAAAAGCTGAGCTGCGGGTTGGAGAGAGGGAGGTAATGGGATGAGAAGAGAAGGGGAGACATAAGAAAACAGCATGTACAAGCTTGTACATGCAAGTCGTCACGGAAAGGAGTCTTGAGAAATGTGCAAGAAAAAACACGACTTCTTTTTAGAACTAATGTCTTGATGTTGATTTAACAAATTGAAAGTACATGTTCATGCATATTCCGTTTAATCTTTTATTCACTATTTTTAATGGAATTTACTCACTTCATCCAATTATTACACTGTGCTGCTAAGGATTATTTTTGTTTAGTTTTATTGTTTATGTAATGCACTTGCTTTGGGTAGTTTTTTTCCACAGCACGTCGCTGTTGTAAGGATGCAAGGGACTATTACAACTTTTAATGCAACTGTCCAGTTATGCAATTCCCAAACCTTTATTTAAACGAAACACAACTGTCTTTTAAAAATAGCTTAAATGCAATGGGTGCAGCCAACGACGAAGTAAAAGTACCTATTTTAAACGACGTTTAAAACCGTTTTTGTTGGGAAAGTATCTCCCACTCGCTTCTTTAAGTAGCAGTTACTTACAACCTTGTGTTAATACGAGATATTTGTTTACATCCTCGAGCAAATCTCGTCGTTACACAAGTGTACACGAAGCTTTGGGCTCCGGGTTTAGCGCACTGGCTGTTCCTCAGCAGGTGACATCATGTCGTGGCGAACCTTTCTCGTGGTTCTGGTACTTCTTCCACGTTTGGACGCATTGCTACCACGCCTGTCAGCTCGCTAGCGCGGTGCTAGCGGACCTAGCCTGCAGTTCCGTCAAAAACACGGCGAAAATCCGAAGTGACACTTGAAATAAAGCGTTCACACGGGTTTCTATTCGCGCCGATTCGCGGAAGTAGCTGCAGAGATGCCTCCTAATCTAGAAAACTAGACAGGAAATTTGCCCAACGCTGCCTCGCTTTTGGTCGACAGCGGAAAAAAAAAATAATTAAACGTTTTAAGAATCACACACTTAATCGGCAAAGACAGGTAGCCGATGCTGCGAGGACGGGATTTAATCCAGCGCAACAGTCGCAGTCCGTTGTCGGAGCTGAGATTCTGGGAAGGATATGCGAGGAAACTTGTTGAGCTGATGGTCTATTTTTAAAGGGGCAAAAGTGGCATTGTTCCGAGAGCACGGTGCGGTTTAAAAGCGATCGTTCGTGGAAATTATCGCATTAATGCAAACCACGAAGAACTGTTCCGGAACCTTTATGGTGTGCAAAAACGAGTCGGTTCCGCTTACCAGACCATCCCGTAGGCCCCCTCCCCAATGTACTGAAGATCGGTGTATCGGGGGCCAACGTCAAAATTTTGTCCCTTCACCGACTCCAGGCCAGGTTTCGATCCCGCCGCTCCGTTTGCTCCCCCGGGTGCGACGGCTCCTCCGCCTCCCGCGACACTGCTATTCGAGCCCGCGGCTCCAGACGCCGCGCTGCTGCCCGATTCTGCCATCGCTTCTGTCGTGAAATCCGTAGCGTCCTCTCAGTCGAGTGCGGGGAGGGGGGCCTCGGGTTCGGGTTCGGAAAAGCTGCAGGCTGTTGTGATCTTAAATATAACCGTTATAAGCTGCGCTGGTCTGACACTCGCAGGAGTCGGTCAAGGCCCCCCTGTGGACGAGAGTGCGGAATGAGCGTGCATGTAAACGGATCGCGAGCGTGAACGCGCATTTCCCGCTACGATAGGGAAATCGCCCATGCGCGTGGGAAAAAAAAGCAAAGAAGACGCATTTCGCACAAGGCATGAGTGGGTGTGCGCGATGCCTCCCACAGTTACGGTTAGTACGGGGCCTTTGGCGTGATTTACGGTCCGTGGTTGAGAAAAAAAGAAAGGGAAGTACTATTGCACGATAAGTCGTCGATGTTTTTTTTTTTCCCCACATTAAAGACATGACAAGCATGACACGGTTCCCTAAAGCATTAACGATCCTATGTCCTGACATATATGACACATGACACACACGACGTTTACATTTTGCACTTGTAGATGTGATTTTCAACCAGCTGACCCCGGACTCCCAGTGGTCCATGACGTAACTGCAGCAGTTCTTATTTTCTTTATGTTCTTTATGCACGCCGGAACATGTTTATTTTCTACAATATGCACGCCAATTGACAAACGCACGGTTGTGTGTTTTTATTTTAAAAGCATCGTCAATCTGGAATATTTGCACAACTAACCCATTGTTTGGTTATTAAAGCTCGAGTCAGTTAGATTCGTGTTTGCAGTAGCGTATGTTAGAGCTATCTATAATTCACAATAATCGATCTGCTCTTTGTGTTGTGAACACTGCAGCGCGTCGCGTGCTGATGTCACGAACTGGGCGGGTCACTGTAACTTCCTGGTTGCTGCAGTTTTGAATTTTGATTCACTAATCATTCACTACTATGAGCGCAGTTTGTCGGAACTGGACCGCGTCAGTGCACATCACGCTCAGTCTGTTCGGACTTCATCCCGCTTGCACTGTCGGAACTCGGTATGCTCTCTAGATCAGCTCCTGTAATGTCATTATTACCTTTACAATTGTTGAGCTCCTTTTAGTTTCAAAATTTTTATTTTATAGGGACGATCGTGTTCATGCTGATGTTTCCACTGACTGTTAATCGTATAATGTTTTTCCAGCGTTACACAGTCCTTCACTCGCACTTCTGGTTTTTGCGGGACCGCGTCTATCTACATGGCTTGTGTCGCGCACGTGAAGGCTCGTTCTCCAATTTATCCCGGTTCCGACCAAAGCCGCTTTCCTGTTCCGGATGACAAAGTGGACTGGGAGACAGACTGGCCCGAGTACTGTCCGGTCAACTACACTGCCCCAGTGGTGCTGAAAAAGCCCGTTTGGGCTGATCCTGATATCGGGTAAGTACAAGATTTGAGTAGTGTTTTGTGGCGTTGATTATGTCAGATAATTTAATATGCCGTCGTTTATTACAACACTTTAAATACAAAGTTAAAGTCAAGCATTGTAAATAAATCGAAAAAAAAAAAAAGAATATTTGTCATTTCAGAGAGATACAATTTGAAATGCATATATTATTTTGCATTTTCTGGACTATTTTCTCATTGTATTATTTGAAGTATTATTTTCAAACAAGTAGTTTTTTATTATTTTTTTTTCGTGAAGTAGTTTTTTATTTTTAATATTTTTTTTCTAGTGCATTTACTCCACAGTTTAACTCTTTGGATGGATCTGTGGACAGAAGTAGCCACAAGGGCCCGTATCGCATTCAGAATGGCAATCCACTGTGAGCAAGCTACTTCTATTGAGATTTTAATGTATCTAAAAACTTTTTTATGACTTTTGCTCAATTTAAATGGTTTTTAGGAATCCACGTGGAAGAACTGGAGTGGAGGGTCGAGGTTTATTAGGTCGTTGGGGTCCAAATCACGCTGCTGATCCGATAGTCACAAGGTTCTTATCAACTATTATCTATGATCTCTTGTTACCATCAGACTGACAATGTATTCAATATTATTCATGGTATTGTGTTTGGCCACCGTGTGATTTACAAATTAAGAATTTTCAAATCACTTTAAGATATTTTAAGAAATTATTTAGTTTCCTTAATATAGCAATATTAATTTTATTTTTTGTTTAGTTTTAATTGAAATTCAAGCAAAAGACAAAATCACTTCTGTTAATATTTAGAATGCTTTTATTTTGAGTTACAAAGACTGTCACACCAGTTTTTATCAAGATATATCTTTAAAATATTGCCTAGCGTAGGAGTGTGCTTAAATGTCACATATGTATTATGACGTGGTGTGACTGTGGAATCTGGGTGTGTCAATGGTCTTGATTGATAAAAGCACCTGTGTGGGTGGAGTTCATTATATCCTTTGTTGATCATAATGTAAACAAATGCAATTGGAACTGCAAGTGTATGCATTATTACAAACAAAACATTTTAATAGTTTCTTTAGTATGCAGTATGATTGTGTGTGTATGTATAAAGTTATAAAATTTGTTTTTATTTTAAGGTGGAAAAGAGACTCAACTGGACAACTTATTCATCACACCACATCAAATTTACCCATTCTGCAGTTTGTGTCCATCAAAAGGATCGACTGTGGTGAATGGGCAATACCAGGGGTAAGAGTGCTTTTGGTTTACATATTACGTACTAATATTGTGAAAGGGTCTATAAATGGCATTGATAGGCTGAGTCACTGGTTTCTTGCGTTTGAAGGGTATGGTGGATCCCGGAGAGCGAGTCTCTCAGACACTACAACGGGAGTTTTCAGAAGAAGCGCTGAACTCCTTGCAATCATCTTCAAGTGAGAGGGAGATCATTCTACAACGGATCACTCAGCTTTTCAACTCCGCTGGTCTTCAGGTGTGTGTGTGTGTGTTGAACTTGGTGTTGAGTGCATCTTTACAAACCTTTCCTCCCTTCCTGTAGGTTTACAGCGGTTACGTAGATGATCCCAGGAACACGGATAATGCTTGGATGGAGACGGTGGCGGTGAATTTCCATGATGAATCCGGTAACTCTCCGAGAGGGAATGTTGAGGGTCTTGTCTATGTGTGTGTGACGCTATCATTTCCCCCCAGGTGACAGTGTGAGTGAGCTTCCTCTTCAGGCGGGCGATGATGCTGGGCAGGTGAGCTGGGTGGACGTCGACTCTTCTCTGGCTCTCTACGCCAGCCACTCGCAGTTTCTCAAGGAGGTTTCCAAGGAAAGAAAAGCTCATTGGTAGTGGAAGGGTCTCCAATGTTCAAATCCGACTGATTGGAGCAGAACAATAAAATAGTTAATAGTTAGATGAACTAAAACCGTGAAGGACTGTGATAGAAGTAATTTATTTGTCCAGGCTCATGACACTCACGTTGAACGTTTACAAGCATTATTTTTTGAATCCCTCTTCTCTAGTCTAAACTGAAATAAGCAAATGGTAGAAATCTTTTTAAATCAGCTCGTGTCCGAAGTCCTTGTCTATAGTTTATCCTAATCTGGAGATAAAACTAGACGTTTGGTTTGTATGACTGTTTGGGTTGTAACAAGTAGCATTTTTCTATAAAGCAACAAAAACACAAATTACAGGTGGTAGTTAATTTATTTAAAAAATGTTTCAATTGTGATTTAATCATATTCATGTCAATTCAACACATCTTATATAGAGCATATTAAATAATAATTTGCTCATTGTTTTTGATTGGTTTCCTTTGGCTTGTTTGGTTGATCTGCTGTTTACATTAAAGTTGAGCGTCTGACTCCCGAGGAAAACATGTTTCAGTTATTGACTGTGATGCCATTGTTGATAAATGCAGAAATGTAACGCTTCAGTCTGTTTTAATCACTATTCTGTCGTGGCTTATCACTGGGTTACTACAGGACAATGACATTTGGCTCTGACCTTTAAGTGAATGCTGCCTTTGCTCTTTATTCTTTTTGAAGTGGGTGTTTTTTTTGCTACTTTACTCGATTAAAGTAAAAACACTTCAGAAGAGTTAAGATGTGCTGGAACATAAAGCAGTGATGACAAGCTTCAAGGTATTTGCAGTGGAATAAGGAAAACGAACATGCAAACAAAACCAAATGAGTATGAGCGTCTGGAATGAACACAACATACTGTAGACGAATCAACAATTGACAATCAACCATTCTGTGTTAAAAAACACATTTATTTCTGTACAGTTTTAGGCAGATATAAAATTGACACGTCATGGTTTTGAGGAAGTTTGGAAATATAAAAAAAAAAAACAAGTGTATAGTCAAAAATTTTACAGGTAGTAAACAACAACTGCATTTTCACAAAAGTCCTAGTTGCTGTGCGGAATGGAAAAATGTCCGGCACAAGCAAAAGAAAAAAAAAACCCAGATAAAAATAGAATAAAATGTCACTGGAATGTTCTGATTTTAAGCAAGGATAAAACGTCAAAGGAAATAGTCGGCGACGGCTTTCTTGGAGGGAAGGCCTCTGGTTTCCTGAGGAGCCGCTTCAAATATAATAAACTCTTTTTGGAGATGCTCATCAAGCTCTAAAATGGCTGCAACGTTACCACACCTAGAAACAAACAGAGATTGTTCTTTTTATAGATTTACATGTGGATTTCTTTTAAATTGCTTTTAAAACAGACAAAATACATGAATGGAAAAAGAAAAAAAAAAAAAAAAAGTGTACCTATAACAGTAATTGGGAGCCGACCAGACAGTTAATACGGACTCGTTGAAATGCCACTTGTACCCTTCCATGACTAACTGATGCGCTCTGCAGATCATGCTGATGTCATTGGCAGCATTAAACCGTGCCACCACGTCACTTCCAAACAAGTACCCGGCTCCTCTCGGACTCACTCCCCATCCTGTGGTTTCTGGGGAAAAAGACAAGAGAAACATTTTAAATCTACAGATTCAGAGTTGCAGCTCTGGTGGTCTGCGTAGAAGCTGATAGACTTTCTTGTTGGAATGTTGTTACTTTCATAATAGTGAATTCTAACTTGATTAATGACACAGAAATCCCAGACATTTGGTAAAATGGAGAGTATGGAGTATGGTTTGGTAAAACCAGTTTAAACAAAAATTTTGATTTTAATCTCGCACTATAATTGTATTATTTATTTTGATTAAAACATTCAAACTAGGTAAAACTAGGTAAAATAATTTTAATTCACATTGTGCCAAAGAAATGTGCCAAAAATTATGCATTTGCAATAAAAAAAAAAAAAAAGTTATTAAATAGTCAATTTGTATTTAATGTTAATGGTTCAAAGAATGTCCAGCGGAACGGTTGGCCCCCCACACAATTTCACCTTAACAAATCTGACTCTCTTCTAAAAAAGCTTGGACACCCCTGCCGTATACTAAAATAAAGAGTTGCTGTACTACGGATAACCCACTATTGATATTCACTGGTGGGCCGAGAACCTCTTCCAAACATCTCACCTTCTGGGTCTGACCACAGAAGATCACACATGGGCCCGTCATGAGGAACTTCTTGTTTTCGATCAATGGTTCTGATCTGATCCAGAGTTTGAATGGACGGCGAAAGGCCTCCGTGTACACAAAATATCTAAAAATCAAAACACGGACAATATTACAACAATTCTGAATATTAACAAAGTACAAAAAAATGATGAAGGTCACACCTTGCCATCAATAATGGCCGACAGGGAAAGAAAATCGAAGATTTCTGTGCAGTATCTCCAAACCGTAACAGAGCCATATTTTCTAAGACACTCGTCGTAAAAGCCGTAGACTTGCGTGATCTGCCTCGACTCGTGATTCCCTCTGATCAATGTGATTCTGTCAGGGTATCGCACCTGAAAGACAAACACAAAAAAGAACAATTGAACAGGCTTCTTTCCATTTTCTTAAAAGAATGTTGAAGTTCACGAGTGATGCAACACCTTTAACGCCAGCAGCAAAAGAAACGTTTCAACACTGTAGAAGCCTCGGTCCACGAAGTCTCCCATGAAGAGGTAGTTTGTCTCAGGAACTTCTCCACCCACCTGCAGAATCCACAACAATGTGTTCAAAAACAAACAAAAAGGCAAATTCATCCATCACGGTCCACACGCACACACACACACACACACACACACACACACACACACACACACACACACACACACACACAAAACACCCTTAATCCAAGCGAGACCCACCCTGAATAGCTCTTTTAGGTCATAAAACTGTCCATGTATATCACCACAGACCTGCAAACATGAATAGAATGAGCTTAGTACTTATAGTATCACTAATATTTGTTTTGTAAAAATTGAAATAATGAGACACAATGTAATACTGACTGTGACAGGAGAATCTACACTCTGGACGTTACTCTCCTCCACCAGAATCTCTCTGTCATGTCCATCGTAAACAGCACGTGTTAGATTTCCACCAAATCAGAATTTAATCTATGATAGATCTACAAGAGCTTGTCTTACCTTGCTTTGGCACACAACGCCTTGACTTCGTTTTCCTTGATAAGTTCACAGCGTCTCAGCTGCTCGATGAGTTTATCCAGGTCGATGACGTCACCCATGATGACACACATGCAGGCGGACGGACGGACACAGAAGCTCTCGCAGCAGTGAGGCTGGACGTGTGGACCCCTTTGTCTGTTCTCACACACTCCCTTCTTCAGAAGATACTAGACACGTGTGCATAATCTCACACACACAGAATACCTGCCAAACATGAATAGGTAACCTTCAAATATCATGTTGAATTAAAAAATTTACGTGGTATGAAAAAAACCATAAAGGTGCGAAATTTCCCCGCTGTGGGACTAATAAAGGATTTTTCAATTCAATAAAATGGATTTTTGTAAGCAAACAAGCTTGTGTGTGTCTGTGTGTGTATAACTATGCGTTTGTATGAATGTCTCACTATATATATATATATACATATGTGTGTGTGTGTGTGTGTGTGTGTGTGTGTGTGTGTGTGTGTGTGTGTGTGTGTGTGTGTGTGTTTGGGTATAATATTTGTTTTGTGGGTAACTATTTGTTTGACTGTGTGTGTGTGTATGTGTGTGTTTCTAGAATTGGTCCTATTGATGCGTGATGCCGTGTGCATCTATGCGTATAGAAACACAGTACACAGTTACATGTTAATAATCTTGATAATTGGACAGTGGGTTCACTGTATAGAAAATATTCCAAAAATTCCATGCAAAAGTATCGTCTTAACAAAGCCATTAGCATCATGCTAACAGAGCACCGTCCATTCTTATTTGCTTTTAACGAGAGAACATACCAAAACCACGAACGTATTTCACACGTTTGACTCTAAACAAGTAGATAATATTAGATACCTGATCATCAACCTCCTCCGGAGCGTTTGTTGAATCTTCTGTTACAGTAGAGTTGAGTGAGAGAAGCTGGAAGAATGTTATTGTTAGTTATCACGATAGATGGCGCTGTTTTACCACAAATTTGAAGGCAAGTTGTGGCTGCTGTAGAGCAAACGTACATGAATTACATTTTTAATATGAATTGTCCTGTTTCGGTCTCGTGTTTTGTTTTCTGTTCTACACCTTTAAATGTGATTGTGTGTTAGATTCATTGTAGATGAGGTAATGTAGTATGCATGTATTATGCTACGAACTGAGTAATTTAAATGTATAAAATGTAATAAATGAAGCATTCCACATAAAAGCACGATGTTAATTTAACCTAAAAGTCGTCTAAAGCCAGGAACCGGACTTCCTAAGAGTACACGATTTTGTTATGAATATATTGCATTGCATTATATTTAATATTCTGTACAAGTATTTTATTAAGTGACCAGTTACCTTTATTTTGAAACATTTCATGTGGAAGCGCTGTTTCCGGAATCATTGTGCGTGACGACACGACATGACGATCGGTGTTGTGATTGGTCACGTCGGCGCGGCGAGAAGACGTGATATTTGGCGCCATTTGTCGAAAACAATCAGCTACTCTAAATACTGCTTTATTAAACAATACCGACTTGGAATATTTCTTTCAGTTTCACCTTTTGTTTTTTTTCTAAACCACTAGTAGGTTTCACAAGGTCGATATTTGTGGTTATTTGTTTTCACGCGTGATAATTAGTTTAGCGCCAGTTTTTGGCTATGTTATGTTAGTAAATGTGATAGGGACATTTAGTGTTTTGGTCATTTTGTGTGTGAGTGTGGGTTGTTGTTTTCTTCTCTTCAATTTACGTCTTCTCTACTTTACATTTGGATATGTTTCAAAGTACTACAGCAGCAAAACAAAGAACGGGTAAGTGCTTTGCCTTTATAATGTTATCGACTTTACAGACGTTTACATTGCATTCCCAAAGAAAATTAGTACAGTGAAAATAATAACAATTATAACAACAACACTACGTACAAGAGGACTCTTTTACTGATTTGATGTCATTTGAATGGCATAGATCATTAGTTTTGCAGTAAAACGATGGCTGGAGCCATTGCAGTGGCAGCTGTCATGGAGGATTTTGAAAGTCAGGTATGGAACATAGAATGTACTTTTCATTTATAAGGGAGTAAATTATTGACTAAATTATCAATATGTGTGCTTGATACTGACTTTCTTGTCTGTGTGTTCAGCCATGTAAGAAATCACGAAAAGATGGAGATCCACCATTTGTCAAAACCATCACCAATTATTTCATTTCCAAGCCCATGGAGAAATTGTGCTCGCCACCGAAAGGTAACAACATTATGGACTATTTTAAGAAATCTTCACCTCCGCAAGACGTCAGAAACCCTGTGTCCAAAGGAAACTCACAGCAGTCTTTGGAGCTGATTCCTGTAAAGTCTGCGAAGGCCCAAGGACGGAAGAGAAGCAGGAAAGCTAAAGACAAAAAGACGTCCAGTGAGCAAAATACAGAAGTCATTGCTGTTTCTGATGTGGAGATTGTGAGCCGCAAAGAAGCAGCCGTTGAGGAGAATGATCAAATTCCATGCCATGTTTATTTGAAGGATTCTAGCACTAAGCTCACTGCCGATACTGATCAAAATACAGACAACGAAAGTTCCAAACCTTCGTCCAAGCAAAGCAGAAGAATGGAATCATGCTCTCAGACTGGGGAAGAGAAAGAGGAAAAAGTGAAGCAGTCTGTTCTGAGAAGGACCAAGAAGGGAAAAAGCAGCTGTCAACAAGCTAAAGAACGTAACTCAGATTCCCAAGTGGCTGTGAATGACAACGAATCTGAGAGAAATGCAGATGATTCCCTGCAGAAAAGCAGCACAGTCACAATATCCTTTAAAGACTTCTTGAATCAAAGCGGAGAGCTGAAGGAGAGTGATGACGTTCCTAAATCCGACCAACTTGTTCCTGAGAGTGTAACTGAAGGTAAAGATCCGAGTGAGTGTGCTCTCGATGCCCAGCAAGTGTCACCTCGCACGCTCATGGTCCAAGCTGAGATTCATCCGATTTCTCCAGACTTTGAGCAGATCAAGGTAAACAAAGAGTTAAAAAAAGAGTTAAAAGTCGCATCTATTTTCAGTAGAAATAAGAAACACGAGGATAAGGAGGTGGAAAGCCCTTCAAGCCCTGATGTTAAGATGGACCTGCTGCCTCATCTCAAAAGGAAGTCCAACGTTGTTCTTCTAGATGATTTGGAACTCGATGTCATAGAATCCAACATCAACCCGAAAAGCAGCGAAGCCGAGAGGAAGCAGTTCATGAGTGCTTTTAAGCAGCCCAACCTAGATGGCTTTAAAAATAAAAGCAGCAAAAGTCAAAGCAACCAGAACCAGGTTCAAGAGAAAAGCCCGGAGGTTGCAGCTAGTGAAGGAAAGTCTCTAGACGACAAACCTGAAGAGTCTGTCTCAGAACGGAAGAACGAAATACAAAACACTAAAGGGCAGAACAAGAAGCGGGTAAGAAAAGGTGCCAAAAAGGGTCCAAAAGCAAAGGCTGGAGATATATCAGATGTGGCTCCTAAGCCCAACCAGCGGCCGGATGCTGAGATTCTGGTGGAAAACGGAAGTAGCCCAAATGATTTTAAAACCGGCAAAACGCTGAGAAGGTCCACCAGGGAGCTTTCACGTAGACAACAAACCACTGAACCCATTGACGTCACTGCCCAGAAGAACAAGATCAAGAAGAAGGAAACCACTCTAAAAGAACATGCGACCAAAAACAAACCCTCTCTGGTCTCCCACGATTCAACTCCCAAGATTCCAAGGTGCCGAAAGGTTTATCGAGCGGAAATGCTCTGTCCTCCTGATTTAAAAGGCAGCCCTATCAGGTAATGCGGTGGCCATGTTTTATTTTACTTTATCTCCTTCTCTAACATTCGTTTTATCTGGCAGGATGAGAATTGCTAGAGTTTTGCCATCCTCGGCTTCAAAGGATGGTTTTGTGATTTCAAGTCCCATCTCATCCCAGGTTGATAAAATCTTTTCTTGCAGTGTTTATATTTGTCCCTTGTAATAGCATATTAACATTTATAGTTGAAAACCATTGTCCTTCTCAGGAAACCAAAGCAGCTAAGAAGCAAAATCCAGCCAGGAAGCTAGTGCAGAAAGCCAAAGCTCTTCAGCAAAGCAAAAAGGAAAGCAATAAACCGAAAGACATTCAACGTCGCTCCACGAGAAGCAAAGAGTCTTTGGTCAGTTACTGTGAGGATGAGGTAAGACGAACCATCTCACACAGTTGGTCTAAACTTGGATCATCATTCAGATCTGTTAATGTACTCTTAGTCATAAATACACTGCTGAAAGATTCACCTGAGTGAACAGTTTTCTCTCTTCAGAACTCTGTTGTTTTCCTGGACGAGCCCAAAATTCCTCCATCACACGAAGATGAGAAGAAGCAGAAAACACTTCGCAGTGTTAGCGATGTTTTGGGCAAAAATGCGTCTCTAAACAAAGTGTCTAAGACTCCCACAGGTAATGAAATGAAATATCAACATTAACAATATAAACACATACTAGTATAGAATTCTAAACGTCCATAATGTAAACAAAGACAACACATTCTTCGCAAAACTCTGGCTCACTTTATTTTTGTAACATGACAGTTATCTGCTTTATGTCTGAATGCAAACGGAACTCAAGTAAAAACAATGACAATATCCGTTTGTCCATCAGCTTGTAAATTAGCACCTCTCTTCCTGGAGAAAAAAGCACAGAGATCATCGAGTGTAATCTCAATTTTCGACGACAGCAGGTAGTATTCCTATATATCGCAGAGCTAAATCCAAAACTATACTTCTTAATGTGTTCTCAAATTGCTCGTGTGTTTTTTTTTTTAGCCGAGAGGCCTCAGAAACCTCACAGGACGATGAACAGTTCAGAGCCAAAAGAGAGTTCCTGAAGAGTGGCCTACCAGAGTCTTTCAGAAAGCAGATCGCCAAGAGCGCAGCCAGTCGAGAGGCTTACAGTCAGAGCAGCGCGTCATTCCAGGAAGTGACACACGTGCAACAGAGAAGCACTGAGAAGCTAACAGGTCAGTTTCGTCTGTGTTTTTCAAGTAAAATCTGCTCGTTTTGAAAATGTCTCCTTTCCAATTTTAGATGGTCATTTTTGGAACCTAAAGTGGCCTGCAAATCCATTGCTAAATTGCCTAAAGGAGACAAATGATGTATCCATATCAAGTGAACCGTTGGCGACTTTGAGTGGGATGTTTGGATATACCACAGTTTCCACTAAGAGAAAATTTGTTTCTCGGGTACGTCATCAGATTAAAAATATTGTGTATGTACTGTGTGTGTTTACGTGTTGTTGTTATGTTTTAGGTTACTTGCAGATCTGTGTTTTCCGAGCCAGTGCGGCAACGTCTTTTAGAGGAATTGAGAATCTCAAATCCCTCGTTTCCTCACCAAAGATTCCTTACGCGATTCGTTAAGAAGCACGATGAATACGTCTGCCAGGGGTTTGCCTCATCTGGTGTGTGTTAAAAGAAAATAAATCCTATTAGAAATCATCGGTTATTTAACATAATTCCTTTTGTGTTTCATAGAACTCGAGTCCACGGCATCTGTTGCTGGACCTTCAGACAACACTAAGAAACGTAAGCGTGTGGATGGCGAAGCATCAGATAAAGTAGGGAAAAAGCTGAAGTCGATTGGCTCAGAAGAGGATGTTATAGTCATTGAAGATGATGGAGCAGATCAGGCAGGACGGAAAGCACCAAGCAGAAGTCGAAGAGGTCGATTACAAAGACAAAAACAGAAGGAAGTGTCCAAACCTTCAGAGAAGAGCTCAGATTCACCTGACAGGGTCACAAAAACGTCTGGCACGGAAGGTGAGAAAGCATTCCTATGCTTCCTATGTTTTACATATAAATACATTTTTTTTTACCTGTTTTAATTATGAAACACACATTTACCTTTTAAAATACATGTTTAATTCATATTATGAACTATTTTGGATCTTTCTGTGGTTTTAAATGAAAAAAAGATTTTCAGAAAATGGATGGATCACTTGTAATTTTTTCAAATCAAATATAAATGATTTGTTTTGTCTAGGTGGAATAAAGGAAGATGTGCTTTGGACTGAGAAATATCAGCCGCAGCACTCCAGTGAAGTCATCGGGAATATGGATTCAGTTCGGAAGCTTCACAGGTTTGTATTCTGGCAAGTTCCATAAAGTGCTGCCAAATTATAGTTGTCTTACTGATGCACTTTTTTTCTACTACTAGCTGGCTGAAAGAGTGGAAACTAAGAGCTGATCATGAAGAGAAGAATAAGCAGCAGGAAAAAAAGCATGTGGAGGACAGTAACGGTAAGTAATGTGTTCTTTGTTCCAATGGAAGAGAACGGATTCAGAGACCTGCTTGCTTAACCAATCAGATTCCTGGTTTACGGGTGATGCTGCGGAGGGACTAGATGATGCAGAGGACCTGTGTAACACGCTACTCATCACTGGACCCACTGGAGTCGGCAAGACTGCTGCTGTATACGCCTGTGCTCATGAACTGGGATTCAAGGTTGGCTTATAGAAAGTTAGAAAGATTTGTTAAAAATAAGTGTATTTAGTGCATAAAGTGTGTTTACACTTTACTGTGTAAAGGCCAAAAAGGAAACAATCAACATAGCACAGAAATCTGTGTCTTCTAATTGGTGTTTTGGTTTCCTTGTGGAAGCTTAATTTTTACATTACATACTTGTTCACATTGTGTTTTTTTTATTGTTTGCGAGTCAAAAGTAAGTGATTCACAGAAGGTTTAAATTTACTATCTATGTTAAAATATAGTTTTATTATTATTTTTTTTTTTTATTTATTTTTTTTTTTTTTCAGATTTCTCAAAAATCCAAAATTTGAGTTTTGTTCATGACTCGTGTTGTTGTCTTTCCTGTGTAAGGTTTTTGAGGTGAACTCTTCCTCTCAAAGAAGCGGTCGACAGATCTTATCTCAGCTGAAGGAAGCCACACAATCACACCAGGTTGACATTCAGGGTGTTAATACCCACAAACCATCATACTTCAACTCCTATAGTGGCACCAGCACCACCGTCAGACCTGGCACTTCTCCAAGTATGTTGGGTGGCTATTATGTGCCGGCGTGTTCTCATTACTCCAGACTTCATAAAATGTTCCTTATTTTAACACAGGAAAAGTGAAATCCCCTAGACGAGTAGTGTCGTCACCCAGAAAGCCGCCTCAGTCGCCTCGGAGTCTTGCTTCCAGAAGAGGAGCCTTGACGCCAACTTCTTTGGCCAGTTTCTTTAAAGCCGGTGGAAGGACGCTGAAAAACATTCAGGACAAGAAAGCACCAACTGGTAATTCTTAAACAAGAAAATGTCGAGGTTTCCATTTTAAACACTCTTATGTTTGCTGTTTTACTTAATTATGATAGAATGTCAGAAAAAGGCTAAAGACAGTGATGGCAAGGGCAAAGAAAGCTCTGCTGGAATCTCATCTAAAGTCTCCAGTGAAGACCAGGGCAAGAGGACGGCCACATCCCTTATTTTATTCGAAGAGGTTGACATCATTTTTGACGACGATTCTGGTTTTCTAACCGCAATAAAAACCTTTATGGCGACCACCAAAAGGCCTGTCATTTTAACCACAAGTGGTAAGTGGAACTAAATGGTTAAGAGGATTTATAAGTGATCTGTGATAAATTACTATATTTTCTTTTCTTTTTTTTTTTTTTACTAGATCCACATTTTGCTGCTGCATTTGATGGGAATTTTGAGGAAATCTACTTCAAATCTCCTTCTGTGGTAATTAATTTTCACGTACATTTATGAATGGCACACTTTACTGTTGGTTTCTTGCATATGTTCAGCTTTTAATCTCTTCATTTCAGGCAGACACAAGCAGTTACCTGCAGCTTCTGTGTCTGGCAGAAAGCATCAGAACAGACCGTGAGGACGTGTCTTCTCTTCTGGAGTGGAGCAAGTGTGATGTTCGTCAGAGCCTCCTGCAGCTTCAGTTCTGGGCCTGCAGTGGAGATGTAGGGCAGAGATTACCACCAGCATTAGGTGCTTTTGTCATTTGAAATATTAAATCAAAACACTAATTGTCACAAAATGTCAAATTAATACTTTTTTTTTTTTTAATTTCTTTCTAGGTCCCAAAGTTGAGACCATCTCAAAGGATGAGAACCTCTCCATCGGATCCGGAGATGTGAAGGACGATTTACCTCCTTGTCACACAGCATGCACCGAGAGCTTCCTCGGAATCCACAATGTGGAATCAGAGAAACTGGAATATTTGCTCCTCAGGGTGAGAAGTTTTTATTTAGAATTATTTTAATTTTCTTATTTGCAAACATTGCAAAATAAGAGCAATGAGCAAAAAAGAAAACAATAACCCCACAAACCAAGACAAAACTATTTTGGGGGGATTTAGAGTATAGAATATACATTTGTACATAAACATGTTGCTACTGTTAATATAATATCTATGTGTAATACACATACAAAATAATTTTTTGTGTCAAGTGGAATCTTTTTTTTTTTTTTTGCTAGTTCCTGGTGCTGGTGGTTTCTCATTGTTAGCTTAGATTTTTGTTTGCAGTTCAGTAGTAATGTGTAAATCTTTATTTAGATTTTTGTTTTGCAAATTTTGCTTTAATGGCTTACGTAAACCATACACCACATTTCTTTGCTAATTGTATGTAACATATTGGTTTACAGAGTGGACCTTCGGTACTAGAAAACACAAAGTGCTGGGATCTTCTCTCGGAGCTCCAGAAGAACAAGCTGGATCTTCTCTACTCAAATATGGAGAGTTTACTTCCTCTACCCACTTGTCTCTTACCACAGTCAAACATTAAATCACAACCAGCATCAAACCCACCAACCCAGGCTGAACAAGTTCCTTCAAGTCTGAGTTTAATTTTGGACAATGCCACTGAAGATAGTAGTCCGCTTAAAGTGTCCTCTAGAATGAGGGGCAAGAAAAGACTCGCCATGGCGAGTAAGGAAATCTTAGATTCCGATTCTGAGGATGAATTCATCTCTCTGAAAAATTCCGGTAAAGGTCACAGGACGTCTACAGAAAGAGAGGACCTGAATGTCTCTAAACACACTCAAGTAAAACCCAAACGTGTTGCGCTATCGGAAGCTGAAAGGAAGAAGAACGTGCCGGTTTCAGAATGTCTGAGTGGATTTGCAGAGTATATGGACAACATGTCGTTTCTGGACTCCTCACTGCATTACCACTCCTCACCAGTAGAGGGTTTCTGCATACCTCAGGACTTTGGCTGGACCGGTGCAGAGGTGAAGACTGGAATGACAGATGACGTTCGACTGGAATCTGTTCAACAGAATAATGGTATTTGTGCGGAGGAAGTCCGAGCCATACTGGGGCATTTGAGTTTCAGAAAGTGCAGGGATGTTGCAACCAAAGCCTGGGATAAAGTGCAGGAGCTGAAGGAAGGCCGTCAAGAGGCAGAAGAAGAGCTCACGCTCCCTGTAGCTCCTCACAGAAATGTTTTCAGCTTGACCAGAACTACACTTTGCAGTCCCAGGTATTTCATTTCTACAAAGATGAAATCCTCTTTTAAAAAGAAATGGAATGATGTGCAGAGTTGAATCTTCTCTTCACGGTGCAGTGCGCTGGAGAAGAGGAGCGAGGTGATGCAGTCAGTGGTCAGCAGCAGATCTGCAGGCCTTCAGGGGAACCGATCGGCTGCGGCACTGGACTATCTTCCCTCTCTACGGACCATCTGTCGACTGGAGAAGCTAAAGGAACAGGAAAAAACTAAGCGCAGGTGAGAGTTCAGAGTTCAGTGGCACTTTGTCTTTGTACCTAAATGTTTTTCTAACACAACAACTCAACACATAATTGGGTGAGATAAGCTGAGGTAAGATGCATTTGAGATGGTACACAAATACTGATATCATGAACAGTAATGTTGTGATAAGTGCAGATGAATTTGAGTGAAAGGCTAGAGTTGCTTGAAAGTATAAAATGACCTTTTAGTTGTTTAGTTTTCCTTGATCCAATTGTAGCTTATATTTGTTTTGCACAGCTTCTATTTTTGAACTAAGAATTGGGTGTGACAAAACTAGAGCTATTTCTTTGTTGCCATTTAAATAGAAGTGAGATCACTTCCAGTTATTCAAGTACCACTTGGAAAGGTGAAAATAGCGTGGGGTTTAAATTCTGCATTTTTCTTTATGATGTAAAAAGGTCTTAGAAACAATTGTCTATAATGTGGTTTGTGTTTAATGGAGAGTAATTAATGCATTTCAGATACGACAAGATACGAGATAATGCTTTTTTCACACTAGCAGGTGTGAAAATCTATATTGGACACAGTGCACAGGCCAAAATGACACGTGTGTTTTATGGGACAGGATGTGGTGTGCCTTTCATCTGGCAATCCACACAATATATACACATATAGATTTATATATTCAGTATGTGTAATATATTTATAAAAATACACATATGATGGATGGACAGATAGATCAACAGATAGAACAATGTTTTATATCTCTGTTTTGCACATACACATATAATGGGAAGTGTAAATAAATTTGTGAATTATATATATATTTTTTCCCTACAGATTCTTGCACTATTTGGATGGTATACATTTCAGTCTTCCTAAAAGCACAGTGGAGTTCCTGTCTGCAGAGTTTCCTTAAATCGTGTATTTCTTCTGGCAATCACTGAGGAATGATTTTGTACAGTAATATATTCTCCAATGAAGAGTAGTTTTATGTTTGCTGGGGACAGTGCACATGTATGCCATTGTTTTAAATTGACTCACAATAACGATCATAATATTTTGTACTTTTTGTGTTGTACATTTCCCAAACATTTTTATCAAGTAATAAATTTGGATTTGCAATTTTCCAACCAAAGCACGAGTATGGACTAAGATTATTTAAATCTTTTTATTGTTGAATTTTTTTATTTTTCAATTGCTACTATTGATTTTTATGATGTGTATCTTTATTTTTTATTTAATATTCCAACCAATGCAGAAAGTGTTTTATATAAAACACTGACTGCAAGTAGTGTGACAACAACACCAAAATACATTTTCCATTAATGCTATTTAAATCAGTGGTCACCCACCAGCCATTGACATATTATTAATAAGTGGTTATTTTTTACAAGACAAACAATATTCACAATATAAATCCGTCACATAATAACTTAATAAAAAATAAACTGTGGTAGATATTTGCAGTAAGTATTAAAAAGTTGGTGTCGTCTGATTTAAAACACGTGTTTATCTATAGAATGAGTTTGTTTCGGTGTACGAACAACCTTTTGTTTTCAGCACGATTTTGAAAGTTAATAGGAGGTGTGGTGGTTCACATTACAGCACAAAGTCTCGCTTCGAATTGGTGTTTCCCGAGGAAGTGAACACGCTGAGTGGTTTTTTTTTCAGCCATTGAACGCTTTCAACGCTTTCAACAAGCCTCGTTGAATTCACTCCGCGGTTAAGTCGCTCTGAGGCAGCTGAACTGACCTGAAGCGCTCGGCTACCGAATAAAAACGCGCCTTCAAAACCAACAAGAAAGCCGAACGCCACAACATATGTTTCTGAAAGTGTTTTGTCTATGGCAAATCGGGAAAAGAACAAAAAGGCTCTTCTGGAATTAGTAAAACTCGCGGAGAACTGCCGCTGTGCTGACTGTGGAGCCGCAGGTGAGTAGCTACATGTAGATGCCATTGTCCGTCAGGGAAGGGATTGTTAACGCCGACTCGAGCCTTTTTGTTTAAATGTACAAACACGTTTCCACAAGCTTCTCTCGGTTAGTTTCATTAATTCAAGAAAAAGCCTGTTTTTTTTTAATTTACACATTATATATATGATCACCACGGATGCTATTTAGGGCAATATTGTACGTGTACAGTTTACCAGTGGGTAAAAAAGGTCATTTGCAATGTGGAACAATTACAGGAGATCATTTTCTCCAACACAATGTGGATTTTCTTTTTAATATTCAAAAGTATAAATATTATAAAAATATTTTTGACATTGTCATTATTATTTCAGTATTGTTAAGTATTTCACTTTAATTAAGACATTTTATGTTTCAAGATCCAGACTGGGCTTCATGTACTCTAGGAATATTTGTGTGTCTGAACTGTTCTGGAACTCATCGCAATCTGGCTGATGTAAGTCGTATAAAATCTATAAGACTGGATTTCTGGGACGATGAGCTTGTACAGGTATGAAAACGCACCTTAAAACCAAGTCACTGTTTGCCTACTGTAATATATTAGATCAAACACTGAATAGAAAGTGTAATACCGTATCATTGTGTGTATAAAGTTTATGAAAGCCAAAGGAAACCAAGCTGGCAAGAGCCTTTATGAAAAACACATCCCAGTCTATTATTACCGGCCCGGTCCAAAAGACAGCGAGTAAGTAGTTCAGCTCTTTACTCATTCTGTTGTAAATTTCTCTTTCTGGTGTGTTTCGAGAATTTACTGGCAGAAAGGTTTCTGACTGTTCATCGCAGGAAGAGGAACTACAAATTCAACTAAAGGAGTTTCTGTTTTGAACTGTAAATTATTGGTCCCATTGTGCTGGAGTTCTTGATTAACTGCATTACATGGGCAGATGTTCAATGTTCGGAATTATTTTGTATTTCACTCGAGTGCATTCTGTGCATTCCAGCGTTCTGAGAGAACAATGGATCCGGGCCAAATACGAAAGACAGGAGTTTACGGAGATGAAGGAAGAGAGACCAGACACGGCAGGTACGTCTGTGTGTTTCTGAGCAGCATCATGGGTAATATATCACACTCTGCAGTGTTATTATTGCATAATCAACACAAAATTATTGCGACAAAGCTAAAGGGGTTTTATGAGTGCAGCACATGTCTAGCTCGTGGCTTTTATTTCCGCTTTATATTCAGTGGTATTGGGCAAAGCTAATGTTGTTCTGTAGGTGTTTACGAGGGGATGCTGTGGAAGAAGGGAAAGGACAATGGACAGTTTATCCAGAGGAAGTTTGTTCTTTCGGGGATTGATTTCACCCTGAAGTACTACAAGGAAGACGTGAGTTTGTTTTTGGATGGACAAAAGTTGGGCACGTTTTCCTTTTGGAATTTGATTTATGAAATACAAAACTATATAATAATCTTGATCAAAGATGTTCAGGCTAGAAGAAACAGGCTTTTCTGTGTGTTCACTACACTGAGGGTCATGGGTTGGATTGTGTTTCAACGTGTGACTGTAGTACACGTTTACATCACTTTTAATGATTTTGACCCACCTGTAAATATATAAATAATACAACATACAATGTCTCAAGATAATTGGCATTCCTCTGCAATCACCTAATAACACAAAGATTCCTATTGGATTCAAACAATTACACAACTTTTTATTGGAATCAAACCCATAATTGGTGTAGTTAGTCACACACTCCTTCTGTCTCTTTCTTTCTTTCTTTCTTTTCGTCTCTCTCTCCATCTCTCTCTTTCTCCCTCTCTCTCACACTCACACGCGCACTCACACTCACAATAAAACTTGACTGTGTATGACATATGTGTCATTTGGCCTCTACTGGTAAAAGGTAAAATCCTCAACATGAGTCATCCCTCTCACTCTCTCTCTCTCTCTCTCTCTCTCTCTCTCTCTCTCTCTCTCACTCTCTCTCGATCTCTTTCTCTGTCTCCTTCTTTCTTTCGGTTTCTTTTCTTTCTTTCAGGACTCTAAAACACCGAAGGCCACAATTTCCGTAAAGGACCTGAACGCCACCTTCCAGCCTGAGAAGATTGGTCATGCTCATGGCCTTCAGATCACGTATTGTGTTGACGATCACGCCCAAAACCTTTTTGTTTACCATAAAAACGGTCAGGTAAACATTGTAGCTTCACTTTCTTTTATATGCTGGGCTGAAGCTTTAAGACAAGCTTCTGTGGAATTGTGTTCAGTCACCTTTTGATCTTTTTTTAGGAAATTGTAAACTGGTTTAATGCCATCCGTGCTACCCGGCTCTCCTATCTGAAAACAGCTTTTCCTACAGCCAAGGATGAAGAAGTAGGAAGGAAGAACTTCATCATCCACCACTCTGCATCAATTTCTGCACATTTCTGGACAAACGAGTTGCTCAAAAGCTTTGCACTAGTATAGCCTTGTAAAAAGGAAGTGCGCCAGGTTTTACTTCCTAAAACAATAAACCGCTTATCCTTCCTGTTCTTTCTCAATACAAAAGCATTCAACGCCACAACTACTTTTCAGGCCTTTAAAATGCGGTTTTGGTCTTTTGGGAGACCTAATAAGAAACTTCATTGTATTCATGAAGGTGATAAATGTGATGTTTAATTGTACAGCACACTGACATGTCTATTATAAAGCGTTTTGACTGTGAGGGGCCGTTGAAGTGACGTGACAGGATGATCTGGAGTGATCCAGCTGGAATAATACATAATGTATTATACATTTACCTAATTTGTGGGAGCCCGAGTGTAAATGTGTAGTAAAAGTGGACATGAGTGCAAAATTATTAACTTTAAACGATGAATGTAATAATCTAATTCACTTTTTAATCCACAGTTAATACCATGGATTACCAGAAACTATCTTAAAGAAGGGTTCATGGAGAAAACTGGGCCTCTAGTAAGAATACGTTTTTGCTCAATATATTCCTTTCCCATTTTATAATAGCAATTATTAATTATTTTTGTTATATTAACTATTACTGTATAAGCTAATTTATGTATAATTTTTCATCATTTTAGAACCATACATCTTTGCGTCATACAATTTCTTTGCGTCCAAAGATGTTTATTTTGTCATTTGAGTGGCACATTTATTAAAATAGAATTATTTTAAAATACATTATTTATGAAATGTTATCAATGTATGTTCTTGTTATCCATTAACAGCAGAGAGAACCTTTTAAGAAGCGATGGTTTATTTTAGATTCTCTGGACAGGAAACTGCTGTACTTTAAAACTCAGCTGGTATGTACCTTGTAATGTATTTTAAACCGAACAAATTCTTAATAATTTGATATTTCTGCATGTATTATGAGTGCATTTGAATGCTGAACATGTCAATATTTTCTTATTTTTCTGATCCAAGGACGCCCTTGAGCTCGGTGTTGTCTTCATTGGCTCTGAGAACCTTGGCTATTCCGTGAGAGAATGTGATCCGAAAGGTGTCCGAGGCAACAAATGGAAGTGTGGGATAATTGTGGAGACTCCGGATCGGCAGTTTGTGTTCATGTGTGAGCAGGAGCGAGATCAGAAAGAATGGGTGGAGGCCTTCAAGTCTGTCATCTCAAAACCCATGATGCCTCAGGATTACACCAGTAAGAACACAGGAATTACACCAGAAAAATAAACATAAACTAGTATGGTAATTTTTCTCTCTACTTTTCCAGCCGAAGCAAATCTCCGTAGACGGAAGTGATCATGAGGATTTGTAGGGACAAAAAACTCACAGCAATTTATTGTTGCTGGACAACTATGTACAAATTGTTCAATATTGCTGATGGATTGGCATCAATTGCTTCTTTAATGCATTTTGAGAAGGTGATCATCACACTAAACGGACTGATAATTGACGCACTCGGATCACCGGATGGAACATTCGATCAGATCAGTGGATAAGTTCAGTGGAAGATACATTGTGTCAAGTTCCTGAAACATTCTGTGATCTGTAACAAGAATCCGAGTATGAGCCTGTGTAGAACTGACCTCAGACTCCCGTGTGGATGAAGTGGCTGTCACAAGAAGAAAAAAATGTGCTTCACAGGAACTTTGATAACCTGACAGACTGAATACATGTTTTTGGATTAATAATCATGTGCTTGAACTGAACTGATGGATTCATGATGTGCACGTTTATTTTTTTTTAAAGACACAGCAGATGCGCTGGATCGTCTCAATAGAAAAGTTAGAAATCATTTATTAAAATGTTTTCAGAAAACTAACAATTGCTTTGAATGAGTACACAAATCCGTTATATCATAGGATTATTTCTAGTTGTCAGTGACTATGAACATTTTATTTCTTATTTAATATAAGAATATGTATTTTTTGCCAATAAAAAAAAAATCCAAATACTTTTTTTAGTTTTCAGTTGTGGTGTAATGGCAGTTGGTATTCTCTGTTAGCAAGTGGTTTTATTGTAAATAACGTTATTAATAAAACAAAATAGGTTACTGATGAAAAATGACATTTTACTTAGTACGTATTTGACTTTGTGGTGCAGTTTACTCCAATGTCTTAAGCATAACTTTTTCCTTTTCTGGGTCACGGGCAGCTGTAGTAATCCTGAGAAGCTCTGAGCCTTAAGGTGAGATACACATTGAGGCCAACCAATCACAGAGCAGGACACACACTTTCACACACTCACCCCTATGGTCAATTTTCAATGCTAATTTACACACATTTGAAAAACAATATTCACACACTTTTGGAAACCATTATGGAGGACCAATACCAAAACCGCCAAAATCAAATATAAAGGACAAAGAAATAAAAGTACTCGTGTATTAATAAATACAGAAATACGTACGTACAAAATAAATATAAATTCCTCCAAAAACCAGGGCCTCGATCTCACGTCTCGTGACGTCAGAACATGCGCTTTATCTCCATGCCGACAGGGGGCAACACGTCAAAGCAGTAGCTAAAAACTCACAAAAAAATGTAATAGCAAAGAAGTGTTTGTCCGAATCCGCATGCCGTATTTACCGGTTGTTGGAGGTCAGTCGTTTTAGGCGTGAGCTCGAAACGTGAACCAGAAATGTCGTGACGTGAATCTGGAGTGAGCAGCGATTATTTTAGCATTGCCGTCTTTTTTATTCCAATGAAGCGCATCAGTTACGTGTGGTAAATCCAATGTGACCGGACGTCTTTTCCTTACTGATTCTGCGAACGCTGTTCCGTCCGTTTTGCCCTAACGAGGCCCTTTTCTGTCCCAGAGACAGAATCGATGATCTATCAAGAACCTGATCAGTTTTTTTTTTAACAAACCGGAGCTGCAACGATGAGAAAAGACGTCCGAATCCTCCTCGTCGGAGAACGTGAGTGATTTTCCTTCACGGTGATAACTTGTTTTACGCGCGTTTGACTTGCAATCACGTTTATTACAGATATATATTACAGATACAGAGATAAATTATCACATTTTGTGTGTGTTTTTTAATATATAAATAGCTATTCAATATGTCAATAGTTAAGTATCATATCATATTCTTTTTCGAACAATTCTGTTAACTGGCATATTACTAAATCAATTTGCTTCCTATCGTTTATTTCTCCGATAAATAAACAGATAGACACACCTTTAATTGTCCCTCAAATAAAAAAAGATGTACAAAAACATCGACTTTTCTGTTTTACGATCAGATTCTCCTTTTACCTGGCTCTGTCATTCGTCAGTACTGACACTAAAGCCTCTTTTCTGCCTCGTCTTTGATGTTCCAGTCCGTTTGTGATGTTAGTAGATGTCAGTTTCTCTGTTTATCGCAGCTATTTTTAGAATATAGGTGCCACTTTCCCCGGCCTCCAGACTGTAAGTGATGCCAGAACCGTACGTGTCCGTGTGAACGTACTGCTCACACTTCTCACCTCTTGCTTAAAATTTCTGCAAATTGTGTGTCTGAAAGGTCTTTGATGACTGCTATGTTTTCTACGATCTCATTCAGAATTTAGCTGATTTTCTTTCTTTTAATGTGAAATAGTCACTTTTGTCTTAACTCGTGAGAATGATATTTTAATTATACGTGACACACAAACGCACGCTATTTAAAACGATCCTTGGGTTTGGTTCCTTGTTCTCATTGTTTAATGTATTTTCTGATTTTCTTCATAGCTAAAGTGGGCAAGACGTCCCTGATCATGTCGCTTGTCAGTGAAGAATTTCCAGATGAGGTATGAATTCTTTTCACCGAATGCATATAGTGTGTGTGTGTGTGTGTGTGTGTGTGTGTGTGTGTGTGTGTGTGTGTGTGTGTGTGTGTGTGTGTTTGCGCATTTGTCCCTTGATATCCATTGATTTGGCAATTTGTTTGACCTCCATTTCATTTTATAAACTATATACAGTATAATATACATAAACACTTCCGTATGTTCTTAGGTCCCGCTCAGAGCTGAAGAGATCACCATTCCTGCTGATGTCACACCTGAGAGAGTACCAACACACATAGTCGACTATTCCGGTGATTACATACATTTCACACTCATTTGTAAAACTCCATCCGACACACACCCATCCCTTCTTTTATCTCTACATGTGTGCACATGTATTGATCCATTCGTCTGTCTATTTATTCAGTCACTCTTTTTTGCCTGAGCCTCCGTCTATTCACCTTGTTCTGTTTGTCGAATCTATTCCCTTTCTCTTTGTTCATCCATCTAAATATTTATTCATCACTCTGTCAGTCCATCCGTTCAGTAAGCTCAATTTCTTAACTTGATCTATTCATTTGTCCCTCCATCTTTTTGTGTTTCATTGTGTCCATCTTTTGGTTTTGGTCTGTTGATTTATCCGTCTTTTTGTAAGTCTGTTTCATGCTGTATAGTCTGCTATTTGTTTTTTTGATCCGTCTCTGTACATCTGTTTGTTTACCTCTTCTTTTATCCTTGTTTTCAGTTATTTTTATTTTCTGCTGATGTTTGTTTGTTTGTTCATCCATCCATTCATTTTCACATCTTTCTGTCCATCTTTATCCTCCATAATTTTGTTTCTCTTATTCCACAGAGGCAGAACAGACTGATGAACAGCTTTACCAAGAGATTTCAAAGGTGATGGTGGCTTCCTTTTATAAGATGCTGTAATTTGACCAAAGTCCAATGATTGTTTTTTGTTTTTTGTAAAGGCTAATGTCATATGCATCGTGTATTCCGTGAACAACAAGAAATCAATCGAAAAGGTAAGTTATTTCTCATGCTACAGCAAGTGTTGATATAATGAATACATTGAATGTATAATCTGTATTTTTGGTGCTTTCAGGTGACAAGTCATTGGATCCCCCTTATCAATGACAGAACAGATAAGGACAGCAGGTGTGTGGCTTCTTTCCTGCGGTCGGATACGTTTCAGTGTGAATGTGACCCGAGAGAGAATTCTCTAATTGTGTGTGTAAATAGTATTGTACGTACCCTGCACTTTCTTAAGTGTTATGCGTCATTTTACACAATATATTTATAGTGTGAGTGCAGTGTTATATACAGTATATGTTTATGTTATACATATTTATGTACTTTTTTTTATAGATGTTTTTATATTTATGCATTCTCTATTCCTCTATATATTCTGTGTGCTATCCCCCTACTGTGGGGAAAAAAAAGACATTTTCATTCATTCATTCATTTATTTATTCAAATACATTTTAATGCCATTTTTGTATTTGTTTTAAATTCTCTTTATTTGTTTTTTTCCACATTGCATGTTTTTTTTTTTTAATGATTTTTAAGAAATGCATTTCTGTAATGTTTTAATAATACACACTATACTAATGTCTGTTGTTTTTCTGCTAAATGTGTGTGTGACAAATAAGCGTATTGTCGTATATCGTATACATGCATGTTTTCATGTGAATAATTTATATTTCTGTATTTTATCAATTGAGCAGGGTACCGTTGATCCTGGTGGGGAACAAGTCTGACCTGGTGGAGCACAGCAGTATGGAAACCATCCTGCCCATCATGAACCAGTACTCAGAGATTGAGACCTGTGTGGAGGTAAGCTTTTACAAAAAAAAATACATCACATTTTTGTTTAGAGCATCCTGCATATGAATATTTTTAATTGTTTTTATATTGTAAAAACGTAAGCATTTCAAGATGTACTAGTTACAAATAAACGTATAAATAAGTCAATGTTTTGAGACAGGGCTGAATGCTTAACGGCTCCTGTAGACGGGGATTTTAGGTTGAGTTGCTCTGTTTATGTTATATAACTTTTGTTCTTTTTTTTTTTTTTTTTAAGTGTTCAGCCAAAAACCTGAAGAACATCTCTGAGTTGTTTTACTACGCTCAGAAGGCTGTTTTACACCCTACAGGACCTCTATACTCACCAGAGGAGAAAGAGGCAAGATATTTTTTTTTCTTTCTTTTAATATTCTTTAAAATACATTAAAATCACCCTTTAATGACTAAATCGAACCATTTGTTTCCAGATGAAACCATCCTGTGTCAAAGCACTTACTAGAATTTTTAAAATATCAGATCTGGACAACGATGGGATTCTGAACGACAATGAGCTTAATTTTTTCCAGGTAAGCCTGGTTTCTTTAATAAAGATCATATTTTTAAACGCAGCGGTACAAATGATGTCAATGGTCAATCCTCTTGCTTTGCAGAGAACATGTTTCAACATACCTCTGGCCCCTCAAGCCCTGGAAGATGTGAAGAACGTTGTTCGAAAAAACATGTTGGATGGGGTGAAGGATAACGGCCTGACACTGAAAGGTTAACTACTGGATTTCTTTCTTTAAAAATCTTGTCAGAGGTTCATGATGGTCTGTTTGTTTTTTATCGACTAGGCTTCCTGTTCCTTCATACACTTTTTATTCAGAGAGGAAGGCATGAGACCACGTGGACTGTGCTCCGGAGGTTTGGTTATGATGATGACCTTGAACTTACCCAGGAATACCTGTTTCCTCTGTAAGTTCAGAAATCCCACCTAAACCAGTGGATATTCAGTTGAATCTTTCCCAATTCATTTTAAACATTTGTTTTCAGAGTAAAAATTCCTCCAGACTGCACCACCGAGCTGAACCACAACGCATACCTGTTCCTTCAGAGCGTCTTTGACAAGCATGACCGAGTGAGTTCTAGGGTTTCTCACGTCCAGGCTTTTTGTTTCATTGAGGCTAATGCTGTGTTATTCTTGTATCAGGATCGAGACTGCGCTCTGTCTCCAGATGAGCTAAAAGATTTATTCAAAGTTTTTCCCTACATGCCCTGGGGCCCGGATGTCAACAACACTGTTTACACCAATGAGCAGGGCTGGATCACTTACCAAGGCTACCTGTCTCAGTGGACGTGAGTAGTGCAGCACGCTGAATGAGTTCTGTTTGTTCCAAGCTCAGAAACCAGATTGCCCATTCACATTTCCCTGTGAGAATGTAAATGAGAATTTATATTATGACTTTCTCCCAAACATGAATGCAATTTTGTATGGCTTTTCTATTGTAAAAAAATATTTGTACAAATTATTCTGCATAAAAATTAATAATTAAAAGTTAAATTTTAAAAAGTAAATGTAAAAGTTTATTGCATTAGTAGTTATAACTCTAAAAGCTATGAAAAAAGTTATTAAATAATTTATTTCTAGCCACATTCTATTCCGAGACCACAATTTATTTTTCGATTTTGTGAATTATATCCTCAGGACTTGAACCTCTAATGAAAACAAGTCATTGAAGTGGAACATACATTTTTCCAGATCAACAAATCTTTCATAATTATTTAGTCCTTATAATTAGAACATAATTATTTCCTATAAATAATTATTTTATAATTATTTTATACATATTAATTATTGTTTTAATATACATATCAATTATTTAAAATATTTTATAAATATTAATTATTTTCTCATTTTGTTCCAGAATAGTTAGAAAACTGCGGATGTGGTGCTTTTCATCAAGCACAATAGTATTTCATGATGAATGTCTTTCTCAGATTAACAACATACCTGGACGTCCAGCGATGTCTGGAGTACCTGGGGTATCTGGGTTACTCTATCATCCAGGAGCAGGAGTCTCAGGCGGCTGCCATCACCGGTGAGTGTGTCCGTGTGTTCTTGCTGAGGCGTCAGTGACGTGGTCTTCTCTCCACAGTCACCAGGAACAAGCGCATCGACCTGCAGAAGAAACAGACCCAGCGAAGCGTCTTCCGCTGCAACGTTTTAGGCGCTCGAGGATGTGGGAAAAGTGGTTTCCTCCAAGCCTTTCTAGGACGGAATCTTGTTGTGAGTGTAAAATTCACCAAAGTCAATGTCTCGTTCTTTTTTTGGTAATTTGTGTCTTTTCTGCAGTGTCAGAGGAGGATAAGAGATGATCACAAATCTTACTACGCCATTAGCAACACTTATGTTTACGGACAAGAGAAGTACTTGCTGGTAAGTCAAAGCTTTTCTGATTGGTGCTTTGGTTGATGGTTTCCTCTGATGAGAGATGTGGGATTCTCAGCTACACGAGGTGCTTCCTGACTTTGAGTTCCTCTCGGAGGCGGATCTGTCTTGTGATGTCATCTGCCTGGTGTATGACATCAGCAACCCGCGCTCTTTTGAGTACTGCGCCAAAGTCTACAAGGTTGGTGTGGAAATATGCTCATCATGTTTGTTAAAACGACTAAGTTTTTATGAATCCTTGGAATAATATGTTCTTTACAGAAACAATATCAGGTTTTATTCTCCTATTGTTTTCCAGATATACAGTAATTCCACATCAATATACTGTTTAGCATTCACTGAATAATGTATTTGCATTTTTTGTGAATTGTAATTATAACATGTTATGTTACTTTATTGTGATGTGTGCAGTGTACATTTATTATTATCACACGTTTATTTACCTATTTTTTATTTCTATGCATATTTTCTTATCGTTTATGTATATATGTATCGTCTGCTGTTGTGAGATGCAGTTTTCCCGCTGTGGGACAAATAAAGGCATTTTCATTTCTTTAAAAGCAAACTCATACATGCAAAGAAAGAAAGAAAGATAGAAAGAGACAGAGGAGTGAAAAGTGTAAAAGAATTGTGTTTTATTTTCCTCTTTTTAATCCTCTCTCTCTTTCTCTTTTTGCTTGTATCAGTTTGCTTTTCATCCCGTGGCTTTTTGCTGTCACGCTTTTACATCTTTTTGACGACGCAAGAGTTTAGCGTGCTTGTTTCTAACGGCGTTCTTCTCCTACAGAAACACTTCATCGACAGCAAGACTCCGTGCGTGATCATCGCGGCTAAATCGGATCTGCATGAGGTGCGTCAGTTGTACAGCCAGTCTCCACTGGACTTCTGCCGGAAGCACAAGCTTCATCCGCCGCAGCAGTTCACCTGCAACACCAGCGAAGCCCCCGGAAAAGACCTCTTCACCAAGCTCACCACCATGGCCATGTACCCGTGAGTACCAGCCGTCTTTTCCTCCTCTTGACACACGCCCGTCCTGTTAGGCTGTGCTTGGCTCTTCCATCCATCTCTGCCCGTCTTCCTTTGTGTTTGTATGTCTACTCGATTTAAACACAGTGAGGTGTCTAACAGCATTTGTGATGCACCTAATGCTGGAGTTTGGCATTATTTTACTATCATTGTTTAAGTGCTGGTGTGTGGTTTCCTTCACTTAAACTGCATTGTCTGTTGTAAACGATGAGAAAGGATCAATCGTAGTGGATATTTTCTTGGGCGACTTTCCTTTTGCAACACGGTTAGTGATTGTTGTTCCAGAATAGGAATTTTGTTTTCTTCGCTTTCAACTCATTAAATATGTTTGGCACTAAATCTGTGTGCAGGGTTCCTACGGGTTCTTGAAATCCTTGAATTTCGATGATGTGTTTTCAAGATCTTAAAAATGCTCAAGTGTTAAACAAAGTGCTTAAACGCTTGAACATTGATTTATTCTTAATTTACAACAAGCAAATTCTTTTAACTGACTCAGATCTTTAACTCTTGAACAATAAAGGGAATACATCATTTTGAGTCATGTATTTAGTTAATTAGTTTAATGAACCGACATTGACAGTCGACTAGACAGATAGTTATCCAATTGCTATTGCAAAGCCTTTCTTTTGCTTGCTTTTGTATATTGTCTTTTAAATGTGAATAAAATGGTAAAGCTTCATTTTGATTGAATTTAGACAGACCTTTACATATTTACCACAACTGTATGGTGCTGGAAAAGCTTGAGCATAGACCGTGTGTGTGTCTATAATTGTGTTTGGTGATTCTTGGCAGGTTTAGCTTTAGCGTAGCTCAGTCGTTTAACAACCAGTGGGGTTTCATCTTTTGAAGGAATGGAACATATAAACCTATCGTTTTGACTATGATGAAGTCATTGGCACTAAAGTAATGTAAGTGAAGTGCAGAATACGAAAACCAAAAGACTGCATAAAGAACAGTAAGAATATTATGTTTTAATTCTAAGGTTTTTTTTTTGCTTTTTGCTTTTCCACTTCTGCTTTTTCCTTTGTGAGTCTGTAGATTGTGTGTCTCACCTCCATATTCTGTTCCTTGCTTGTCTTTTATAAGCAGTTAAGATGCATTGATCTCCACATCTCCATCTTTTGCTCATCCTCACTGTGTCCGAGACCAACATGCTTTCAGCTGAGCGAACAAACGCTGCACAGTCTGTGTTTTGAAGGGGGATTTGCATCACCTGACTCTTCCTGTCTGTCTGTGTGTGTGTGTGTGTGTGTGTGTGTGTGTGTTTCTGCAGCCACGCCAAGTTACGCTGCATGTGCACCTGCAACAGGTGTACCTTTTGCATCGGTCACAACATCCTGAACTCTGAGCTGGTGCGCTCAGTAAAGGCCAAGCTCTACAGTGCGGTTCTGAACAGGTCTCTGAGTTCAGCCCTACACACTCCCACCCCATGACCCCTGTAAACACAGCGTCCATCTTTACTGGCTGTTGGCTTGGCAGGTTTACTTTGCATATCCACACATGTCGGGATACACAGTCCACCACTGTAGTGACACTCCTAAACCTTCGGCAATTATTTGATTTGCAATGAAACCACCACAACACTTATTTCAGACCTGAATGATTAATCGATAGCGATAATGTTTGGCGGTCAAGAGTTGGACATGTGACCAAAAGGTTGCAGGTTCAAATCCTAGACCAGTAAGGTTCCACAACTGAAGCGTGGCACGGTGCAAATGTGCAGGAAATATGCATGTATTGCCATAAAATTATTAAAAAACTTGATGTTGCAAGTAATTTGATCACTTTTGAAAAGCATCTGTGTTCTTTTTAACAGTAGATTAAATAATTCGCTGCTCTGTTTACATGTACAGGTTCTACAGGTTGCATTCCAAATCTGTCTTTAATGATTTAAATGTAATGACTTGACATTTCGTCTGATACCTGGTATATTGATATTGCCTGTTAGTCGGCGTGGAAATGAATTTAGCTGTCATTGTTATATTCTTCAGTGTAGTTATAATAGTCAATCCTCCTCTCACACTCTTTCTCAGGTTGGAATGAGAAAGGACTTGTGAACACTTTAATAGTGTCTGTGTGAGAAGATGGAGGGAATCTGATGAAGAATTATAAAAAGGAGTACATTTTTTTTTGTAATGAATATAACTCCAACTCAACTGGTCGAGTTTGCGAAACAAGCATTTAAACTGTGATAAACTCAAACTGAAAGTTTCGATCTCTTGCACTTTTCCTCACGTTTTCTTTGTTCATCGATGAGCGTGCGCTTGATTTAACCTCTTCACCTTCAAACCAGCAATGCATGGCACATGTCAACTGACATTTATTTTGTGCGTGATCTTTGGAAAACTCACCCAGGCTTCAGCAGATTTTCCTTGGACATTCAAAAGTCTGTCTGTTTTTGAAGCCTTAATTTTAAAAAGTTATAAAAAGTGAGCTTTTTTTTTTTTTTTACACACTTTTACAATTTCAATTAACACAATTAATTTTGGTTCCTCTCTATGCTGTTGAGTGGATATGCAAACCGTAAATCTGCAGTAACTCAACCACAGCGGCGCGTCACTGGCCACTCAATCACAATCTAGTTTCATTTTGTTTAATTAAAAAAATCAATGTGGTTTAAGTTTACGAACTTAAGCAACCATTGGCTGTTCAACCTTTCCATCAGACTCAATTCACACATTTATTTCAGTGATTCCCGTTACTGTCAATGGAATCTAACTGACTTGTGGTTCTGTGGTTCTGTCCCTCCGTAGGTCTTCATCCTCATGTGCTTGTCTGGCCATGTTCTTGTTTGCTTTGCATCTCTGCACGTGTCTCCAGCTCTGTCCCTAATGTCTCTCACTGCTTTTCTTCAAACACAAGATAACCTACTAAAATATACAGATACAGTATAAGAATGAAATACTGGAGGAATTATCATTTTTATTTAAAGATCGTGTATGTGACTCAATCCTTTAGAAATCGGCAAATTTTGCTCAATGTGCTTTCTTAAGGGTTTTAAAAAAGGCAAACGCAAACATTTTTAGCGTTCACTGTTTATTTATTTTTATTGGAATTGGATTTTTGCAATGCTGTTGATCAAACATACTAATATTGATTTGCCTTCTATGGGTCTTTTTTGGTTTTGCATGGATACGGTGTTGCTTCTAACACGACGTTTAGCTGCTGGTTTGTCTGATGTGGAGGACGTGTAAAGGTTCAGATCGGATCCTGAATCCTTCCTGCTGTTAAACGGCAGCGTTTTTTCTACGTCTTATTCACGTCTAATTCTGATTTTCGGAGGGGGTTAGAGTTGAAGAGCGTTTTTTTGGAGACGTGTGACGTCTGATGTTTCCAGCATGTGGTGAGCCGTGGAGCTGCTGTGTGCATGTCTGTGAGGTTGAGATGTTTGTTCAAGCTCTGGAAGCTTCTCTTGTTGGCTGATGATGAGGAATTCTGAGGTTCCTGCCGGTCTTTATGTTGTACTCGGCCCACGTGGATTCTGTCGACACGTTTGCGCTCATTTGCTGCAGGTAAAAGCTTTTCAGGGTTTTCAGAGGGCAGTTTCAAATTTATGCTATTTGGTGTGTTAATATTAATAATAATAATAATAATCTTTGTAAAAAATCTTTGTTTTTGTAAAATTGCTTTGTAAAATTCTTAACTGTAAGTAAAAATGGTTAAATTAACTATATATATATATATATAATTTACAAGTATAATATAAATAGAATTATACATAATTTTTGACACACTTTTTAACAAGTGCTTAGACTAATAGGTTTTCGCTCGGTGTTTTGGCAAAGTTCTCAGAAGGGGGCGGGTCTACAATGCTGTACTCTGATTGGCTAATAAGAAATAGTAGGCTGGCTTAGGCATATGATCAACAGGATGAGTTGAGAATATTTTTACAAGTGGTTTTAATGTTTCTGGATTCATAACATCCATCTTTATTGCTGCATGTTAGAAGTGAACCGATGTCTCTTGCAATACCATACTGTTTTCTATGTTTTTATTGTATTGTTTTCTCATTAGTGATTGTTTTAATTATTGTAAAGCATTTTTTGATCATTAGCTCGATAACTTTTAAATGGGAACAATTCGGAAAAAATGTCCCCGTTTGAAAGTCAATCTGTCTGTGTGTTTAGCTGCTGCTGCTTCTATCGGTTCTTCTGCTTTTTGTCTGGAAAGGCAAGAAGATAAAACCATTTTGTGTGATGGTTGCGTACAGTTGACACATGCAGAAAAATGTCTTGTTTTTTAATTCTGAATCTAGGTAGTATCCTCCTAACAGAAATGTCTTGGTGTTTTCCAGGCACATGACTCAAGCGGACCTGAAGAACTCCACGTTTTGGCTGCGTGCCAGCGTCGGCGCCACCGTGTTTGCCGTTCTGGGCTTCGCCATGTACAGAGCGCTCCTCAAGCAGCGGTGATCATCAGACCCCGCACGTTACTTCATCCTTTACACCCCAACGTAGCTCCCCGTAACAGAGAAAAGACTAACTCGTTCTAGTTTTGTATAGCCTTCTAGTTTAAGGAACTCTTCCTCATCGGTGGTGAGGAGACGGCGAGAGCTGGACCGGTTCCTCGGCGCTTTGCACATGAGGTTTTAATTCATCCCGCTTGTGTTCGCTTCAGGTCAGTGATAACGTATTCATGAGGCATGTAACGAAAAGGCACAGCGCTTGGCGATGGAAAGCTGTTAATATATGTAAATATCTCCAGGAACCTTCCGTCTTTAGTGCGTTTGTAGAAGTCTGAGCCATCACGCTGAGATCCACCGCTCATGCCACGCAACGGTCATTTCGTTTATTTGCGCTACTGCTGTATTAATTTATTTGTGCTTTTTTTTGCCATTGCACAAGAAGGGATTCTTTTTTTTTATGCAACATTTTTCGTTTTTTTTTTTATTTATGCAATATTGTATCTGGTCACCGTGGCCTTCATGAATTTATCCAAGCGGATTCGCTCACTACATTAGCTGCGACTCCTCTGATCAACACAAGCGTTTTGACCCTGTGCAGTGTCTCTGTACCGCGGAATTGTTGCACATGGATTTTCGATTCTTTACAATAAACGATGGTGTGTATAAATCAAAGTGTCTTGATTTTTTTTTTTTTTGTTTTGTTTTTCATTTATTTATTTGGTCAAATGTCAGCCTCACGTTTCACAGAGCTTGTATTGTGCGGAGACGAGAAGTGAGATGTGGCCGTGGCGGAGGAAGTAATGTTTAATGCCTTTATGCTTCTCGTCAAGCGAAGCGCGTTTCGTTTTCAAACAGCGGAACATGTCAGGCCGAGGTCGGACGTCGGCTCTGCTCTGCCAGGGCTTTCTGAAGAAACGAAAAGACAAAATGGTGAGGATTCACTCACGCTGATACAATAGAATGATTTTGGAAAGTAACTGTCAGACTCCAGGATTCGGTTTAGATTGCGTTCCCCTTTGCGGTTAAATGTTGTGTTTTCAGAAGCTTCGGTGGAAGACGTATTGGTTCCGACTTCACAACACCACTCTCTTCTTCTACACCAAGAAACGCGGCAATGCTGTGAGTTTGGCTGATGACGATCTGAACCTTTTTCTTCTGGTCATCTCGGATGAAATGACCGCTTATTTCCAGTCTTTGGAATCGTTGTCATTTGTTATCGTATTTTAGGTGTTTGTGAATTGATACACCGTACGTCTGTTCTGATTGAAGCTCTGTGTGATTCCTAATCTCCTTTTCCTTTTTCCAGTTAGACCTGAGAGGTCAATATTACATTCATGATGTAAGTCCAGAGCAG
Source organism: Paedocypris sp. Pulau Singkep (assembly GCA_017309775.1). Taxonomy (NCBI): domain Eukaryota; kingdom Metazoa; phylum Chordata; class Actinopteri; order Cypriniformes; genus Paedocypris; species Paedocypris sp. Pulau Singkep. The sequence goes on from MU204432.1 coordinate 5,997,319, forward strand.
TTCTTCATCCTCCGCCTCCAATCCAACACTCAGTTTTGCCACTTGCCGTCTTTATCCACTTCAACAGGTTCAGTCGGTGCTGGAGATCAACAAGTCTGAGAACAAGCGCTTTCTTTTTGAAATCACCATGAAAAATGGGAAGAAGAAGGTGCTGGTGAGCTTTCCTCACTGCTTGTAGCTTTTAGGAAGTGGTTTGCCTCTCAGTGCCGTTATGGAGTGGCAGGTTATGACTGTTGAGAACAGGAAGTGATGTGTGTCTGATGAGCAGGCAGCCGAGACGGCGGAGGAGCGGCAGGAGTGGATCGAGCAGCTGTGGAAGGCCATGATGCTCCTCAGCTCCAGCAGGGATGGGTACGACTCTGGCTGGCGCTCTCGGAATTCTGTTTGGGAGACGGAACGCTTGTGTGTTGTTGTAGATCAGTCGTCAAACAAGCTTCGCAGAGCAGTTTTCACCGGGACTCCAACACTGAACGGATCAGCGCCGTGCCGGACACTAGATGTCTCTCTGCTGATGGTGGTGGTGAGTCTTGCAGTGTGCTGTTATTTCCACTGATGTCAAGCTCGATGGTCCATTGGATTTTTTTTATTTTTTACCGATCCTTAAGATTCGTGGATTAGAAAGCGACCCAAACCCTCGCACAAACGGATTTATTTCAAGCTGAGAATGTTGCTCTGGTGTTTTTGTCGTAATTAAAATTGTTGTTAATTACAGTATTAATCTATATTTTAAATTTTCTTTTTTAATAATTCTACAAGAATTATTATTCTAACTGGAGTACATGATTTTAAAGATGTATTTTTAGTGTGTATTCTTTCGAATGTGAGTGAGAGTGTGAATGTGTGTCCTGTGACCAAGAATCGTCTTATTTTCTTCCCTAACATTTTACGTTTTAATAACGGCATTGACACCAATTGTAAATCCAAAAGTATTTTTTGTATGAATTATGTGAAGCAGAAATATCGGTTATAAGGTGAAATAAGGACAGATTTGACTGTCAATGGTGTTTTCATTGTTTTAAAATCTGCTTTTAATAGCTTTTTTGTCCTTAGATGTTGATGACTCGAAAACGTTGTGTACCGATGCTACGACGGAGCAGAACACCAGCGAGACTTTACTGACGGATTATGACATCCTGCCACGGCGAAACAGTATGATGTGATCTTGTGTATTACAGTCACTTTCTGGTAGTTAAAACACGGTGAATGGAGAAAGTCACTTATTTGGGAGAAATCTCAAAGTCCCCTTAACAAACCCCATTACAGAAGCCACAATTAGTTTGCTGTTTAGCTCACGTGCATCAGATCTTACACTGAATGCGGGAACTGCTTTTCTTTTAGGGAAAAACATCACTGCTTCCAGAGAAATAAACACACCATAGTCACTTTATTTCACTCTGTTAATGATATTTACACATTTTAAAAATCTGCTTGTGCCACAAAACTGAAGCTGATAGTGTTAAACAGACCAAACATTACGACATCCCGTCAAAATGTAAATCTACGTATTATACAGTCGTGCTGGTTGATCAATTCTCAGAAATCGACTGTACTATGACATTTTCTTAACATTTAATAGCCGTTTAGAATATTTATGCAGTGCGTTGTTGTATTTGACAGCAGTGTCTGAAGAACCTCTCTATGATACTCCGTCTTGCAAGTGGCGAGTGAAGAAGGAAGATCACGGTGAGGCTCTTTCTAAGATCTATGGCTGTAGATTGTGATTATTATCCGTCTACAGGGGGAACTGATGGTGTGTATGACGTGCCTAACAACTTGGTGAGGAAGATTGACCAAAGTGGAGAAGGTGAGCCATTTAAGAATTTGGACGTGCAAACCTTTATAGATAAAATGTGTAGTTTCAACATGCCTGGTGACAAAATATGAACATTTTCAATTTCCATAATCTTGGGGTAATTAAAAAAACACGCAGAAGAACTACGTAAAACACTGAAGAACGCTACACAGAGTTTAACGTGCCACAGCTATTTTTTTTTTTACTCTAGTAAACTACAAAAAAACGTTCTGATTAAATGGTTCCACGTTAATCTTCAAGGTCCACAAACTTTACAGTGACTTGTGCTTACTTTTTTCCTCATTCTGTCACATTCTTTGTCCCATTGAAACTGAATTTGTTAACATTAGTTGTATGTAATGGGATTCATTTTATGATAAATCCATGTAATAGGACCAAAAGAAGAACTTGGTTTGAGCCAAAAGTCACCCGTGTAAACCTGATGTAAAGTCCGGTCAGACATGGTGGATTAAATATGTCTGAACTAGGAAACTCAAAGAGAACAGGAAAGGGTTCAGGGTCACTTTCTTCAGGGTCTCGGTAGAACATCAGATTCTTGTGTTTAACGTGTTATTACTCTCCTGATTAAGGAGTGGAATGTTCTTTGCCTCTGCAGGCTCCGAGCAGGAGAGGTGTGAGTGTGGGAGTCTTCTGACCGACATGTTGGCCTGTCTGGAGGGGGAATCTGCGGCCTGGGTACAGACTGTGGGCAGCACGGATCAAAACTGACTCTTTTTACAAGACAATTTATTAAAATCTCATCGCTCCTGTTAAACACTCTCACGTTTGTTGTTAATAGTTGCAACACTATCTATTTTGATGTAGGTCTGATGTTCTTTTGCTGTTTTGGTTTTACACAGTTACATTATTATATGGAGCAGGTTCATATTTTCTACTCAGTTTTTTTTTTAAGCAATTAAACTTTCTACATTTGAAATGAGAATTCTCTCTCATTTTGAATTAAAATAATAGGATTTTTTATGTTGTATTTTAACCAATAACTGTGAAAAATTAAGTGTTTGAAGAAGTGTAAAGATGTGTATATTTGCACATGTTTGTATAATTTTCCTGGTGTGTTCCAGGTGTTAAATTTGATTGTTGTCATAGAATTATTTTACTTTGACAAATACCTAGTTGATTTTTGTGGTTTGTCCACCAGATCGGTTTTGCATGGTACAAGATAGATTTTGTAAACGCTTATCAGTAGTGTTTTTTTTCCGTGTTGGTTTTAGTTATTGCTGCATATGCTTTTACTTAACTGATGATTCATGTAATCTTCAGGTCTGTCCATCACTGAGATGAATAAATAATTTAATCCTCACAGAAGATCTTTAGAAGTTTGGAAGTCTGTGTTTTGTTTTGTTTTTTTAATTATCGGCATACTTTGGACAAGTTACTTCACAGATTGTCTGTAGAAGCAGATTCTGTAGATTCCTTCATTAATTGAAACAACTACACAGACGCTCTATAAGTGAATTAGAGGAATGTTCTGTTCTATAGTGTTGGTCGTGTTTGACGTTACTGTAATATCCACATCAGTCTGTGAAGTCAGGAGGCCGAGGCGTCCGTCTGCTCGCAGAGGAACTCCTCCAGAACGCTGATGATCCCACACGCCTCAGGATGGCTGCTGTGCTCGGTCCTGGCGTTCCTCAGCAGCACGTCTCCGTTCCCGCAGGTTTGCAGGAAGAGGCAGCAGCGGAACAGAGCGTAGTGACTCATCTCCGCCTGACGGATGAAGCGCTTCAGGTTGTTCATGTCCTGGATGGCCTGCACAGAGAGTCACTGCTCAGCACCTTCAGTCCCAGCGGAGGCGCTTTACTAGCTCGTCTTCCCTGATGTGCGATTAATCAAAAAATGTAATCTAATTTAATAAACTACATTTAGTGCATGGCTCTTTAATTAATACATGACGAAAACGTTTCTTTGACATAGATGAATGATTTTATGTATATTTTGATGGATCATAATATATGGGATGATTTTGTTTGGTTTGATTTGTTTTATTTAGTATTTGGATAAAGTATGTTTTTCAGTTGGTTTTTAAGTGTTTTATTGTTCTGCATTGTGGTCCTCATTCTGTTTGTAATTCACACTATGAATAAACTTAATTTCTTAACTTAAATCTTTAAACAAATTGTAATAAAAAACTAAATTCTGCAAAAAATCTGCACGACAAATATGACTAGGTTGTGATTTAATATGCTATACAATATAGTGTAATATATGTATTATAATTTATCAATATTAATACTAATTTAGGGTGAAAATAATTTCACTCTGAACCAATTGGACCAACATGCGTTCATTAGGCCTCCAGAACCCCCTTCGCAAAAGACAGAAATAATAAGACGACCTTTCGACACTCAAAGTCGGAGGAACCAGAGAAAAATAGGTGTTCCCCTAATTTTCTTTTCCTAGCTTTTGTCGCCAACCTGCTTGCTCACAGTCAACATTATTGTCATTCTAGAGGTGAAACTCACCTTCAGTTTGAAGTTCTCCAGGATCTGGCGGAGCAGGAAGGGGTTGAAGCGTTCAGCAGCGTTGAGGAAGGCCTGGATCCAGTCGTCGCAGAACCGGTTACTGACTGCAGTTTGAAATGGCGTTTTCATTTCAGGCATCACAGAGGGAGAACAAGTGAGATGGAAGAACCTGTGTTGAGGAGAGTCGGCGGGCTGGTGGAGCAGTCAATGGTCAGATTGGTGTGAGAGTCATCAGACATTGCTTTACACAGAGAAGATGAGGTGTCTTCCTGCACTAGGCCCTGCAAGCTCGCCGCTTTAATAAATCTGACCCAAACAGAACGCACTGAATCATGGAGACGTCCAGCATTTACAACCCAGGGTTTCTCGCTCACCTCGCGACATCTGCTTTGGTTCTTTCGTCCGAGCCGGTGACGTCCACAAGCTGGTGGCTCAGAGCCTGCAACAAAGACCACGCATTCTTACTCTACAATCACCACAGCTGGAGTAGAGACGCGGAGCCTACGGCGTGGAGCAGAAAGCTGATGTCCGCCTGAAGCAGCTGGACCACTCTGTGAATGTGCATCACCGACTCCTCGTACCAGCGGGTCAGGTACGGCCGCACATCACTCTCCAGATTCTGCATCTGGAACCAGGATTTCAAAGCTAATTATTACTTGTTTGTGCATTATAAACTAGCCGTTTATTTAAGTCATTTGCAGTGCTTATGTTTACAATTTTAATAAAAATACACAGTAAATTACGTATAAAGATTAATGTAAAACTAATGAACAAGTATATACTATAAATGTAATTAGAAACATTTAAACCAGTGTATACATGAATGTAATCTATATATGTATGCATCATTTTTTTTTTACATTTATATTACCTACTAAAATACAGTATTCTGTATTCTGTACACATACACATTATTGTGCAACATTGTGCAGTGAAATGTATTTCACATATAGTAAAACATTTAAACTACATGTATATATGTATATACATATAGTTTAAATGTACGTAAATATATATATATATACTTTTTTTATATTTCTTATATTTTTAAATTGAAATAATTTATAATAATTTACAGAGTTTTTAAACCGTTATTTTGATCGCAATAAACACAAGTTGAAAAAACATACAGTAAACGACTAAATGGTTATTATTATAAATGCAAATATACATGTATTATTTTACATTTTTAATTAAACTCTTCCGTCATCCAAATATTCATTATATAACTGAAGAATTATCATATAAGACATGAATTATACATTCTACAACTAGTTGAACTTCAGTTGCTATTATTGTGAGTCTGTAGTTTTCTTACCTCTGGTGTCAAACTGTCTTGGAGACCCTGAACATACTTGTCCAGTTCAATTCTGAATGTTTCCAAGCGTTAATGAAAAGCCTTTGATGGTCAACACACAGTTTGAAGGCTCCTTTACAGCCTTTCTTGATCTGAGTCGGAAGGATATAAGTTCAGGCCTTTCTCTGATCCTCCGAGGAGACACACCACCCAGCCATTGCCATCGGCCTCGGGCTGTTCCGGAGACTTCTCCTGCTCCAGCAGACAGCAGTAACAGCCCACCGCTTGCTCCGGGACGCTTGAACACACAGCACCCACCATCACTACATTCAAATCACATACTTCAATTATCATAGTAATGTAAAGTGAGTGAGAATGTCAATAAGATGAAAAATAGTGAAAACTGAACGTTTCTGGTATTTTCTCTGCACTTTAGAAATTATGTTAAACAGAAGGACATCTCAATTCAATGCAAAATCAATAAAAAGTCACAATTTGTCATTACATTTCAAAATAAATGACAGAACAACACATTCGGTTAAAAACAATGATCTATTCAAATGATCCTAAATTCCAATACGGTATTTCACCTCAAAAAGTAATTATTTTACGTGACTTACTTTTTCAAAAAACAAAGCGAACATCAAAGTGACTTTGAGGACAAACTCAGTAGTTTAGTACTTAAAAAACATTTCAAAAACTCTTTATAGTTCTTTATTTGTGATTTCTTTATTCGTATAAATTAAAGGGTAAATCAATGGCTTTTTTGCAAGTTACAATGTTTCAAAACGTGAAACATAACTATAAAAATCTGTATTTTGTATATGTATAACAGCAAAACTATGGACACGAGTCTCCAGCATGCAATGCCGTACCTTATTTCCACGGTGGCGATGTTGCCCATGCCACCCAGCAGCGCGCCCTTGCTCAGCCTGCGGGAGATGTAGCTGCGGAGCTGCGGCTCGGCCTCACAGGGCAAGCTGCTGTCCAGTAAGGTCAAGCTTTAAGACACACAACAAGTTTGAATACATCTCTGACGGAACATCACACTGAGAGTGAGACAGCTAACGCAGCAGCAAAGCCACAGTTTCAGCGTTTCAGATGCACAGACGAGAGTTTGCAGGAATGGAGATTGGCTTAATAGACAGATCGGCTGGATGGTTATGGATGAGATGAACGAGTAGCTCGAATGAAAAGCGAGGCATTCCTTGTTGACCCTTGAGGCTGAAGAAACCACAACACGGAAAGCCACAGGAGACGGAGGAATAAAGACCCTGCTTTTTACCTAAAGTCCTCCAGACTTGCTGTGGAGTCTGACCTCGTCTGATTCCAGGCCACATTCTCTCCCGAAGCCGCAGATCTGGATAGTTTCATAGTGCATTTCATTGAGTAAATGAATTCCTCGTAATACCTCTAACACATTTTTTGGAAAGGAATTCCCACAAGTTTCTTTTCACCAGCATGAAGTGATTTATAATTAGATCTCTGATTTAATTGAAATGCTGTGTGCCTACAAATAACTACACATTTACAAACACAAGTATGAATAAATACTCACATATATACATACACACATCGGTATATACGTATATATACACTGTATATGTATACGCACATACATTAAAGATGTGCAGTATTATGTAAAAGCCCAGGTAGCAGGTTAGCCTACCGTCTCAGACTCTCATTATAATAAAAACATTGCACCTCGTGCTCTGGTAGTAATATATGGCGTAGTAGTTGCTGATATGCTGTATTTTCGGGCTGTATCCCGCGATCTCCTCGTTGTCGAAGTCCGCATCTCTTTCATCCACGTCTATGGATTCCTGGAATGAAGACGTCTGGGATGTAAACATTTCTCAGCAAGCAGAATAATGATAGACGATACGTGATATGATACTGATCTCTGGCTCTTCGGATATTTGATACGTTTCGGCAATAATAAACACGGCTAACTAAACGACGCGTTCTGTCAAATTGATGATATCATATGAAATGTTGGAAGTGAGTTGAAATAGGTCATACAGCGTGACCGGAATACTGCGCATGCGCACCGTTCGTGGCGCAGTCTCGGAGAATCGTTTAACAGAGTGAATCTTTTCGTGAGTCATTCTCTTGGCATTGAAATGAATTAAGAGGTAGAGTTTTACATAGACATTTTGATATTCCATTTAAAGCTACGTTTAGTTGCTTAGTTATAAAAAAAAAAACACCGAAAGTTTAGCATAACTACAAAATTCAAATAGATAACAGATAAAAAAAACAACAATCATTTTTAAAGCAAAGGGAAAAATAATCCAAAGAAAATAAAAACGCGGTTTATATTGTTCAGGTTTTGTTTATGCATGTTGTTAATATACAGACCGTAAAAATGTTTTACGATGAGCCTTTATTCCTAAACTATTCAAAATGTTTGCTTTAAGGAAATCGATTCAAAAGACTCGATTCATCATTAAACCGGATTCTTCTACGGCGCATGCGCTTTTTTGACTTGTCAAGCGCGCCAACTTGCTATAGCGTGTGTAACGCGCCACATTCTTTCTCATTCACTGATTTAAACGTGTCAGCGGTAAACGATGCCGTCCAACGTGGAGATAAAAGCGGTGTTGCGTGATATTCAGTTCCTCACCCAGCGCGCCAAAGAGCTGAGCGGCTCGGACGGGACTGTTATTCATCAGAAGGACACGTTTTTCAATGTGCCAGGTGGACGTTTGAAGCTCAGGAACTTTCCCGATGGCACCGGCCAGCTGATCTTCTACGAGAGGCCGGACACTGAAGGACCCAAGCTGTCAAATTACTCCATCTCTCCTACCAGCGATCCAGAAGGACTGGTCAGGGTTCTGACCGATGCCCTGGGCCAAGTGGGCCACGTGAAAAAGGAGCGAAAGTTGTACTTGGTGGGACAAACAAGGGTGCATGTTGATTCTGTTGAGGGTCTGGGAGACTTCATGGAACTCGAGGTGGTCATGAAAGAACACCAGAGCAGAGAGGAGGGGATGACCATTGCAAACGAGTTGATGATGGAGCTTGGAGTGAAAGAAGAAGATCTGATCGATGGAGCTTACATGGATCTCCTGCTGAAGACTCAGACTAACGGACATGCGCAGTAGACTTGAGCTTTTAGCCATTCGCTGCGGCTCTAAACGCATTCTGTTATAATAAATGCATCTGAAGAACTGTTTTTTTTTCTTCTGTTGTTGATTTATGTTGTGGAAAAGTTGGTTAAAACACACACACACACACACAGTATATAAGATACATTATAACGTCTTTATATTCATATTTTCCACGATTTATTTTAAAGATGAAATAGACTTTATTAATCCCACTGGGGTAATTACAGCAGCAAAAAGAAAGCAGTTATAACCAGGTTTATACCATTAACAAGGTTGTAACTTATAAAGTAACTTTATAATAGCTTACAAAGTTATAATAAATCTATAACTGTGTGGTACGGCGCCTGCAATGCGTCGTGCCGTAAGACACTTCAGCGCATGGTGAGAGCAGCTGAGAAGATCGTTGGTGTCCCTCTCCCCTCCCTCCAGGACATTTACCACACCCGCCTCACCCGAAAAGCCCTCAGCATTGCTGGTGACCCCACCCACCCGTCACACAGCCTCTTCAGTCTGATGCCATCAGGGA
>MU204432.1:6014481-6074208 GCA_017309775.1 Paedocypris sp. Pulau Singkep
TTTTCACAGTTTAAACTGTCTCAAACCTCACAAAAGCTCACGTGAACACTGATAAACATTTTAGTTAGTGTTTTTGTGAGACTTTAAGATATATTATTTATCTTATACTAGATATAACGGAGATATAATGTAATGTGGAAGCTAGATTTTCAAACATAAGAGTTCAAATTTAGGTCATTATTTCATAACATGTACGTATCTGAAAATAATCAATTTTGTTACAAGTTTTTACAGATTTATCAACCTCCTGTGTGATTTAGTGTCTTGAGGCCACGCAGATTTGTAATTTGTAGCCAGCACAGAAGCTTTGTAATAAAATGCATTAATTTGCAATGTAATTACAACAATTTAATAGAACAATATAGTTCTATAATGCTATTTTTTGTCCTCGCATTACTTTTACTTTTATACTTTAAAGTAGTTTCATCAGTATCAGTAACGCTACTTTTACTTTAGTAGAATATTGGGCATTTTACTTTTACTTTCACAGAAGTACTTTTTGACTCTAGTAGTTCTACTTCTAATGAAGTAACAAAAGTGACTACTTTTGACAGCTGTGAGTGTAAATATTGAAATAAACTCATATATATATAGTATGGAAAATAGAAAGTCGTAGTAGTATTGAATAGTATTGAATACTGTAGAATTGAATAGAATTGTAGTAGCATAGAAAAAAACCACAAATACTCTATATTATGTAGTTTCAACTCTATTAAAAAAAAAATAACATAATACAGCTGCACGTAGCAATGGCTTTTCATGTGTGTTGAAAATCAGAATCTAAGAATATGCCAAAGCTAGAGAGTATTTGTAATTGAGAGTATTAAAAAAGTATGTATACCCATTAATAGGAACGCATCCAAATGAATATTACTGAGTACGTATAGCAAAATAAAGAACCCAAATTAGTATTAAATAAGAATAACAGTATTGTTTACATAAAATAAACCAAAAATTGACAATAAATGATTGTTTCAACAATACTGATTAAATCTTGTAAAGACATTCCATCCACTAAAATCGGCCATTTTACCCGTTTCCAATTATTAGCACTTCAAGGCAAAACATTATCGTTTATCAAACTATTAGCTTCATAAGAGCAGCAACCAAACAGGTGTTGACTAAATATTATGAATATTAAGGGCTAGTAATCCTAATACAGCTACAAACCATAAACAATATTGTCATACACCTCTTGACACTACAAACACATTTAAACATTTACCTACATTTGCTTCAGATTTTAAAGGCAAATGCACCTCTATTTTTTCAGCAAAGACATAATGATGCAAACTGGTGCCAGGAAAAGTCGTACTATAGCAAAACGTTTGTCTTGAGGCTCCATTATCAATGTGAAAAAGAACTGTAACACAAAGGGTTTAGGAGTCACTGAGGTGATAGCGATAAGTAACGAATAACACACTTGTTTATTTGCTATAAATCTATGTAATTATATTAAAGTAAAAAGACAACAAACAGCAAAAACGAATGCAATGGAAAAGTGGTTCGGAAAACGGATGTGCGTGATGAAAAGTTGGGAAGCTTGTATTTCAGAGGCTTGTAATTTGCGTGTGATTATCATATGGCTAATTTTAAAGTGCCCTTTAAAATGGCATTTTGGCCGCGCTTTATTATTTCCCAAGCCGGGTTTTGAAGAGGATCAGATGCGTCTCCCGGGGCTGTTTGTGTGTTTGTGTTTACTCGGAGTCTGCGGCATCTGCTGTGACTTCCCTCTCTTCATCACGGGGATCACACGCCGCTCTTAAGCCACGTTTACTGTCCCGCACTTTACTCTTAACAGAAACAGCAGAGATCACGTTTCACTAAAGCCGGGTGATTAACTGAATCGAAACCCAAGCTGCCGGTGAGGAAGAGCGCGGTAAACATCAGTGAGTGTGTGTGTGTGTGTGTGTGTGTGTGTGTGTGTGTGCGGGCCGGACGCGCTTCCGGCGTGTTGACTTGATTAGTTATAATTAAAAAGCGACCGGGATGCAGGTGCCAAGGAGACGGCTTCATTAGCGGGGTCTCTGAGACCCTCGTCCTTTTCTGTACACACACACACACACACACACACACACACTTGTATCATAGTGGGGCCTCACCATTGACTTACATGCTAAACGCTACGTTCTCTTGTCTCTTCACAAGCATCAAAATATTCCCCTTTTCGTACCCATTTACTCTAATCTTAACAAAAACTCAATTCCAACCTCTGTCTTAAAATTACACTTTGACCCTCAAAAAGATTTGGAAAGTTGTGGGGCCCTAGACAAAGACCCCACAAGTACACAATGTGGCCCTACTTTGTGCTAAAAACAAGCCTTCTGGGCCCAATTTTGTGCTAAATGCACAAACACACACACACACACACACACACACACACACACACACACACACACACACACACACACACACACACACATGCACACAGACATGTTGTCTCTTTTTTTTCTCTGTATCTCTCTTTCTTTCTGACTCTCGCTCTCACTCTCTTTATCTCTATCTCTCCATCCCTAACTGTATCGGTCTTTCTTTCTGACTCTCTCTGTCTGTATCTCTTTCTTTCTTTCTGACTAGTTCTCCCTTTATGTATCTGTATCTCTCTTTCTTAGTCTCTCTCTTTATCTCTAATTTCTCTCATTCTCTCATTGTATCACTTATTCTTTCTGTCTCTGTCCGTCTCTTTCACTGCATCTCTTTCTTTTTTCTGACAATACATACCGTATTTTCTGGACTATAAGCCGCACCTGTATATAAGCCGCATCCGCTCTATGAATGATTTTGAATTGTAAATGTACATGTATGTAACTAAATAGATTCTTATCTAACCTGCCTGGGACAGAAAAAAAGAGAAAATAAATGGTATCTACCGTATTTATCTTCACTATAAAAAAATCTGCAGAATAGCCGCACCTTTGTATAAGCCGCATGGTTCAAAACCTATGAAAAAAGTAGCAGCTTATAGTCCAGAAAATACGGTAATTTTTCTTTGTATTGTCAAATCAATTAATGTGAACCGCCAATCAAAAACCACATGAGATTGACACGACATTGATATGCATTATTTAAAAATAATTAGTGCTGGTAATAACACATGTATAACACCTCACTATCATCACTTCATTCATTTTCGTCCGGGAATGGCGATTACTCTGGTCACATGGGCTCCGCGTTCGTCAAAACCCGATTCGTTTGCAAATCCGTTTGACATTTGCACAATTTCCGACCTTGTTTACAGAGAGTTTAACATCCAGATCAAACAGCGGAGACGCAGCGCCTGACAGACCGTCCCGTCACACGCCCTGGGCCGGGTAGCCGCACGGATCGGCCCGAAAAAAGACTCCGTGTCCCAGCAGCTGGTTCTGCTCGGGCGTGTTTGTGCTTCCCGTCTGTATGGCCCGTGGCATCTCTGCACACGACACCGCTGGGACGCGCCATCAAACCTCCCAGATGCCAGCGTGTTTATCATTAGCCGGAGCCGGGACAGAGAGACCAGCGTCCCGGAACTGCTTCACACCGAGAGGTTTAGGAGCAGATGCTAAAGACACTAGTGTGTGTGTGTGTGTGTATGCACACACACACACACACACACACACACACATACACACACAAACTAACAATAGATACATCTACACTGTAAAAAAAAATTCATTCAACCAATTAAAAAAAATTAGGGTAACGATTCACATATATATTTTATTACTTGGACCAACAAAATATTAACTTGACTTAGTATTGACTTAATATTTTTTAGTTGGTCCAAGTAATAAAATATGTGAATCATTACCCTATTTTTTTTTTAATTGGTTGAATGAACATTTTTTTACAGTGCGCATACTGTGTGTGTGTGTGTGTGTGTGTGTGTGTGTGTGTGTCAAATACAGGTCTCCCTCAACAAACACATAGAAGTCATGGTTGGTGGAGCGATCACATATTTGCCATCCATATTGAATTCCACTTAGCTCAGCGAGAACACAAAGCGTGAGCAAACAGCGCCTTTGCTATTCAAACAGCGGGATTGTGAAGATCTCGACGGGGGAAGGTTTGTGACGGAGTTGCGTCAGTAGCCATGGTTGGGCTTGGACTAATAACGTCATTATTAGCGTGGAACGTTTGGTGAGAGATTATTTGCTCAGTGCGAGTCAGCAGTAAGTCGTCTTCAAACATCCGCCCTCTTTGTAAATAACAGGCCTTTGCTCTTAAACAGGACATGGGCTTGTGTGTGTGTAACTGTAGTTTTGATGCGGACTGATGGCGATTGTCTCTGGCCGAGCCGCGCATGAGGCCGCGGCAGCAGCGGGTAATTATGCCGCGGAACAGGTGACTCGCAGCAGATTGAGGTTGTGATATGATGCGTGTGTGTGTGTGTGTGTGTGTGTGTGTTCATGCATGCCCGTGTGTTTTTTTCTCTTTGCGGAGGCTGGTGAAGCCGCTCACTCTGCATTATAGTTTCAGTTCTGTCTGTCCATCCAGCCATTTATTTGATCTGTCTGCTCTTGTCTCTCTCTCTGTCAGACAGACAGAAAGACGAGCAGGTTTGGACGACTACTATTGTAAGTGCTCATTTCTACTCTCGCTCTCTCTCTGTCAATCTTTCTGGATCTACCCATCCTTTCTATCTACTCTCACACCTAGTCACTACACATCCACCTATCCAGCCATCCATCTGCTCACCCACCCATACCTCCTTCTACAAATCCATCCATCCATCCATCCATCCATCCATCCATCCATCTATCTATCTCTCAATATGACATGATAAAATATATAAATGTATATCACACATATATGTGAATTCGTATATTGAATTTTATACAAACATATACGACTATTTTGCGTGTGATTTTACGGAATAGAGTGGTTTGCTGCTGAGATCACACAGGCCTGGTGAGGATTTGGTGAGACCCGCCTTCAAGCATTGTGACGATTAATATTGTAAAAGTGTTATTTCTGGACGCTTTCTGCTTTCTGACTGTGTGTGTATGAGCGGAGACAGATGGACAGATGGACGGCGGCTCTCAGGGCTCCCGTGGTCCGGCGCGGTGGGAAAACAGACAAGCAAAGACCACCATAGAGTCCGAGCGAGGACTGGGCAGCATGTATTGATCATGGCTCTGATGGTTCTCCATCTGCCCGGCGCTGGTGGAGGTCCAGGAGCTCTGCCGCGGTGAGATAGACGCCCTGATTCTTATTAAAGGAGGCCAGCTGCTGAGCCAATGGCGTCCGCGCTGGGCCTGATCCTGCTGTCTGCTCTGGAGACGTGGAGCGTCACATGACCTTGTAATGCAGACGGTGCGGTTGGAAACCTGGCAGAAGCGAGGATCTTCTCCAGCGCCGTTTCAAAGACACGTTGAGGTGTCTGAATGGCGGCGTCACTATCCATCAAGGACGAGCGTCAGAATGGCGAAGGAGTCCCGGCCGATCTTTCCTCCGTTATTGTTTACACTTGAATAATAGTGACTGTCAAGGTGACTGTGGAGTCTTTGCTCGGAGGAGCCTATTACATTTTCTGATGCGCTGCCAAGATTTCCGTGTTCCGTATGCAGACTTCTGCTCATAGAATGAAGCTCAACTCATTGATTTCTAAGAGAGACGTCTGGAATCTCTCCCTTGGGTCCTTCACATTCCGGGCTTTTTTTTTTTTCTTCCGTCGCTTGATTTTGCCGGAGTCGTTCATAGTAAGCGGTTGGATCATAATATTAGCACTCTGGTTTTTTTTTTTCAGTAGCTCTTGGTGGGCAAAACTAAGAATCTTTTTAACGTATAGAATTAAATCAAGATGAATTGTCGATGTTTTAAAGCAGCAGTGCCTAATCTTTTCTTTAAAAAGAAAAAAAAAAAAGCCTTTTTCAATTCATTGGATTTAACGTCTGATTATGGTGATTTCAATATGTGTCTAGGAACAGAATCAAGAAGATTGTCTGGAACGTAAGATTGTTGAAGTTTTTGCTCTTTAACGCAAGATTGTTACCATGAGTTTGCAAACACCATAACAATATTATGCAAATTTCAATAGCTCTTTTGATAGTTTAGCACATCTGGTAGAGTATGTGAATACGTGTGTCTATATTTCAGTGGTTTAAAGTACTTGAGCAAAAGGACTTCATTACTCATTATAAATACTCATAAATACTCATTATTATTACTTTGTATTGTACGGAGTATCAAAAATATAAGCAACTTTTATTGACGATATATCAATCTCAAAATTGACTTTACATTGTCATTGTGCGCGACAAGTCTGCATCTTTTTCTACTGTGGTTAATTTCTTGGGCGGATGAGGTGATATCGCCATCTGCAGGATGCTGAAGGTACTGGATGCTGTTTATGAGCTAAATCATGTGAACATTTTTGACTACGACTGACTTTTGTTTTTTCTGTCATCTATTTTGTTCTGCATTTTGAAACATTGAGGTGTTAAATTGCATCTCTATATTAGGAAAGAAAAACTCGTAAAGAGTTTCTTTTACTCAAGTCTTCATTGAATTGGTGACTTGAAATGGAGTAATATTTACAATAAGGTATCCAGATTTTACTCAAGCATGATTTCCATGTGTCCTACTCTGTGATTGGACAAACGACTGCACAAGTTCCCCTATTGGTCATTTTTCTATCCACCCCACCAGTCAGTGCACGTTCCCCGTTATTAGCGCAGTCGATCAATTAGCCAGTCACATGGTCACGGTCATCACTTCCTATCTCTGGCAAGGTCCTTGCCCACACTGTTTGAGAGGCAGTGATGCGGGTGGGTACGTGGTCATGACGTGGTCTGCTCTGTCCAGGCTGATGATGGAGTGGCTCCAGGTTGTGTGGAGCTCCAGGGACTGCAGACTAATTCCGTGAGCCCGTCTGAATAATGACTGCGGGCACAGCGGGTTGACTGAGAGGAATTAGAACATTTGCTAGGACTAGTTACAGCGGACTGCGGCTACAAGGAGGGTTAATTACAAGCACGTAGATAAAAGCTAATAAATCCTGCGACATAATGGCGGGAGCAAGGGAACAATCCTTCCTCTCATTCATCTCCTGCCTTTTAAAGAGACTTGACGTGACACTGAAGCCTTCCACCCAGAGTCGGGCCGTATCTGGCTCACAAAGGCCGATTAGCTCAAAGTCTTGTCTGAGAGAGCGAGTGTGCACATCTTCAAGGGTCTTTTCTGTCCATCATCTGCAGTTTAGCAATGGGATAAATAACAAACCGTTCCGGTAGTTTCCGTCCCGAGAGCAAAGATTGCATCAGCGAGTTCCGGCCTTTTAACGTTATTTGATTTCGTCCCAAATACACACAATCACACCTAGTTTACATTTTTTAAAATTCCAACTTATTCCTTATTTCACATTCTGTGATATTGTAATTTTTAATTATTAAATGTCTAAAAAAAATTATTAAAAAAAAAAAAAAATGATTTTCCAATCAAAGTCTTGGTGACAAAAAATGTTTTCTGTCCAAAGTCTTGACAAATAAAATTGTTTTATGATAAGTCTTTCCTAAAAAGTCCATTTACTGATCGGTCTGGATAATTTTTTTTTTTTAAATTAAAAACATTTTCTAATCAGTCTTGATGAATAAAGCATTTTTCAGATTTTGAAAGTCTTGGCAATAATAATGGCAGTAGGTTTTCACGCTCCACCTGAGGTTTTCACGCTCCACACTCCACACCGTCTCTCTGGATAGAAACGAGCACCACCAACACAATGTCCATTCATCACCAGCAGAACACAAAGAGACAGACATTACAAACAATTGCCTTGGCAAAATATGAAATTCTGTAATGGCTGGAAGCCGTGATGTTCTTCTGGGGCTTTCCTCCACTCAAGAGTCTGTCCTGGCCACTGTCGCACCTTTAGTATCGGAAAAACAATTCTACCTCCCAATTCTAATTTCTACCAAAACCAGTTCTGCACTGTAAAGTGTAGCAGCAGTTATTGTTTTCTAAATTAAATTGATTTAATTTGTTTTTACTTCTACCAGTGTTATTTAGCCACTCAGCTGTGTTTACTTCGGTCATTTGGGTAGATTTGTTATTTATCTATTTTAAATTTGGTTGCACGTGAATGGAGGCTACATAACGACGACGTATTTCCTTTTATTCAAGATCAACAAGTCAGATTGATCCTGACTTGAAATAAGGAAAAACGGGCGCTTATATTTATGTGCATATTTGAAATGTGGCAATAAAAGCACCTTCCAAGGTTTTAAAGTTCTATATTTAAAAAAGGGGGTGCTTAATTTTTGCGTAAATACGGCGTTACTTTAAAACTCTATATGGGTGTTCAATTCCATTTTTTCCAAGTGTGGTTATAAAATGAAAACAAAACTTAATGGAGGTGAAGGTCGTCTGATGGCCTGTAAGAAGGAGCTTGTTGGATCCTTGAGTTGGTGTTTTCCCCAATTATGGAGTGAATGTCGGTTGTCCAGATGTCTTCAGTAAACATTTCAAACTCCTCACGATCACATCTCACGCCATAAAGTGGGGCACTTGACGTTTAACAAGACTTTCCTCAACAGGGAAAAGGCTTCACGGAGCTTTCCAAGAGTCCAGCTGGAGGCTTCTCCACTCTGTGAGGAGATTCCTCGTGGATGAAAAACAGCCCAGCGCTCCTGCAGTAATGAGCATTTCCGCCAGCTCCGTTTAAACGTGTCCGTCGGGTTCTGGCACGACGCCCAAAACACCACATTTCATGTCATATTCCAACCGGTGCCACTTTGGGATAAACGCGGCAGTTTGCTTGACATCACTGGTCCACATCGGCTTCTGGTTTGCCAGTTCATCAGAAAGACATGATGCTTTGCAGGGGTGGCGAAGCGAAGCGAGGCGTCACGGTTAATGCCGAGTTTAATATGCCATCGTGAGCCCTGATATTGCACTAATCGATGCCACGTTCGCCGCGCTGATGAATTGTTAAAGACGCCGCGGCTCTCGTGGCTCCGCCTCCCGCGTCCAGGGCGAGTGAATGCTCCGGTCTGACAGGCGTTCTGTTGGGGATTGGAGTTTGTGCATGGCTGGTCAACCTTATTTGTATTGTTTGTCACGAAGACAGTGTTGTTGTAAGGCTCTGCTGGGAGTCTGCTCGGCCTCCAGCTCTTCTCTGTCGGTCTGTTATCTCTCTATTGGCAGAGCTGAGATCCGCTGTCTGCTGCCTCCCCTCCACACGCATCTCAGAGCCTCCACTCCCATCTGATCCCGGAATATAGTGACGGAGAAAGGGAACGTGAAGAGCGACCGATAGCTCTGATCATGGGATGTAGACTTTCATTTGCCGTTTGCGATTATTATGGGATGCTCAGACCGTTTGTGTCTGTCATTACAATGCCATCGAATTGCAATTTTGTCGTATTAAATTTACGTTTGAACGACTTTCCCTGTCATAACGGATAGAATAATGTCTTTGTCCCACAAGGGGTAAATTGCACTATTGCAATCATAAACCGCAAAGCATAGTGCCACAAATTAGATGAAAAAAGAAAAAATGAAGTGAAAAAAAGGTATAGAAATAAAAAAGTAGCGAGAAAGTTTAATACCTCATGATGTTTGTCCATCATTTCTGCTTCCGGCCTGAAAACGAAAAGCATGCGCTGTGTGACGCAATCTTTTCAATCTGAGCCAAAATCCTTGAAGTTAGAGTAGATTTGGAGATCAAGATTTGGAGGTCGAAGTACAACTAACACAAAAATGTAGAGACTACTTGCTTGTTGAACTGAAATGAAGGTTGAGCTTGACGAGGTAAAAAGAAGGGCTAAAATAAAACAGCTGGAAGAAAACCTGCTGCTTTTGTTGCATCAACGGACAAGATTCCAACTGCTGGAATATTATTATCTGGACCTTCGTGCGCAAAAACAAGCCGACCGTTGGAATTTCTCATGACAAACACGAACAGACTCGCTGTGGGAGATTAAATACAAAGCCACTTCTTCTGAAAGTCTCTCATTTGCAGGCACCTTGATTGTGGATTTGCCGCTGAACTCTCTGAAGTTTCCACTTCAAAGCCGGAGACGACGCGGCGATCCGAGATGTCGCAACTTCAAAGCGCCAAAGCCTCTGTGTAATGATGTTGTCTTTATTAAGACATATTTTACCAAATTTGAAGCCCAGCCAGACGGACAACCCAACATTACTCAGTTCCAGCTGCGTCGGGAAAACAAGCGGGAACGTCGAGCGTCAGGTCGAGGAAAGTTAGCGACTGCTCTTGTTTTTTTATTTCCCGCCATAATGGGCCGGACACGAGCCCTGAGTGGTTGCTGGGGGTCCCGGGACCTGATGGAGATCCGGCACTTGACGTTACAGTGTCATGATGCACAATTACCCTCATCAATTGCAACGCGGTAAAAAACGAATTAAAGTAAGGAATTGAGCGTAATATTTTCCCCACTTTTAAAGGCAGTAGTGTTAACTTACCGCTGGAAGATATTACACTAAGATTTAATTACATTCCAAAGCCACACATTTTTGTGATATGTGGAAACAATCTCCAAATTGTCTGGTTTTTAATAGGCCAAAAAATACAATCAGCACAGAAGAATGTGAGATCGAGGCAATAATGGTTTCCAAAGATAATTCAGTGAAAACTGGGAAAAACGCAGCATTAAAGCAATTACCCGCCGTGTTAAAAACCGCTATGAGTCGAATCATCACAATCCGCTACAAGACGAAGGTGTAACGTAAAGAACTACGTAACATACACAGAGGACGCGTGTAGACGAGGAAGATGTTTCTGCTGAGATATCACCACTTATTAGCAGGAGGTGTGACGTGAAACAAATAAAAATTAAAAAGTAAACTAATTACTACCTTATAAAGAAACATGTGCGAAATGGCTCGTTTTGAAAGTTTAGGCCATAAATCTTAACAATGGAAAACCCTGCAAGTGAAACCTTGGACGTAGAAGCTACTTGAAAACACTCAAGTTATTTTGTCAAGCTGAATTACAGACACACTTGAACTGTTTGCAGACATACATTTTGCGATAAACGTAGCGAAAATAAAGCAGTTCTGCAATAAAGCGGCAACATTCGGTTTGTGGTAAAACACAGATCAGCTGGAACGAACTTGCAGGAAAAGACACAGCCACAGGGGTAAAAGAATGCAAGAGATTTATTTAAAAATTCAGCTTGAAGAATAAAACCGACACTGATACAGAAGGCAATTACAACAGCAGATTTTTGGTTTTGTGATGAGTGAGAAGACACGGAGATGAGAGACAGAACGCAGGTCGGGAAAAGCTAAGGCACAGAATCCCTCCGAACAAAGAGAAGAAAACAAATGTGCAACAGTTGCTCCACAAACATTCCAGCACAAGCACAAGATTCCACGTCAGATTCTCCGAAAGGCAAACAAACAGTTCATTCTCCAACTCCAAAAAACCCCAAAAACAAACCAAACACTCTGTGACGAATTTCACAGTCAACACTGGCGAATGAACGTCATCTTCTGCTGAACCTCGTCCTTCCCGTCTCACCTCGACATCGCATCAGTGAGAATCAAAGTCCTTTAAACGAGAAGTAATGACTTGTGTTGTTTCTGCAGACGTGTGCGAACATCTGACGGAATATTGACATCTGCCAGCGTCTGAAGGAAAGACGTGGTCAGTCAGACTCGGCAAATAAAAGCCATTGTGTTTCCAGTCATCGGAAACCGAAACTACTACATGGTCAATCTGTGCAGAAGAAACGACTTCAGCACAAGCGATGTCCTCCAACGCTGATCATTCTCTCAGATCCTTGCGTCTTGGTTCTGGATCCGAGGATGTTCACACCGATCCACTCATTCCTCATTGGAATCACATGAACGGCAAGAATTCTAATTGAAGGTCACGTACCGCTTTAAATCACATGGCGTGTGACTGCTTGTGGACTCTCCAGAGAACCATCAGATGGAGAAAGTCTCCTCAAAGGGACTTGCCCAGTTCAAACACATTTCAAGTAAAAGCGAATGAAAGATGTTGGCTTGGTTCAAACTCCCGAGCGCTGCAAGGTCGCCATGTTTGCTTCCACTTCACAGGCCAATTTGACTTGGGAGGTGGACAATTATGGGAAAATGTGTGGAGCTTTATGGAAAAGTCCACACGGAGAGCAGAGGATGCCTTGCCGAGGCTTGAGAATCATCATGGTGCTTCCAACCAAAAAAGACGTCCATCTTTCTTTGTTCAGACAGTACCGTTGCAAAAGTACCAAACACTAAGTCTTTAAACAAAAGATGGAAACTGGTTTGGCTGGTTTACAGTAATGGTTGGGATGAAGGCCTTTGTAAATAAAGGCAGCTTGTTTACAAAAGATATTGAAAAAGCTGCAAAAACAGCATATAGATATTAGTCATTGACTAAAAAATCCATTTCATTAATACAAACATGAATAAATAGCCAACGCTCAACCCTCGACTCCACAGAACCTGTTCAGGGGGAAAAGATCTAAAAGACAGCGAGGGAAAGTTATGTCATGGCGTGCCAGCACTTTCCATTCTAAAGTCTTGACAGCGTGAAGAAGACTAAACACAAGACGACTGAAATAATAACCGCCGCTGGGAAAAGTGACTTCAGCACGTTCCTCCGCTCTTCTGCGGCCCGATATTGTGCAACATTGGCTTTTGTAAAATCCACCGGCTGATTTTATTGTAACGTATTCGCACGAGATTATCGAAATTCACATTTCCTCCTTTGGCTTCTTGGCGATGTAAATCGGAATAAATTACTGAATTTAAAAGTTCTAAACGGAAACCTTGAGTGTGTCCGCGCGTAACACTGATTCAAATAAATTATTAGTTGATAGCAGGTAGTTTTTAACTTAAGGAAGAACTGTGTGGTTATAAATAAAGGCTTTTTAAAAACTAAGCTCTCCCATTGGTCCGTTCTGTGCTTAACTCCAGCATTCAGCGTCCAGTTACGAAAATTCAATCACAGTAAATAAATAAAGCGCAGAGAGGCTTTAGGGCCAGAAGATGCCAGAAGACCTCTCACGGCGCCGTGTCCAGCCTTCCAGCTCATGTCCACACAAGCGATGCGGTGAAATAAATTATTAAGAACAGACTTTTGTCCAGGAAAGCAAGTCTTGGTGCTGCTACCTGATTCGTCCGTTGGCTCTGGGTGGTCCCAGCTGGGACTTGGGGTCCGGGCTCAGAGAGCTCCACGTGGTCTCTCTACACGTCTGCATGACGGGACAGGCGCTGGGGCCGGAGGAACACACGTCCACCGCTGACCACACCTTCCCCACTAGCCCGTCCACCCAGCGCTCCAGCTCGCCCCCGGTCAGGCCTGCGTTGTGCTCCGCTGCCTCCACCTGGCCCAGGTGGACCGGAATGTTCAGGATGGGGTTGAGGCCGTGGAAGCTCTGGTCCATGTAGCTGTTTTTGGCCGGTCCGTTGTGCATTCTCATAGCATCCTCTGTTAGAAAAAAAGGGAAATGTGACTTTGTGTATTCACGGAGCAAGAGTTTAGCAGAGTTTTCTATTAGTTCTCTTTCCGAGTTGCGATCATGAGGCCATTTCATTTTTTAGGACCATGACGTGATGATCAGTAGAATGGTAGAAAAAGACTGATAAGTGACTAGATAAATCGTATGTATAAATATTGGTGTATTCTTACATAGAAGCGTACAACAATGCCTGAAATCAGACATTTTATAGAATGCCTGAAACGTAGACAAAGTATAAAATGCATCAAATTTCACAAGGCAGATTTATTAAAAAAAGGCATTTTGAACAAGCTCATTCCGCCAATGGCCAAAAAAAAAAAAAAAAAAAGCTTTACAAGTCACAACAATTATGATTCTATAAAAAAAAAATCCAATTGGCAGTTCTTTTTGTGTTTCTCTACGTCATTGAAAATTTTCCAATCTAGACATATCACACTCGTGTATGAAAGGAGCCCATTCAATGCATAGACGATATTTTATGATTATAAATTCGAAATCAAAAGATCCTGATAATATAGGCCTATTTCTCAGACAGGTCCCGTCACGGCTCAGACGCCTCACACTTCCTCTCCAGCCGCCCGACAAAGATCCGTCTCTGTGCCTCTTTACAGACCCTCGTGCCAGGCTTGCCCACCTCTCTCTAACCTGCCAGAAAATTCCATTTCACGCTGAGGGGAAAGCGTGTGATGTTCTTACAGCGAGCTGACCGACCTGGGCCGTGTAAACACACTCCATAAAGTTTTATGAGCTGTGGGGGCAGAAGGACCCGCGTGAATCATGTGACCGTCTGGTAAATCACTTCTGCTTTATAACACACTGGATCCACTCACCATCACAGGCTTTCCTTCATTAGGACAGGTTTCCCCATGAGTGAATTTAACTCTTTTATTAAATGTCCTCAAGAACACAACCCAGCCAGGAGGAACAACTCTACAACTCTAAAGCTCATTTATGATTTTTTTGGTGTAAAAATTGGTGATGAGACTACAAAACTAACAGTAATTTACTAGATAGGAACATACACACAAAGATTACCGATGACGGTGATGCAACACTTACAATTTCACTAATAAAGATAACTTGACTAGGTGTGACTAGATTAAGTTACAATTGGCAGATTGTTTTAAATATGTTTTACTCGTTTGAAGAACACATGTACAATAAAATAACAATAAAACATTATTGAAAATCCGTCTAAACTCCAAATGTATAAGATATCATCCAAACAAACGAATTTGAGCAGACTTCAGGATATCGTCTTTTGTAAAAGGAACTGAAAAAGAGAGTGGTTCGTTCACTCTGTTCTGCTTTGTAATGATTATGATTTAGAATTACAACAAGGCCAAGAAATTCTCCATTTCTCTGTTAAAGCAGAAGATCAGACGCTCGAACATTCTGTCCTAAGCATGTTTCCTGAACGCCGGAAGAATCTTTATGTAGATGAAATTGGAGCTGGTGGTCTGACATGTGACGGTCCCACCTCTTCAGTCTCAGCATGATGGAGCGATCAACAAGTGCTAATCTAAACAAATCTAAATTTGCCATCTTATAATCACACACAGATCACAGACATCTATATAAACTGTATTGTACAGTACTGTAAATTCTCTGTAGTACTTCCTTTCACAGTACATGTGTATAATTCACATTGCATATGTGTAGAGTGACAATAAAATCTATTCCATAATGACTGAGAAGTGAGTGAGCAAGACGACAAAGGCTAGGAAACAAAAACTGGAGCCATTCTCTATGATGTTTAAGCATTCGTATTTAAACAATATGTACAAGATAAATAAATGGCGGCCGAATGTAAAGTTTTTGTGACAGTGAACCGTACTATATTTAGCCAAGGACGGATGGATGTGAGGCAGAAAGTGCCTTTGAAAGAAGTGGCTGGAGTGACCGGAAAGGTTGCGGTGGTTTAATATATAGTGTCCGGCAATGTCAGAGCAAGATGTGGAAAAACAGAACAAAAATTGAAAGGAAGGTCACTGGAGGCGAAAGCATTTCTCACCTTAATATACGAGCTTGTGCAAGCTCCAGAAACGCCAAAGTCGTAGAAACGCATGTTCCTCCAAGACCATATCACTTTCCTCATTTATTTAAGGTTTGAAAAGCATGATTTAAATATCAAAAATTGGCTCTTATTAGTATTTTAAATCGTGTTGTGTTGGCCTGTTGTGTTTTCCTTGCACAATTTGACTAAAAAATTGGAGTTTTCAAAGAGCCCAATTCCTTAAATGGACAATCTGAAATGCTCTTCGAGGTCAAAGTAAGGCCTCTGCTCTTCAAAGGTAATGATGTTTATCACTGTTGTAAATGCTGCAAAGCGTGTGACTCAAGTGGCTCATAAACAACAAGAACGCAACCAAAAATCCCTCTTTCGGATCCAGACTGAACATGTGTGATGCGCGGGAAGAGCTCTGACCTTGGTGAACGGGCACGTGCTTGTGGTGGGTAAGAGGAGTGATGAGAAAGCGAGTCTCGGCCACAGTGGTCCACCGGTGCAGGACACGCAGGGTCCACATGCCCGGCCGGAGGGGCAGGTTCAGCGGAGGCCGGTAGTGAGTGAATTCCGCCCCGGAGTCGATCAGGATGTCGTAGGTGGCAGCGATGACATTGGTGGGGTCGATCCACACCACAGTGACGGTGACATTTGACCCTTTGCCCCACTTCTGCATTCCCACCGGTTCGTCCATCGGCCCCATCAGATTTCCAAAGTTGCGAAAAATCCGTTCTTTGGCGTCCCAATCTGTGCCAACCTGATTTTTGTAAAAACAGAGCAGGAAAACCATCATGAGAATTCTACGTCGGGTTATACACACACACACACACACACACACACACACACACACACACACACACACACACACACACAAAAGACTCAGTGTGAGCCAGCACACAGTAGAGCTTCAGATTCAGGTAGCGCCATAAGTGAGTTACATAAACGGAAAAGCAGCCAAATGAATTGCACAAGATCATTGGACATAAACACATGGCTCCGATGGAGGCTGCCAGCAGCAGCTGAGATGGGCATAATTGAATCAAACGGTCAGCAGTGGCACGTCTAATGTTTCACGCTCCAGCAGGGAGGTCATTTCACTGGCTGGACGGAGCGTCTTGTGAAAAGTGCCTCTCAAACAGAGCGGGACTGACCCGTCTTACACCCCGTCCTGACGGCGCAGGCACCTCGGAAAAACACAGCAAATCAATTTAATGGTTCTGTTGGGAAGATGCCGAGTCCCAGATGGCATTGGTTAAAGCACTTTAGCATCCTGCTGTTATGTCTATGGGGGTCCCTAAAGACCCCAGCCCAGCACTTCCATGTCCAGACAGCAGCTAAAATTAACTTCCTCAGATCACTGAAGGCTTTTCCCTTGTAATTGCCTCACCAACATAACATTCCATTTTGGTATTGATAATCAGTTACAGTTATCGAATGAACGGTTTAAATATACATCATGTTGGGTTTAATAAAGCCCACTGCATAGTGGTTTTCCAATACAGTAGCTTTCTGCTAAAGTGCACACATTATACCTGTGAGTTTTGTGTGTACTTAACCGAGAGGTGTGTACTTAAGATTATAGTGGGAGAACAATGTTAAATAAAGCACTGTGCGGAAGATTTTGGAGAACCGTGAAATGATCAAAGAAGGATCCACCACATTTTACTGGGATTCAACTGTTTTAGTCATTTCAGAGCAAGACTCTGTCTTCCTCAACGACAAATGCTGGACGCTTCAAAGCCTAATCACTTAACTAATACATCCTGAATACATTCTTGAACAATGCGTACTTATTCGGGAGTGCAAACTTATTCCAACTTTTTAATTAAAATTCAGGGATGTGCACCAAATACAGGGTTTGTACTTTTTCTAGGTGGCTCACTAACTACGGCCTGTGACTTATTCCAGGGTTTGCACTTATTCTGGGATGCATGGTGTGCACATTTTCCGTAGTGTGCACTTATTCCACTTACGTAATAATTTGGGGTGTGTCTGTATCCCGGGATGGGCATTTATTCCGGCGTGTGTACATGACCTTATTCCTATGTGCTTACTTATTCCTAGGTGCACACTTATTCCGGGGTACGTACTTATTCCGGGGTGTGCATTTATTTTGGTGTCTCCTCATTCCATGGTATTTACTTATTTTAGACTGTGACTTAATCCGGGACGCGTACTTATTCCGGGATGTGTACTTATTCCAGCGTGTGTACATATTCCGGTGTGTTTACTTATTCTGAGCTGTGACTTATTCGTACTTATTCCGGGGTTTGTACTTTGTAGAGTCGCTACTGTAAATTAAAAGAAAAGACCAGACGTCTCTATATGATCTTTGCATCCGGACTGGTGTCTGAAAACGCACCCGTACCATTTGGTTTGAACAGATAAACTGAGGGCAACTTGGTGTGAAGTCATTATTTTATCCCTCGTACCCGTGGCAGACAAATCACTGATTACGCCAAAGGGCAAGATGACAGGTATGGCCCGTCCTGACAGCTAAATCAATGAAGAACGTCTGAAATATCGGTTGTTTAACAGAGTATGTCAAGCACAATGTGCAGCGGTGTAAGATTGCCTATAATATTAAGAGGTCAATTTTCCCAGCAATGCATACATTTGGCCGGGCACTGCGGCGCCGATGTTCGCGCGTATAAAAGGCCGAGACGTTTTCACTGCAGTGCGCCGAAACCAAATAAACATTGACTTTTATTTATGAAAAACTGCGGCAGTGGGTCTTTGTTCATTCAGACAAATGACAGACAGGACACGTTTTCATCCCTGTCTGAGATGTATTGAGCGCCATGATCAATACACAATACACCTCATTATATTCCCAGCGCGCGGAGGACTTTATTTACCTCAGCAAACTGCAGACGGCTGAAGGTGTGAGGCGGATTGGTGAACTTGAAGAACTGCTTGGGCATGACCCAGGTCTCCAGACTTTCCAGTTTGCTGGTTGCCAGGTTGGTGGCGTGATGGCGCACGAGGTAGCCCTGGAACTCATCAGAGAGGAAGTAGACGTGGACCGACACGATATGTCCCATGGAGATAAACCTACAGGGCCAGAAAACACATTCAACCATTTTAAAACCACACACACTGGTTGGTCCGTACAACAATAATGAATCATAATATTTATGAGCTGACAAAGGTGGGAAACTAATTTGCCCAATTTCCCATAAAAGTCAGTGCACATCACAAATGGAGACGATTGGGAAATATTCTTCATTTGTGTAATTCTTTATCTCGTAGCTCCTTAGGTATCTTCTCGAGATAAAGACCCACAATCTCTACTGTTTTGTGCACGAGGATAAAATGCCAAGCACAAGGACATCGTTCCAGTGGCGTGGTGATAAAGAGGAAGGACGGAGACATGAAGCAGGTGCGTCACCAACACAAACACTGACTCTTTGTTTCCAGGAAGGTCTGACTGAGCGGACTGAACCTCATCCACGTCTTCTGCTGAGACACGTTTGATACGTGGATCTTCTCAGACTTTTCTCTCAGGCGTTTTATTGGCAAGTCCGAGCGTTTACTACAGCTTGTGTAGTTTACTCCAGTAGAGTAACGTAGGTAAATGTATTAGTTTTGTGCTAGTGTGTGTGTGTACAGTATATCAAGGAATTTAGTTTTCTTATCTGGCAACGCTTTCAGCTATTTATCTATTGCACGGCTCAGCGATGAGCGTAGCAGCAGTGCACCAATGGCTCAAGTATAAAAACGTTTTTATAACCCGCTCCTTGTTTTATTTTTAAATTACGCACCGCTATTGGTTTTCTAATTTATTTTATTTTCATTGTACATCGTTATTTTATCGCATTGTAATTTTTTGTATTTTCATTTTTTTGTTTTGTTTTTTTTTTTACTCCTGAATGTTGCACTACTCCCAAAAAGTTGAGCGATTGTTAAATGCATTTCACTCCATGCCATTCCATGTTTGTATATGTACGTACACAAATACATTTTGATTTGCTTTGACTTTTGAGTCTATAGGTTGAGAACAAAATAAAACATCTTGGGAGATCTCATAAAAGATCTGGGATCTTGAACTTTCCATTCACAAACCACCTGTGAAAATCACAACAATGTGACAAAACATGAAAAAGAGGCGTGGCTTGTTTCCATCAACCAATTTCAATATGAACCAAATTGCCCAGGCCTGTACGTCACTTGGAAACAGAAATGCTTTTGTGCTCAATATGAACCGAGAAGCTATTTCCTCTAGATCTGTAGTAGTAGTAGTGGTGTTATGAGACACAGAGGCCGACAGGAGGAGGACCAGCAGGAGCTGACGGTGTGCATCAGCAGATGCCGCTCACCCTGAGCTCCGACGCTGCTCTCATCAGTATTCCAGAAGAGGCTGGAGGTGCTCCATCCAAGCACTGCTGGCCTGACAAGCAGAACAGCAAATATTTACACCGGTGCCCCCCTCCCCCGCCCCCCCTCACCGCAGGAGGTGGGCAGCACGCAGTGACTAACAGAGCAGCTATTCAGCAGCCGCACCTCAGCCTTTCAGCGCTGATGTCACGGAGGGCCGTGAAAAACAGGCCACTCACAGACCCCGAGAGCCACCACCCAGCCCCCGCCAAAACACAACAAGCTCCTCTTGTGCATATTAAGTCTGTACGCCGTCTATATAGCGGGTGCGTGTGTGCCAGCATCCTCTCCTCGCACGGCGCTGATAAACACATAAACAGGGTTGTCAAACTGACAAACTCTCTGTCCTTTATCCCGTCTCGACCCTCGCCTCGGCTTCTCTATCTCGGCGATGACAGATGTTTAGGCAGCTGAAGAACTTGAGATTTGCACCACGTTAGATCAAACAAAGCAGTGCATCGCTCAGCAGTCAGCACAAATCCATTCCGCAGAAATACTGCCAGGCTTTCGCAGCATCCAAAATGGCAACGTGCCAAGAGTGAGCGGCAAAGTGCGTGATTACGAGACGGGGGGAAAAAAAAAAATGAAAGGGACATTGATGTGTAAAATGATGGCAGGAAAAAAAGTGTGGAAAAAGAACCTGAATGAGCTGTATACATTAAAATGTTAAGATTTTAAACGGAACATTTGTACAGATCTTAAGGTTTTTTGGAAGTTTCTCTTTTCCTTAACCTTCTCGTTATCTTTGTTTTAATGCAGTAGTGCTTCGGATAAAAGCATCAGCAAAAATGTAAACACTGTCAATAAAACTGCATTTGTGTTCAAAATCATATGATCCGATGTAACGTTTATTGTTGTTTACAGTAGACCGTCAATTTATTGCAAATGACTGTAAAAATTTACAACACTGTAAAATGCTTTACTTTATTGCCAATGTTTTACTTTAAGTTTGTGAATCATCAACAATTCCCCAATCATAATCCCCCAAGATGTAAGATATTTATGCAGATTTAAATTATATTAAATTGCAAGCGCGCCTTTGTAATCTCGTCAGTTTTACTCCGCCTTCTCTCACAAACCGCAGTGTGATTTTTAGCAATTGTTGTCACTCTTGCTTTGTTTAAAAAGTGAGTGAAGAGATATAAACCACTTCAATTTTCTCATAACATATGAAAAAGATTATTTTTATAGCAGAAGGCATTGTTTGTTCATTTCAACAGTTGGAAGCAACTGATGAAAAAAAAAAAGCAAACTTCTGTACACAATTAATACATTATTAGAAAGCATTAAAAGATCAGCGACAAATAACCAGCTAGAAATACATTGTGTATCATGAGGAAGACAACACACACGTTACTGACCTGCAGCTGTTGTCACTGGGGTCTCCCTGTAAGGAATTGGCCGTCCGTGCCAGTCCCGACCGGGCGAAGGCATGGTAGTAGGTGAGCTGGGCATCCGATAAGATGCGAACGCCGTCCCCTTCGTCATAGATGTTCTCCCAGTAGGCCTTGAGACCCGGCGTGCCCTGTGGCAGACTCCCGAACAGGAAGACGTCCAGTTGGTTGACGATCTCTTGGTTTACGCTGGCTTCAAACTTCCTTGCGAAGAAAGTGGGCCTGGTGGTTTGCTGATGGCGACAGAGACAGAAAGTGTGAATTTAACACTCTTCATTGACAAAGAGGCTGCTGAGGTTGTGAGAAACAGGAGGACGAAACGAGATGGCGAGAACTGAACAGTGAAAAGTGTTGCGGAATCAGAGAGAACGAGAGATAATTGACAGTAAAAGAAAAAAACAGCGATGCTATCTGCACTGGTTTGATGGTGTTGCTTTTACTTCAAAAAGCCCCCGACTCCCCGCTGACTAACATGTGTAACATAACAGATAAGACGAAGGACGGCGGATCTGTGAACAACTGAAAGCATCAGAAATCCTAAAATAGTCTGGAGGTGCCAGTGGAACACATAGCGTACATATTTCACAAATTCCTCACGGAAAGAGAGAAAAGAGCAAAACAAGAATGTGAAAAATGCACACAAAATTAAAATGCGGTCTCCTTTACGCACACTTGTGACATTTAACTCATAGACATTTAGTAATATATTGTTATGGTTTCCGGAAAGAGATGATGTGTCGCTAAAAATCTTGCAGAGAAAAAAAAAAGTGCAATTTGAAACAATTAATTAGAAATATTTAAAATTTTCAACCGATTATTCTCACGTTCAATATTATTATTAACAGCATTAAAAAACGATTTTTTTTCATTCTTTGTCATTTTTTTAAACTGATTGATTGTTCATCAGTGACAAGAATGGGGAAACACGGCTCATGAGAATGTGAAATAAAACGATTTAGTCCGTAAAAAAAACGTCTTTAGAAAGTTTGGGCCTCTGTGAGTTGAGTGGGAAAAGGCTTCAATAGAAGCTGAGCTGCCATGACACGTTTCAAGCCTCCCTTCCTCTCTCATTGTCCTCTTCCTTCAGAACTCGCCGTGAGAAAGAAGGTATTGTCACCGATTAATGACTCGATATTCACATCCAGCGTTAATGACATGCTAAAAGCTCCCGGCCCTTCCCCCCGCACCGGTGTGAATGGGTTAACCGTAAACTCGGTGTGAAAGGACTCCATTATAGCAAAGCCGCGGCTGTAAACACTTAGCGATGCCTAAACGCGCCAACGATTCCTCCAATCAAAGTTTCCCAAGATTTAAACTATTTTTGCAGATTTAAATGCTGCAAGCACGCCTTTTAAATCTCGTCAGTTTCACTCCGTCTTCTCTTAAAAATCGCTGTGTGATTTTTAGCAATTGTTGTCACTCTTGCTTTGTTAAAAGAGTGAGTGGAGAAATTTAAACCGCTTCAATTTTCTCATAACAAATGAAACTAAGATTTATATAGCAGAAGGCATTGAAGCAATCTTCTGTACACAATTCATAAATTATTAGAGAGCATTAAAAGATCAGTGACAAACAAGTAGTTATAAATACATTGTGTCTTGTGAGGACAATGATAGTGTCTACAATGATCCAGCAAGTTCTTTTGCTCGGAATAAGAGCATTTCTGGAGTCTGAAACCAAAAGAGCTAAAAGTCTCCGGACACAGAAGCATCGGTACAGCCACATCAGAAGAGTCGGGTAGTTTAAAGCAGCCTGGAGTGGCATGGGGTGATGATGATGATGATGATGTCACGGTCTGGCAGACCATGTGAGAGAGCTCCAGCCTGACCGCTTCATCATTCATGTGAAACCATACGGGCATCACCACATGGAAAGTCGAGCTCAAGCTGCAGCAGGACGGGGAAAATAAAATGAAGAGTGGAGCAGGAGTCACTGGGGTCGGGCCTGACCAGGTGACCACTGTTCCAGAGGCTAATGAGAGACTTCCAGCTTTGCTCCACATAGTCTCGTTCCACTGTAGCAGACTCGCTGCTGGAATCCTTCAGCCTCGCAATTGATCCCACATCGTCTTTCTCCGTCGGACAGTTAATTACACGTCCCCAGCGTGAGGAGGAGTAAGCAAGGCTTTCCTTTAGTAAAGTCTCATTGGATTAGTGATCACAACGGAAACCATTAGCGACTAGAGAGCTTGTCATGATGTTTGCTTAAGGTGAATTAACAACCTACTCAGCTTATTCCAGCGCATTAGGGATCCACTGTCGACTGTAACGATCCGCTTCATCGAGCCGTTCTCAGACGGCCAGTGAGATGCTGGAGATGCTCACCTGGAAGCGAGGCAGGTCGGAGGGCTTGAAGTCATTGGGGGAACAGCCGCACCAGTCCACGATGTGCTTGTACTGACACTTGCAGCCCAGCTTCCGGTTCCAGTTGGTGATGCGGAGGTTGTTGTCCACCATGCTCTCGCAGTGCGGACTGTTCTCCAGGACGGTGTGGAAGAAAGACTGAAGGACCAGGGAGGAGATAGAGATTAAGAGGCTGACCAAGTTGACGTGCACTCTTTTGAGAAGATAAAGAGAAGATGGCTGATGCTGATATCGTTACCATAAAAGCCACCAGGAAAAAATTCCTACAAATTTTATTCCAGCGATAAGGCGCATGTATTTCCAATTATAAAGAAGTCTCTCAAGGCTTTCACGGCAGTAATTTGTGACAGTTGTGTGATTCATTTTTTTTTTACAATGTTTTTACAATGTTAAATATGTTAATTGTATCAACATAATTCCAACTGATAATATGAATCATAAACCAAAAAACTATTAAGCAATTTGAAAAGCGTCAAGCGGTCGAAATCCTTCCTTAGAATTAAATTTTCGAACCGTTTTTTTATTCATTTTGCATTAATTTCAGCAATCATGGAACGACAAAAACTAGGGGTCTATAAAAAAGTGCACAGTCAAACTTTAAGCATTTTAATATAAGAAAGCTGAAAAATGACAAATGCGTTAAACACAAAAAAAAATGTAAAAGAAATTATCTGAAAACAGCAATAATTCTAATATGAAAATAAAACTGAATCCATCTTACCTCAGCAGGCAGGAGTGTGAAAGCATAGAAGCGCTTCATGTTGGTCACGAGATCGTCTTGAGAGTTGATGACATACTCCACAAAAACTCGATTGAGCAGGAACCAGTCAGAGCCTCCATCCACAGAAATGCCTTCTGGGATTTTCCTGTCTCCCAGACGCCACATATGGGTGTCGCACTCGAAAAAGAGTCTGTCCAAACCCTGCTTTCTGATGAACCTGACAGTGAAGATAAACAATCCCAATGACAAATCTGCTTTCTGAATGTTGAACTGCTCCAGCCGAAGCTTCTTTCTGTGTCACACTCTTTCTGAGCATGTGTTCGGAAAACTGGAGAAGAACATCGACACTCACCGAGCATTATCTCTCCCGTGAGACTTGATGAAGTTCATGTCTCTGTATTTGGACAGGAAGGCCACCAGCTGATCGTTGGTTCTAAAAAAAAAAAAAGGAGATGAACTTCTTTAATAGGCAAGGGCAAACAGTCGATATGACAATCTTCTAAATGAAGTAAGATTAATATACTTAATTTACACAAAATAAAAATATGAAAAATCGTTTTTTTGCTAAAACAACAAAATAATATTAAAAAAATCCTTTTTAAATCTATCTTTGTTGAACTTTGTTATTTATATTATTATTCATAATTCGTGAGTGGAAAACAGAACAGAGGAAATATTTTATTCTACATTTTATGTTCACACAGCACAAAAAAAGCAAAAATCTAAAACAACCTCTAAATTGTAATACAAAAAAATAATTTCAATATAACAAAAAGGTCCACAATCACACACTAGCTTGGCCGCCGTCTCCCTCTCTACAGCATTCAGGACACAATAAATCCTAAATTACATCTTAACCAACCTGGTAAACTGTTAACTAACCAACACAAATGCACTGCCACCTTTCCCTGGTTTAGTTCAGTGTGGGAATGCGATACACGGCAAGCGCTGACTAAACACACGCTTCAAGATCACCCCTCAGATAATAAACCGCTGACAGACCAGGATGAAGCAGACAGCTAAATTGAATAGTACAACGCTGCTAATACATAATAATGCATCGTGATGGAATAATAATAAAATGCCATACGACAGCTTCACAAAACGAGGATCTCGAGACTGCAGTGCTGCTCCGCTCCAGCTGAGGGCGCAATGTGGCCAAATAGGTGCGCATGACAAATGATGAATAGCAGATTCCAGCTCATTGTTTCCCCCTTTCAGTGTCAAAAAGGGCCATAAAAACAGCTGCAATGACTTGAAAACAAGGTCAGGGAAAAAAAAGAGCAAGATGCTGTGGATAAATGAAAGAAAAGATCCAGTGTGTAACGGAGCCCCCCGCCCCTGGCGTCCAGGCTTTCCTATAGGAGGGTGGGCTTTTGTAGGCGCCTTTCACATCCATCCATGCAGAAGGATGGACATTAGAGGGGAATTAGAAAGGAAAATAAGCAGCTATAGTACAGTCTGTCACTAGACACAGGTAGTGCGCATCAATCAGCAACATGGCCACAGAGTGGACAAAGCCTTCTGTGCACACAAAGGTCAAGCCTGAAGACGACCCCCAGGACCTTTAGCACACACTGTCATACACCATTAGCTGGTGACGAGAGCGGGAACTGCCAGGCCGAGGGTCTTCGGCTCAGACTGGTAGCAAAAGCTCTCACCTTCCATTAGTTTAACATGACGATTTCATAACTTGCTCTTAAAAATATTTAAAAAGACATTTGGATGCTAGCATCATTGACTCAGAAGATGGAAATAATTCTAATTTTTATGTTTTAAAACCCAAAAAGTTCTTAAACAATCATGGACAAACAGTTGATGTTTTCTGTTAACTATTTCATTAAACACATAACTTACATTATTGTCTCATAAATAAATAATTATGATTGACACATCTACTAAAGTGAAAGATAAAATATTATAAAATAATGTGTGATATTAAAATAATAAACACAGAAATTAAATCGTGATCGTTTAGATATTCTCCAATCCTGGCAACCGAGGAGATCAATAGGCGTGAAGCGAATCAATAAATATAGTCAATAATAAATGAAAAAAAGCAAATGACCGAAGAACAATTTGTCTGAAATTTGAAAGGGAGAACAGAAACGTAATTCACAGTTTAAATAGTGCAAGGACGTGCGAATCAAACTACAAGCAGGAAACAAAATTAATCAAGCATGAGCAGATGGAAACACAAGGGATCTTGGGAAACGGAGTCTGGGGTGTATTACATTTACGCCTGAGAAGAAACCTGCAAATTACAAGCCATCACGAATTGCACAATCACGTACGTTCAACTGAACGCAGGATTACAACATCGCCGTCTCTGCAATTTCGCACCTTTTTACTTATTTATCGGCGAGTGGATTCTCCCGGCGGCGGACTGTTTCTAGGCTGGTGGACTAAGAATAAACCCCCAATCACAACAGGAAGCACATCCGTAATGGACCAATTTGTACCAGGTTTTTGAGAAATGTTTCTAAACAGCGTAACACAAAGCGAGAGCAGCAATCAGCTGACAGGATACTGAGACAGAATCCACGGCGGAGATGAAAAGAACCGTCTGCATGTTTTTAAGGGGCTTTGGTGGGCCGCTCGGTTCTGGAGGGGCGACGCTCTTCCCTGGTGATGGAGTGATGGCGGGATTAACCTTGAGCAGCTGCACGGGACGGGCCGGGATTCATGGCATCGATCCCTCGCACCCTGATTTCTGAGGGCTGCTGAAAATGACATGGCTGTAGTATTGATCGCAGCCTGGGGACGAGTGGAGTTACTCAACCTCTCCTCCCGCGCTCATTACCGACCCCAGAGTTACGCACAATCACGGCATTTATC
The DNA here is from genome assembly GCA_017309775.1 of Paedocypris sp. Pulau Singkep. Taxonomy (NCBI): domain Eukaryota; kingdom Metazoa; phylum Chordata; class Actinopteri; order Cypriniformes; genus Paedocypris; species Paedocypris sp. Pulau Singkep. The sequence continues at coordinate 6,041,586 of MU204432.1, forward strand.
AGCGCGATCATTCCACCGCGCACTGACACAAACGCCAAGGCGAGGACGTTTCATGAGGACCAGCTGTTTTCAGATGAGGATTTTTGTTCAAAATGTTTGGTAGATTTGGAGGAAAAAATACCTCAGACTACAAACGCACAAAAGCAATCAGTACAGGTTGTCGTGCGGTACAAATAGCTGTTGCTTATGTAACCACACACCAACACACACCAAATTTTGCATTTTTGTTTCATTGTGTTTTTTTTTTTTTTTTTTTTTTACAATGTAACAGTTTATTTCCAGCAGAATTTAGCTGATGTGAAGTAATTTGCAAGTTGCTTTTTCTAGCAACATCACAGTTGCACTTAGTGTTTAAAGTGTGTGAGAAGAGGATTTATAGCTTGAACACTAAAGACAAGGCACATCTAACAGAAACTTAGTTTAAATGGGAAGTTTAGAACTTCATTACAGTGTTTCAAAGGCCTACTGTACTGTACTAACACAGTGTACTGTAAACGCAAGCACACACACCACACACACATATCACCAAATACCTCTAGATTTGTTTTTTCACAACTTCCAAAAATCCTTTCATCAGGATAGTTAATTTAATACAAAGCAGAAGTACTAAAAGTGTAAAAGTACTTCCTGAACAGCCATGTTGACCATCAAGCTAGTAACCCAATTAAAAACCCAACGCTGATCTCAATTAGCCAGAATCTCACAACAAACTAAACGAGACAATCGAGTGATGAAGATGACGAGGATGCTGCGACGCACCTGATTGGGTAATCAGCAGCACTCAAGTTAATGAAGAAATCCCAGGGCCAGTCTGTCATGGCCAGCAGGTCCTTCATGCTCTGCAGGTACATGGTGAGGAGACTGGCACCACCCCAGATGGTGGACTTGCGCCACGCTGTGACCCGGACGTTGGGGTACTGGTGAGCCAGAGCCTGCATCTGCCGGTGAAGGAAGTTGGATCTCTGCGGGGAAACCAAAAGACAGAGATGGGTTAATCTGGGGCCTAAGAACTTTATCTAGGAAGAGTCAGTCAAACGTGACATTCGCTGGTATGAGATAAAGTCTGACCATCCTCGTAAAGGTCACCGTGTGTATGGGTGTGTGTGTGTGTGTTGGTTGGAGATAATAATCCATTAAATAAATGTCAGACTGAGATCTGAAAATTTCATAAATTGTTATAGCGTCTATGTTGGAATTTTTTTTAAAGAATGAGTAATATTCCAATTTTAGATTACATTCAATGCAAATGATTACATGTCTAAAAAAAAAAAATGTAGATTCAACTATAAACAAAAATCCTATATATGTATAGTATATTTATATATACACACATTTATATACTATATACAATTTTTTATGTCAAAACTATTCTGAGATTTGTGTAGTGTAAAAACCGTTTCTTGAATTAAAATCAAAGGCATTTCCTTAGAAACGAACATTCATTCAGTCTGGCCTGAGCTACGCTGCCCACCTCTCTTTTCCACCTCTCTTTTCCACAAAGCTCGTCTCCATGATGACGGACCGACTGAAAGCAGCTCTTTGAAAAATACACGACAGTACACACTCACACACTCTACTTAATCAAGAAGCTCATTAGATGAGCATTTGTACTGGTTTAGTTTTGAAAACTATCACTCATCAGTAGAGCTGATGGAACGGCAAAGGTTGTGGGTTCCTATTCCAAGAGAAAAAAAAGTGAAGCTGTTCCACTGTATAATCTGCAAAGCAATTTATCCCTCCAGAATTTCATGACTTTTTATAATTTCCAGTAAACTCAGCAGAATCGCACAAATACTGGGCAATGTCAACCGCTTAGGACAAATGAGCCAAAGTAATTATAGCCATAATATTTACGGGCATTTTTACATGAGTTTGGCCAACAATTAAAAGCACAAATGAGATGAAGTCTTCACTGATGTTATTCCTTATCGGGCATTTGAAACCCAAACAGTGGCGGGATTTCCATCGGCAGATTAATAAAATAATTGAGAGCTTGGCCATTAACTGAACACTGGTTAAATAGGGAGATTATCCGTCAAAGGCTTGAGGAAGTGGAGTGGAGCAGAAACACACCTGGTCGACGTGTATGTAGTAGAAGTGAGAGGTGTGGTAAATGGCCTTGAAGAGGCGCTGGACTTGGCGCGCGGCGCGTCCGTGGACCACCAGCATGAAGGCTATCCGCACAGGAACCACAGGCACGGTCTCCATCGAGTCCTCCTCCCACTGCACGTTCATGTTGACTTTGCCTGCGCACACACACACACACACACACACCCCAGCGTGTTAGTTCAACGTACTCCAACTGACATCAGCCACATTTTAAAAAAAAAGCATTTGAACATTTCAGGGTGGCAAAATAAATATTTGAAGTATCCTATAATTTAATAATACCACTCTCACACACACTTCTTTTTGTCAGTCTCTTACTCGCTTTCTCCCTCTTACGCTGTTGTTTTTACTCTTTCACTTTTGCTCTTTCAATTCTTTTGCTTTCAGTCCCTCTCTTTTTTAAAACACTTTTTTTCTCACCTTTTTTCATTTGTTCTTTTTCTCATTTTTAGAATCGTCATTGGTCTCTCTCTCTTTCTTTCTTACTCCCTTTCTTTCCCTCATCAGTTATTTTTGTCTCTCTTTGTTTCTCGCTTACCCTTTTTATTTGCTTTGTCTCTTTTCAGACACACTCTTTCTCTCTCTCTCCCACTTACATCTGTCCATCCATCTGTCTGTCTGTCTATCTATCTATTCATCCATCCATCATCCATCCCCTCTTTTTACTCTCTCTCACACTTCTTTAGCTCTCTCTAAATATTCCATCAAATAAGGAAACCTCCCCAAAAACCGAAGCCAAAACCAAGTCTCTCACACTTAGAATCACTCATCGCCTGGGGAAAAATTGCACAGCAGCAATTTTCATGGGAGCATTTTTTTAAACACTTAGTTTCACACAAATCGCCAATTCGATCAGCGACCACCGTCCATAAGTAGACACAGAGAAGGCAAAACCTGGATGCCAATCCTTCGACTAGGAGCGTTTTACTCATTGATACCATCTTCACCACGGCTGATATACGACACCACATCCAAGGCTCACAAATAGCTTAAAGCCGGCCACAAGGCTTGAACAGTGGCTGTTTGTGGCTTTCTAAAAATGCCCACTGAATAAATACGTGACATGCAGCTTCTCTTTCCCCTCCATGTCATGTTCTAAAGAAGGACGAGCGGAATTACTCATTACAGGTCACGGGGTTAATTTTAAGAGCTCGTATGAAATTACACTGAAAGCCCTAGGTTTCGGCACAAGGCCATGCTGGCTGACGACATGGGACATTAGGGGGTAATGACTATACTTAGAGAGTTTAGCCTGTCTTTACTGTCCTAAACGCTGTCCCAGATGGAGGTTGAATGGAGGCGCTGCTCTTTTAAGGAGGAGTGGGATGGGTGGAGGCTGAGAAAAGCACCAGGACCCTTTAATAATAACTTCCTGCACCTCCGTGTCCAGCGTCCTCGGACATAAACCTGTATTAAACAAACGTATAACGCTCAAAAGCACAGGGCACCTATGGTTTTCGAGACCACCAGTTTGGCAAAAACCACGTCAAAAATGTAAACTGATGCCTCATGACCTTGTGAGTAAAGATTGAAGTGTAAAATTCGACATTAAATGTTGTTTTAAACTCGGTAGATCGGCCAATAGTGTTGTGCCAAAATTTCGGCCACATTTGAAATACATTGCATCATAAAAATGCCCTATACAGCCGTAAAATGCGCTATAACTTGATGAAGTTATACTTTTAGTATCTCAAACAGTGTGAAATGGGTACAAAAAGGTCTATTTATAGATATGCCTTATTATCTTACCTTATATTGATATATAAATACGTATACCATAATGGTATATTTAAACGTCTGTCTGTTTCTGTATCCAGGTCATTATTTTATGAAAGTTTAAAACGTTTACGTATCATGAACCATTCATATACATTGTCCAACCCATCTGTATAGAAAACCTAAACGGAACATTTTATCTTAATTGAACGCAAGCGTCGAAAGTCAGTGTCAAGTGACGTCAACTTTGAACCCACTGCCCTCGATTTCCTCCAATGCTGAGCTAGTTTGAACACCAATAGTCCAAACAAGAAAATAACCACAAAAATTATTACCATTAGAACGATTCATTTTCAGCTCATTGTGCTTGTAAATTACAATCTGGTCCAGGCTGGAGACGTCCAATTAAAAAGCAGCAGTTTCCTTCAAACGCACATTACCGGACGCTAATTGCTGTCATTGAGGCAAACCGCCGACATGTTTGCAAAGACTTTACTGCATTATGCAATTACAGTTTATAAATACTAACTAACTCTTTCCTTGTGGCCAAGTCGGGTTGCTGTCTTTTCTGGAAATAGAACCTTCTCGCTCCACCTCAAGCCTCCACGTTCTCCAGTCTTTCAGCTGCTGGTGGTTTTGTTCTCGTCCTATCTGTCAAATCCAATTCTGGTTTACGGAAACATGTCTCGGGCAGAAGCTCCGAGTCCTGATATCTGTCACGCTTCTATTTGAACGCATCCATAGGCCTGATTTGTGCTCAGACGACTGAGCACAGCATAATTGCATGAATATGTTTTCTGTAGTCAGCTATGGGAGACGGAGAGGGAGGGAAGGAGACAGCGTAGAGCAATTACATCCGTCTAACCTTGTGTGGAAATCCAGAATCTCATTTCCAGCCTGTCTCTGATTGTAATTACAAGCGCTGTGAATGTCTCTTACCAGCCCTGTGACTCTTATTACTCGACTTCCATAAATCTCCAAAGACAGCATGGCAATTAATTCAAGGAAACCATTATTATTCCGAGCATTATTTATTTGAAAACGCATAAACCCCGGCTAATGTTTGCTCTCACGTTAGTGCAGGTCAATTAATGCCATCGGTCCCTTCGGGAAACGTGTCACGGCGTTTACTTGAGTCTCTTTGATCCTCTGTGACAATCGTAGCTTTAAGTCTTACACTGATGCGTTTCCAGCTTAAACAGGAAGTTTAAACACAAACCGTCCAATGGTGCTTCTTTGTCTTTTTTCCACCCCAAAATGTCAAAAGGATTTACTTTTCACATCATGGCTTTGAACCATAATTTGCGTGTCGTTCACGAAAGAGCCGTTCTCTTTGGAGATCATTGAACTGGAGAACAATCTGTGGAGCGACGAGATGACTCATTGATATTTTGGTCGGCTTTTTCCTAGAAAATAACTTCCGACTGCTCGTGTTCCGCTAACAGCTTTTTTTTTTTTTTTTTTTTTTTTTTGGATGGCAGTTAGCGCTTAGCCGCCTTAGCATTGTTGAGAGAGAAACATCTTACCTTCTAAGGGGCAGAAGCGAGTGACCTTTTCCGGCATGAGTTGGCGTTCTTTGTGGCGGCAGTAAACTTCTGCTATCTGTTGCCGGCATTCCTTGGTCTTGGCGCGATTAAGGGCAGAGATTGCTTCTTTGCCACCGATTTCGCATTTGGGCGGCTGGTCGTACTTGATGTCTGCAGCCAGTTCTAAGGATCTCTTTGCTAGACGGACGTGGTGCTGGTGAGGGGACTTGGGTGGGTGCAGGGTGGGCTTGGCTCTCTGGTGAAGCTCGGCGTGCGTTTGATTGAAGTCCCTTTTGTTGGCCACATGCTTTATGACTTCGTTGGAGCTCTTGCTCAGGCTTTGCTGAGCGTGAGCCTTCTCCTGCAGGACCAGCTTGTGCTTGGTTGGCGCGTGTCTCTGAGTCTGTGAGCGGGCACCAAAGTTACTGTTGTCTATGTTCTCAAAGTCTTTGGGAACGGAGTTCTCGTTGTTGCTGTCCACGCGAACTTTCTCCTTGGGCCGGTGTGAGCGGTATCCATCCTGAAGAAGAAGAACAAAGACATTTGTGACATCGAGATTAGATAAGAACTCTAAACATACAAAAACGTAACATTGGTTTTTTTTTAACGATAATTCAGACTAAATTCCAAGGAATTTGCCCATTGTATTCGCAATTGTGTTTTTGAGGTTGCGGGTGCCAACACACAACTGGCTTGGACAAAATCAAACCCAAACGTGAATCTAATTTACAAGTACATCCGGTTATTTTGTGAGGTAATTGAACCTTCCAATCAGCTCCAGGAGGAGGAACTACCCGCATAGTTACAACCACTCTTGCAGTAGACCCTCCCACTGACTCCGATAGGCCATTCCAGGACCCATAAACTCTGCAAAAGAAATCAATCACGCAATAATCTTATTTATCTTAACCAAACTAAATTAAACGTACAATTTGTGCATCCAAGCAAACACAAACTTTTGCAATGGTCTTGGAATTTTGCCCCATTTAGTGCACCCAATATATCGTAAATGTAAACGCATGTACTGGTATTTGCTTGTCCTAAAAACACAGCTTATCTGTATAGGAACTAAACTAAGAGAATTTGTAAGTTTCGAAAGGGATCTGCACTTCTTTAGCAAGCAATTTCACATTACTAGGTCTTATTTTCAGGGCAGGTTTTGAAAATTCCCAAAAATCCTAATTCGGCAAGGTCTAAACTTCCAGAGTTGGACTTATTTTTTAGAAAACAGCAGATACAATAAGCAAAAAGTGAGTGTGAAGGATGAACAAGGTGAATGAGAAGAGAGGAAAACAACGAGTAAACAAACGAGTGGAGACAATCAGAGTGAGCGAGATTGAGGACAGGAAGCAACGCCGAGCACAGCAGCGACTCATTTCCTCGACGTTATGGTGCAATTTGTCTACATAGCGTTTATTAAGTTTGTTCGGGAGCTTTGAGACTGTATGTTGGGGAGGGAAAACTTGGGAAGACAAATCCCTCTCCCGTCAAGCACACGTTGGCCCTCTAAAGGCTCCGTTTAGGGCCGACTCCACCCTCGTCTGCCCTTCCCCATCCCGGAGCTTTCTAGAGGAAATTACAGTGCCTGCGATTAATAGCCTGAGCAACCACAGGAGGTAAGTTAGGCTGCTGGAGAGAAGACTATCGATCGCTTGCGAAAATCTGTCATTTCCCAAGGTGCTCCGGGAGCCCCGCTCTGCACCACTGAGCACCCTGAGAAGTCACAGGCTCTCCGGGTGGGGGGTTGTGGGGGCTCCCGGCCCTTCTTGCATCATCCATCACAGGAGGTGTGGGAGTTGTGCGCTCGTTTATCAAGCACACTTTATCTGCCTCTTTTCCGCCTCTCTGATGGCAAATAACATCACGGGCCACACAGAGAAGCACCAAGGTTGGGCTGTGTGGTGGAACAGTGAAGACGTGTCAACTGCTGCAGATTCCCACGCTGAATTATAACCTGTGCTGGGACTTGTGCGCAAAAAGTTGGTTGTTGATAAGTTCGTATAAGACCTCTGGGCTTGATTGTTTTAGTGATTTGTTCAATTCAAATCGAATTGAATCGGAAAGTGTTCCTGGTTTGAAATCTTAAACACAAGCTCAAAAATGTGAATTTAAGATGCAAGAATGAACGTTTAAATATTTAAATAGTGGAATTGTTTTAAAAATGTAATTACAGCTTTGAGCATGTTTGTTATTGGGGCTTTTTAAGATTAAAATGAACTGCACAGTCCTAATAAGTAGTGACGGCAACCAGTATTAATAGAACAAAGAAGTTCTGGAATTGCAGTAAGAAATCGCTTTAAACTGTAAAGCAGTCTGTGCAAAAACTAGTTATGTGTAACTGACTAGTAACTGTTAGTCTGCACTTCAGTGGTTAAATAACGGGTGGAGAAGAATCAAACTTATCATAAAAATCATACATCATAAATCATAAAATTGTAACATACTTCGAAGCAAATAACAATACGTTTTGACTTCATATTATGAAAATTAGTATAGCATGTCAATCAATCACATTAATCTGTTTAGCAATTGCTTTCAGACGAACCAATTCATTACAGTGTAAATTCACTGGAAACAGATTATTATTTCATTCATTTCCCTTGTGGTAAAATTGTTGCGTATGCTTATTGCATTTATTTAATTCTATTCATTTCATATATGTTCTGTGACTGGTTGTCAATAATGTATGTTAATAATCTGGTTGCTGGGATTGGTTCTAGCACCCCGTGACCCGGAAATGGAAAAAGTGGTTCGAAAAACAGATGGTTTTGATTTCTCTTTCAATAAACAACAATCAATGGAAGCTTGTTCTAACTGATCAGGTTATAACACAACTATTAGCTTTCCATGCTATTTCAGGTCTGATCACAACGCTCCTCAGTTTGCTCCGCCAACTAAAGGTCAACAAAGTTTGCCTGCTCCTATGTTCCAGGGTTAGCAGGGGGTCACCTTCTTTCAGGCTGCCCTCTTGCTGACCTTTCCGACTGGATGACTGAGCAAGATCACTGCTGCGAGCGGATTCCTAGAAGACTGGTGTGGGAGGGTTATCTGACAGCCACATGAGCATAATAGACACCCGAGATATTCAGCCTGGACACGACAGCCAACTCTGACCTTTCCAACACCACAGAGAGCAGCTCCATCAATCACCGCCACTGTCTACAAGCCCCTCAATCAAACAGAACCCATGCCAGCCAGCAGCATCCGGTCCTCATTCTGCGGCGTGATAATCAGAAACAGCCAGAGGACCAGTGAACGAAAGCTCCACGGTCTCCACAAAATTATTCAATAATGTTACAAAAATACAAAAATCAGTATTTCATTCGTTAAGAAAAAATATCAAAAATGAGTAAGACATGTAAATATAAATAATAAATATGTAGTAGCTGAGGTTGAAACAAGATAAGTCATATCCCCCATCGTCTAAAAAAATATATATATATATGGATGGATGAAAAAATATATATATATATTTTTGCTCTTTCAATTTTGTTTCTAAAACAACGCAGACTGAAATGAAAAATAGTTATAATGCATAAAGATCATACTGTAGCTGCAGATACACTTTTAATTAAAAACAAAAAGAGCAACTAAAACAAATTCACTTCAGCGGAAAGTTCTACAGCATCTTTCAATTGATTCACAGGCCATTGGATCCTTTCATGAAATGGATTTGACATTTTCTCGTGTTTTAAGGAATGCAACTTATTTCACCTTAATATTTAAGATTTTTTTTCTTTAACTAAAACCAAAGGAGTTTACAACCAAGTGAGTTCTTTGCTCCAGTCTTTTGCAGTTAGGCCTGTGAGTGAAGACGGAGTGAAACTGCCTCAAAAACAGGGCTGTTTGCAGGTTGTCCTTCCTTCTACAAAATCACTGCTTAACAAGTGTGAGAGGAAGAGTTACGGCTCAAATAATTTTATTAGCCATTTTAGACGTGCTATCCAAAAAAATGATTGTGTGTGTGTGCTCTTTTGCAAGTTAGCTACCATTTAACAACTTTAATTAAAATTCATCAAAATATTAGATAGAACTGCCTGTAGAAAGTGATCGTATCGGTGAAAATAGGAGACATTTCTGCATAACGGACAAAGATTTTAAGTATTTGTCAATCTGGAACTCAATGTGTGAGATTGATGCAGTAGTGGAGCAGGAAAAAAAAAAACACACTTTCTGCTTCTCCGAATTTGGCTCGGAGCGATGTTCCCGTCCTAATGAAGGGTCTGATGGTGATTCTGCTGGCAGGTCCGAGAGTTAACCCGCATCTGCTGGAGATGATAAAGAAGCTCAGCTCAGCCCTTCAGGACAAGTGACGGACGACCAAACTTTCCACAGTCGACACCAGTCTGATACAGAAACCTCTCACTTTGGAGGACAGCCAATCAGAATGTCGACAAAAACACAACGAATACGAGAGGAAACTAAATAACTGATTAACAGGGATTTCTAGTAAGGAGAATTCATGTATGCATGTATGTATGTATGTATAGATGGATGTATGTATAGATGGATGGATGAAAAAAATGAATGTATGGACAGATGCATGTATGGATGTGTGTAAGTATAAATGGAAGTTTGTATGGATGGCGTTAGTATGTCCTTATAGGGCTGAACAAGACAAAGCTAAATTATTCATATTTTGACCATTTGCAAAATCGGTCAAGGCCAAATTCTGCATTTATTTGTCTAATTTAAAATTTTAACCAATCAGAGTCACTTGCTAAAAAACAGACCATAAAAAATATACAACATGACATTTTTGAAGGAATGTCGTCCAAACCAAATGCCAAAAAAAAAAAAAAAATCACACACAAAACATGATTGAAAGCACACAATTGAAAGCACGACTTTCAAATTAAATAAAATCAAACTTTAGAAAAACATGTAAAACATCCTGTCACATATGAAAAATCTTTGTATTTCAGAGTATTTATTAACAATAATACTAGTCTTTAATAGAACATTTTCATACCGTTTTCCGTCAGTAAAGTCAACAGTCTTTGTGAAGAAAACCGAGCTATAAACGAGCCCCTGTGTTGGTGAGGCTCTCGCAGTCAGACATGTATTAACCACCTAGGGACCACCGGTGCTTGATCACGGCCTGCCACAACATGACTGATCATTCACACACACACACACACACACGGCCCCAGTCTACCTCAGCCAACAAGCCTGGAAGAAACTCCTGACCTACTTCCTGTTCCGCCTGCTACATTAATTGACAGAAATTAACCTTGTTTTAAGCTTATTATAATGCGGACCCCTGAAGCAAAACCAGAATTACCCGTTTGACAGAGAAAGGCCGTGTAGTGGGTTATAAACGTTGAGTGCATCAATTAAAAGCAGCAAGAACGATTGCTTATGAAAAATCAATATTACATCAACTGTTCAGAAGCCTGGATTGGGTTTCATCGCCTCCCCAGGACCACCACGATCCCCACATTACTCCACCGCGAGGACACACACTACATCCGTGCTGGAATTAACTTAGACTCGAGACTCTCTTCTGTTTGGGCTCCGAACGAGTAGCGAGATTCCCCCATAAGCCTCAGCGTGAGGCGCTTTGTGCTGGTCTCTGCTATGGAGCATCGCCGTGAGAGGATGCTGATCACCTGTTGGCATGGAGCCCGATTGGCTGCGTCTGCTTTGTCTCTCTCGCTGGAGTAAATGAGCAAACACTAAGCTCGGCTGAGCCAGCTGTTTTTAAAGTTTCAGGCCGCGTTTCGTATCAAGTGGCCAAACGTAATCTATTTTAGTGGAGATTTCGGGCCGGGTTTTGGAGAATGATGGCGGGTTTTAGGGTTTCCCTTTGGTTGGCTTGATCAGCTTCCTCTTTGCTCTTGGTTTACTATTGGTTGTTGGGTTTGCAGAGATGTTTCAATCTCAAGTGGCACACAAAAGCAGCCATGGAGAAATTAAAGAAGCTTAATATCGAGCGCAATTTTGGCAGATTGCAAGACTACAGATTTAAAAAAAAAAAAAAAAAACCTAACAAGGATAAAAAAAAAAAAAGATCTAGACTTGCTTTGACTTCCCCGTTTGATTGACATACTGGGCAGCCAATCAGATCACCACAAGCGTACAACTGCACAGACAACCGTATCATCCTTTCCTGAAGCCAGAAGCTAACGAGTCGTTTAAATGACGGAACTGGACCAATAAAAAAAGCCAATTTCGTCAATGTTTAGAGACAAAAAGGGGAAATTCCTTTCATAATGGGGAAATACCTTTCATAATTTTTATTACTTAAAAAAAGTGGGTGATGTGTGTGGGGGGGGGTATGCTGCACTTTTACTGTGAATAGTTTTTTTGTGTCTGCCGCTTCCTGAACATCATGATATAATACGGAAATTGTGTCAAATATTGATAATAACTGACCATAAGGCCCTACGTTAAGGCACTTAATATCACATTTCCAGGGTTTATCGTGGAACTACCTTCTTCAAACAGCCCAATTCTTGGCCGATCTCCACACGGTGATTTCTCGGAGCGGTTTCTTGGGAGAGAGGGAGCGATCGGCAGTGACATTAAACCATATAAAACGGAGCGTGTGAGGAAAAGACGCCACTCTTGTGCTTTTCCAGGACTAATGCGGCTTGATCCTGCAGATGTGGTACTGGGCCTGACAGAGCTGTGCACACATGGGGTCTGACAGATGGGTCTGTCCAGCCTCACACGCACACAAACACACACACACTCGGGGTATCAATACACCATCTGTAATGAAAACCGGAAAAGCACTGGAGTGTTAATTGGCATAGCGTTCCGTCTTTGCCATCCTGCTCGCGAAAGCTTTGGCCGACAGCGCGACTCAGCGGGTCTCCGTTTGATTTTGGGTAATGCATTAACACACAATGAAAGAGCACTTTGGTCTCAATACCACCGCCATTAGCTTGCATGACTGGAAAGTGAAAGAAATGAATGGCATCTGATAACAGCTTTTCAGTCCTTTCTTTTAATAACTCGCCAAAAGCTTGAGGGAAACTTGCATGTGAAATCTAATTACACAACAAAAGCCGGCCTTGTTGATTACATAAAATTTGCGTTCCTAGACCCATCACGCCGGCCTTTTCTTATTATTCCACTTTAAGACTCACACAGCAAAATTAATAACCTCAAATCTAAAAACTGAAAGGCATGATTAAATTGAAAGCTTCTGTGCTCATTCAAAGTCAACGTTGCTTCCAAAAACAGCCTATAATATTTTCTACATGTGAGAAGTGGGAACCATTAAGACGAAGCTTGGCAGTGTGAAGGTGTATCGTTTATTCCAGTAGATGTGTGTATGTAATAATGACCAGAGAACCGTCATCCTTACAAAATGTGGTCCTACAAAAAAAGTCCTACAATTTAAAACTTGTAAAAATGTACAGCCAAATTATTTCTGCTTGTTTGTTAGAAAAAACAACTCCAAAACTTTTCCCGACTTGTGGATTACGAGCTCAAAGAGACTTTTAACATGTATGTCATGGAGGTCACAGGCAAATGTCCAAATCATTCAATCCACTTGTTTTTGCTCAGTGACGCACGATGAATTTTGTAATAAATCTCATAATAAAATGAGTTGAGTTGATGTGTGTAAGCAAACACTCCTTACTTTATTAGTAAACAAATTACACTAATTTCTAGGAAAAGTTACTAAGAATGATTTCTTTGGTGATTTTGGCTCCACTCAGTAGATTATTTAATATTTTATTTGGTTATCAAACGTGAATATTAAAATGAATTTCTCACTAGGATTATAGTGTCTTTCAATCAATCTCCAAAACAAGAAGTTTGTTAAAGAATTCTGAAGTTAAAGCTGAAATCTGATTAGAAACCACATAAAAACATTATCCACATCTACCGCAGATTTTAAACTAAGCTTGTCGTGAGATTTGATTAATTCAGCTCAGTGGTTTTATTCTTCATTTTCTTAAAAAAGACAAACAAAGTCCAACTTGTGCTTAATGGCTGACACGGTTAAACACGGATTAAAGAAAAGGTATGAATAAAACGCTAGGCGAGTTTTCTGGTAAATATTTGCTCAGCCGCTAAGCTGGATTTATTTAAAGTACCTTCAGCAACGATTCCACCGAGGAGAAACTATTTATGCCCATTATCCTAACTATAACAAATGAACATTTCCATGTTAAACTCCAATTTTCATTGTTTGAAAACTACTAAAAAAAAGCCTAACAAATTTTGGCTCCTTATACTGGGATCTCACAAATACGCTTGGACCTTTTAAACTTCTAAAACATCTCACATGACTCTGCTCAACCCAAAATAAAAAAAGACAAGAGCCTGAAACAATGAGGGTGAAAAAAAAAAACGAGTCTCATGAAAGCAAACCTCAAAGAATTTCCAAGAGCAACTTTCACCCAAGTCAGAAGATACGATGAAAAAAAAAAAAAACACACACACACTGACTCCTCAGTGAAAGAAAGAGACGGAGCGGCGAACCCAAAGGTGACGAATGACGGCGGAGAATTTGAGCAGAAAATGGAATCTGGGTCTGGGACGGAGCTTCACCCCGTGGCCTTCATATCTGGCTCCTGACAGCTACTGCACATGTAGCCCGTCTGCTTCCACTTGAACGCGGGCCAGAAACGTGTCAGCGTCATATTAGCAGAGCCGTGTGTGTGTGAGTGTGTGTGTGATGGTTTCTATCCTGTTCCACCTGAAGTTCTGGGCCGCCCGTGTTCACAGCAGGATTCCCCGTCTGCCTGCTCGCTGTTATGAGCTATTGATTTCCTTTATGGCGTGCGGCTGTTGTTCCATTGTACATCACGGTGAATGTGGGGAAGAGTAAAGGGGGAACTCGCCGTTATTGATGATTGTGACACTGACTGCAGAGACAATCCCATAATGCACTTCCTATGACCGAGTTTTACCGTATGAGAGTGTGTTAATTATCTTTAAAATGCCAATATCATTAGGTGTTCTTAATCTTAAAGGTATTTTAATTAAATATGGTCTTACACAAACGTGACTACAAGCTTCCCCGGGCTAAATTTACGAGCTAAAATGCTGAGATTTGCGCTGATAGTGATTTTTTGGACTTGGATTTTTGTGCCATTAGGCGGAATGAACCAATCTTTACCGGTGCTGACGTTTTTCCATTACGTCACACGGCTACAAACCAATGTTAGTGCTTGTTCTCTCTCCATCACTGTGTTGATAATGGTAGAAGTTCCCATCAATAAAAGAATACAGAACGGAACAAAATTAATTGAATTATCATTGCCAACTATGGAAAGTTTCCTCAGTTCGAGACCAATTTGGACTGGGACCAAGTCAATCTATCCATTTTCTAAACTGATTTTCCATTTCCTGACGGGGATCCAAGCAGCTCTAGGCCTGAAGACGGAACACTTGAGCTGGATTGGTGGCCAACCAATCTCAGAGCTGGACACACACACACGCTCTTTAACGCTCTCACTCACACCTGCGGGCCATTCACTTGATCGTATGTGTTTGGATGGAATCAGGAAATGTGTTGTTCACTTCAGCAGAACACGAGGGCTTAAAATGCTTCAGCTGGAGGAGTGTGTGACCATCATCATCATCATCATCATCAGACAATCTCTCGGGCTGTGACCTTTTCTCTTGGCCAGAATAAGCAGAGCTTCAGATCAGTTGGGACTAGTTGGCCAGTGCAGAGCTATTCATCAGAAAAGTAAATCCCATTACCCAGAGCAAGGACGTGAGATATAGGCAAAGACCGAATTAAAGCGCGAGATAAACCTCACCCAGGGAAACAACCGATTAGGAGACTATACAGAAGCCACAGACTTTAATTACACTAACTACGCTGGTTAGGATGGAGAGGGTTTTAATGGCTCTCTAACCGTCTGCGGAACATTCCGACAGAAGATTTCTTACACATCACCCTGGTGCTAGGAACAACTGAGCTAGAGAGCTTAGCAGTGAAACCATTACATCTTATTCTGGACTTTTCCAGATTGAAAAAAAAACAAACAAAAAAAAAACATTTTGTGGCTGCAACTTTATTATACGTCGTATAACACATGCACCACAATGGTTGACACACAACACGTGTACAAGACACCAATCATAAATGTGTTGTTTATCTAAGAATTTCGGAACACCTTAAACAGCCTTTTTACCCACAACAACATAATTTATACAGGTTATAAACTGAAAAACTGTAAGAGATTTAAGGATTTAAACCAGCTTGATTTCAGCTGCAGAAATGCTATCCTAATGGCTCATCTTTTCACTAATACTCCGTGAACCAGTTATTAAAATGCAAATTACTGTAAGACCTCTAATAGAAGGCCATGACGTTCTATTTTCCAACCAATTATGGCTTTCTACTAGAGGTGGTCTTCTATTAGAGGTTTAAGGGTATCTGCAGGTAACAATGTAATCATAATATGTACAAAAAAACTTTGTCTTGTGTTTCTTGTCTTGTGTTCACTGTTTTTGTTGACTGTCATGCTGTTCTGTCTAGTAAGTTTCCTTATATAGCCTGTATTGACATCTACTGTAGCCTATTGTAGACAAATTGCTTCACTTGCTCCTCTTTTTGTAAGTCGCTTTGGATAAAGGCGTCTGCCAAATGACTGTAAAGTAAAGTAAAGTAAAGTAAAGTAAAAGTTCCTGTTCTTGAACTCCAGTCTATACGATAAAATGTACTTTTCGAAGACTGCGAATGGTAAGCTAATGCAACTGCGCTAGTTTTAACTGATTTCAAAATGAAGTCAAATCAAGTAAAATTAAGGAAGCGCGGCTGCACAGACACGGGCGCGTTTCCCACAGCTGGCGGCCCGGTAGTGGTCGGCCGACATAGCGACTCGATTCTCCGCGGTGAGACGTGTCCGACTGCGAGGTTCCTCCGCCGAGATACGGTCGGGAATAAAATGAATCCGCGAATATATGTAATAAAGAAAAAAAATCCGCGATACAGTGAATCCGCGATAGTCGAACCGCGAAGTAGCGAGGGATTACTGTATTTTCTGAATTAAAATATTGGAATGAGTGACAATTGGATGTGATCATTCAAATTTCCTGTTATTAATGTTTTATCCTGGATTTGCAGTTAAACTACAAATTTAGCAGGGCTGAAAAAGCGAATTCACCTTTTTTTGATGGCGTAATAATTTATCTTCGACTTGGAGTTGAATAGCAGAATAGTAAAAAGTGGAGGAACTGCCAAATGGCACAAAGGCTGTAACCAAACCATATCAACCTAAATGGGAACCTAAATGGCGCGACAATTGGACATTTACGCCACAGCAAAAAAAAAAAAAAATATATATATATATATATATATCTATATATATATAAAATTCAAAGAAATAGAAAATAACAGCTCCCTGGATAATCACGGTCATTTACTTGCCCTATTTGCTCAAGGGGGGATTCCAGAAGGAAGGAAAGCTCGGGTCTTGGAGCTGATGCTCTGGCAGACGTTCAGTCACTTTTATTGTTTATTGCACTTGATCTTCAGGGAGACGTTCACAGTCATTTCAACAGCACATCGTACAGACCGTATAGCAGCGCCTTCGCACCAGGGAGAGTGACAGGATATAATCTCAACAACCTATAATCCAAATAAAGTGTTTATCCAAATACTAACTGAAAAACACAATAGTACAATTGATAAACAATTACATTGGGTGCAAGAATCCATTTAAACACAAGTGGTACCCCAACTTACAAATGTTCTATATAACAAAAATACCGAGTAACAAAATGCGTCACCGCAAAAATATCGTCCCGAGTTCCGAAATATTTTCGCTGTACTAAAGAAGCACGTCTTTTTCCTAAGTCCATACGTTTATAAAACAGTTATTTCATTTTCTTTATACAATTGAATTTTATTTAATATACAATAAGCTTGTGTTCATCCACAATGGCAATGTTTCATTTCTCTGCCGTAGAGCAGCATATTCATATGGTGTCGTGCAAAAAAAAATCGTTGTGCCCTGAGATTTCCGTGGAGAAAGACAAAGCTCTCTGAACAATGATGGCGAGGGTTGAAAAGAAACATCAATAATTCTACGTATAACCTAAGCTTAATCGAGTTTGTTTGAAGGCTAATTTGATTTGTTGTCATAGCTAAGAAAACTAGTAGAGCTATAGCTGTATAGCTAAAATAAAAAACACATTTTAAGACGAAGCCACCTTTCCACTACCATACACCGAATAGAGGAGAAAACGAGAAGCAAAGATCTTGCTCTTCATTAGTATTCATATCGTTCAGTTATTCAACCTTTTTAGGTTGTGAATTTGACTTTAAATGGAGACCCCATTTCTCTTCTAAAGGGCACCCCAACGCTGAAGCGAGAGCTGTGCTTCAGCGCCTTCTTCCCTTACACCTGCCACTTGACATTAAGAGCTTCTTTTTGCAAACCGTGAAGAGTAGCTACGCAAAGCGTGTAGGAACTGATTCAGGAGCAGATGATTCACCTGGTCGATGATTCACCTCATTTCAAAGAACGTCTCCTGAGAGGTGGACCATTTACCAGGCAGCCCACCTCACAGAATCTATAGTGATATGGAATATATAACCATCTCGGTCAAAAGGCTTCTTCTATCAAACTCAAATCGAAACTCTACACCCGTGACGTGTACCAGAGCCTATCTTTCAACAAATGTACGGAATTAGTGTACGGAATGTAAGTATTATAACTTCTCAATGACAGAAAATATATTATTTGAATTTTCTAAAAATAAATGTATTAAACTATTAATAATAATAATAATAAAAACACAAAACGTTGCCCACCCATTTCTAGAAGGAACTGGGACTTTGTCTGTTTTATCCGACTCCGCCCATCAAACTCCGCCCACGATTTGCTAAGTAAAAGATCCTTACACTTGAAATCAGTGACAATAATTATTTCCGAGTCACGGCACAAGTTCTGTTAATGTGACAAAATTACAATAATTTGTGCAGCCGTATCAGCAACAGTGACATATTGCCATTGGGCTCATTGCCAAATCTACCAATAAGAATTGAACATTTTTGACAAAACAGCATCCAATAATAAGCGTTCACAAACACAGGAAAGTTAAATGCTCAAATACACACTTTTATTCCAGATTATTTAATTTGGAATAACATGAATCATGCTTGGCCCATCACAAAAGACTTTATAAATTTGTACATTTCTCAGTTATAAGATGATCTCACACTCTTCACGTGATTTGTTCAGCCGTTGTGAATAAATCTCCAAATCAACCATTCTGTGACCATCAAAACCAGTCTGCACTTTTTCCATCTTTCCAATTTGTGCACCATTCATTTTCCTTTCGAAAAGCCAAGCCCATTTCCAATCATAATAAAAACATGAAATATTAAAAGTGCACTTAATACTAAAGATGGACCAAACGGAATACAGAAAGGTCGGCTCCCTTCACCTAACAGGCCCACTTTGCAAACAAAAAAAACGTTGAAACTTCTTCTAAAGTCCAACCACATGACTAGAAAGAGCACATTCTTTTCTTTTGAATTAAAAGTTGTTCCCACAAATTACATAACAAATATCCCCTTACAATTCAAACACTAGGCTGATCCGGCCAGTGGCTTCCAGATTTAAACTCGGCGAGCGTTCAGAAACGCAACAGACAATCCCATCTTCTCAGGACGGACAAAGCGTTAATAAAGACACTAGCAGCTCAAAGTATCCACAAACCCGCTGGGATTGATGTGGATTACGCCGGGGATTCGAGTAGACGGTGGATTAAAGGATTTCCAAGAGAAAACACACAAACACGCCAATGTTTGCCTTAAATATCTGCATGCGCTTAATCTCTACTAAAGGCCGGGTCTCAGATTAGATGCTCAGAGTTCTTTGGTTTTTGCTCTTTGGCTCTTGGACCACTTTTGCATGGATACTGGATGGGAATCCACCAGCTCAAACAGACATTCCGGGGGCTTCACAGGGGTCCGTCTGAAGAGAGAACTCCGGGACGAGGGCTTTTACTAACAGTAGGAGGTGGAGTGAGATTATCAGCATAACTTAGTCCACAGAAAGAAAAAAAAAAAGAACATTCAGAGGCTCGGTGGGAAATCACATCAGTGTGTGATGGACTGGCCGTTAAAGAAGAGAGTGAAAGCGTCACATGACCGGAGCTGTGAAAGAGCCGGCGTCTTGGTCACATGTAGCCGACATGATTCACAAGCCCCAGCAGGCATTGCCTAGAATTATGCCCTTCCAGCGCGCTTTAATTAGCTCTCCATAGCAGGACGTATATTGTGTAACGGAACGGTGTAATGGCATTTGTGGGTTGAGGGAAAAAAGCAAAGGTTTGGAGCTGCTCGAGTACAAAGATATATTCACTTAATAACAAAGCGCCGTCCTCATTACGCAGGTTAATTTCGTTAGAAACACACACGCAGGCGTGAGAAACGCAGAATGGAGAGAATCATTAGCCCTGGCATCCACACAACCAACAAACAAGACGAGGAACATGAAAGAACTTGGAACACAAAGGCCTCACAAAACTAAACTCACGCCGTGATTTAAATTCTCCAAATTTCACACGCCGATACCAAACAACGCCAGACTTTATTCCCAGATGCTTCTCGCGTCTGCGTTAGACAAAACAAAGCGCCGAGCGAAAAGCTAGTTTAAGTTTCTCACCAGTGGGATTTTGTTCTACGGTTGGAATTCCAGATTCGAAGCATTTTTTACATTTTTTTCCCCAGTGTCAGAAATGACACGTGTGATGTGGCTGCTGTAGAGCGGCGTGATGCTGGTGCATTATGAGGAATCTTGGATCTTTTCATGCAGGAATGTAGAGGACAGAGAGGAAAACAGATCCAGAAGGAAGGGAGGAATACCTGTTGGACGAGAGCTGCATAGTTACAGACGGAGTTGATTTTCCTTCAGCCGTCATTCCTCCAGCATGGCATTTCGATGCCACACACACGACGCTTCCCTACCTCTGGCTTTAATGAACTAGTGTGCAAAATTCTGTTCACAAAACGCCTTTTTTGAATGTGACTTTTGTCTAAATGGTGGAACTAAAATGTTTAAACATTGACCATTGATATTGATTTAATGTGGAAAAATAAAAGATTTGAAAACAGACGCTGATAAAAAAGCATATCTTCTAATGTGCATTACAGTGTAGTGCATTTTTACTTAATGAAGTACTTTCTTTTAGCCGAGGAAGTTGAATAAAATATAATGTACACACGGCGTACACTTCTGATAATTCTGAGACATGCATTTCTCAAATAAAACACAGTTACAATACCAGCTACGCTGTGATTGAACAGAAAACAAATTAAGTAAAAATGCTTTACTAATCTAAACATGTATCATCGGAAACATTGGGAATTTGTCATCAAAACCTGACAAAACAAATTGATCGAACTGGAAAAAAATATAATCTGGAATTAAGATATTGCATACATTTGTCTTAAGCATAATGTTTGCTACATGTAACACAACCATGTGTGACAACATGTTCATTAGACAACAAAGTTCTAATGTGTGACAACTGGAAAATGCATGTGATCTTCAAAAAAAAAAAAAAGTATATTCACTCAACGTTCTTATTTGAGTTTAATTTGAAAGCTAATTTTGGATCGTTGTCATAAAAAAAGATTTCCTTAAAAAAAAAAAAAAAGTAACGTCTTACAAAAACAGGTTGTTTTGACAAGAAAATGCAAGTTGCTGCAACTAAAGTTGTTATAACTGAATAAATTCCCCACAGAAACGCTTGTTAAACAGTCGCTTAACAAAAAATGTATATAATTTCAAACTCGGACATACATTGAGTAAAGTTTTCATTTTTAAGCTATAAAAAACGCTAGGAAACTTAGGGTTAGTAAACAGTCAACAAATTAAAAAAATTGAAGTAAAATAAAATGAAGTAAACAACACTGACAAGTTACAATTAAACACAACGTGACGCTTGAGCGCAGACACATTTGCACGGGTAAAACGCAGTTAATGCATTAAAGCACAACTATACTGAAGCAATTTGCAAGTCAAAATCTGTCCAACAAATGGAACTTCATCACTCCACTTACTTGCACGTAAAACACTAACGTCTCCCAACAAAGAGTGATAACCAATGTGGAAGAACAATGACAGAGGAGAGATTGAAACACACAGCGTCCAGTGGCGGTTATGCTAATGGTTGCATTACGCCGCACCAATACGCTGTTTTTCCAATATCTGTGACAGGCCACTATTGTGCTGTCAAACTCGCACAACAATTAGCACATCCGCGGACGTGTTTACAATGGACAAAAAGCCGCGCGAGCAAAGAATTCCACACCTTACACAATAAACACTCAAGCCTTTTTATAACGGACGCATCAAGAAAAAGACGTCTTTATTGCGACGTAAACTATAAACTCACACTTAGCGCACACTCATCCGGCCAGATGAAATGGTTGGCGAGGCGATGGACTGAGGCGCTTCATTAAGAGCAAGAGCATCATAGAATTGCTTCTGATAACCATCAGCTTTGCACTGGGAAACAAATCGATAGGTGTTGGCTTGGTTCATTATGTAACGGTCAGGAGGACGGATGAAAACGTGCTGGTCGCTTTTTTTCGAAAACGAAAAAAAATCACGCTACCTTGTAAAAATTAGACTTAGCCTCTGTTCTTCAAAAGCCACGGAAGGAGAGAAAAAAAAAACCGGGCTTCAATGTTTCACCATTCACTGTCATCAATCTTTACAAGCCCCAGATACACTTCCTTTCTTGTTTAAGACCTAATGGAGAGAAGGAAATGTTAACAGGGCGGCTGTCCGACTGAAGCCCGGCCGGACCAGCCCCCGGGGGCAACGTCTGATGAAAAAGCAAAACTATGACCAGCCCGGATCACGCACGCTGAAACGGAGAGAGATGGACGTGGAAACAAAAGATAAGATGAAACGGAAAAAAAAAAAAAAAAGAGGAAGAGATGGACTGAAAGCGCTGGCGGAAACTGGGGGAATGTGAGTCAGCACTGCTCGGCCAGGACAGGACAGGACAGGACGGGACGGATCCGCTCAATAACAGCATTCATCAGAATTTCAGCTGGAAATATTTGCTGGACATGTCTAAGGGGATTTAGAGCGGCTTGAAAAGTCCACAATAAAGAATGAGACCCATTACCCATTGCATTGGTAGGTAAAGACTGGATGACTTTATATCATGTCATATAACAATAATTTGCATATTATAAAATATTTCAAGATGCTAAAATGATTTCATGTATATCGCACGAGTGACAAGGATAATTTGTAATTAAAATTTCATTTGAATTCCTTGAACTACCAACAGGTCCTTTTTTTTAAAATGAAAACAAATTACAACGCTATTGGTAACATTAACTAATTAAAGTTGTTTCTCAGAGATTTCAGACTTTGTACAACCTTTCCAAATCATACAGTGTTTTTGAATTCAGTAATAGTTCCATTTTTCACAATGTTGGAATCTATCGTTAATCAAAAGGAAAAGCCAAAATTTGGTTTAGGTATAATTTTTACAGAATTTATGATTTTATTATGATACAAACCATTCTTCAAAAACCTATTATTTGAATGTTGGCATAGTAATATTTAGAAGCAAAAATAAGTAAAAATAATAATACTGTATATGATATGTTTTTTCATATACTATATGAAACAATACTTTTATTTCATTCCTTTTCTAAATGGTTGATTATAAAGTAGAGTAGAGTAAAATATTGCCTAATAAGAATATAGAATATTGCCTAATAAGTATCAAAACTCAAATAACAGCAATTGCATTGATAGACGGCATTTTCAGAGTTTTCTTCCCTTTGTCTTCACTGAAGACAAAAACAGTGACTGAGATTTATTTTTATTCGCCACAAACAAAAATAAAAATAGTAACAAAATGAAAAAAAAAAAAAAAAAATTGCAGATGACAACATTGGAACCCCCCCCCACACAAATCAGCAAATGGCAACGTTATTACTATACCAGCATAATGAAATTAGGCTTTTACGTGTCAAGTTGGCTTAAATACATATATTGGTTGAGAAACCCAGCAGCAGCCATTCACGCCATTCAAGCTCCAGGCGTATAAAGACCATCCATTATTCCCCCTGAGAGTGAAAAGCTTCTACAGGACGGAGAAGAATACAGACCTGATAAAGAGCCACGGTCTGATCATTTCTACCGCGTTACACTCAGGTATGAAGCGTCCGGCTCATAATGAGCGCATTCACATTCAGCGCACACGCCGAGCGCGACACATTAGATTGATCACCATCACACCAGGTACGTCCTGCTGCGCCGGGACCTGTCGAGCATGTGGGACCGACTGACCTGAGGAGAATCACAACACGCAGTAACAAGGCAGAACCCAGCGTTCCCATCACCTGGTGAGCAGCGGCATCTGGCTAATGAGCGCTACACGTTACCGCCAAAGACGAAAGCGCCGTTTACTGCGGCATCGACACGTGCTGCGAAACCTTACATTGCGACAACGTGTGGTGAAGCTGCACAATTAATCGTTAAAACATTGCGATTTCGATTCTACCCCTTCATGATTCAACATCTTAATTTAGCATTTATACGATTCTTCCAAATTCGTGCTAATTACCTGCGCTATAGATAGTGTATGTGAGTAAATAAACAGGGAGAATGAGTGAGGAAACACGACGGTAAAGTAAGTCTGCTATCAACTCAGGCATTTCACTACCTGACACAGGATTTTATTGTAAAGTGTGTGTGTGTGTGTGTGTGTGTGTGTGTGTGTGTGTGTGTGTGTGTGTGTGTGTGTGTGTGTTTACGGCGGTTACAAACCAGAAGACGACACTCCGCAAACCACACACAGCAAACATCTACAGTTGAGATGTTTGCTCCCTACAAAAATAATCATTGTTTGAAAAGTATTTCAAACGTGCTTTTAAACCGAGCAAATCATTTTGTCCTCAACTGTTATACTCTAATACTGTACCTAGGAATGTTTATTTTTAAGTTTATTGGTGATTTTTTTCCCCTTACAATATTACTTTTACATTATGCTTCATTCCATTTAATTAAATGTAAAGTATTTTAAGTAATGTGTTATTATATTTGACAACCTCATGTTTAGGGTTGAGTATGGGAAACAATAAAATATCCAAAAAGAATTGTGAAAAGAATTGTGATTATTCGAAGCAAAAAAATCGTGATTCTCATTTTATCCAGAATTGTGCAGCTCTAACATGTGGTGCCTTCCTCACCGCAGACACACTTACGCACCAGTTACGGCCTTAAAGTTCTACAAGAATAATGAAACTGTCAAAGTGATAATCACGTAGAACCAATAAAGAGGAGATTTTTTTTTACGATACTGATGTCGGACAAGCCCCGATTGTTGCTATCCTCGACCGAGAAGATTCCGCACGAAATGAACAAAAATAACTGTGAGCCAATTTAGTCATTAACAGGAAATCCAACTTCTATCTGATCCTTAATCCACTTCCTTTTGGGACGCCAAAATCTCAATTTCCTCGGAAAAACTTCCAGTTTTAGTTTCATGGCGAAAGAAATACAAACAACCCGAAGAACAGCAAACAAAGCACAAACTTTTTGAAAAAGTTTCATAATTTCTTATTATGATACTGCGAGATCAATATTGTAAGTGCAATTACAACTAATTATGTAACCAACTAATTAAACATTAAAATGTTCATTTTTCTGTCTAGTGTCTTCTAGATCAGTGGTGTCGAGTTTACATAATTGGTGGACAAACATGACTTTGTTGTAAATTCTAAGGATTATAACTTAAAAATTACATTTAACTATTTATACCGATTTTAGTTGACAAGCTAAAAAAAAAAGAGCAATCAATATCAGGCAGACTCTCTATTTGATTTGTTATAAATTATTTAAAACCGCCCCTTTTCTAATAGAAAAACTCCTCCCAAGGAGTAAAAAATATCACTAAATAAATATAGAAACATACACGTCACACTTCACACTCAGATCTGGCCCGTGGGCCGCAAGTTGGTGATCACCGTTCTGGACCATCAAGGAAAAGTAGATATTCGCCAAATGAAGAGATGTGGATAATTATAAAGAACGTTTTTCCGATTATGCTACGCTATTCGGGTCAAGCAAGGCCGCGTAGAGTTCACCGCTACAGCAGCGCGTCACTGTAACTCAAGCTCGCTCTACTTTTAGACAGATACAAGTGCTTCAGATTCTCGCTAGTCGCACAAAACCAACCGCGCTGGAGCAGCAGACGTATGCATCACGGACCTGAAGCAGCTAATCAGTCATACAGAAGAGCCACGGTCAGAGTGAGTTCATTACGGACAAGAGCTGTGATTTTATTTCTTGCAGGAGAAATAAATCCGTCAGAGGCTTCAGAACAGAAGCACTCAACCTTCTGGCGATGAAGGGTGAACAGTTCCACAACGCCGTGAGCCAAAGGAAAACCTTGCAATGCATCGAATCCCAAAGAAAATCTAAAAGGAGCTACAAATTTGAAATCCATTCCATTTAGACTAACGTTTAATGTGGAATACACTTATTGACGTGATAAAATGTTCAGCCATTATCCTTAAGCACACATAAAACACGGACCTTTCAAGTTGATTATCCGTCTGCAATTTTAAAAAGAAATTGCTATATTGCTCAAACTACAGTGTTATTTCCAGATCTATTTCAAGATTATATGGCATATATTTCCAGATTAACAGCCAGTTTTACAAATTGCTTTAGGGTATCTATTTTTAAACAAAGGATTTCCGCGGAGATCCAAAAAATACGGTATTAAAACTTCATTCATCATTTATAATTTGCACAATTAAATGTATGATTGTGTATTCTATGACCCATTTATATTGTTAAAACAATGTATTTTTGTTGTTGACGTTTTACTGACACACGGGCAGTAAAGGTGGTGTTCGCAACCCAAGAGTAGTGAGTTTGAAACCCAAAGAATCTTGTGAAGTTGGCAAATTATTAAACTTTAAAGTAACATTTACAAAGTTCGAAGACCTAGATGCAAAAATGAAAAGCCTAAAATTTGTTTCCATCTAAAGTTTTGATAGCAAGTTTGTTCTTGATTTTACAACCTTCTCATAAAAAGTTGAATTGACGGATGAGAAGGCCCAAAGGTTACCGATTTGGACTTGAAATCAGAAGGTTTCTGGTTCCAATCCTGAATATACAGATATCGCAACTGAGATGTTCTTAAGCAAGACGCTGAACCCGATCCACTTCCCATATTATTTTCCAGAATAGAACAACCCGCAAGCCCACAGACAAGAAAAGCGATGGCGGGCCACACCACACTCATAATCGCTCAATGTTTTATGGTTTCGTTCCACCTGCAGTGGAGATGAGTTTAATCGGGACGATGCACCGAGCAGATGACACGTTTAAAGCAGAATGGACTCGGCACTTTCTGCTGACACACAGACACTTACTGGACATTAAAACTCCCGACAAACTGTGACAACTTGAAGGCAAAACGATGTGAGAAGCCTTACAAAGTCCTACAGAGACTCCGGCATTCAAAGAGCACGGTTATCAGTGCTGGAGGGTTTAGAACGTGCACGGTGGGCTTAAATTCAACCACAGAAAAGTAGAATTACCACATTAGACACAGACAGAGACACATTTCTGCCCGAATATTAGCAAGAGACCTAATGAGATGGAACGTCGCCGCGGGCTCGCTGTAGTTTACATTACCTGGATTAAAAAGCTAAATTAACAGCTATGCAATTAAATACCACACGGTAGCAAAATGATGCTGTTATTATTGGTCTGCTGTGAAAAATGGCTTCAACCGCCATATGTGAGATCACTGAACATGGAACAAAAAGTAACACTGTAAATTACGATAAACGAGCGCAAAGGGTGAAATGTTGATTGTTAAAATGTGGAAAATCTTGCAATCCCTTTCAAACAGTATGTTCTAAAAAGAAAATGGTTTAAAGGGTTAATGGGCAGTTGTTATATAGACTTTATTAATTAATAGACTTTATTAATTAATAAATGTATTATTATAGAATTAGTTTTTATAACTACCAGTTAATGCTGCCCACTGCTCCGTCTGAGTGTGTGTTCTACTTACTATGTGTGTGTCACTTCACTTTATGATGACTCAAACTCAGAGCAACGAGTGTTAACTCATGTGAGCATGGTACTAGTTTGTTAAGAAAAAAGTAGAAGTAAATGTGCAGTCTAGCAAATTCTCTGAAAGATGAAAATAATGTTCTTGCTTGCTAAAAGATGCAGGTTGAGATGACATGTCATTCCAAATGCACAATCCATTTTCTTCATCTCAGTTTTGACTACTTTTACTTCTGAACCACTTGTGTGATTCTATATAATTTGCCTTCATAGACCATCTATGATGAAAATAGACCAATTTTACAGAGTTCTACATTTATGCACCTACACTGTAAAGAACTCAATTGTAGGAAAACAGTGATTCTGGATGATAGCGAACGTTATTCAATTTAATGTATAATACTGTACTGCTTTTTTTACTTACAGCACGATGCTCAAGTTAACAAGTCTTCTAGTATTGCACAAAAAAGCAGCAACTCGCAGTTAATGAAAAAAAACTGTACTCTGCTGTAAAATACCCATGTAAACAGAGCGTTATTTTATTCGGGTAAAATTAACATTTTACCCGAATTTTCACAACTGTCATAACTGTAAACGGAACCTCGTTTTACTTGCGTCATACTAGTTTTAAACTGATTCGGATGAGATCAGAACACGGTAGCGCTGCCTAATTCCAGTCGGTTTCCTATCGAAACGAATGAATTAAACACGCGACAATAAACCGACGAACCGCGCACCGTGCTGGATGTCGATTCGTCTCATCCGTGGACTCATCAGGGGTCACAAACAGACAACACGACGCGGACAGAGGCGGAATGAAACCTAGCAACTTGACGCGAGTTGAACGGACGGCGATCCACGCGCACGAGCCGCTGAAGTGTCCGACATCATCGCCTCACCGCCGCGCTCCTACTCGGCACAGCGGCTCCGTTTCCCGATACACAACAAACGCCACGTCCAGCCTTCCTCTGTGGAAATCACGCGCACACACACCCCGAAACAGCGAGTCGGGGGACCGGGGGACATTCCTGGACGCGAGCGGGCCCGCGGAATGAATGGAGCGGTTGGAGCGTTGCAGATTCAGCCCTACCGGTTTGTGTTGGACGGACGCTTTGCCCGGCGGCGTCTGGTGATGCCTCTTCTGGAAGCCGCTCTTCGAGTAGTCGCTGGCGGCTTTGTTGATGCCCGTTCGGTCCCTCTTCTCCCTGGCGTTGTCTTTCCCCTCTTCCCCCGTGTCCAGACTGCTGAAGTTCCACACGATGAGCGTCTGGACCAGCAGCACCGTTAGCGCGGCTATTAGCGCTGACCGTGATCGGCGAGCCAGTTTCCGGCCGCAGAGACTGGGGAACATCTTCACCCTGAAGCAGCGACGTGCCACTGCCGCGCGCCGACAGTCAGCTCCGTAGCTCCGTGGCTCCGCGTCGGGAGAGGAGCGTGGTGAGGGAGAGTGGGGGCGGTTGGCTGGGAATCTGCTGGAGGAGAGAGAGAGTGGGGGGAGTTAAAGCATGACGTTCGCCCCCTGGTGGTGGCGTGGGGGAGGTACACAAGGCATTGGAAGACCCTTTTTAATTAAACTACGTTTTATTGAACATACAGTAATACAGACCTTTAAATATAATATACGTTCACTATATACATTATATTTAATATAATATTAAAATGTGCTGCAGTTATACACTGATTCAGTAAGCAAAAACGATGCCAGAAATGGAATGTTGACCATGTTAAAATTAGTTGCGTTAAAAAATATTATTTTCACAGTGATATAGACAATGAATGGAATAAAAATTCCATTATAGAAATATTTCTTTGCGTGTAATTTCATTCTACAAATCCTGCTTTTTTTAATTACGTTTTCATTTCAAATCTACTGGAAAAAATACCCTATAAAAAACAATATTCCACCAGCAACTGTGTTTTCCAAACGCATACTCTAAAACAGGGGTGTCCAAACGTTTTTCAAAGAGGGCAGCATTTAGTAAGGTGAAAATGAGTGGGGGCCAACCATTCCGCCTGGCATTCTTGAACCAATAATAGTAAATACAAATTAACTATCATATATATTTTTTTATTATTATTGCACATGCATACTTTTTACCATATTAAGTTTTTATCAAAATCACCAAAATCATATTTGAAGATCACAACAAATGAAGAACAGGTCTGTCTGGAAATACACTCTTGGGAAGAATAAACATTTCTAGCTACATCATAAACATTATATATTAATGTGTAATCATATTATTGATTCCATAACAGAGGCTGCGGCCTGTGAAAATTTGAAAACGGGCCGCAATCTTCAAAACAACAATACACATTTTATTTGCAGCACAAGTTAACACGTTTTCTCATTTTGCATTGCAAAAAGCAGCAACTGGCTGTTTATCCAATAAAGCTGTCATTTTCTATAAAACATCAATGGAAAGGTTTTTTTTTTCAGTATAGATAAGCTCAGCACACGCTTCCATGTTCACAGATCCCTTGGGAATCCCCCTTGTCCCTTTGATTCCTTTGAAAGTTCCGGAGACACGGAGACGTCAAAGTGGGATCTTTGCGTCATTAAAGTTGAATAAGCAACTCCAATGCTGCTGCTTCATAATTCACAACTCTCTGATTGAGACGGAGATCACAAGGCCATGATTAATTCGGCAGAAAAAAGAACACATTCCCACTTCAGTCTCAGAAAGGCTGCAGAAATCGTTTAAACTCCCTAAGGCGAAGAGCGGCGAGGTGCGCGGTTACACGGGAAACACACGCCGACATCCGCTCAGTGTGTACGTGTGTGTTGTCAGATCTAGCAGAAGGGGAACAGCAGAACAGAGCGAGGAAACGTGGCCTTGGGCGAACGTTTCTCATCTGTGAGAACTTTTCACAGTCAACCCAAACTTCTCTGTTCCAAAGCCGTAGAAGCAAATCGTTTAGAGACTCACCGGCTGGGATAATTTCACTCGCATTGATGTCAAGTAAACATCATGACGCAAACTATATCGTTTTCTTCTCCTGACGTGCAGGCGGATCAAAATAGACTCGCTGGGTTGCGAAACACATCTGTTTCAAATTCGTCGGCGATTTCTGGGGCATCTTCCGGATTGGCTGTTTTATTTCTGCAAATAAAGTTGATGAAAAATGTCTCTGCCTAGATCAAACCGCCTTTCAATGTTATTTGGGGTATCAAGAGCTCCAGTCTGAAAGGTGGAGCATCACCTTCTTCCTTAATGCGGCACAAAACGCTAAAATTGGCCGCATCGATCCGAGCAACGTCGTGAATAAATCCTCAGATCATGAATCCTTCACTAAAGTGATAGTTATGCATGCAAAATCAATAATCACATTTCATTTTCACCCTCGTCATCACAAAAGAGCGACAACCAGACCCCCGTCAGATTGAGACGGCCGAACAACAGAATTTTCCTAGCAAGCAGTTTTGTGTTTCTTCCCGTGATTTCTCCTCAGTGCCTGATTGTGTTCTAAACCGCTGCGGTTTGTCCTCGAGTGACTCGCGTTCGGTAATAATTCCACGACGATTCGAAGGATGAACCTTTGACCCAAGACCGCCGCTCCAGCGCTGACACACTCAGCCACCAAACATGCAAGTAAATCACACTCCAGTTTGCCGACTGAGTCAAACTGCTGTCGAAAATGAATTCCGAGAAACATCGGAGAAAAAGAATGTAAAAATATAACCGCTTTGGAAAGCAAAAGGCCCGCAGCCAATGGAAAACATGTTCACGCGATGGGCTGATTTATGCTTTTTCTCATTGAAAAGACGAGATTGGAGTGTTGGAAAGCATCTCATTTGGGCCTGGCCACTGACCTTGACCTCTGGCAGCTCGGGGGTCTCATCTATCAGACTTCCACATGCGAGTCGGCGCTTTGAGTCAGGGCTCTTCCCAACTCTATTTCCGTCCTGATTTATCGATCGACTGAATAATTCATCCTAGTTAATTTTCCCTGACAAATAGTTTCCCTTCTCGCTCACGTTTCCCGTGACATCCGAATGCTGGGTCTCGAGTTCTTTGTTTGTGTTTGCGTCCGCCGTGACATTGTGGGTGGAGTGTGTGGAGGACTTCAGCACCTGAGGGAGAAGAGCTGATGCTTTGGAGGTCACGCCTGGCACTTTCTGATCTGTCTGCCCGTCACTCACAGCGTTTTTCACCTTTTCTTCTGGCGGTGCCACCTGTGCCTCCATTGGCTGGCTTGACCCCACAGCTGGCGCGGCTCCTCGGGGCCACGCCCCTCACGCTTCGCCGGGGCTCCCTGCTCTCATCCGGTGATGATGAGCACATTCGTTTCCCACGGTGCACCTGCAGCACAATGGCTATGATGTGCCCTGCTCAAGACCTTGTTAGAGCAATAAAAATAGTAGCACCAGCCGAATGGATGGTGAATTGAAGAGGGACAAAAACCTTCCATGCCAGCCAAGATATTCTCGTAGGAATGTGGCAGTTCAACAAAGCAGGTTAGACCAATTAAACAAGCGTCAGCTGCTTTCACTGATTAGCGCTCACACCTTACACCAAGAGAGAGAGAGGGAACGAAAGCAAGTGAGAGAGAGGGAGAG
This sequence comes from Paedocypris sp. Pulau Singkep, assembly GCA_017309775.1. Classification (NCBI taxonomy): domain Eukaryota; kingdom Metazoa; phylum Chordata; class Actinopteri; order Cypriniformes; genus Paedocypris; species Paedocypris sp. Pulau Singkep. Next base: position 6,073,505 of record MU204432.1, read on the forward strand.
CAAAAAAGCAGAAAAGGCAAGAGAGAGAGATCGAGAGAAATAGAGGTGCAGATTCTCTCGGGCGAGACAGAAAGAGCAAACGAGAGAGCTAAAGAGAGAGCAAATGAGGTAGAGGAAGAGTGAGACTTTGAGAGCTAATGAGAGACAGTGAAAGGAAGAGATATGGATAGCACGAGAGTGTCAAGATGATACTGGTGAAAAAAGCACAAACGAGAGAGATGGGAAAATAGCAAGAAAGAGAGAGAAAGAGACTCGAGTGAGACGGAGAGAGTGAGTGGATGAGAGAGACAGAGAGAAAGAATGGAATTCTACTTTTATTGTTAATTGTCACTTTTCTGTGAAGGTGATGCGAGAGAGATAGAAAGAAAGAGTGAGAGGAATGGAGAGAAATAGATTGCAGAGAGAGATTCATAGAGAAAGACAAAGCCTGGAGAGACACTTTAGAAACACAAAAGGAAAGAAAGAAAGATTAAGAGGTGGGGGGGGGGGGCAAAAGATCGACTGAGACAGAAAAAGACAAAAGGAAAGAGTGCAAGAAAGACTGAAATTAAAAGTAAGAAAAAGTGAAAAAAAAAAGAAAAAAAAAAAAAAAAAAAAAAAAAAAAAAAAAAAAAAAAAAAAAAAAAAAAAAAAAAAAAAAAAAAAAAAAAAAAAAAAAAAAAAAAAAAAAAAAAAAAAAAAAAAAAAAAAAAAAAAAAAAAAAA
>MU204432.1:6074308-6175914 GCA_017309775.1 Paedocypris sp. Pulau Singkep
ATATATATATATATATATATATATATATAAAGTAAATATAAGAGCAGTGATGAGCAGAATTAGCTACAGAGAAAATAGAGAGAGGAGTGGTGGATGGAGAAAGAAAGGACAGAAATCAGTGCAAGAAAAAAAAAAAACACTTCACTTTTATTTCCGATAAGGAAATAAAAAAGGAAAAAGCAATAAAAAGATGAAACTAACTAGAAAGATAGAAGAAAGGTAACCAGGGAGAGAGAGAGGATTCTTGACTGAGACAGAGACAAAACAAAAGAGTGCAATCAGATTTAAATTAAAAGAAATAAAAAGGGAGAAAGATAGAGAAATAAAAAAGAGATTGAGTGATGAACAGAATTAGCTACAGAGATAGTCAGAAAACAAAAAGTGCAAAATAGAGTGAGGGAGAGAAAAAGAGAAGAGCAAGAGAAAAAATGGATGGAGAGAGAAAGGACAGAAATCTGTGCAAGCAAAAACAGGCTGAAAAGAGATAAGGAAATAAAGAAATAGAACAAAGCAAATAGAGAGATGAAAAAATAGATAGAGGAAAGGTAACCTGTGTGTGTGAGAGAGAGAGAGAGAGGGAGAGAGACTATGGCTGGCTCTCTGTATGAAGCTGCTTCAGAGGCTCAAACACAAGATAAATTATTGAGACAGCACAGCAAAGCAGCCAGGGACGGATAGTGTGTAGAATGTGTATTATGTGTTATGTTACGGCTTGTTGCACAAAGTTTAATCACGGCTGGACGTCCGTGCCCACATTTATCTGTGGGATTACACCTCTGACAGCGAGACGGCGGCTCACATACTGATAGAGTTTGTTTGTCACTGCTCCGTTATCTTCCCCGCACTCGGACACTCTCCCCAGACAGAGGTCATTACGTCTCCTATCTGCGCCCCAGTGTTTGGCCTACACAGATCGATGGCTCTGGTAAATGCCAGGTGAGGCTGTGTTAGGTCTGTTTTAGAACTAGTCAATTGCAGGATGTCCAGGACTTAGCTGGGAGATTTAGAGGAGGTGGGTTGGCTGGGAGATCAGTGTCTAAAGTTCTAGATTGGTGCTCACTTCCTCACCCAGGAACATGTTTACCGCACTAACTGAAAATAAAAACAACCACACAAGTGTGCTGATGAAACCATTCTCTCAGAACCTGCCCAGGGCTTTCAGTAAATAAGACACAACGACAGGATGATGGTCAGCTATTGTTTCAGCAGATTGGTGTGTGTGTGTGTGTGTGTGTGTGTGTGTGTGTGAGAGAGAGAGAGAGAGAGAGAGAGAGAGAGACAGACAGAGAGAGAAGGAGGACGTGAACAGAGAGAGAAAGCGACAAATAAAGGGCGAATGATTTAGAAATAAGAAGAGAGAGGAAGGGTGGCAAAGACTTACAGAGAGAAAGAGAGAGAGAGAGATAGATAGATAGATAGATAGATAGATAGATAGATAGATAGATAGATAGATAGATAGATAGATAGATAGATAGATAGATAGATAGATAGATAGATAGATAGATAGATAGATAGATAGATAGATAGATAGATAGATAGATAGATAGATAGATAGATAGATAGATAGATAGACGGATGGATGAATGAATGAATGGATGAATTGACAGACAAACAAACAGGCAGACAGATAAAAAAAGAGAGATGTAGATAGAAAAGCAGAGATATAGATATTTCATCTAAATATTTAGATAAGATTGAACAAAATAGAGAGGAGTAAAAGAGAAAGCGAGGATAAAATAAAGATACATTATAGAGAAATAGAGAGTTGTGGACAGAGAGTTGATGGCGAGTGATTGAGAGATAGAGAACGATAGAGAAAGATATTGTAGATTTATCAATAACAAATACATTTAAACTATACACTATAAGGAAATATAATAAATGTTTTCTCTACTAAAATAAAAAGGTGAAGCTGCAAAAAATAATATACGTTATTGCTGGGGTGATAAAAAAAAAATCACATTATTCCTTTGTGTGTGTACGCGTATCCCTGTTAGTTACCAAGTAGGTTAAACACTGCGACTTATTTAACTTGGAAAATTCTGTGCCGAGCAGAAAACTCTGAGCGGAATCACAGATCTCCATAGTTCACAACACAAGACGACAAAGAGCGTTGAATCTTTCATTCTGCTTTAAATCTGACACATCAGAAGAGAGTTTGGGGAATTGCCTTTTCCATTATGTGGTTAGTCTGAATAATGTAAAAGAGCATGTCTCCCTCTTTCTCTGGTGGCGTACAAGGAAAACAGTGAGGAAGCCTCGGGCAGCAGAGAGCTGGTCTGGAGGAAGCTTTCCTTCACTTCTCTACACAATCATCAGATTATTCTAGCTATGATTTCCATCTTTACTGCGGATCCACCTTGGAGTGGCCTTCTACTTTTCCCCAACAGTCACTACAAACCTCTTTTTAAATGAGTAAGTTTGCTCATTTAGATGCCTTCAACTCTGCATATTTCTAGTACGCATATTTATGTTTTTGAGGTCGGAAAAACATCATAAAGCAGATTTATCTCAAAGGTTGATTTAAACGTATGGCTCATATTAAATGGATAACGTTTGCCAAACATGCATGGAATTTACAATCTACATACCATTCTGTATTTGCGTTATTGCATTTGCATTCCGCATTTAAGATATTTTCATCTAAAATGATTTATTACTGTTCTTGAATTAAGTTTTTCCCGAGAATCAAAACCACAACCTTTGGTTTACAAACACCAGCTTCACAAGATGAACAACATGAAACAAATTTTCATTGTTTCTATTCATCTTAACAACTTGCTGGATTTGTGATATTCACCAGATTAATTTTAGCAATTTTCTATCAAATTGTCCATCAGTTTTTCGGGTTTCGAGGTTCCTGTCAGATTGATACAGAACATCTCTGGGCGTTTAACACCGTGGGTCCGTTTTGCCCGTTGCAGGGCTTTTTTTCCTCGACACTATTTGACTTATTTTCAAAAGGAACAATATTTATGCCCCAGTAAAACCCACATCATTTCTAGCACAGTTTGCCCAAGCGGTGTCCCTAGGAAAAGGGCAAAGCTTCCCAGAGAAGAATCATCTGTCTGTGGAAGCCCAGCTTGCTCTGGGCAACACACACTCCAGCCGCGAGGGAAGTTACTCACTGCAATCCGCTTCTGCACTCAACAGTGTTTAATGACAGACTGCTCCTAGAATCACAAGACCCTCTGCACCACCAACAAGACGCACAACCACCAGCGCATGGCCTGCAGCCTAATGGAGGGATATTGTCAGTGTTAGAAAGCCTGTTAAGGGAAGAGGTTGTGAATACCGTACTGTGTGTGTCTTTACTACTTTGCTCGGTAAGGTCATTTAAACATTAACCAATCACCTTCTTTGTATAAACATTCCATTGATGTCATCAGATAGATCTCAAGACTCACATACCAAAAGTCTGCACTTTCTTCCTACCTTTTTTAGGCTTTATGCAGCAAAAAGATGGAATGCTCTACAACAAAAAAATTAAATCTTAAAAATATAGATTATTTTTAGATAATTAGTTAAATGTTTGTTTTTTTTTAAAGTGGATGCCCTGACTTTGCCCTTTTATTGCTGCATCTTGGTCAATGATAATTGGATCTCAATTAACTCACCTGGTTAATTATTAAACAAGTAAAGACACCTAATTGCGCGTGTGTGTTGCCGTTAGTTACCTGTAAACTGAACTCTCCTTAATCTGGCAGTTAAAGATCTTCTCTGCCTGATCGGTGTTCCAGAGCTTTCGGATCAGAATTATACAACCAGCACAGGTCTTTAAATTATATTTATATTTAAATTTATATTTAATTTTAGGTTCAGCTTTTTTGTTTATTTTTTACAACCGTCTCAAAGCATTGCTACTGGTTTCTAAACACTTTTGTTCGTCATTGTTCATCACAAAAAAACGTTCCGTTGCGTTTGTTAGCTTCTCCTCCGCTGACAAACACACGCTGAGCCAATCATCAGTGCTGCGTCCCACGGCTCAACGCTGAAAAGACTGAAAACACACCTGGCTTGTTGCCTAAAACGAAACCATTGATTTGTTCTGGAACTTGTGTATAAGTGCAAATACAGAAATTGAACTTCTGAAGATGTGGTTTCTGCTCTGTCTGACCCAAGAACAAACTTTGCTTCAGTTCATTTGATTGGTGATTACAAAGAAATTTCAACCGGAACCAAACGCAGAAATCACCTGGTAGTTTGAGACTAGAAAAGATTAATCTGACTTACATTTCATACAATTTTTGTACAGTAAATGTAAGCATGGTTGGGAAAATTGTCTCGGTTTGCAGTGGTGTAAAGTACTTGAGTAACAGGATATAATATAATATAAGCAACTTTTACTCTCTAGTTGACTACATTTTTAATGGAGTATTTGTACTTTTTACTCTACTACATTTGAATGGACACTTATAGCTACTCATTACATTGTGATTGTGCTGCGGCACGTCTGCATCTTTTTCTATCATTTATTTTCTTGTGCAATCGAGGCAATATCGCCATCTGCAGGATACTGAGTTTGACTAAGACTGACTTTTTGTTCTGTTTTAACATATTTTGTTCTGCCATTCATAAACATTGAGATTTTAAATTTCAAATTTTTAAATGAAGAAAATTTATATTTAAATGTAATATATTTAAATAATATATTCACGACACAGATTAACACTGAACGTTTGGCATTCAGCCAGGCAAAATTTGGGAATTGGAAGCATTTGCATTCCAAGAACTGAAGGGATCATCACAGTCAACACATAATATTGCGAGAAGTGACTTTTAAAGACACACTAATTTGTATTTCTCCGCATCACTTTAGTGACAGTCAGGTGACCACGACCCTAAGATCTCATCTAAGCACAATGAGTCTGTGAGCTCAGGCTGAGATACAATTCACTTCAGTCCTGATGTATATTTAGATCTAACCAAGGTCCGCGTGTCCTCAGTCTAAAGCCCCCAGCTGAGCTGTCTGAGCAGATTAATATTGTTATCTATACAGATTTCCCCCAGCTAGTCCATGACTACACACCGTGGAGAGCAGCCGAGTTGAAACGGTTCCTGCCAGGAAAGATGCTTCCAACCAATGGCTACTGTACTCGTCTTTTTGTGGAGCATTATTTGAGGTGAACGAATTGCCGACAAAACGATGAGATTCTGCGAAGAAGAACCAAACTCATCTCCACACAATTTACACAGCGAAGCAGGTTTGACAAGAACAGCCAAGATGAAGAGCGCTCCTTTATAAATCTAATTAAGATAAAAACACTTAACAACCCCTAAAATCAGCGATCATTGTAAAACCACGCAATTACCTTCCATCTGGAAGTGTCAGGTATGACAGAAAGGCTTCCCGGCGTCGTCTCAATGAGGCATCTTCAATTTGCATCCTCAACTGCTCAGCTTGCCGAACAGATGTTCCTGCTTGTTCTACACAGAGCGACAAACCGAGAAAAGCGCACAACTGTGGTACAACTAAGATCACAACTGAGCGCAGAGTTTCCTCTAACTTTGCTTGAGAAATGTGTGATCCACGCTCCATCAGTCACAGCTGCCATTCCCCACGGTGCATTGACAGGATGCGCAGGAACTGTAGGAACAATCTCAAACAACAAAAAAAGCAGCGAGAGAACATAATTAAACGCTTCCCCACCGCTGGGCATCCTTCTGAGCTTCATACACGTTCATTCGCGGTTATTCTGCTGTATACTCTACTTTTATCAATACATAATTACGTTTTTCTATACGCCAGACTTCATTCTCATTATAGTATATCCATTTAAACTGTAAATTATTCTGTGCTTACAATATAAAGACCAAAAAGAGTTTGTTCGTGATGTGAGTCACAATGAAAAAGAAAATACATCCGTTTTCAGAGCAGATTTATGATTTCTGAGTCACGGGGAGCTGGAGCCAATCACAGCAATTCTGAGCCTTGATGGTGGGACACCCCCCCCCCCGGATTACTGGCCAGCCAATCAGAGAGCAGGACACACACATTCACACTCTCAATCACAACTTTCCGCACTCCTATTCTCCTGTATGTTTTTTTGAACTGTTGGGGAAAACGAGTCCTACGAGGAAAAGCCACTCAAACATGGGGAACGCTCATCAAACGCCCAGAGCAATCCATAAAAACAACATTTAATTATAATTTGCTATTAAATATCAAGGACTCAACCAGATGACGTCAGCTAAACCAAACTTTAATGTTCAAAGTGACTCAATTGGGCCTTTTCTCACACAATTTGTAACCGTGAGGCTGAATTCAGACAGCGAGGTCTGTGTGATCTCCCATTGGTTTGCGATCGGGAGCCATGGCAACTGACTCCCGCAGGTTCCCTACAGAGGCAGCCACACAGTCTCAAATTCATTTGACACACATGAGGTCTCCAGCCTTTTAGACGCTTAATTGAATTCAGAATGGCCCCCGAGATGCCATTCAACCGACGCTGCTGAATATCACCCACATCAGGAGATCCATAGTATGTGTAAGGGGATATCACACAATGCTGGACTGTTGGGTCATGCTGTACGGGGATGGAAAGTGTACTCAGCCTCAATGACAGCAAACACCAGAGATGTAAAGAGTACGGACACTTTACTGTAAAAAGTACTCCGTTTCAGGTCACCAATGACAAGAAGACTTGAGTAAAAGTCGTAAAGTATCCAATTTTAAAAGCACTCAAGTATTTAGTTGTACCGATTTGATGCAAAAACACCAAACCAAAATCTTTATTTATGTGTTTTTTTTCCTAATACAGAAATTAAATTTAACTCTTCAATGTTTCAAAATGTTAAAACAAAATAGATTTAAAAATATAAAAAAACTAGCCTCAGTCAAACTCGAATGTGCAAAAAAGTTCCACCGCTAATCCACAATCACATGGTCCACATCATTAATAGCATCCAGTACCTTTAGCATCCTGCAGATGGCGATATTGCCCCATCCACCCAAGAAATCAATCGCGGTACAAAAAGATTCTAACTTGTCGCTCACAATCACAATGTAACGAGTAACAGTGTCTATTGAAATGTAGTGGAATACAAAGTAGCCAAATAGAGCACTTAAGTAAAGTACCAAAGTCCATTTACTCAAAAACTTGACAGCATTGGCCAACACGCTGACAACTGTGCATTAAACGTCACTAAGAGTCGTGCGGCTGCCCATACTAGAATATCAAGAGTGGATTTATTAATATACCAAAGCTTGAAATTAAACTTCAAAGATTTTGTCAAGCATAGAAAGTCATAAGATTCCTTCAAAATTACATTATCTATGCTATAGAAACTCATTTTACTCTTGACATCTGCTTCATTAAGTTCTATTTTTAACTCGGCTGCTGGTTTTAACAAGATCCTCAAATATGTTCATACACACAAAGTGTCATAATGATTATATATGTTTACAGAGAGTGTAAAATCATTTGTTGCCCGGGCGTATGTGCGCAAGCCTTCCTCTTCTATCGGTGTGAGTTTAGCATGAGTAAAGCGGGGCTTGGACGGGATTTAATGAGCATGGCAGTAAAGCTGTCTCAAGGGTTGTCATTGCTATAGATCCTGCAATCACATTAGGAGCAGAACAAATCACGATTGTGAAGAACGGCCGTTCGCAGCCACTCGGAGAGTGAACTTAAATGGCTTTTCAGAAGTTCAGTGACAGATTAGCAGCTAACACCTCAAGAATGTTTAATCAAACATCGGCCTGCTGGTGTGTGTTTTTCTGTGATGCCGAGACAGCTGGAGGCAGAAACATCAAGCCCACTTTGAGCTCTTAGAGATGGTGGGCTACCTCGCAGAAGCCTCAAAGGCTACACATCTCCCTGAGTATAGTACAAAAATCACTAAAAAACTTCTGACTGTTTGTGTGTCTGTGTGTGTGTGTGTGTTTGTTTGTTTGTGTGTGCGTGTGTGTGTGTGTGTGTCTATTGATGCCGATAAAAGTGAAGCTCTAAACATTTTTTTCCCAATAAAAAAACAGCTACGCTCAGTTCATTAAATTTTTGTCTTATTTACCGCCATACAAGCACCAACAGAGACAGGACAATCTCGACCAGATGTGTTTATTTTCTCATCTGGAAGGAAATATACGTAGCATCATCTGATTTATTGCAAAACATAAACCGGAGTCAAATGATACAGTAGAATCACATTGTGTTTTTTCATCACATCATGTAAAGAACACGCAAGCTTGTCTTGGCAACATCAAGCTCGTTCCATTGAGCTGACGTTTGATGAAATTCCGTGTTATTTATTTAAAACAAATTTAAACTTGATACCTCATATGAAATGATCAGAATAATATGTTATAGGGCATCACGGTGGCATAGTGGAACCTCAAAGCAAGAAGGATCTATTTCAGAAAATGAATACATTACTATTTGAAATACAACAGAAATTGCAAATGAAAAAATGTAATAAAAAAATGAAATAAAAAAACATGTATGCTGCTTTTGATTATATTGATTATATTTCTACAAGTTAAGGATTTTATAAAATATAATAGAACTCTTGATGCTATTTTAGATCAATACGCTATTTCAAAGAAGATTCCTCTTTACTATCATCTTCTCAGTCCTGGAGGCGAAAGCACATGGTATTTATGAGACGGTGTGTTTATGTCCCCGAGGTTTAAAATAACTGAGACACCTCAGCAGGGCAAAGTAGTACAGCACAAAAACAAACCAAATTTGTATTTGCAGTCGACTCCGTTCCATTTATTTTTCTACCTTTTGAATTCCAGGGGTCTATTTGTGCAGTCTATGGACCACTGCTTTTTCCTGTTAGTCTTTCCCAACTTTAAACGAGAAGCTGCACAAAGCCAAGTTTTGCCATGCGCACACATTTCTCAAAAATCCCAGCGTTCAAATAAATACAAGATTTCTTATTTTTCCAGAGTAAGTCTGGCTGCGTAGGGTCAGGGGGCTCGGGGAAGCATTTGCATTAGATATCTCAGCCGGCAATTGGTTTGTTAAAATTCAGAGCAAGTGAACACTTCCTGCTATGAAACAAATTTTCATCCTCCTACTCTTTTTCTCATCTCCCTATAATCAGACTATTCAAATTCACCCCTTTTGGTGACACCAGTCCCAGGGAAACAGATGACTCCACCGTCACGAGTTCCCTTTTAAAACGCTACTGACACATACATAAAATATCTAAAAATAGAAGAGAATCATTCGTTCTCGGTTCCACTCTTTCAATCCCTTTTTTAAGCCGAGGAAATTCAGTTCATTGTGGAGTTGTCATGAACACCTCGGCACGGTGGATCAAAGTTGATAACGAAACTGTAAAAAAGCTCAAATCACTGACATTTACCAAGACCGTGTGCAAATTCATTAGAATGCTGGCCTTTGTTGAAATAAGAAATCTTGCGTTTCTATTAACCATAGTAAATCAAGTAAAACAGCGTTGCGGTGGCCCAATCAGTGAAGCGCGGTGTTCGGTCCAATCATTACGCACTGACGTCATCAGTCAGATTTACACACGCCGCAGCTTCTTCACCAATCGATTAGCAACAGTAGTTGTGTACAGAAAAACAGATTGTGTTTTGTTTATATTTCATATCAGCATTTTTTACACTTACAAACTATAGCTTGAAAATAAAGCACATTCTGTCTGAAGAAAAGCACTGATAACTTTTGTAGAAGCCATTCTTATCTCTTGCTTCGATGGATAGTCCAGTTTAGAAAATCCTTTTTATTCTTTATATATATATGTACTGTGTATATTAAAACATGTCCATTAAAAAAACAAGACGAAGTACAGTACAGTATTAGGAAAAACATTGACTGGCTGTCTTCACTGGACAGAAACACTCAAGCTCGACCAAAGCAGGAAGTTTCGTTTTACGTTTTCATGACGCAGAAGAGTGAAGTGTCTCTCCGTCATCCTTCCGCTAACCACTGCAAAAACGGCACTTTTCCACGAGCTGTGAGATGTGTTCAAATTTCAGTTCATTCTCATTCATCCATTTTCCTTCACTTTTTCTGGGTCGGGTTGCAGAGGCTGCAGCATCAGAGATGAAGCTCGCTCTTTCTCTCTCTCTTTTAACACTTCCTCTCCCTCCTGGAGCAAAACACCCCATAGATTGACCAGTATATTGACCATCAACAGAACAATACAGCTGTTTTTTCCATCCATCCTTTTCTCACTTCATAGCGACTTTGCGTTGGTCTCGAACTAAGAAAGGCGCTATATGAATACACTTGAACTTCTGATTTCCCTCAAAATTAAAGAGGTAGAGATTTTCAATTCAAATAATGTCTTGCGACCTCTACTTCAGACATTTAAATGTAGCAAACAGCAGGAACTTTAATAATCATCCACCCATTTTCAGAATTGCGTTTTAATTTCTGGTTCACAGGGAGCTGGAGCCAATCCCAGCAACTCTGAAGGCGGGGCAAACACCCTGGATTAGTACACAACCAATCACAAAGCAGCACAGACACTCACACCATAATATGTTAATATATCAGGATTATTCCAGACTCCATTTGTCCTGCATGTTACAGGATTGAGTGAGGAAACCGGAGACTCAGAGGAAACCCACGCAAGGATGTAGTAAACATACTCTACACACTTTAACAATCTGTTTTGCATTCTGCTGTTATATTATAGCTATATATGTCACCTTTTTTGTAGTATTTATTGCACTACTTGTTTATTAGTGTATTATACGTCACTCGTTATTAAAAATGTCTTGCTTTATGAACAAACACAATGGGAATCCCGCAGTATAGGGAACTTATACGCATGACAAGCGCTTTGACTTTACTAGACAACACCACCGCACTTTAATATAAGGCAAACAGACGCGATCATAAATAGTTCAGAGACTTCTAAGTCACTTTAGATAGAGTCGCTGCTTTAAATTGTGCATGAACAAAAGCTCTACGTCTGCAGTGGAGAATATGGCCCGTCTTTGTCAGATGTGTTTTTCATGCACGTCAGCAATGTTGTGGGCAACCGCAACTGAACCTACATGCCAAGGTGGGATAATCGGAAGCACATGGATCCCATTACCTGGAAACGGAAGCTGAGCTACTGGGATTCCAAATCCAAGCCTGGTTCATCACTACATGTATTTCCTCTGTGTTAGCACAAACAAACCCTCTTTGTGGTCTTTTCCATTAGCCATGAGTCTGTTCATGCTTTTCATCCACAGCCCACCAAATTATTAAGAGTGTTGCCCCCCGTTATGGTTCCCTCGGCGTTTCGGGACGCATTACTGTACGTGTGAAGTGTTCAAATCAAGCCTACAGTATCTCTACAATCAGAATGCATTAAAACGAATTTGTGCTGGAAAGGCGATACGGCATTAAGTTCCAAACTGGTCCTGGGAGATGCGTCTGGAGAAGGTGAGGGGCTTGTGGTGCACACGGCTCCACCGGCTGCAATTTACACTCAACCCCGGCTGCTTTATTGTCGACCTTGTCTTTCAAAATGGCCTCTGCCGCTTAATTTATAGAGTATTATAAAACTGTACAAACAGAATGCAAGAGAGCGGAGACGGGGGGTTGGGGGGGGGGTGTCATAGATGGGAATAAACAACAAGTTTGCTGAAAAGAAGGCCAGAGCTGGAATGAGAAGAGGGCATTTTTAAGGGATGTAAGCCAAAATAAACACTGATCTCAGTGGTCCATGAAAAGACTGTCTGGGGCCAATAAAAAGACAAGGGCTGAATTCTACACTGCTGCCAACCGGACGACATCACGGAGTCAAAAGCTTTGGGATTTATAACGTCAGTGTGGAAGTGTTTGCCCTAGATGCTTTAACACGGCCTCTCTTGTTTGCACATTTTGTTTATTAATGCAATGACTTTACATTTTTTTATGGGACCAACTCTGAGCTTCTCTGGCTCAGCCACCGGCCTCATAAATATAAGTGAACTAAGAATAAAGGTTTTCCTGTGATGCACATAATCACTCATAGTGGCTTATGCCGTCATCACCTAAAGCCTTGTGGGTTTGTTTAGGAATAATTACAGGCTGTCTCGGTTCTCAACACTAAAAATGTTCTAACGAACTTCCACACAAACATTGTTGTATAATATACAATATACGTGTATAATATATATAATATATATAGTATAATATATATAATATATATATATAGTATATATATATTCATCTGTGTGTGGACATTTTGAACTTTGTATGGACAATATTATGCGTTACTAATTAAATAATAAAACTTTAAACATACACCCAATTATGCTTGAACACGGTTTTGTTGAAAAAAAAAAAAACTCCTCTTGGTTGAACCCCTAATTAAATTAATACAATTCTAAAATGTATAATTTTATCATTGCATTTACGTTTATCATTTTCAATTAACCAAAAAAACCCACAATGTATCCATACGTATAATTTATCAATTTATCAACAGAAAAACTGTACTGGGCTGATTGTGGACAGATGATTGACAGAAGCATCGACCAATCAATGGTCTTTACTGTTACTGTACGTGGTATCTTTTTAAGTACACCAGCCTGTGATTCGTCTTATATAGTTGAAGAAAACTACATCTAAAAATCTCCTGTGGATAAAAAGAACATGTCCGTTTTAAGTTAGCAGTACTGTCTATTTGTTGCGTTCTTTAGTTGATCATACAGTATGCTGCACAACGGGCACAAAATGATCTCATCTGCAAGTTTAGTTTTACGCAAACACGATACTAAAAGCAGTATGCTGTCATTTACCTACGATTAGTTCCCTAACAAACTCATATGCATTATTACCCGCATTACTCCAAAAAACTGGCATCCATGGGGAAAGTTTGAAACCCCAAAGCGTAAGGCTGAGAGAGTGAGTGAGCGAGCGAGAAAGAAAGAGATTTGAAATATGTGCCTAATAAGAGGTGAAGGTGGCACGTTGCACACCAGCTGCCAGGGCACTGACGCGGCACAAATAACTGCAGGGGAAGTCAAATAAACGGATAGAGTTGTCGCCCCGAGTGCAGAGGAGCAGAGAGTGAGATGGTTTGGATCCTGCAGACCAGAGCGGCAGGCGGGTGCACAGCGGCATCGGCCTCGGAGGTTAGAGGTCACCTTAATGTTCTCTGACAACACATTCCCTTCAGTACCAGCCTGTTTGTGTGTTCAGTCACACCAGGAAAGTCAAAAGACAGGTGGACCCGAAGGGAGTCAGGCTGGAAAAGCTGTAAGAAAGCCAGCCGAAGGAAGATTGTGTGTTATTACATGTTATTACATGCCATGAATGATTGCATCTATTCCCACTGCTCGGTCCTTTCCATTAGCACATTCATAATGTATCCTGTCAGTCATTAACCAATCAGAGTGGAGGAATTCTGCTCACCAGAGGTATAAAGAGTACTGTAATCCACCTTACTTTAAAAATTACTCCATTACAAGACACAAGTCACCAACTTTTACTGAAGTAAAAGTTGTAAAGTATTCAATTTTAAAAGAACTTAAAAGGAACTCGTACTGAATTTAGGCAAAAAAAAAAAACACCAAGAAGAGTAAAAAACAAGAAACTATTTAATTGTGTGTTTATATTTCCCCAATATAGAATCAAAATTAAAGTAACTCAATGTTTCAGAATAGTTTGGAAAAAACACAAATGTGCTAAAAAGTGTCACCGCTAACTCCGTTCACGTGATTTAGCTCATAAATAACAGCCAGTACCTTCAGCATCCTGCAGATGGCGATATCGCCTCATCCGACTAAGAAATTACCAAAGGAAGAAAAAGTCACAATCACAATGTAACGACTACATTTTTGATTGAGTATCTGTACTCTTTACTCCTCTACATTTGAATGAACACTTATCATTACTCAAGCAGAGAGTAAAGGTTTTGATACTCAGCACAAACACAAAGTAGCCTAAAGTGCTTACATAAAGTAACAAAGTCAATTTACCCGAGTACTTCAAGTTCAGGCGCCAGGGCTATAAATCCCAGTTTTGTTTCATTAGAACAAGGTTACGAATACGACAACTGCACTGTTGGTAGAAAACTCTTTTTGAAATGGCACGGAATTCAATAAAAAAGGAGGCACGGAAGCTACAGGTGAGAGCCAATAGAAATTGCTCAGACGTGTAAGAGATGAGGAATTCCACGCAGCGCACTGATCCAGGTTGGCCTTCTGTCCCAGTGATGCGCAGAATCAAGCCACCTACAGGTCTGTGTCAGCGCCGCTTCTCTTACCAGTGACTAATGGCCCGGCGTCTCTCTCCGTGCCGCATGTACCATCACTACTCGCCAAACAAAGCCTACACAATCCAATGACTGACTCCAGTAGAGCTAAACTAAGATGGATGACTTTTATGCTCCTGCACTGACAATCTGGAATGGAATATCAGTGGGGAAAGATGTATGAGTGTGAGCAAAGCAACCTGTGAAAGTGTGGGACGCAGTGCATTTATATCTGTGCAGCCTCATCTGGTCATGCCAGCTGCCATCAGCATCTGTCTGTCCTACCTACTCGTCTATCTATCTGCCTGTCTGTCCATTTGTCGTCAATCCATCTATCTATCTGACTGTCTTTTTTTCCAGTCAGTCTGTCCTACCTACTTGTCTGGCTGGCTGTCAGTCTGGCCTTCAGTCCATTCATCCATCCATCTGTCCATCTGTCTCTCTGTCCTACCTACTTGACTATGTATCTGACAGTCCATCCATCCAAGTCTCTCTATCTGCCTGTCTGTCCATATGTCTGTTGGTCTTTCTTTCAGTCTCTCTGTCCTATCTATATGTCTGTGTATGGTACTTTCTGTCTGTCTATCCATCAATCCATCCAGTGGTGGTTTTAGACATGGGTGAATCTGTTGATTCCAAGCTATCGGGTGCACAATTTAGAAAAAGGAGAATTTAGGGAGTCTCGCCCAGGGCACCAATATAAAACCGTTTGATTTCATCTGTCCGTTTGATTTTCTTTCAGTCTGTCTGTCCTACCTACTTGTCTATCTATGTGCCGGTCTGTCCTTGTGGATCCGAAGAAAGCCAAGACTTGTGTGTTATTACATAATGATTGCATCTATTTTCACCGTTCTGTCCTTTCTATTAGCACAATCAAAATGATGCATCCGTACCCTATCAGTAATTAACCAATTAGAATGGAGGAATTCTGCCCACCAGTGATGTCAGCATTGAGTAAAAAGAAAAAAGACTTGAGTAAAAGTCGTAAAGTATCCAATTTTAAAAGAACTTTACATTTTACTGGTATACTGAACTTAGGTATACCACACAAAAAACACCAATAAACTTTTTAATTATGGTGTTTTAATTCCCAATATAGAAATGAAATTTAATGTAACTCAATCCATCATCCATTCAAGTGGCTGTCCATCCATCCATCCATCCATCCATCCATCCATTCATCCATGAATCTATCTCTGTTTGTCTGTCAGTCAGGTCTCTTTCTACTTGTCAATCTTTTCAGTCAGTCATTTATTCGTTCTTCTATTAAAATGTACAAATGCTTTTTTGTTGTCGTTTAATAATAACTGATTGTGATTCATGTTGAACTTTTGAATCGAGCTAGTTATCTCAAAAGCCACAGATAAACCCCCGGACGTTGCGCAGCGCAGTGTTACAAGTTGTTCTCATGAATGTGTCTGGGAGGCTGGAATGTGCTTTCAGTGGGTTTGGAGTGGCTATTTCCTTCTCAGGTGCAGCATTGCCATGGTTACTGCGCTGTGATTGGCTGAAGATGGCAGAGAGAGAGATTACAGGAATGTGGGGGAATTTGTAGAATAGACAGATCGAGACAAATATGATTCTCAGTAGTGGAGTTATGCTACAATACGGCTCTTATCTGTAATTGAAAGCATATGCACATGAAGGCTCACACATCACACCTCCGCCATCCACTTCTGTCCTCCGCACGCTGCTTTACTGACCAGAAAGATCTGAAAGATCATCTACTGCGGCAGCTGTGGTAACCTCCATCACCCAGAGCTGATGAGGAGTTCTTCTTCAGCGACCGGCCCTGCGGTGGGGTAAAATTAGATGAGAGACCCTCCAGAGAGTCGTACAATAACAGCAGAGGGGACAAGAGGAAAATTGCGAGTTGTGATCGCGGCCGCCGGCTCCTCTGCAGGCGAAGAAGTCACTTTCATCAGATTCCAGAAGAAACGACAAGCATTTGTAGTCTCGTCACCCTCGCGAGCTTCTGACTCACAGTGCTTGAGCAGAACAAGCGAGCCAGATCTGTAAAGAATGCAGAGATTGCCATGATTGAAAGTGATTTGCCTCAAGTAGCTCAGCGACAGGACAATAAGAGGAGCGATATTCACTCACTGCTTTTTCTAAAAATACTTTCTTTCCCTTTTATACTGCCTTGTTGTCATAAACACTTCTGGTGAAAGAGACGCGTGGCTCTTGTAGTAACTACAGTAGTTAAGAGCAGGTTGGAAAATTGTACCTGGGTGTTCAAAGTCAATTTGGTTCATTTGTTTTCTGAAAGACGATGCTTTAGAATTTGACCTTTAAATATGCTTTAGTCTGCTCCTTGGTTCATTGTTGACATCGGCAATGTCTACCATGCTGACGTCATAGACATGAACACAGCTGGTTCAGAAAGATGGCGCTGTGGAGCAAAAATGAAGTCTGATTTGGTTAACGAAAAACAGAAAATGAAATAATAATAATGAAATTGAAGTAATAATTATAATATGGTATAACATCATTTAATGGAATTAACTATATGGAATATGGAATAAATAAATTTAAAAAAAGTTTAAGGATAAAATTATGACAAAAACCGTTTTCAACACTTTCGTTTAGAAAAGGTTTGGCCTTCAAACCACTGGGATTGGCTCTAGCACCCCGTGACCCAGAAATGGAAAAGACAAGATAACCGGATGCTTTTCCCACATGCAGCTCACTGGTGGAACTCATCTCCTGTCAAGCAGCAATGATTTTAGGATGTGCAGGAACTCAGCGTACACCTGCCAGATAAGGACTAGCGCTTTCCACGGCCTAATCCACCATCACGGAGAGTGACACGAACACTGGTATGGGGTTGAATTGACAGATGGGAAGACTTTTCACAGCGAAAGCCTTCCACATTCAGCCTGATTGCCCTGGATGAAAGTACAAAAGCAGCGGCGTAGCACTTCATCACCTGGGCAGCATCTCTCAGCAAGCAAATCAGCTCCGACACCTTTCTTATGCGCTGACAGCCCGTCGCACAACAGATTCACACGCACGTGATGCTGCGGGCAGAGATTAAAGGCAGAGAAAGCGTGCGAGGGTCTCTCCCAGGAGGCTTTGGTGATGCCTACATCATATTAACATCCCAATTATCTTCAAACACCACGGCAGCCACGCGGATCTCCACATCGAGAATGCATAAAAGCCAATGATAACCAACATATATTAGCGCAAGCCGAGCAAAGTGCAAAACACAGTCCGGGAAGATAATGAACTCGTGTCTTGTTGGTACCTCGGTTGTAATTGCGTCCGATCAACGATGATGAATTTTACAAGCCTACAGGTTACATAGATTCATTTATAGCCTAATATAATCAACAGTTAGTACGCATTTGTGATGAATTTTAAGCAAGAAAATTAGAGAAAATTAGGAAATGTTTGTTGTTTTCAAAGCATTGGAAGATGAAACGGAACGTGCTAAACAGTTTGAGATGTTTTTAAAGGGGTGGCACAGTGGCGTAGTGGGTGGCGCCAACACCTCACAGCAACGAGGACTCAAGGTCGTGACCCGGTGTGAAGTTTGCTTACGTGCAGGAGAGTTGGAATGTGGAATTTTGCCCCTAGGTGTAAGTGAGAGTGTGATTGTGTGTCTCGCTCTGTGATTGGTTTTCCCACTAATCCAGGGTGTGTGGCACCTACAGGCTACAAGAGCTGCTGTGATTGGCTCCAGCTCCTTGGGACCCAGGAATGGAACAGCAATGGATGGTTGTCAAGATCAGAACAGTGTCGCCCATTCAAAAACACACAATTTTAAAAACTGCTTTTCTGCCGTTCCTGTTGAAATGATTTTATTCAGAGACACGCACACTGAATAAATTCTGATCCTTCGCTTGTCGCAGAGATAAAGTGGGATATTTTCTGCTTTCAATGGGCAGTCGTCACAGAAACAAGAGCAGCTCAGTCAGTTCTGCATTAGTCTGGAAGCGTCAAAATCCTGAGAATTTTTCAGACCTTTCAAGCTCACAAAAATTGCAATAATGTGTGTAACGCGTAAAGGGTACAAAAGACTTCAGGCCATTAAGTTAATGAATTTGGGTTTTTGGTTTTCTTCTAAAACAAGTCAAAAATAGGACGAGATTTAACATTTTACACCACTCTACCAGCACTAGCATAGCACGCTAAAGCTAATTCCACTCAATGTTCACACGTGTGGGTTCAGGATGCAAGTCAGAGCACATCAGATGTGAAATCACTGCACCACACACAGACCTGAAGTGAAAACCCGTTGAGGTCAGTCAGGATTTCCATGACTCAGGTTTAGCTGAATCTTGTGGTGGCATGGTGGTGGCATCTAACTGGGTTTGACTCCCATTCTATCACGCTCCAAATCACTAGTGGATAGTGTGAGCACAAGCATCGGCGTCCATCTGGGAGCCTAAAAGAATATCAACAAACGCCGGTGTCCTGACGTCCTCCACCAACTGGCTAGCAGAGACACGGAGGAGCTAATTAACAGATCAACCCACAGCTCATCCATCATGCATTACAGGAGGAAAGAAAATCCTGTCCACACTTTACCCAGCCCGGGCGGAAAATGGAGGACGAATTATTTATTGCTTTTTTTCCATTACATATTTTTGTGTTTTTTGTAAGCTATTGCGGCCATTGTAGCTATTTTGACACCTTCGTTGTTTTGATAAAACTGGGTCGTTTCCTTGAGAAATTGATTTGATTAGTTATTATTGAGTTGGTACTATTGCATGATTAATAGAAAATACCGAATTAGTTACCGGAGAAAGAGGTGAGTAGTTTGTTTTAGTTACATAAATAGATTACAGTGTGATTCGCTGAGTTACATTTTTTTTGTGCAAAATGAAAATCTAATTGCTTGCTTTTTATCATCGCATATTATGTATTTGTGAAAGTAACAGCAAGATTATAACGTCACTGTATAGTATTTGAGCATTTTTGAACAAACACATATAAACATAAATTAGTTAAATATGAACTAAATTGTTTAGAAAAAATATAAATACATTTTTATCATGGGGCAGCACAGTGGTGTTATGGAGGACCAAAACCGCCAAAATTTAAAAAATAAATGACAAAGGAAATAATTGCACTCATGAATAAATAAATTACAGAAATACATACGTACTAAATAAATTGTGAATACATATATTTATGTTATTGCAACCAAAAGGAAATACATGTACTTATGCATAAAACAAATAAAGAAATACATGTGTGCAAAATATTTGATAAAAATAAAGAAAAAGGGCTTGAGAAAAAAATTGTTTTCCTATTTGTTGTAATAACCTAAATGTATACATTTAATTTGTACGTATGTATTTCTGTATTTATTCATACTTAAATACATTTAATTCCTTTTTCATTTATATTTGGCGGCTTTGATCCTCCATACGGCGTAGTGGGTTGCCCCAAAGTAAAAAAATCCCGATTGAGACTCAAGCTTGAGGCTTGCTTGGGTTTCTTCTGGGTCTCCTGTTAAATAACAATCTGGAAAAATCCCCAGAGGTGTGAGTGTGTATATGTGTGTCTCACTCTGTGATTGGTTGACCACTTAATCCAAAGTCCCAGGCCCAGAGCTTCAGGGGCTTCAGAAAGGGAAAAAGCGGTTGTATGTATGTTTACTATGAGTTGTTTTGGATTGGTGAAAGACATCCGAACATTAACACACACACACACACACACACACAAGCATCACAGCGAGTGGAGGATTCATCTTGTCAGTCCTGCAGTGACCTTCACTCATCTTAAGGGACGGATCTATTGATTGGCAGCAGTAAAACATTTGGCTGGTGTTGTGTAGTCTTTTACCACAGAGGCCGAAGTGGCACAGCAGCAGCAGCAGCAGCAGCAGCGGTGGCTGATGTTCACGGCCTCGGCTTTAATTGACATCTTACAAACGTAACCTGACAGGCTTCACACGCGCCAGCAGAAGACAGCGGGTGTCCTCTCATCGCTCGCTTCCTCCTGGCGCCTTTGATGCTGACTGAATATGAGTCTGCATCTGTGCATGTCTTCGCTTTAACGCAACATGCTCTTTTGAAATCGAAGGATTTGTGGACCAATCCATCGGTTTAGAGGGTTGCACTTCTTACATTAAGTCCAAATCAGATGGGACGTTTTAAATCAACAAGAGAAAAGCCATCTCACTAATGCAAATCTCCTCCAAACTGATGGTCTACAAAGGCCGAGCACATGAACTGAAACAAACCCTAAATCCCTAACATGTGAATAAATCGTGCGCTTTGCACATTATATTGTTTTTTTACGACATAGAACCTCTTGTTTTTATAGCCGATTGAATTTTGCAGATAACAAAGAATTTTGACTTACTTTATGGGAGATTTTAAACAGTATATACGGTCCAATTTCTCATGAACTTTGGCAATTAAATTGCAATCTGGAATTTTTATCACAATAAATGTTTCACTAATTATCATCAGCTTCACTCTGTCTTCTTTCTCTGGCATTAGAAAAGACAAGACTTTATTCATTTTGGGGTAAGTTGAAGATTTAAGACTTTACTATGATTTGTTACGGCAGTTCGCTGTTGCTTCTATTTATTGTGGAAATGTGTTTTTTAAAATAAACTATTTTAAATATTTTTAAACAAAATGTATAGACATAGACATGTATGCATCTACAGTATATACAGTATATGACGAGTAATTAACACTTTAACCAACAACATAGTAAGAACAATGGTAGGTTTCTAAAGCAAGAATCTTCTGTAGCTCAATAGCGCTGATGTTCGCAACACCAAACATTTTGAGTTTGATTTTCTGGACTGCAGGATGACGTCTCATTGCATAACTGTAGTGTAATAGAAGTCGTTTGGCCAAAACCATCTGCCACGCGAAACAGTAAAAAGTATTCATAACTTAAACATAAGTTATGGTGATAATAATAGCTCTAGTTGTAGGCAGAAAAACAGCTTGAGGCTGCAATCTTGCACCTTATACTGTACCAGTGTGTGTGTGTGTGTGTGTGTGTGTGTGTGTGTGTGTGTGTGTGTGTGTGTGTGTGTGTGTTTTCAATAAAGGCAGGTTTAGAGCATCTGTCTGTTGTTTCGCAATACCACTGGGGCATCAGGGCTCAGTAAAGCCTTCTGCTGAGGGAACAGGTGCTGCAGACCCTCACAGATCTCTCACCATCTACCAGCGCCAGGAGGGAAGCGGCATCACCATTCTGCCCTTATCAGCTGGCACGGCATCACATGGGCTGGAGGCTCCTGCCAGCGTCTGTTTACTTACTGAGCACCGGGGCTGAAGGTAAAGACGACTGGTAGATAATCAGCTGTTTCACGTGGGTCTCCGCGCTATCAACACCATCCATTTTGTAAAAGTCTTCTTCTATCTCTGGGTCATTTTTTGTGCCTGGAGGAAAGATGAAAACTCGGTGGCCAACCAATCACAGTGTGTATAGACCAGACCTGGACAAACTACGGCCCAGTGTCCTGTTAAACGTTTCAATCCCGTCCGCCGAACTTCTAAAAATTAAATGAAAGCCGGATTTTTCATTTCTTTTCATTTCATGTAAATCTGGTTAAACCGTTATGATGGTGCATTTTCTTTTCTTTATAAACACATTTAATAAAGTGGAACCTTATACACAAAATGTACAAAAAAGAATTGTCCATTTTCAACATTTATTTTTACACTGTCAGTCACAAAAAAAATAAAGGCTTTTTATTGTTACGTAACGTTGTCATGTAAAAATAACTTTATACACATACGTCAATCTTTAACTGATCTGTTTTACAGAAGAGTCAGACGAATGCCACGATCGAGCTTAATGGTTATTTTTTTTTATAACTTTGCTCTCGCATTCATTTCTGCATAATTTCATTGATTTCATTTATTTTCATGCTTTCTGCTTTCCTCCGCACTTCCCTTGGAACATAGAGGGAGTTTAGTACAGCAATGGCCCACGAATCAAAATAATTGCCCACCTCTGGTATAGACAAATACAGTCACACTCTTTTAGAATATTTATATAATGTGATTTACATTTAGGAGAAATTAAGTCTGAATTGTTGGATGAAACCAGAACAGAGTTCTACTCGCATAGAATCAACACGCAAAATCTACACTTCATGCCACAATTGTGCTTTAAATATGAGCCTTGAACTTGTCTTACATTTACTGGAGATGCTCCTTATGTATTTATTAAGATTACGATTTTCAAATTCGATTTTTATCTCTGGCCTCAATCACTAATACATCGTTTCCGTTTTTTTTTTTGATTCGCAGACTTCATACAAACTCAATTGGTTTCCTAGCAGCTTCCTTATCCACTGTACTGGACGTTTTCTCTCTGCTGCACGACTTAAAACGCAAATATTGCTTGCCAAGCAGGTATGTCAGCAGAAAGCTCGTCGGCATGTTTACATGCCTTCACAGATGTCAAAATGGCGTAGGAATGCCGTGACGCACGATCCTCAGCGCTATGAGATGTAGCTGGCTAGTGTACAGTGAAATAACTCGCCCGCACTCGAGAGTCTGCGCCGGGCATCAATCATGGAGAACTGTGCTGATCTTAAGACACAGCCGTGAGACCCCCATTATCATCTGTCTGCTCCTGAAGAACGAGCACAGAAAAATCACCACTGAAATGGAGAGTAGCTGTGAAGATGATGGCAATCTGAGAGAAATTTCCACTTCAATATCAGTGAAACACACATGCTGGATACTGTTGCATATCTGGCATCCAGAAATTTGCATCCATTTTTTGAGTCGCTTTTTCATTTCTGGGTCACAAGGAGATGCAGCCAATCCCAGCAACTTTGGGCCTAGAGGCGGGACATACCCTGGATTGATGGCCAGCCAGTGGTGTAAAGTACTTGAGTAAATTTACTTTTTTACTTTATTGAAGTATTTTTAGCTACTATATACTTGTACTGAGTATCAAAAATATAAGTGACTTTTAGTTTCTGACTACATTTTTGATTGAGTATCTGTACATTTTACTCCGCTACATTTCAATGGGCTCTTACCGCTACTCTTCACATTGTGATTGTGCGCAATAAGTCTGCATCTTTTCTTGCATTCATTTCTTGGGCAGACTTCAATTTCGCCATCTGCAGGATGCTAAAGGTACTGGGTGCTATTTATGAGGTAAGTCACGTGGATTAGTGTTTGCACTTTTTTGCTCTTTTGAGTTTGAGGTGTAAAATTGTATTTCTACATTAGGAAAACCTCGTAAATAAAGAGTGTCTTGTTTTTCCTCAATTTGTGGTGTTTTTGAGCCTAAATTCAGTACAAGTAAAATACTCAAGTTGTTTTAAAATTCGATAGATTCCATCTTTCGTTTGAATGGTCTTGGAATTGGTGACTAGTATCTTGTAATTGAGTAATTTTTACAGTATCTGTAATTTTACCCAAGTATGGCATTCAGGACCAACCAATCACAGAGCTGGACACACAACCACATTCAGTCCCGCTGACAATATTCCAATTCTCCCACAGGATTTGGAACAAGAAATTTTTGACACAGAAAGACTTGACTGGGTCTCAAACTTGAGCCTTGAAACATTCCTCGTTGCTGTGAGATGACAACTGAACATCAGTTTGCCTGGAAATGAAATAGGTTCTTCTTCACGATACTACATCCTATGGCTGAAAATCTTTCTGGCTGAGGAAACATGGTAGTGATATCCACCTCACCTTTATATTTTTGATGTTAAGGCGTACGCAGCCTTACATAAAGCAGCAAGTCCTTAAGTGTGATATATTAAAGGCGGCCTGGGTCAATCCTAATTACACAGACTGCAGGTTTCATGCGCTGGTATTAATAAGTGTGTGCTTGCTCATATTCAGCCCAACCTCAAGCAACACGTTTTAATTGATCAAGTGCAACCGTGTCGACACAGTTCTGCCGTCGCCTTACAGAGTGTGAAATAAAAGAATCCATTTCTCAGCGTGTCCAAAGGCTGGCCTGGCATCAGCGGATGCGTATCGACCGACAGCTCGACACATCACAGTCTGTGATGCTCAACACATGACAGAATCTCAGCAAAACAACAACACAAACCGGAACTATCCGAGCTCCGACACAGCAAACACATCCCAAAATCTCCAATGAGACCAGACGTGTAAACAAGTAAGGCTTTCAGGTACTGAGTGGATACCTTACTGTAACAATTACTCCATTAAAAGAATGTAATGTGTATTTATTACACATTATTACGTATTTATTACATATTTACAAAGTATTTTACTGCACTGGATTTAGGCTAAAAAATACCCTCCAAGAATTGTGAAAAACAAGAAATTCTTTATTTTGGTTTTATTTCCTACTATTGAAATGAACTGTAACACCTTAAATAGGTAAAACAAAATAGATTTAAAAAGAAAATAAAATAGCAATAAGTCTCAGTCAAACTCAAATGTGCAACCACTGATTCAAGTGATTTAGCTCATGATTAGCATTCAGTACCTAGTGGAGTAAAGCGTACAGAATCACAAATGCTGCTTACATTATTGATACTGAAAGTAGCCAAAAAATACTTTGAGAAAGTAAAAGTCTATTTATTCAAGTACTTTGCACCAATGATTGTAGCCCCACTTCCACACCACTCCATATTTATTCAAGAGACACTTGCAGACGTCCTGACCAAGCAGACGTCAGTTACAATGACAGGAGGGTCAGCGGAGGCAACGAGGATCCGAGAACTCATTTGTTTCCAGAGTGGCGAGTCGACTGTCCGTCCCTTTGGGAATGTCGGAGGCACCTTGAAGCTTCTGCTGAACAGATGTCCCTGTTCACCAGCAGCTGAGGAACGAGGGAACATGTGAAAGAAAGCGCTCCTGAAGGGGGTCTGCTGTCAGGACACGGGTCAAGCCCACCACTTCCTGTCGGACCACCCATTAAACATCACTTTCAGAACCGCAGCTCCACCTGAGCGGATTGGATTTGGTTCTGGCTTTGGTTCGGTGACGTCAGTGCAGTACACGAGCAGATGATTAATCCATCCACTTGTCCAGGAGAAACTCACTCTCCCACCACCCCAACAGAAGCACATCCATTAAGTTATCACGGCCAAACTAACCCATAAACACTCATCCATCATAAACAGAGTGAAGCCTGGAGCCAGAAGAATGGTGGAGGTGGATAACTCTGCTGTCACCAGTGACCTCTGGCTGTCGGAGTGAAAGACCCTTGCAGTAACACACCAATGGCTTTTCCAAACAAACACTCACGGGGTCAGTCAGCACTGGAACTACGAGCTGTGCTAAAACTCCATATGAAAAACATTAAAAACTCAGTAAAACAAACAAAAGTTGTGGTATGATAAACAGAGAGAAAAGATGGACGGATCGATGGGCCTGATAGACCAGACCGATGGATGAATGAATGGATGGGTGGGTAGGAGAATGCACTGTATTGGAGAATGGATGGATAGATAGGTGAATGGATGGATGGACGGAAGAAGAAATGGATGAATGGGTGAATGGTTGGTTTGATGGATGAAGGAATGTGTGAATGGATGGATGAATAAATGGTTGGATGGATCGGTGAATGAATGGATGGAAGGGGGAATGATTAGATGGGTAAATGGATGGATGGGTGAATGGTTGGATGGAAGAAGGAATGATTAAATGGGTGAATGAATAGATGGGTAAATATATATATATGGGCCAAACAGATTTGATGGACCGACGGACAGACAGACAGATAGAAAGATACAGACAGAAAGATAAAGGATATATAATTAATCAAATAAATAAATAGATGGATGGATGAATGAATGAATGTCACAGACAGCGAGGAAGAAAGGATGGGACCGAAAAACAGAACGATACACTTATAGACAAATAAATATATGAATGGATGGACAGAAAAATAGACATATTTATAGGAAAAGAGATATATGAATGAGTTTCCTGTCTTGATGCCACCATCAGGGTAGAAATGTTGAGAAGTGTCAACACTGAGCTCGGGCATTAAATGTGTGTTTTGATGTGTTTACAGAAGACAATAAGACCTGGCAACGTCTTTCCGGAACCTTCCAGGCTGGAGATCTGCAGTCTGAAGAGGAGGAGGTGATGCTGATTTAGCATGTAGCCGTATAAACATAAAACGCACTAAATTTAGAAGAAAAAAAGGTGTATGGCAGCATTCGCTATCAAGACGCCCAACAATCACGATGCAAAAGCTCTTCACTTCTCTCCACCTCTGCTCAGCTCACACGCTCTAATTAAAGTCAAGCTCCGGCGGGAAAAGACAAGCACCCAAATTAGACATTATTCTACAAAATCACCACCTTCGCAGCAGCGGCACGAGCCAAGTCGTCTCCGTGGCGATGATTGAAGCCAGTGGCCATCATGTCGGAGTTTGTTTCAAATGACAGTTTTTCATTCAATACGCGAACATGTGACTGTTACTAACAGAGTCGGGGAGCAAATCTTCCCATCACGTCAGAATCCAAACACACAAAAGCAGCAGCTCAGCGACTTTGCCTGGTCAATATAAAGGCCGCCTCACCTGAGCCCCAGAGACCTGTCAGCATCTGCTGTGATGCTGAGGAAACAAAGGCCCGTGTGGGAGGCTGTCGCTTTACGAAAGCGCCGGCGCCGCCATTATGGTAATTGCACACTAGGATAATTTCTGGGTCATGTCACTTCTGCTGGTGAGAATCCACAGGCCTATCCGAAATCGCATTGCACTGTCATGGCTGGGTAGAGGAAGTGGATTATAGAGAAGTGATGATGGTCAGGATGAACTGAACTTGACTAAAATCAAAAGAACCTGGATTTTCAGGACATGCTGTAAGAATAAAGACGAACATAAAGTCTGAGAAGGACGTTTGTCCTAGCAATTAAAATGCTGGACTGCCTGACATGAAATACATCAGAATGGATAGAAAAGGGCCGTTTGATGCTGACTTCAGTGGTCCGGTTTCCATGACAGCTGAAATGTTCTCAGCTTACAGGCTGAATGTAAGAGGATGAAGGGGAGAGAGGAGGAAAACAGAACATGAATAATTAAATAAATAAATAAATTCCAGCAAATTAGCTTGCAAATATAGGAGGTAGGAAGGTGGAGGATTTATCCTGAGATCAGTCATCGTCTCCAAACGTCATTGACAAAAGGCAGAATAAAAGCCTCCACAGTCTCTGAAGCACCTCGTCCGTGTTCTTCTGGATCCCACCGTCTCTGTTCTTTCTCTTTCGATCCAGCGTTTATCAGTGGTGCAGGATGAAAAGGCCGACGCTCAGAGGAAAGAGACACAGAAAGGTAATCACAGCGCGCCAGAGCCAGACTCATGTGTTCCTCAAGGACGGGGAGGATGAAGCTCAAACTTATTTGAGCGACTGCAGTTGTGTTTCATGAAGGGGAGAAGGAGAACCTGGATCTGATGGGAATCGCTATTTATGACACATACGAAATTAAATATGAAATATTCCAGAAAAACATTTGAAACAAAAATATGCATGTACAGCAACCTTTTGATGATGAATCAAATGAATCTCCTGTGATGAATCTGAAGAAATGTGACGTACAGACAGACAGACAGACAGAGATAGATGTGACGGACAGACAGACAGACAGCTAGAAAACTAGACAGAGAGACAGGTAGAGAGGTAGAGAGGTAGACAGGTAGAGAGGTAGAGAGGTAGACAGGTAGAGAGGTAGAGAGGTAGACAGGTAGAGAGGTAGACAGGTAGACAGGTAGAGAGGTAGAGAGGTAGACAGGTAGAGAGGTAGAGAGGTAGAGAGGTAGAGAGGTAGACAGACAGACAGACAGACAGACAGACAGACAGACAGACAGACAGACAAACAGACAGACAGACAGATAGATAGATAGATAGATCTCCGCCACCGCAATCGATCAAGAGGAATAAACATGATAACGCAGAGGAAAAAATGAATGAATGGATGGATGGATGGATGGCATGACAGATTTTCATTGCAGTCACGTCTTTGAGCGATTGAAGAGATGCATTGCTTCCCTCACTAAATGAATTTATCCCCATGTTTTACTGCAGATTTAATTTGAGGCAGGTTATCAGATGGCCTTGCGGAGCTTAAAAGCATCTCTACGCTCTTCAGGAATGCGTAAGTGACTTAGCTAAAGCCCTAAATGGACGTTTGGCTGGCCTTGAGAGTTTATTATATACACAAAAGCGTCTATGTGCAAACAGGCGAAGGAACATGGACACTTCAGGTTAACCCTGTAATTTAACACACTTTACGAGGGGTGTCAGGGACAACACAAGACTCGCTTTATCCAATTATATCTACAGTTCTGGGCTGTATTTTCAGTCAACGACTGGAGATAATAAAGAGTCAAATGTCGTCAGTCAATTAGGAACTACAACCACCGAGCACAAAACCTACTATTAGAACTACAACTCCCTGCTATGCTTTGAAATGTCAACGCTATTATGTTCCCCGGTGAATAATCTGAAGTTTCCATGCAAAACTTTATCTCACAAAACACCTCGGAATATTTCACACACAAATGCTGTAGTGGGAAATGCCAGATGAAGATAAAGAGGCTTTAAAAACAAACAGCTTTGGGAGAGAAGATCCTCACAGAGGAAGCATCAATATCAATGACAAAATACTGAGGTGAGTTGGGCAGCGAGGAGAAATACTACTGTGAATAGTAATGGGCTCCAGTCAGAAATGTAGAACCACGTTAACGTCCTCCAGTGGGATCTGATGCGTTTGTGTAATAAAAATAAGATGCTCCGAGTTCTGCAGTCTTGACAGTCTTGAGTAAGATATACAGTGAAGAAGTGCCGCTCGAACCGATCTGTAGTTACAATTGGTATAATTAACAATACAGTATATACTGTATTATGCAATTAAAAGAAGTGAATCTAGAACCTCATCTGAAAATATTGTTATACTTCATTTTACACATTACACATATTTTTACCAATATATAAAAGCAAAAATTGCATTTCTCTCCGCTACAATTCTATTCATAGAAAATGGTTTAACATATAATTACTTATCATATAGTCCAGCGGCTTTTCTCCGAGTCTCTGGTTTTACCCCACATTACAAAACACTCATGTTGTGTGTGCGTGTGTGTGTGTGTGTTTGTGTTTCACTCAGTGATTGGTTGTCCAATAAAATAGGAGAGTGAGTATTTTGCCTTTAGCCTTTTTAGAATACAATTGACTAAATGAATAAAATATTTTAATGTATTTTTAATGCATGTCCGGGTGATTCTCCGGTAATGTCTTAGTATATAGAAATCTTCAGTTTGATTCTGCACAGTTAGTGATTCCAACACAGTTATAAACAATGTTTATAAACCTTCTTCAAATAAATTAAAGTTTGATTTAATGATCACAAACATTTGGCTAAAATCATTTTTTTTTTAATTCAATGATTAAAACCAATAGCCAAACATTTTTCAAAACTGAATTTTTGAAAAGTACTCAAGTAAAAACCTGTAAATTCAACCTCTTGTGAAAATCAGTCAACGAGTTTTAGTAGCTAAATGCTGCTTAATTTCTTTGTTTGCCTTATAAAAGCCATTAAAAAGGACATTACAATCAAAGCTAAACATGTACAAAACCAAATAAAAATGAAATTAGTCTCTTAATATGCAAAGACGAAAATCCGGGAACTTTTATTCAAAAAAATAGCCTCAGTAACTGGGAAAAATGAAAAGATGCAGAATAAAAAAACAGAATGATGAATGAACAGAAAGGAAGATGGTCAACTGAAGTGCTTTAACACAGACCAAAACCCCCAGAAGAACTGAACTGAGATATTCAAAATACTCCACAAACACAACTGCAATTTAACCTTTTTATATTGCACCAATTTAATATTTCCCCCTATTTTGTGCTTCACCTCACACCCCACAAACGACTTCTCTCTGAAAAGCTCCGCATCCGTAGGCCACCGTGTGCAATTGCATCTCTCCATCCACTATTGTCTCATTCATTAGAGAAATCCTGCGAGGCCAATACACGGCTCAGCTTTTTGCTTCATTATTCTGCCGTCTCTAATTTAGCAGGGAAGCCACAGTCTGATTTATAAGAGAAGCCGAGCAACTGCGCATGGCGTAATCTACCAACGCACATCGCTGTGTTGCTTTCCATCTTTATGCAAATCCCTCCAGGAGCATCTTAACATTCCAGAGCTGTTTGTCAATCATTCCTCTGCAGTTTACTTATACGCCAAAGCTGTTTGAATATATTAGGCCTGATATATTTGGACACACACATGCGAAATGCCTTTAATTTCTAAAGTAATGTAAAGAATTCCAGCCCAGATGCACAGGAGAGACGCAGTTTGTGTAAAGCGTCTCATTGACGTGCGGCGCTGAGCTCTTCATCAAAGGCAATTAAAGCAGGAGCTTTGGACAATTGTATGTGTCCCCTGCCATTAAACTGGGCCGTTTTCTGCAGATTTGAACAGATGGGCCACATTAACCCTGCATGGCTGGCCGTCACTGTCCATTACATCATTTTAAGAAAGGTCATGGGATCAAGGGCAATTTTAAGACTACTACATTAAAAGGCCAATGCAGATTAATAGCTGAAGACAGTTTTCCACCTGGCTGGCTGTCTGGCTTCCTTCAGGTCTACATTTGTTACTCATTAAAACATCCTCACCACTTATATACAAAACGTTTACTAGACAGCTCATATGGTGCTAAAATGCAGATTAACAAACTGACTTAATTAATAAGTAAAACAGGTATGTAATTCTATTGTGATTAAATGTAGGGCATTTTACACTAGTTTTAGTCATATATATATATATATATATATATATATATATGAACTTTGAAGGCAGACAAAAGATGAATAAACCTGAAGATAAATAGGTGTGTCCATTATCTGAACTCCGTTTCCCATGATCCTCTTGTTTTCAGGCCTTCTTTTGTGCTTTGTCATATTTATTTGGCCTCAGTTTTTTTTTGTTTAGTTCCTATCTAGAGAACTATCTTTTTCTATCTATCTTTTTGTTCCTAGATCTATCTATCTGTCTATCTGTCTATCTATCTGTCTGTCTGTCTGTCTGTCTGTCTGTCTGTCTGTCTGTCTGTCTGTCTGTCAATCAAATCAATCTATCTATCTATCTATCTATCTATCTATCTATCTATCTATCTATCTATCTATCTATCTATCTATCTATCTATCTATCTATCTATCTATCTATCTATCTATCTATCTATCTATCTATCTATCCATCTATCTACCTATCCATCATCCATCCATTCATCCATTCATCCATCCATCCATCCATCCATCCATTCATCCATCTATCCAGGCATCTGTCCGTCCATACATCCATACATCCAAGTACAAGTAATGTTACATATTTTTTTTTTCTTTTAGATTTACTGCAGCTACATTTTGGGGTTTTAACTTCATCTGAACACTAACACATTAACAAACATGAATGAATGGAATCAGGAAGGAGGCAAAAGATTTCTACAATAAATGACAACGGCTTCTTTAGATGACATCACTGCCTAATTGGTAAGTGAGATGGGGAAGCAGCTCAGTGTGATGACACACGGGATCTTTGCTCTGTCCATAAGAATTACAGAGAAGCGAAGCCAACCAGCTTAATCAAAGACTTGATTCTGTCTCTTCCCGTACCACACCAGTCATGTCTGACAAATCCAATTACTCGACACACCCACCAAGTTTGCGTGAGCTTGGCTTCTGCGTGCCTTCACCCAATCCCCCCTTTGCCTCCTGGGATTTAGTCAAAACACATTAGACTCACCTCCTCCATCTCACACAGACAAGCCAAACTCTCTGAAGTGACATGAAGAAACAGGTCTAAAGAGGTGATGAGAAAAAGTCAACGCTCATCAGAAAAATCCTTTCTACGTTTGTACATCCATGCATTTTCTAAACCGCTTTTACATTTCTTAGAAACTTAAAGGAGGGCGCAGTACACCAGGGATTGGTGGACAGCCAATCACCGAGCAGGAGACACATTCCCACTTTCACTTATGTGTGTAATTTGTGTGCAAATTTTCAATTCTTCTGTAAGATACCCAAATCGAGCATCCAATGACTCCTTATCAAAATGAGGCAACTATTGCCACCATGTTGTCTTCTACATTACGTAATGAATAGTCACATCTTTCCAAAAAATTCTTAATTGAGGTATTAGCACTTTGTCATTTTCTTCCACTCAAATATTAGCTTGTGGTCAGTGAACAGCCATCTGAATGATCTGGGTCAAAATACACCTCAAAATACCCAGAAGCTGGTTAATTCTATGGAATTACCAAAAGTGCGCAAATAAAAAATTTATATTTAAACGTGTGTAGCATTTTACCTTGAAAGCTTAAACCCAGGAATTACTGCTTGCAGCTATATTTATTCACGTCAGGAAGGATGTGCCCAATAATAAAGAAAAATTGTATTTGTGCAGATATTTTGAAGATATGCCTTGTGTGTTTCCCGCGATGTAAAAGCTGAAATGTCAACAAGACCATTAAATAATTTTCTTGAACTGAAAGGGAGTAGCTTTTAAGCTTAAAAGGAAATACACCAGCGGCATCTGAATCAGGTACAATTTGTCTTTTTATTTATACAGTAATTGCATGTAATTTATATAGTTGTGATCTTAGGTCATTGCCAAACCACAAGCTACTTAAAACGGCAGCCATCGCACTGCGGTTTCCATGCTAACCAGCCGTAAACGACAAGAGTCAAGCGTCGCACAAAAACAAAAACGTTTTTACTTATATGAAGTGCTTTTGCAGAATATGTTGTCATGACAACAGCCAAGTAGTGTATTCTGTTTACAGCTCGGCAGACTGCTGAGTGGCTGTTTAATGAAAGAACTTTGCTCTCTGTGCCTTCATTGCCTCGGCTTGATCTCAAAGTGCATTAGCTGAACCAGACTAGTGCAAATAATTTGACTGCGAAAGAATGAGTTATTTACTTCACTCTGTGATTGAAATAAGGAATGATTTGTTGTTTGTGTACTAAGTTACCATTAATATCTCAGCAATTTGAAACCAACACAAGCAAAGAAGCATAATATCTTATCAACGTTGGCTATTTCTATTGTAAGCTTTGTCTATCAAATTACAGATTTTATTACCTCATTTATTATTGTCACTTTTCTTTTTTTCTTACCAGCCTCAAATCTTATTAATTACATCATAATCAATCCATCTACAATCAATCAATCAATCAATCAATCTATCTATCTATCTATCTATCTATCTATCTATCTATCTATCTATCTATCTATCTATCTATCTATCTATCTATCTATCTATCTATCTATCTATCTATCTATCTATCTATCTATCTATCTATCTATCTATCTATCTATCTATCTATCTATCTATATATCCATCCATCCATCCATCCATCGCTTAGGCTGCCCACTGTGTGTGTTTATTCATTAATCCATCCATCCATCCATCAAACTTGGATTCGTTCAAAACCCAGTCCAGTGGGTTCCTCAACTGAAGCATCCTTGAACAAGACAGCTTATCCTACGCTGCCCACTGCTCCTGGTTTGTGTGTGTTCACTGGATGGGTAAAAGCAGAGCACAAATTTCCCGAGTGAAGACTTTCACTTTCTTTCTTTCCTTCTTTACTTTCAAAACTATCTTCACGCCATCTCTACCTACCTATCTGATGAAGAAAACTAGCGAGGAATCATCATTAGCCTATTGTTACTGATTGCTGATGCTTAATGCATGAGTTGCCACTGTTGTGTTTTGATTCCCACAGCACACCTGTGACCTTGACGTGAGGTTCACCAAGCACAGCTACTTTCTTGTGTAGAAAAAGATGATCCATCCTGCTTGATAATTGCCAGAGTCTTCCTGCTCGCTCATCAGAGCTGGCAGTGGTCCTAATTAAGGAAACTTGGCAGGGGTTGGCACCAGAGAGCCGCGGGCAATTAAACTACCACCAGTGTCATCACCCCCATGGTTGAAACAGTGGGGCCGAACGCAGTGGCACAGTGACTCCACCTCCACACAGTCAGACTCCACTGTGCAGCGCATCCTTTCATCAGGCCTGTGATGCATCGCGCCGATGATCAACACTGACGCCTTATATAAAAATGTCAGGTAGCTTTGCTGTTAACTGCGCAGTCAACATTTAAAAAAGTCATTTCCTTCGTCGCGTCATCAAAAAGCAATGCTGTGTGAGCCAAAAACAGCGGTAATTAGTTACCGCAAAACTTCTTTCAGGGTTGAAACGATGACTCAGCACAACATGGACGAATCAAACTCTGCAAAGACGCAATACTCTTTAGTCATTTTAGATACTTAAAAACAAAGTTGTTTGCTAAGTATTTTTTTTGTTAAACTATGTTTATTATAATTGCTCAACGATTTAGGGATCTTGAGAAGCAGTAATCTAGAAACATTAAAAGCTACATTGTTTCTCTGTTATCATCTCTTAATCTATGTTCAACATAGTACAACAGTGTAGCAAACGATTTGCATTAGAATTCAGTCATAGATTAAGACCATTTAAGTGGAGAGTTTGCATGTTCTCCCTGTGCTGGCGTGGGTTTCCTCTAGGTCCCCACTCTCTCTCTCACGGTCCAAAAACATGTTTATGGTGAATCTAATTGCCAAATTGACCAGAGTTGAGAGTGTAAATGTGTGTGTGTGTGTGTGTGTGTGTGTGTGTGTGTGTGTAGGTCCATTAAAAAAATTGAATTAATTATTAATATTGTCCTAAATTTGTTATACCCAAAATGCAGAGCCTGTGTCTTACTCAGGCCCAGAGTTGCTGGGACTGTCTCCAGCTCCTCGTGACTCAGAAATGGAGCAAGCGGTGGAAAATGGATAGATACAAATCCCCTCCAATCAGCCTTACACAAGTCACTTAAACTAACAGATCCGTCATGGAAGCTTCCCTTCCGTTTTAAAGACGTGTATCCCCGAGGCTATTCATGTCTTGTTCACTTTACCTTGTACTGTAAATGTGCTTCAATCAGACACAGTTAATATAGGCAATTATCAAAGTACTGTGAATCCAAACCAGTGGGGAACAAAATGTTCAGTTTTGAAGCTGCAAACTGGAGCTGAGGTCGTAAAGCCGCTGACAAATTGACAGAAGGTTAAAGAAGAAACAGACAAAGAGAAAAACAATTCTACTGGCAAGACAAAGCCATTTAAAATCTGCGCCCACTCGAACAGTGAGAGTGTGTTCCGCTAGCGGGCAGAAGAAATGGTCCAACTCTACAGACTGTCCAACAACCACAGCTTCTAGTCAGCCATTGGCAACAATCCTAAACAGGAAGATGAACTTATCATTCCTCACCCAGACAGAACAATAAGGCTATTAAAGCCCTACACATCTGCATTACATAAATCACAGTTTTTAAAACATTGTCTCTGTTCACAAAACACAGCATTTATTTCACTCTGTGACTGACAAGAGTATTTTATATTATCATCACCATATTTGTGCTTTGACGATTAAAAATAATCTGGGTGGAATTTGCATGTTCTTCCGGTGCTTGGAGTGGGTTTCTTCTAGATCTCCACTTTCCTCCCACACACTATAAACGTGCTTTAGACAAAGTTTGAAAAATTACCCACAGGTGGGAGCGTGATTGGTTGGCCAGAAATCTGTGTATCAGGTCTGTGATTGGCTCCAGCTCTCCATGAAATGGAAAAGCAGTTCAGGACATGGATGGGTGGAAAAGTAGAAAATCCAAGATTTAAATACTTCAATTGCATACAATCTTAATTTAATCTGAACACACACAGTGAAGTGACACACACAGACCCGGAGCAGTGGGCAGCCTTACGCCGTGCCTCTCGGGTGGGTGTTTATGGGCATGTGGGGGTCAGTGTTTTGCTCAAGGACACATAGTTGTGAAACCCACCAGACCGGAATTCAAACCAGCAGATCCAACTCCATAATATTGAACCACAACTACCACATCTCTGGATTATCACCTTGGCCTTCAAGTACTAAACCATTTGGAGAGCATATGGATCACGACCGGCTCATAATGAAGTGTCGCGCATCAGCACCTCGCGTGAACTACACCTGCCCTGCTTTAAACCGCCATCACAAGGACGAACGCACAAGGTTAAGAATCGTTTAATCCGACTTGATTAAAAACACTGGTAATGTGAATCATAACAGACATTAGATCCCAGACGAGCTCGGACGGCTTTAACCTCTGGAGACCATGTTCCACGAAGCCTGTCTAATTCCACAGCGTTAATTACAGAAGCTCATCAGTTGTGACAACGACAAGCCTGCCAATGAAAAGCCGCTGTTTGCAATCAGTAAGCCAACATGAACAACAATGTCAGGCAAATAAAAGGATAATGGGTTTGCTGGTCTTAAACACAAGCGAGAGAGGGAAGAGATGAGCACCAGATGGAGCAACACCAACGTTCACACTCAAAGGCGGGAAGATTTGTCAGACGTCAAAGACGCCATGTATAAATGTTTGTTGCTGACCTAAGTGCTTGTCAGAACCCTGACTCCACTGCCAACGTTTAAGTCAAAAATGACAAATTCATCCTAAAGTTAGCAAAGTGCTAATTATTCTCTACTCGCGGCAATTATACTTTGAAAGCTCTTATCGGCTTTTACCAGTTTGAACGTGCAATGATAGATTCACAAAAGTCACACTTTTAGAGCTCAGTTTACTAATTAGCTTATCCAAAAGTTTAATGCATATTTTATCAAGAACATTTTAAAATTTCACTCCATTTGTACTCATTTTTATTCCTCAAACAGCCATTTAATGCTTCTTTACGTTGATTCATCACGACGTCTCAACTCAAGGCAACACAACAATTATTGGTTAAGTGTATTAAGTGTGTATATTAAGTGTGCATATTCATATTCCAAACTTTGTAAAGTCCTGGAATACATTTGGAAATTCAAAATTCCATGATATCACATTTGGCTGTAGCCTTATCTTCTCTCACACCACTAACTTCATGTCCTCCATTACGGATTTAACAAATCTCCTCTAGGTCTTCCTCTAGACTGTTGGTCTTAACTCAGCATCCCTCTACAAATATACTCATGCCACATCTGATTTTAGTTTCCAATTATCTAACCCAAGTTGCCTCCATGGCCTTATGAATCTCCCAAAGAGAACCTCAGCTCTGCTCTTCACCATTGGTTCTCAAAGTGGAGGTCATGACGAATGAAAGGTTCATGGCAGACCAACATTAAAGCGGGTGGGAATGGGGTTCAGTCCAACACAAGAAGTTTTTTTTGTCCTCCAAGTGATAACAAACAATTAATTCATGTGCATAGTAATTACATTCTTTTTAATTGTGGAATTACCAACAACTCCAAAGTTTTCTATGGAGGGTGAGAGCAACAAAGTTGTAAAAAAGTTGCTGTCTCGCAATTGTCTTGACGTCATAAACCCATCTACAGATAGCAGAACCTTCCACAATACACCCCAAACCCCCAGAAACCAATTAAAACCCAGGAACCTACGAGGAGCTTCTCTTAGCTACAAATATTCGTTAAGGTTGCCTGAACATTACAGAACCTCCAGTAGCAGTGTTCATCTCATTGCATTGATCTAATAAAAACACAAGAAGAACCAGGAGTCATCACGTCCCAACATGAGGAACAACCCAACATAAGAACGGAATTCCAGCTGGGCTTCCGTAGCAATTATCTACGGGAGACAATAGTTGCGGGCTGCAAAAACGGAGAACGGGAACAAAGTCTGGCGGCAACAAGTGAAACAGAAGCACTTGGTGGGAGAGCGGCAGGGTTTTCTTGAAAGACGGCGCTGCACTAAAATAGTCAAGGATTAGCTGGCTTTCCTCTCCTCGGAAGCGCTTCCAACACTTCAAATTAATTCACAAAAGTGAAAGAGCCAGAAATATCCATCCAGGGCAAACAAAGATTACAAACCGCGGCAACATGCACCTTGCCAGCTAATCCCTTCTGTATACTTGTCCTGAATCATGTCCTATATACGGATGGAAAGATATAGGTGCCACCTGTGGCATTTGGCGGCGGGTCTTCAAGACGGCAGGCGTGAAGATGATGCTCTCCATCTCTCAACACCAAGATCATTTCCAGCTCAATACAGAGCTCATTTATTCTGCAATGGCCATTTTCCCATGCTAAAAGGCACAGACCCCGCAGCTTCCGCTCTCACTGCTTGCCATGAATTGACATGGTCGTTAATTGCTCAAAGACTGTGGAATGAATCTTAAATCAGGGGTGGGCTAAGCCCCCCGGTCCAC
The DNA here is from genome assembly GCA_017309775.1 of Paedocypris sp. Pulau Singkep. Lineage (NCBI taxonomy): Eukaryota > Metazoa > Chordata > Actinopteri > Cypriniformes > Paedocypris > Paedocypris sp. Pulau Singkep. The sequence goes on from MU204432.1 coordinate 6,112,632, forward strand.
TCGCCGTCTTCCGGCCAGGCAAAAACAAGCGGCAGGATTTAATAATAGTCCCTGAACTGATGAACTGGACCACAGGCCTCAGTAATTGCTGTGAAATAAAATGAAAAAATAAATGAATGATGAGGAGAAAGGGAGGAAGCGACATGAATTATTCAGGCAAATACGTTTCATAGACAGGTGAAAACATTAATCGGAACAGCGCCGAGGGCGTCCGACCTGTTTAAAATATCGTGAGCTTTCCATCACTGATACAATATGCAGGAGCGGAGATAAAAACGGCACAGGAACTTAAACCAAGAGAGGGACAAAATAAGATCAGCGCAACTTTAAATATAGACAGAATGTTTCAAGTACAAATCTCAACACGGGCTTCTAACCAGAAAAGTTAATAGCTTATGTGCAGATAAGCTGAAAGACAGACAGGCAGAACCATGGATGGATGGATGGGTGGATGGGTAGGTGGGTGGATGGATGGATGAATGAATGGGTGGATGGATAGATAGATGGATGGATGGATGGATGGACTGGCAGACAGATGGGATGATGTATGAATGGATAGACAGAGATAGAATGATGGATAAATTGGTAGGAGAAACAAACAGACAAACACACAATTAGGAAAAATTAGAGTGTGAAGAATTTGACAGACAGATAGACAGGCAAAGAAAGAAGAGACATTAAAATCATGGATAGACTGACAGCCACACAGAAAAAGAGAGAAACACACAGATACAAACAGAATGAGATGATACATGAGAGAGACATAAAGACAGACAAACCAAAATATAAACAGATATAAACAAAGAATGAAAGACATAGACAAACAGATGGACAAAAAGACAGACAGACAGACAGACCGGTGGATGGATGGGTGGACGGACAGGGATGGGATGATGGACGAATTGGTAGGTGAAACAAACACACATTTAGGAAAAAATAGAGTGTGAAGGATATGACAGACAGATAGACAGGCAAAGAAACAGACGTCTAACAAAGATATTAAAATCATGGATAGACAGATAGATATAGACAGGCACAAATAGAAAAAAACTGACTGAAAAAAAAAAGAGGAAAAAAAATCAAAATATAGACAAATATCATTATCATGACACCTTACTTTTAGTACTTTTTTTTCTTTTCTTTTAGAGCTTTTTGTAGTTTTTGTAAGTTTTATGTTGTAATGTTATCTGTTCGTCACATGTTTGTATCTAGGGGCTGACAGTAACGAAAATTAAATTTTCTGTATGAATGTACTGTACATATGACAAAATTGACAATAAAGCTAAGACAATAAGCAAGAAAAAAAGAAAAAAAAGGAAAACAAGAAAGACAGATAGACAAAGAGGAAGACAGAAAGAAAAATAAGACAAACAGACAGAAAGGAACAGACAGACAGATCTTTCAAATGTAAAAAGCAAACAGGAAGAGCGTGATGTGCGTGAGTAGTAAAGCGTGGTGCAGGCGTGTTGAGGAGGCTTGAGTGACAGAGAGCGCTGCAGCTTTGACACGGCAGAACCACGACATAGATTACACCAAACCTTGACAAGCAGCTAATAGAAACTCCGACCTCTTCACAGCCTGTTAGACATAGGAAAACACAAGGCCAGGTAGCAGCATTAAGCACTGATGGAGCTGATTAATGCCCGACACTTCCTCAGTGCTGAGACGCCGCTGATAAGATGCGGCCATCAGATAGCGCTGCCACGGCGGCACGGCCCATCACACCTTATTGAACAGTTGTCAGACTGATGACAGTAAGTCCTACAGTGCCACCTCACACACACACACACACACACACACACACACACTGTTCACAGCACATCATTTGCTCATTGGTAAATGATTTTTCTGTGATCTCTCTCTTCAGCATCATTTTGCTGCTTTGGAGCTTCTAATCTGACTTGGACTGCTAATATAATAACAAATGTGTCAATAACAAAATAAAAAGTGCCTTAGATAAACGACTAATTTTGACTTTTTGACATTTAGCGCTTTGCCATTTGTTATTTTGTTGATTTCGTAAAATGAGATGCTTATTGCATTCATCTCACACTCACTCGCTCACACACACACACACTCTCATTTACTCACTCTTACACAGCGTTGCACTCACGCGCACACACGCAATTTTAGAAATAGACACACATAGACACACACTTACTCATACACACATAGATCAACAGACACACGAACATGCTATGACACACTAACACATATTACCTTTCACAGGCTAATTTACACGTACACACATCTCATACGAACAACACTCTATTTTCTTGTTATTACACACAAATACACACATTCATACTCAAACACACAGACACACACATTCTCTCTCTCTCTCTCTCTCTCTCTCTCACACACACACACACACAAACACACACACGCACAGTCAAATAAATTAGTAATGAGATGAGTAAAATTCCCATCTCCTAATAAACAATATTAATGGCGAGTCGTTTATCTGTGTATTTATCTAAACTCAAATGGATGATGTTTAGATTCCATCAGCAACAGGAAAACCTCTCATTACCCTTCTGATGTGGACAAATCAGCGGTCAGAACACTCATCGGGGCAAACATTTCCCACAAACGGGAAATGGAGACTGATGGGGCATGTGATTATTGACCATTTTTCCATTTCTGCTGCTCATATTAGCCGCGCGCGGAGTCTGTCGGGAATCAAGCGCAGCGGAGATCAGAACCGACGCTAACGCTAACAGTGGCTAGCATGAAGTTTATAATCCATTACGCTGTGCTTTACTCGCTCACCAATACAAGAGCGCGGCGGGAGCTTTAGCTGCTTCCTGTAAGAGGCAAGTAATAAGATATCAAACGTTCCCAGAAGAAAAGCAAAACACGGGATTATAAAGGAAACTAAAAAAATGATAAGGCAAAGGTCAGGTCAATGCAGGCGTCCGCCATACTGATCATTACCGCTTATCTGATTGGCTAGAGGACATGAAAATCACTATTTCTAAAAAGAAACATCACCTCATTAAAAATCATTACAATAGTTTTACTATGAAACAATTTGGAATTTCATGTTTTTAATGATGTTTAATGTCTAGTAATAGTTTACATGCAAATCAGGCACTTCTTATTGTACATTTAAACATGATATATAATTACGATACTTGTTTCGGAATTTACAGTAGTTGCTTTAAAAAAATGTAGAGAATTTCAGCTATCAAATTATATACAAGGTTTTAAATTATTAGTTTAAAAATGTTTTTTAACATTATAACAATATATCTATTTTGTTCCGTTTCCTGATTAAAAAAAGTGGACAATTATACGATCGTACACGTTTTTTTTTATAACCGTTTTGGCTGAAAACTTTACAGTAATTTCATACAGTGTCTCTAAGTATCGAAGGCTAAATGTTATCTTTGTATTGATAATTTTTCTATACTTTTAGGATTGTGAATAAAATGTATGTGCTGGTCTGAACCAATGTTGGTCTTTTCGCCATATATTTTGGGCACAAGTGTTATAGACATTCAACCGACACTCTGAAGTAAGATGTTCATGTATAAATATTAATAATCTTACCACACAACAGTGGACACCAAACTGTTGAGAACAGGATGATTGTAGAACGTTAAATATTACAGAGTATAAACTATCTATATTACTGCCTACTCAGAGAAAGGCAGTTTGTCCATACGCCACAAGCCATAAAGCATATCAGATATGCATATCTGATTCTGTAATTAGAGATGAATAATGCATGAAGTCAGCTTATATCACACACACACACACACACACACACACACACACACACACACACACACACACACACACACACAATCTGCTGAGCAAACGCTAACACAACAAGTGTATGTGAGAGAATGGTGTGACTTCTGCTTTATTTAATCTTCTGATTTTGCAAATGATGTGCAAATTTGATTCAGTTGCTTGCCAAGAAGGTTATCGCTAATAGGGATCTGGTTTGGAAGGAAATTTGATTAATGGGCTGGAAGAATCTAAATACCCCCCAAACAAACAGCCCACGTTTCCACCAGCAAAGCTCCGAGGCGCCTTTTATTGTGCGTTCAGGGCGAAAGAGGCAGCCAAGTTTAAGCCTCAATTAAGTGAAACGTCTCCGGCTGCTCTTCACTTCTTCCCTGGAGGAACATGTTCCACGTCCCTGCAGCTGAGAAGATCAATTCTGCCTGTTAAATTAGCTCACAATCCCACAGAACATCTACAGCACGTCTAGTCGCATCACAGAAGAAAATAAACACAAATTAGCCTGAAAATTGCCAGCGCAGTTTAGGCGATGTCATTACAATATACCATCTGCATAGTATAAATTAGCCGACATCCGTTAAGACGCAACCCAGCCATTACCAAACGCTGTGGAACGAGACTCAACTGTTCACTTTGTCAGACCACTCTTTGGCTAGGCAAACCCTACATCCATTTTTTACAAATTGAATTTTTTGCAATATTTTTTTTTCAAGCATTTCGTTTTAGAAAATTGCCCCAATTTGATTTGGAATTTATTTGAGAAATCTTCAAGAACCTTATACTGTGCTTCTAACTCACATTCTTCTCCATCAGCTGGCATTATCTTCTCTTAAACAAGCGGCTACTTGCCAAATATATTTGTTTATTTGTGTCAAATCATGTTCCCGATTAAAAATAATTTAAAAACGGCATCAATTTGTTTAAACACTCAAAATGCAACACATTTTTTATGTTACGTGTTTTAAACAAGTATTTAATATTTAATTGCCACATGCAGTCCACTGTCATGACACCATATTTAGATCTTAAACATTTTTAAAGACTGGGTTGGTCGCATAATTTTGTATGACCTTTGAAACAACTGTCAACAGCGTTCTCGTCAATGTAAAGATCAAGTAAAAGTTCGAAACATATACGTATTATATACAGTAATTAATTAATTAAAATCTCTTTTCAAAGTCGCAGATCGTCTCAGAGCAGCTGTACAAAATAAACAGACATTGAGTAAAATTGAACACGTATCAAAGCTATGAGCAGTTGAGCACTAGGAAAACAAAATATAGGAACAAGGAGATAAAAACGAAGATACAGAGAAGCCATCTAACATCACCAAGTCCTTTTATCGATGGTGGATTTTGATTGAACATCATCTACAATCCACAATTGAAAGCTCATCCTCCACATCTCCTCCTCAGCTTTGGCATCTACGACGTGGCAGAGTATGAAACCATCACAGACACTGATCTAATCGAGCAACCCTATAATTCCCTTCATCCGTCATTAGCACAAAGCTACAGTTGCGTCGCATCCAAGTGGTTCTCCCCAATAACATTCAAATATGGGGCTTGACTCAGATCTATCTCTCCATGGCCTGCAGCGCATGTTATGACAATTAATCAGCGTAACGGCGGCGTAATGAGTGCACATTAAATAACATGCATAATACATGTCTGTGCCAGTGGACGGAAGAGTAGGGAATGTTCGTGAGGAATGGATGGACTGGGACAGAACGGAGACGCTCCAGCTTCAGGGACAGGCTTTCAGCGCTGAAGAAAAGATAAACCTGATGAAGTGGAAGTGTGTTTGGCCTGTGGACTCTGCTCAGGAGAGCTCAGTGGGACAGATATTAAGCCGCCGGTGCAGAGCTTTTGCCGGCATGATGAATGTTTGTTTTGAAGCCAAACTGAGGCAGGTACCACCTAGTCAGAATGAAATGAGCCACGTATCCAGGTCGAGCCCCCGACGTGCTGAAATACAATCTGCTTGACATCACTGCTCGTGGGTTACTCTGAATAAGCATGATTCGTACTGTTTAGGCCTCAGAAGAAGAGTTACAGACAGTGGTGTAGAGTAAATGGACTTTTTTACATGGAAACGGGTAAAAAACAAAGTCAAAAAACATTTGAATATCAAAAATGACATTTACTCCCTACTTGACTTCATTTGTGCTTGAGTAACTCTACTCTTTACTCCACCTTTGTATGGACACTTAACGTTACCTGCTACATTGGGATTGTGCACAAAAGTTCGCCATCTGCAGGGTGCTGAAGGTACTGGATGCTATTTATGAGCTAAATAAAGTGAATGTGATCAGTGATTCATCTATCATCTATTTTGTTCGGTCTTATTGAAACATTGAGATTAGTTAATTTCTGTATCAGGAAATAAAACCTCATAAATTCTTGTTTTTCACATTTCAGAGTAAAATACCCAAGTACTTTTAAAATGGGATAGTTTACGACTTTTACTTGGAAGTGAGTTTGGAATTTACTTGGAATTAAGTCTTCCTGGAATTGATGACTTGTAACTTGTAATGTCGTAATGTTTACAGCATGGTATCTGTAAGTTTACTCAAGTACACAGGTACTCTTTACACCTCTGGTTACGAAGTCGACTGCAGAAATATTCAACTGATGATTCACGGCGTCACATTAGAAGTCCACGAGCAGACGATTTAGCTTTGTAAATAGCGCCGGCCTCGTATTTTTCGTCATTAGTTCGCCTTTTAGAGTGAAAAACCAGGCAAATATAAATGCGGACAGATGAGACGAGGGATTCAGGCTACATTGAGCACTGATGCATTTTAAATACAGAAGAATGGTCCGTATACTGTAACCTTATTAATTCACCTCATTACGAGCTTTGATATTATTTGGAGCTCATTCATGGCTAATGCCCCATGGCGGTGGCTAGCTGATGGGCTGAAGGGAAGCTCATTTCACTAAAGCTTTAGTGGGCATGGAGGACATCTTCCGTACGGCCCCTCCAACACGCCACTTATTACTCATCGCCCAAACGCAAAGTGACAGATGCTCCAATGTCCCATTTATTATTGAATGCACCCAATAAATATTTGCCTGACCTGACACAGTGAGTAATGACAGAGCAGCCAGCATGACAAATTACGCTAGTTGAGAATTTCAAATTACACGTTTTTTTGTTCACTGTAGTGTTTCTGGGGCAGATGTCGGGTGAACGCGTGAGACTAACCTTACATGGACGCCATTATTAGGCTGCAAGACCACGGATGCGACCTAGGTGATGGAAAGAAACCTGTTTTGGCATCACCAACATTCTCATTGAGCCTAAATGTCTATTCAACAAAATGCAGATTTGTCCGCGGAAGGCAGTTTGATGATTCCCAAAGCCAGTGTGCGGACTCCACGTTTTGCATTGCAGAATAAGATGCTAATTCATGCGAACGGATACGAGAGCCTCACCTACCAAGGCTTATAACACCAGGCTGAATGTAAAATTCAGTTGGTGGGGCAAATAAATCGTCAGTGAAATTTTGTCAGTCCTGATAAATGTAAAATATTCATCCTCTAAAGCCTGAGACAGGAAAGCATTTTTCCTTAAACCACAGGCGTAGGCCCATGTAAAGCAGGAGCTGTGGAAAACCCTGACATGTTATCTGCTCCGGCTTCACTGTGATAGGCTAAAGCGAACAGCCGCGCATTTCTCCCACGCATGGTTTTGTCAGCGCTACAAGGAACATGGTTACCTGAAGAGTTTATGCGCAGGACGTGATGCTCTCACCTGGTCTGGAAGTTAGGCTTCTTCTTCAAGCCTGTAAAAAAAAACTGTTTTTAAGCACAACTTTTCAACTTTTTCCAAGCCAAAGTTGCATTAAGTACCTGAAGAAATCTTTCCGTGAACATTCACACTCATCCCGGTGAAAGTGTAAGACTTCGCATTTGAGCCACTGCGTGAATGAGGTATGAATCTATGATGCAAATAAGAAAATTATTCTAGACGCACGCATGCTATAAATTTCCATCAAATAGAACCATCGAACAACAGTGTGCTAATACTAATAAACCAGTGGCACAAATTATCAAAGTTAATATATTATTATTCACTAATACTAATTACTGTATTTGAGCAAATATAAGCACCCCCACATTTTTGAGCTTCTAAAAAATTGAGGGGGAAATGGGTGCTTATATTTGCCTAAATTCATCTTTATATAATATTTGCTGGATTCAAGCCAGTGAAAAATCTCTGGCTCATGTCCGTGACATGTAAAAGCTTGAAAATCAATCCGTTATGGATTGGTATTTGCTCAACTCTGACATGTATTGATATGATCACTAACACAATGCTCTTAAAACATACTGTGCAAAACGCACCAGGATAAAAGGACTGAACACAGCAAAGGTCAGAGCGCCGCTTAACACGCCGATACGTCATGTGTTCTAGTCCGACACGGCGTGAGCTTCTTCCTTCTCATTCTGATTCACACAGCACTATTTGCTTCTCAATTCCGAGGCGTGTCTCTTCTCTCTCGACTGGCCTGACCACAGAGGCAGTAGATACGATTACCCATTCTGATCTGGTTTCACTGCACTAGAATGATCCTGCCCATTATTGCCATAAATATTTCATGAATCATTTTGAAAGAATAAAAGAGTCAGTGATGCCTCGTATTAATCCGAGGATGCTTTTTAACGTCCGATTCGATCACAGTAATGACCCCCGCTGTTATCGTCCTCCGCCTTGTCTGACATTGTTTACGTCTTCGTCAACAAACGGTGACTGGTTTCTAAGTGGCACATGCCCCGTGGCCTCATCTGACCCGCCTGTCACCTCTGCCCCAAATGGTCACTGCACTGGCACACTTCCACCACGTTCTGGAAGCACTGGTGTTTGTCACACCGCCACCTCTAGCCGCAGAAATCGACTGAAAGAGAGTTGAGGATGCGACGTGATGTTGCCTCGCATGGCTGAAGTCAAATGGAATTCTTTGATATGATAATCGTTTGAGTGGCATTTCACCGAAGGGAATCTCTGGGTAAACAACAGTGATGCAACGTAACAATGGATTAGCGAGTTGATTTCAGGCCACACTTCTCAGAGTCTTACAGTCTGGGCTGCTTCTCAGTGGATCGCGATTGGTGAAATAAAAACAAGTCATCACGAGCCATACACATCTACTCGCTTCTATGTGCTGCTGGTTGATTAACTCAGCCTCGGGAAATATACAGCATGATATTCAATTCAACTCAGCATCAGCAGATATACAGCACAACTCGATCCACAGAATGTGAAGGTGATGTGCTTCACAAGTCTCTCACTCGTAGTCCTTTCAAGAACAAAAAACTAATTTAATTTTGTGAATTTCTTTCCTGTGCCTCCAACTGTAAAGAAACAAAAACAAAATGTGTTTTATTTTGTTCATTTGTATAATAATTAAAACATGAGGTGGGATTATTAACATTAATTGCATTTACTTGAGTATTTCTAACAAAGCAAATAAAAAAAAAAACTTGTTTAGACAGAGCTGAAAATGTTAAGGTTTTCTCAGTTCTTGAGATAATAATGTTAACGCAATAAAGCTGTTTTGTAAGCAGGATTTATTGTTTCCAATATCTCAATATTTTAATAAATTTTTAATAATAAGGTTACTTGAGATCCAAGTACTTCTTTCAAAGTGTGTCTTGATTCGACAACTTTTTTAAAGATTTGGTTTTCATTGCAACGTAATAAGCTGAAAGTGGATGCATGGTTAGCAACACCACATCTTGTGGGTTCAATTCTCATTTACTCGTCTTTAGAGAAAAGCTCCTGCTTTAGGTAGAGAAGTGCGTCTCCATACAAGAATGCATACAATACCTCTCTAGACCTAGAACTTTCCGAGAGCACGTCCTTCAAGCAGACGAGTGTGAAAGCCACGGCGTGTTGCTGTCGACACTGGACGGGCCTGATCTGCGGGTCAGGGGCATCACACGGCTGAGGTTATGTGCTGGCAAGTTTCTGGATTTGCTGCTGAAGGTTCACACCAGATAATTGGCCGATGTTCAAGCCTGCGAATCGTATGTCATATCAGCTGCAACTTTAGCCTCAGCCCATCTGACATTGAGGGTCGGTTGAGTGCTGAGAAGAACACGAAGAAACCTCTGGAAAAAAAAATGTCAGGGCACAATTACATTAACAAGACTGTTGGAAATGTGGCGAGACAGTATTGGATTTTGAAAAGTGTTTAAACCGAACAAAAACCATAGATGAAATTGACCTTCGTCGGTCTGTTTATCTTATACAAAATCAATAGAAGTAAAAGATCTTGATGTCTGCAGACAAAGTGTGGATATGAAGTTCTAGTGCAGACAAACAACGCCAGGTAACTTAAAAAAAAAAACGTTTTGGTTATTATAATGGATTGTGCGAGATTTACCGTTAACTTTCAGGCAAATTTATCCAGTCTTGAAAAGAAAAGGGCATCGATTATCGTCAGGTTCCGTGACATTTACACTGAGAATGTTAATTTGGACCTCATTACCGTTTTGAACTCTTTTAGCTTAATTGCGCAATAACACTTCGATCGTACATTAAAAACAACCCTGCAAGAGAGAATACGTGCAGTTCAGGTTTTACATTTTAAGTTCGTCAAATGATATACATTTAGTTTTATAAATGTGCAGCACGCCTTGGGCAGCAATATAAACGGAAGCTTAGAGAGGAATCGATGTCTCGAACGGAAGCATGTGACAATACTGGCCCCTAGTGGCCAAGAGCAACATGCTAAATGCTAGCGCTACTAAATAAAGGAACAAAAAGAGAATAAATGAAAGTGTATAAACTACGGAATCATTTAAATTATAGCATTAGAAAAAGTAGTTTGCTTAGTGTTTTGTGAGTGAAGTTTAAAATAAGTAGAAAGTTTTTTTTTTTACTTTAATTAGCAGATATTAGATTTTTTTATAATAAAAAAATAACTATATACTAACAATCTTTCTGGTTTACATGATTAACGTTAAAAGGAAAACGTTTTTAATCACAAATGGTGCACTATTAAATATGAGTTTCACTAACATAATTTTACTGGATTCACAATGTGGCCATGGTAATTTTTTCCAATCATTATATAAAATTACTGTACAGCGATTCCCAACAGTCGGCAGGAGATATAACCATACAAAATATTGGCGAATGAAGTAAACAAACACAGCTGTACGGTCCATTTTGAAATGACACATTTGTTAGGATGACCCTTTAATGGCTGTGTAAACTCCAGCAGATAAGTTGAAGAAGGACGTTAATGAATAACTGATGAAGAACTTCAAAAGTGTAACACAACACCTGGTGACCGTTCCACACACGCTATTGGCTGCAGGAACCCGTCACCATGACGAATAGTCACAAAGAGAGACAACTCACTTGCACCTTGTGTCCTACAATAATCAACCATTTCCTTGTTGCTCGATGACATGTTCTAAACAGGATGCTCACAGGAGCCGCTCGACAGAAATGTGATATTTCAGAAAAACTCACACTTTGCTCGAACAAAACATGGACCAGTTGAGGAGGATGAGTGTCTTTCGGCAGCACGGCGGCACCCTGGGAAACCTAGGACTGTCTGCTCGTGAAATCCAACAGGAAGTGGAGAACAGTAAGCACAGTCTAGAATATTCTACTGCTGAATACAGAATGTTTTATGGATTTGCTCTTCATGTTCCTAGATAGATCTGAACTGGTGTCAGATCTGGTCAGCTTGACAGCCGGAGCCAGAGTTCAAGCCATCCGATCTTTACCGATGACTTATGATGAAAGGAAAAGAATTCGGTTTGTACAGCACCTTTATCAACCTTATTTGTTGTTCTAAACCTCACGCTTCATTCAACAGGAACAGAGTGATCTCCGCAAAAACACCCAAGACTGTCCTTCCTGGGGACTGTGTCCAGCAGGTTTCACGGGTAACAGTTGTCAAAATCCCAAACTTTATGTTCTAGATGGCTCACCTGTCTTATTATCTTTCATTTCCAGGTTTTCCGCAGATTCGGGAACGCCGCTGCATCCGTCAGGCACTGGTTAGCTGTGTGGCAGGGAACGCTGAAGGAAATAGGAGGCCGCTTTGGAACGTCGGTCCTCTGCTACTTCCTGTTCCTCAAGTGGCTCCTTAAGTTCAACCTCTTCTCCCTCCTCATCAACTTCTGCTTCATCACGGTTCCTCAGATGGTGCATTCGCCCAACATCAGCAGCAGCAGGACAGGCTTCAGGGGTCTGGAGCTGCTGACTGGGGTGGTACGTTCTTTACCTCAGCACTCTAATACTTCAAGAAACTGTTGAAAACAGATGTTTGCCAACAGTCTAAACTGGGTAACAACAATGTTAACATTTTAATTATTCACAATTTAATTATTAATAAAATGTAATTCAAAATAATTGTGCAAAAATGTACTATGGAATTTTTCAACCAAGTTTTAGTGTTGCGTACTAAATAACTGACAGAAGGCATTTTCTTTTCACTTGTTTTTTTACGTTTTAAAACGTCTCTTCTAGTTATTGTTAGTATTATATTGATTTATTTTTTTAACCCTAACCCCATGTCCTCAATTTTTTTCTTTCCTCAAGTTTCTCTAGGCAATAATGTCTGCAAACTGCATAATTAATTAAAAAAATAGATTATACAAAGTCTAAATAGTTAATTGACTTATATTGGTGTAAAATACCTACAACCAATACCAACTAAGGTTGTGAGTTTGATTCTTAAGGCATGTTATAATACATGTTGTAATTATGCATTTATCGAACTGCAAAGTTGTTGATGAAGAGGCTCACTTCACGAGGAATACTGTAAATCTTCACAAATATGCCAACAGGGTTATTTCAACCATACGCTCCTGTACTACGGTGGTTATGACGGTGAGGTGATAGTATCCAGTCCTCCGTACAACTTACAGTTGGCCTATTTCTTCACGATTGCTGCTTATCTGGTGCTGTGTGGCCTGTCCATCCTCTACAGGTAATGTACTGTGTGTATAGAAGAAACGTTTGCAATCCAAAAAAAATGGCGTTTTGTACACTGAGATCCGACTGAAGCTTCACATAAATTCCAGAACCTTCCTCGACAGTCTTTGGCTTAATTGTAGAGCAGTGATTAGGAAAGCAAAGTGTGTGGGATCACTTCCCAACATGGCTCTTTTCCTTCTCCTCAGCATGTCCAGATCCTTTCAAAACAACTTTGCGTTGGAGTCAGGGCCCGTGTCTGGAGGAGCTTGGAGGCTCCTGTGCAGCTGGGACTTCAGCGTCATCAGCGAGAAAGCCATTCAAAACAACAAGAACAACCTCTGCGTTCAGCTGAAGGTTCTTCATCTCGAAAGCTTCTTCTCCAAGCTGAGCTGGTTTCACATCTTGATGGTTTCTTCCAGGAGTCTTTATCGGAAGGGATGCAGATGAAACACACAACGTCTCTCTCGGAGAAGACAACGCATCTTGCTCTCCAGCTTCTTGCGTGGCTTCTCTCGTTGGGATTGGCGGTGGGCTCCTGCGCAGCCGTCTACTTCCTGGAGATGTATCAGGTATCGATGACACCACGGACCACAGACACCTACTAGAATGGAGGGCTAAACACATCATCCCTCAAACTGTTGTTTTCCAGCAAGACTCTTTCTTTGACCACGATCCGAACGACTTGACGGCCGAGGCATCTACTCTGCTTCTACCCGTGGTCGTGTCACTCATCAACCTGACAGTTCCTCTCCTGTTCTCCTTCATCGGCCGGATGGAATACTACACCAATCCACGTGCAAAAATATACATCAGCATCGTGAGGTGAGTGACCGTGACCTGAGGGAGTGTGATGGTGAACTATCTGTTCTGTCCCAGAAATGTTCTCCTGAAGATGTCCATCCTTGGAATTCTGTGCTATTCCTGGCTTAACTTTGTGCCCACAAAAACCACCGTAAGTAATTGTTGTTGGATTGCGCACTGTTTGAATCATAAGTGTCTGTTGACGATCTTTTCCGGTTTAGTGTTGGGAAACCTTTGTGGGACAGAGTTTGTATCGACTGCTAATGATCGACTTCATTTTCTGTCTGTTCGGAATTTTCTTCGGCGAATTTCTACGCAAGTGAGTGCAAAGACATCTGTGAATTTCAGTTGTTTTGTTTTCCCTTCAATTAAACTTGGACTAATAAACAGCATCGCCGCACATCTTTACATTAATTACAACAATCCGTTTTAAATGGTAATGACTCAAAAATAATTTCCAGTGGTGAATGAATTAATTCAACAGCAATTAAAAGCAACAAAGGAACAATTTGTTATTTGTTCTAGCACTCATCCACCCATAAACCACTTTTCCATTTCTGGGTTATGAGGAACTAGGCCTTAAGGCGGGGTAAACCCTGGATTGGCAAGCCAATCACAGAGCATGACACGGACAAATTTACGCTCTCTGGCAATTTTCCAGATTCCAAGCTTTTCGTTTTGGGTCTGTGTGAGAAAAATGGCGAACAACTGCCCTCAGAAGGACCTTAACTAGGCCTTGAACTAGATTCTCAAACGAATCTGCTACCTACATCTCACATCAATATCACAGATGTTTATTTTTTCATTGCATCTTCGTTATCCTTGTTGTTTCCAATATAAATCCTGCAACAACACCCTTCACAGATTCTAGTCACAGTCGGGACTGCACCATGTTTGTTCCACAAGGAATCGCTGATTAAGCGTGACAGCTAATCAATATATTCACTTTGACTAAATTGCTAGTGTAATTGGAACCACGTGCATTCGGAGCCTCGGCGTTCCAGAGTTTGACATTGCGAGGAACGTCCTGGATCTGATCTACGCTCAGACTCTGGCCTGGTAAGTCGATATCTTCATTATTTGTGGTTTCTACATTGACTTGCTGTTTTATCGTTTCTTCTGCTTTTAGGACCGGAATTTACTTCTCCCCGTTACTTCCTGTAATGCAAGTCCTGAAACTCTTCATCATCTTCTACCTGAAGAAGGTCAGTGTCGGCACGGCGTGAACTTTTCCAGGACTGCAGATCTTCAGTCTGGGGTTCTGGTTTCAGATCAGTGTGAGTATGAACTGTCAGCCTCCCAAACAGACCGGAAGAGCTGCTCAGATGCAGACGGTCTTCATCGCACTCCTCTTCTTCCCCTCGTTTGTGGGCGCTCTGTCTATGGTCGCTTACATCGTGTGGAGGTGCAAATCTTCTTCAGCGTTGGTCCTCTTGATCTTCCACCTCCATTTAAAACCGAATGTGTCTTCCAGTCTGAAGCCCTCGGACCAGTGTGGACCCTTCCAAGGACTCGACACCCCCTTCCGCATCATCTTAAATTGGATAGATTACGTCGAGAACCTTCCAGGCTACAACTGGGTCTGGTGGATTTTTGAGAACGTGCTGAGAAGTGAACTCTTCTACTATCTGATCACGCTCATCGTCCTGTAAGTTCAACAATTCAGCCGTTGATTGGTTTCAGGATGTACTAAAGATTAAAAAATGCCTGGAACCAGAACCACTAAAGAGATCCATCCTTCCAGGGTCATCACTTACTTTCTCTGGCAGATCACTCAGGGCCGGAAACGGCTCATCAAAACCCTGCGGCAGCTCATCGTCAACGTAACAGCTTTTCTCCGACACCTTCCATCACAAGCAGATTTTGGTTTCATCCTCACGGTCTTTTGTTTCTCCTCCAGGAAGGAAAGGACAAAGCTTTTCTTCTGGAGAAACTGCAACAGATCCAACAGCAGAGGAGAGAACGCGGAGCTTTCTCAGCTCAGGTGTGTTCAGCTTCAGGATCCAAAGGTTCCTACAGTATATATATTTTTTTAAATCTTAACGCTTTATAAACTTTTTATGCAGGAGTATGACGAGACACAGTTCAGCTCTAGCTGGATGGACACTCTTCCGCTGAATAGGTGACGTCCTCCAGGCCGTCCTTCCATTCATTATATGAAATTTGACTTACCTTCGGAAAAACATTCTGTTCTTCAAGTCAAGCTCAGCTAAACACCCTTCAAATTCATTTTTTCTAAACATAAAAATACCATTGTATGATACTACTATCTTTGTAAATACATACATATATTTTAATAAACACAGTGAACGTCAAACGTGTTTTTTTTTTTCACTGATAACCATCAATTTTATTGTGAAAGTTGTTGCTTTTCATACACTAGGAACTGTACAAATAATAATTAAAAAAAAAAAGTTTGTTTCTCCCAGAACTTTTGATAAATCGACATGTAATTCAGCAGCGTTTAGCTTTATCCAAAAGAAAAAAATAGTGTTTAGTCGCCTTCACACTGAATCCGGTTTCCCTCAATCCAGTTCACACTGCTTTTCTCCTCAAAACCACCATTCCTTAAAATAAACCACAGACTTCAGTTACAAAGAGGAAATGCTTTACAATGCAAAAAGCCAAACGTTTTCCCAGATCTTTCCGCAGCATATGACGCGCACATGACAGAACCAGAGCTTCTACTGACCTCTACTGGAAAGACAACGCTACCACCAGAATAAAACCACATCAGGGTCGCTATAACGCGTTTCACAGCTAAACGGATTCAAAACGCCTCCTGTCAGCTAGAGGAATACTGCTGGACACTGGATCCCTGAGATGAAGGGGCAGATGCCCTTCACTGGCTTGAATGGAGATGTTTGAGCTCAGGAGAAACATTGAGAGGAGCATCTGTTATTGAATCTCAGAAGATGCTTTCCTCCTTTGTGCTTGATGCTGAAGCCAGTCTGAATGGGCTTGTGATCCTACATTCGGACTTATCTGTTCGGATCCATGCTGAGTGCAGAGCTTCCGGCTTCTGAGCTTTCAACGCATGGTGCAAAACTACACACACAAAAAAAAACAATGTACAGGAGGTTGGAGAACTCGAGGAGAACAACCTCAGGCTTGGAATATTGCACCAGAGGTGAAACATCTGCACTGTCCCCTGTGGGAAACATTCCTACAATGTTTAGGAAAAACAAACGGAACATCGGATGCCAATGTGAGGAGCTTGTGCCTCAATAAGACAGTCAATGTGCGAGTGACCTACACTGAAATCCCACTTCACAGGAAGAACGAGACCCCGCACACCTCTGAAAACACAGAGCGTTTACCAGCGCGAGCCATGGAATGTGAGATCCGGAGCCCAATCAAAAGAAAAAAAAAAACACAATCAGGCGTGTTCTGCACGTGTCCAGCAGAGGGCGCTAAAAACAAGACATGCGACTGGTGGTTAGTAATTCGTGACCCGTGAGAGCGCAAACAAGCGGGCGTGTCCGAGAGTGCGGCGTGAAGAGTTCTCGCTCGCCCCGCAGTGGCCACGCCCACTTCCCGTGTGCCGGCCCGTGCACCTGAGTGAGATGGGAGGGACTGGAGGAGGAGGCGGGGCTAGGAGATCTTACAGTTGCTGCGGGTGCAGTTCTGGGGTGGACTCTGGGGCGGGCGGATGGACTTGGAGCGCTTGAGGCTGTTGCCCTTGCTGCCCCCGGGCGGGTTGACCAGCGAGTAGGAGCGGCCGTGCATCATGACGGCGTTCAGCCCGTTGGCCACGGAGAAGGACTTCAGGTGGCTCTTGATGGCCACAGGTAGCGGCAGCTTATCAATCAGATGCACCTGAGTGCAGGACACGATGGCACGGCAGCACAAGTCCTGCAGACTGAACACTGCGGCGAAACAAACAAACACACACACACACATACACGCGCATCAGATCTGCAGTTACGCAATCACAATAACGACCAGTAAAAATAAGCATGTGATGCTCCAGGGACTCCGCCTCCGCGATGATATTTTATTCCCTTTACTGGAGCGATGAGAAGGCTGTAAATTATTCAACATTCCCTCAGCAGATGTTAACATGCTCCCTGCGTTCCTCCACAGACTGAAGCCAATAGAAATGATGGAGAATGGCTGTTCGCCGGGCAGCAGCGTATCAGCTAACTGCTTTTCAAGATGAATGTGTGGTCACATTAGTCTCGGCGGTAAAAGACAAATAAAAGGATACGTCTGAAATGCTCCTCGGGACGTCTACGAGATGATCTGGAAATCAGCTGCAGACCGGAAAGAAACACGGTGTGCTAGAACTGTGGCCGTTTTTCAAAACTGAGACTCATCTCATGATGGGCTTAAGTTTAAAGCGAGTTTGTCAATTAACATATAATTTTTCGCAAAAAATCTGTAATTAAAGCCGTTTAAGCTGCACAATAAATTAACATATTATCGATGTTTGTACATCGCAATAATTATATATTAAAAATAAACACTGCGCCACTAATATGAAAACAAAACACTGCAACTGTTTGTCACTGTAGTGGGCGGAGTCAGAACCAACGGAAAAAGTGTGTCCCGCGTCAGCGTCCAATCAGGATCTGTGACGGCATGTTTCCACGATCTTTGCTTTCTTGTTATGTGACAAAAGCCAGATATGAAAACCAATTTTTTGTATTGTATGTCACTGTATTTTGTGTCTTGTCGAGCGAGCAGGTTGTTTGTGTATGTTGCCATCACAGGCCGTTTTGGAAGCACTTCCTGCTCTAAAACAGCAGCATGCTAGTAAACAGCTCGTCTTGCGCAGGGCAAAGTCTCACGGGAAAACCTAACACAATAATGGAAGAGCTTCACTGAAAGCTCTGACTCACTGTGTGGTTTTATAACGGAGAGCCAGGCCAAACTCAACTCATGCCAGCGTTCTTTCAAAAGATCAGCAAACCTTCCTCCTCTGGAGAAGAACCGACACGCGTCTGCCGAGCCAAAAAGCATCAACTCACCCCTGCTGGGCCTCCAGAACTTCTCCATGCCGTGTCTCATCAGCACGATGCGTGAGAGCTCGGTGAACGACTCGATGACGTTGAAGTTGCACAGCGGGCTGACTTCAAAAAACGTCATGCCGTTCTTCTCGGCGTAGGCCCGGGCCTGTTCCGTGGGCACCTGCCGCTTGAACGCCAGGTGAAGCCGGTTGCCCACAAGGATGCGAGGAACCCCAGGAGCATGCTGGACACACACAAGACAGGACACAGACGCTCAGACCGATGGTGATGGAAACATAAGGCCAGGAGTGGGGGATTCATCACAATCAGGATTCAGAACTTATAATCGATCATACAAAAAACACTGCACAAAATTGCACATTAAAATATTTGTTTGCAGAAGGTACAAGAAATTCACAGGATATTCAAGAGCCGTTTTATTTAGAAGAGGACTTCTCAATTTCTACTTATATTAAGAGAATAATGACAATATTTTGTTTCCAAATGGGCAAGTAATTTAATCAAATTCTTTTAAATAAGAACAAAGATATTGCTCGATTTAGGCAATGTGTGCTTTATTTTCAGTAATTGATGTTAAAAAAATAACAATATAGCAGATCTGTGTGTGTGTGTGTGTGTGTGTGTGTGTGTGTGTGTGAGAGAGAAGGATTCCTTCAATTATTTTAGAATCAAGAAATAAACCCTTTATTCAAAAATCTCTCCCTTAGAACATGTGAGCATACTGTATTTACTGTACAAAACTGTTCAGTAAACTATGAGGGCAAAATAAATGACTAAATAATCATCCATTAAATCATAATTGTTTTCGAATGATCAATTAAGCTTAAGTTGAGCTTGATAAGTTGATTATTCAGTTGAACTTCTTGCTCAATCTGAGAAGCATCTAACTGAAACTTCCTAGAGTGAAATACAGACGTGGCTTCAACATCCTCCGGTGATATCAGGCAGCAACAGGAAGTGGAAGAGGAAAGGGAGTATGTGAGCGAGACGGATTGAGTTTCCGTTTGGTTCAGCCGTGTTTGCATCACGTCTGGTCATTCTACGGACCCCTGACATCACTTCCTGAGAAGAGGGAGAAAAAAAATGTGGAGAATCAAACCTCATCAATCTCCCGGATCCAGCGATCGATCCCATCAAATGACCAGCGATTGGTGATGTCGTACACCAACAGGATCCCCTGCAAAAGACAAACAAACACGCATTGTGAGTCTGTTTCCTGTTTCTTACAGCGAGGAAGGATGTTTACAGCGACTGCATGTACAGTAGAGTTTACAGTACAGTCACTAAAGATGGACATTTATATAGCTACGGTCAATGGATTTAAATGTTAGTGGATTTTTTATAGTAACATGATAAAATAAAATAAAATTATTATTATTATAATCACAATAATAGTATAAAAAAAAAAATACAAAAATGAAAAAGTAAACTCTGACCAAAAAAAAAAGTCTGTAAAAGCAACAAAGCAAATGCAAAAAACAAGAGCATTTTAGCTTCGGTTTTTCAGCCATTCATGGTTATGTTATAAAAAATGTTATAAAACAAATGTTATAAAAAGAAATGTTTATATGATGTATATTATATATATTATATATTATGTATTGATTATTGTATTTAGTATTTAGATATTAGATAAAAAAATATCCTATTAAAAAAAATAATTGTATTCATATAGTTTCTCTCTCCAAACATAACTCAACGTTACATTATTCATGAAGCCACTTTAAATTATAATGACATTTGAAACAACAACAAAAAAAGAAGAAAACAGAGTTATACCGAGAAAACAACATGTCTAATTATGCTTTATGACTAATTCATTTTGCTTTCTCCATCAGCCACGAAATTCCATTTGAGTGAAACACTAGTAAAAAAAACAACCATTCCTACATCCCAAAGCAGAAGAGGGAAGGAATGAAGGATGATGGGAGGCTGTGTACCTGCGCCCCTCTGGAGTAGGACCTGAAGATGGTGCAGAAGCGGCCTTGACCTGAGGTGTCCCTGAAAGCAGACCAGAGTCAGAACATCACCTGGAGATCTCAGCACCTGTGACAACGGTTCACGTGTCGGTTAGGTCTGTTGGAATCGATGAACCACAATGGCGACGCCGGAGCTCAGACGCGTACGTGAGAGGAGACAGATGCAGGTTGAGATTGAAATCTGGAGGAACAATGAGCTATTGAGATATGAGGGCAGTCGTAACAAAGCACATCACGGCGACGTTCCTCAGGCCTTCAGTGCATCGGCGTTTCCACCGACAAGCGTCCTGATAGTTCTGCTATCCCATAATGCACCGTCTATCTGATTAAGAAACTTCTCCGTGTCTCTGGAGAGACGACTAAACGCTTTTATGGCTGTATAACCGGATTCCCGTCCGGCGGCGAGCGATGTTACAGCCTCTGGGCTAATGGAACCATTGGTTATTTATGAGCTTCTCTGGCCTGATGTGCTTTATTCCCAATCCACTCCAGTTCTTTCTACGTTTTAACGTGTATAAAAGTCAATTTACCAAAGTTCTAGTTTGACTCGTCGCCCATCCAGCAGGATTGTGGTGGTCTTGTTGTCGATTCCTGTGCAGAGAAAGCAGAAAGAACCAAAGTCAGGAAAAACATGGATGGATATTGTTCTGTTTCCTTTCAATTGTTGTCGGTTCAACTTTTTATTCACTTATTGTTGTTTTATCACATTGTTTTGAATGGTACTGTTTTTGATGTCATTTTATTCATGCTTTTAGGTCAACTTCAGTTGCATTTAAGTGCTTTATAACGAAAGCTGGATTGGATTTGAATCCTGATCTTGAATGTACGTATGTGCTCGACTCGAACCTCCAGCCATTGAAGCAAAAATGTGACCGCACACCATCATCATCATGACGGCCTCTCTTCATATGACTCTATGGAGGCATCAGACAAGATCAGCATCTTCCATCTCTTCAAACCCGTTTTGCATTTTAATAGTCAGCTCTGGCCGAAACAAAAGCTTGTGGTTTCTGTGGGAGATGGAGGCTCAAGCGCTCGTCCTGCTGCATTTATGTTCACGTGAACAAATCAATTCTTCCTACAACTGACACGCAGAGGTGCGTCTGGAAATTAAGCGCTTTTTTTTTGGAATCTTTTGATTCCTTCTCTGGTACAGATGTATGAACTCCAAATATAGAATAAAAGCAAGAATACAAATCAAAACAGGACATTTTCTAGTTTCACTTCACTAATTCTCAGTCAGTTTCACTCAGTCTTCTCTCACAGAATCTTCCATAGATCGCAGCAATTAATATTTTATATATTTTTAATAATAGAAAGAGCTTTCACAAATCTTGTGGGAGGAATGATCTTGACAGGAAACAAGATCTGAGCCTTGGAGATTCACATATTCTCCATTTTTAAATACCTACCGGAGATCGGAACAAAGGAAATGGCTTGAATTTAACGAGACAATTTCCTGCTGCTCTCTTTCCAGAAGAAAGTCAGGCCATTGTCAAGACACCATTTTCCCATCATTTGATCTTGTGCATTTTAAAGTAATGGTAAGGTCAGAATGGTAAGGCAGTTTGGTGAGATTATCTTGTAATGTTCTAGCTTTGGAATACATGTCAAACTCCACAAAGAAAATGCTAGTTTTATGGAAGAAAGACCTCCAGACAAAGTCCAGAAAGACACGAGAGTGGCCGTTAATATTTTACTCCACATTAAAGCTACTTAATCATTTAAAAAATTGAACTTTAAGATAATGCAATCTGGATATTCATGTGGCCTTTATGTTCAATGAGACATTACGTAATAAATAGAGAAAAGTGATTTTCTCAATAGGACTTTGTGCCTTTACATTAGTTCAGGTAAATTTGGGATTCCAAGAAGACGCTAGGAAGGAAAGGTGTGCACAAAACAAAAACCCTAAGATTTGAAAGCAACTATGCAAACAAGCCTGAAGCTCCGGAGGGAGAAAAACAGGTTTAACGGAGATCAACGACTGCAAACCAAGAGTGTTTCCACTGTACACACACACACACACACCTCAGGATCTCAAACACACTTTAACATCAGCCGAATACACGCGGGTTAGAAGATATGCTGGGCAGTATGGGACTGTATCGGTGCTATGTCACGTTATGGAGGGGGGTGGACATTACATTTTAGAAGACCTTAACTACATTAAATAAAGTTATAATACACATTTTCTTTTGCATGAAGCAAGATATTAGACGGAGGGGGTAACCCGGAGAAGCATCTGCCATTTTTAATACTGTATATTTTCTAAAGTAGTCCTGGTTTTTGTTCGATTAAAAACAAAATGTGTTTCTACTCTTCGTTTGTAAACGTTGCCACGCTTTCTCACAGTTAATACAGCCGCTCTTAAAGGCACATCGCAGCTTCTCGCGCCTCGCGGGTGTGTGATCTACTAATTCAGCCGGGTACAATGCTTTCTGTGTTCAATTAGCAATGTTTCCGTTCCGTCATTAAAAGTTGAAATGAAACAATTGTGTTATCTGTATTAAATGTGTATACTGTATTAAAGTGTTTATATACGTATATGAACATTTATTCATGAGTGTGTACCGGTATCCACGATACTGCAAAATCCATATAGTGGCACAACTCATACTGGTTTACCGCCCACCCCTAACACGGGTTTCTAACTGCCACAAGATGGAAAATAGACTATTAATTTAATATTTTCAATGTTCACTGAAAGCGAGTGCAAACAAAACAGAGCGAACAGAGATTAATAAAATGAGACTTTCTAGAATAACATCTCCACACACAGTGAGTCAAAAAGTGTTCTAGTAAAGGCTTGATGTTCTGAGCAATATTATTGTTTTTATTGGATTTTGTAGTATCACAACTATTTGATATCATCAATGATATTCGACAAACGAAGTCATCAATTATGGTTTCTGTGATCGATTCGCTGAGATAAGCATGTTTTCCACCGTACTCTTAGAAAGATCTACCGCAAAGTATTACATTCGTACAAAACAAAAAGACAAAGAAAAACAAAGAAAAAAAGTTCAAAATAAGAACTGTTAGCGTAACCGTCTTTGGGTGCTGCCTGATTAATCTGACAACTAATCAACCTATTAATCGATTATCAATAATAATTAGTGGCTGCCCTAGAATCTTCCAACATTAAATGCCATGTCATTGGTGTGAAGGTGGTCTTCTGGGGTCTAGAGTCTTCCTCACCATCATCTGCATTTAGAGACTCAAACCTATGACCCCTGTCTAATAATAAAGCTCTATAAACTGAAAGGTCCCTGGCTGTTGAGAAGCCTCCATCTGTGCTGAAGGACCAGCAGGCTCCCTCGAGACGGCTCAGATGGGACCATCACGGTGAGATCTCCCACACCCATTAAACACACACTGCTCACTAATAGCATCAGCGGTGTGTGTGTGTGTGTGTGTACGGCTTTGAACAGAAGTGACCCACGCCTTCATCTCAGAGACACACAAATGTGGCTCACTCCTCTAAAATAGCTGTCAACCAATAAATCAATGGTTGGATCTGAAATACATCCAATCCATCTCTACAACAGATATAAAAATCTAAATCATGATTTAATCTCAACATTTTTATAAAGCGGTTACACGTTTTACAATTTTATAAAAAATTACACGTCATTAATGATGGAGAAACATTTTGACAGATTATTAAATAATTGAGGAAAGAAAACAAGTAGTGAAATCATATTCCAGCTAATGTGCTGAGCTGACATTGATCCATTTACTAAACCACTTATCCATTTCAGTGTCACAGGGAGCTGGAGCCAATCCCAGCGATCTGAGGGCAGGACACACCCTGGACTAACAGCCAACCAATCACAGCGGGACACACACAATCACACTCACACTTTTGAGTGGGATTCATAAACGAGTGTCATTGGGCGGTTACGGCTGTCCACTGCTCCGGGTTTGTGTGTGTGTCACATCACTGGATGGTTCAATGTAGAGCACAATTACGATACGGTCCCTTGTGGCCATATTCAAACTCACCTCACTTTACTAATACCCGAGATGGAGTACTTCTTGCTGAGTGTATTCTACTGAGTACAGTACTCTATTAGAAATATATTCTAGTCTGTCTAATACAGTATGGTTTCGGAAAACGACTCAATTAGAAGACTCGCCATTCGTACAGTAATACTATTGACCGACCACGGAATACTCGCGTTGTTTCGGCGACTCACCGCTGCTGTAGGCGTACGGAGACTCGGCCGATCCGTCCTGGAGACTGTCCAGAATCTCTCCCTTCCCGACATCGCTGTCTCCCACCAGGAGGAACTTCAGCAGGTAGTCGTAGCTTTTCACGGGACTGCCCTGGGTGCCCATGCCCGCTCACATCAGAGCACAGAGCGGGGCAGAAACGGAGTCAAAACAGCCGGTTCCTCCGGAGCTCGGGGCGTCTGGGAGTCTGTGTGTTTAAATCTGGCCTGGTTTAAATCAGCAGATCAGTTCCCACAAAATCCATGTCCGGGGATCCAAAGCAATATGTTTTAGTCTGTTGACATCCACCCGTCGCTGGTTTGTCATAAACCAATCTTGAAAATAATCTGAAATGCTAACTAGCAGTTTGGCGCTTTGCGGCACTTCAAGCGCGGTGAAAAACAGACACAACAACAACAACAACGAGATTCTATAAAAGATAATCGATTATTAAAATATTCTGAAACATTCTCAAACCCTGTTTAGCATATTATACGCGTATTGTTGAATGAAGCCACTGTGCCATTACGATGCTAGCAAGCGATCGGTACAAATATTTAAAAAAAACTTCTCAATACATTCGTGTCATGTACGTAACATGCGTCAAGGAAAGTACAATAGTCAACGTAAAATAAATCATTAAAACGCATTAAAGACGCGTCACGTTGTTGTTTGTGGAACTGCTATGGCGGCTAATGCTGTTAGCAACGAGCTAAGCCGATTCACAACAAACGTGCGCTATTAAATTATTAAGACAATTCCGTTTTCTGGATTAATAACGTGTCCAGTCTTGGTTCACTCGCTGGGTTGTGTTACAAAAGCCCATACGGCGGATGAAAGGAGAAATGTCCAGTAAGTACGAACGGCGGATGCTAAGGCATCTAGCTCAAATCATGGCTCCTTTGCTGTTTCCCAACAAATAACAAAGATTCACGCGACCTCACGCCGATGCGCTGTGAGTTCTCGGGGGTTACCAGGGCGATGAGCGGAAGGAGAGGGATTAAGCGATAATCCGAGCGGCTGGATATTATTGCTGGTCGCGTATTTTCTCGTGGTTATCCAAATCTGTCCCATGTTCTCCCTCGCCGGAGAGATCACACTGTCAAGATGAGCTTTCACCTCCGCAGCTTCACCAACTAGACCTTCCCCCACACGGGGCGCGTCTCAAAAGCCATCTCGCTCCCTACGTAGGGAGCCACGGAACTGCTTGCGTTTGCTTTGTGCGTTGGCCTCGTTTGGCGTGTGCTCGGTATGATCCACGAAACACGTAAAACATACAAATAAGTCTACTCGAATGCAGTTCACCAGCGAAAGTGTCTTCAAGGGAACACACGCGCAATGGGATTTGAGACGCGGCCGTTAACGCAGCAAAAGAACACGCTTGTCTGTAAAGAAAGACAGGTGATGTGGCTTCTACATTTTTTTCTACACATTTTTTGCCTTTTCAAGTTATGCAAGTGTCTTTTGTTATTAAAACGCGCAAAGAATGTTCAAGGTAAACGGAAGCAGGGATTTTACACAAAACCTTTTGTCTATTGTCACATGGCCTTGCCTCCAGTCTTCTGTTGTCAACAAAAACGAGACACAATAAGATAAACAGTCTCGGCAACTCAATATTTTTGTATGTGTACTAAAACCAACGCTAACAATACAGTATTTAGGCATGATCAAATACCCCCGCTATCTCAAACAAACAAACAAACAAAAGAAACAAATGAAAATGCAAATTTGTTCATGAAATCTTTATGGCTCCATAATGAGATTAAAGACACACTGTGTTCTCAAGAGAGACGGGGACATCTGCTCCCTGCACCAGTTTCTATTACAAAACCTCTTTGTGCAAGATCCGATGCACCGTTTGGAATACATTTTGAATACAGACAATATTACATTTTCACATTACATCAACATAAAATCGCTCCATTAGTTTCTATAAACTGCAACAGTCAAATAAAGTGTTATGAAAAAATCTATTTATTATTCATAAAGAGTTAAATAAATTAACTTTATGGATGTAAATGCAAAACAAAGTAGTTATGAACAACTAGTACAATAACACAATAATCAAAATAAAACAGTTTAGGCAGAATTAGGTTTTTCCATCACATTCATCAACACTCTTTGCACGTACAACATTCACTCAGATTTGACGGCATATTAAGGGAAAAGTATTTCGGAATCCATTAATTACAAATCTATCCATCAGTTTTAAGATTTCTTTAAAAATGTGAGAAAGAGAGAAACATTATCAGTAGTCTTCAAAGTACTGTGATTGAGTAGATAGTAAATAAGCTTTATAAAAAAAAAAAAAAAAAATCACAAAAGTTTAATCAATGTTTTTAAGAAAAAAAAAATTCAAAAGTTTTGAAAATATATTTATATGTATTACTATAAAGCTATAACTACCAGTGTCAATTGTGCATGCTATTGCATGATGGCGTTTGTTTTTCCATGGGAAAATGGCAGATTAGTCTGTCTTGGTGCTTTTTTGCCTCCAGGGGTAAATAAGTTCTCCAACAAACAGCTTCCTGCACAAAGCAAACCAGGAATCCTTCGGGTAACAGCTGTAGGTGGGTGTGCGGTAACACTGCAGCACAGAGCTGCACTTTATAGGGTTAATCTGTGTTTAAAATACAAAAAAAAAAACAGATTTGAATCAATTTACTGCAACATCAGTCAATAGTTAGAAAATACATTTAGTGTTCAGTCCATCACGTACCTCCATCATTAAATGAAGAGGAGTTCCTTCATCCCGACAGAGGACCTTGAATTTAACCCCCTCTGGAAAAGAAAAGTAACATTAAAGTAACATTTACAAAAAGTAACAAAAGTAAGCATTTTTATTGTTTGAGTTTGTTGTTTTTTGTGTATGTGAATTGTTGTTTATTGCACTCCAATTGATCTTTCATTTAATTGTTTTGAATCAATGACAATAAAGTGATTCAATTATATTATTATTTTGCTTCTCTTTTGTAAAAACTGTAATACACTTTTATTTGGTGCCTGGATTCAATTACAATTCGAGCTGCTGCTTTCTACCTTTCATATCTTGTTTCTGATAACTAATGCTAATCACATATACCGTAATAAGAATTATATGATTAAAACCCAACTAGAATTATATGAGAAGTCCAACTCTTCAACCATAAAGTTGCAGACATTAAAAAAAAAAAATGAAATTTGAGATGCACCAACAAGGTAGATTCAAAATGGATTTCTGACCAACATCAATTCATTAATGAGGCTAGTGAACCAAGGCAGCGGTCCGGCGCGTTACCTGCCAGTCGATACGGTCTGCAGACACGCAAGCCGATGGCAAACAGAGGGAAGGAGTTGATGAGGTCGACACCGAGATGAATCAATCCCTGGAACAGCACCACCACCAGCCGTAGCTGAACGCAAAAGGCATTAAGTGTGTGAATATGTCTAAACAATAAACTTTTCAACCCAATTTCAGACCTATAAAGTCACTTTAACGCCACTCAAACTCACCAAGGTGAAGACCAGGTAATACAGGGCAGTGGTGGGAAGCAGGAACAGCAGGATCGTGAACAGCAAAGTGCCGATGAACAGCTACGGGGCAACAGAGACGTGAAATATTCTGTGATGGACTAGGATGAGAGAAGGACAGGCACCTGATCCAGATCATACGAGCAGGAGTCCACTCTCTGTCTCAGAACGTTCCACTTCTTTCCCCTGAAGAGCCGCCACAGAGAAGACAGGCCGTAGATCTTCAGGCAGTACAGTCTGAGAGGAGACACGCCACTTTTAGTCACAATCGTGTAGGACAACATCCTGCCAGAACGTAAAGAATTGAACCACGGACGACATGACAATTTTAGCATAAAAAAAAAAAGTATATTATCGAGTATAAATCGTCAAAGAGATCAATAATGGTTCCTTATAATGAAAAAGTTCCATGAATGTTCTTTCGTTTTACTTTCAGAATGCGTTGTATCGGTTCTCAGAATTTCATTTTACAACAATTTCATTTGCTTCTATCAACAATATTAGGTATGAATTATAAACAATTACAATACATAAATAATTGCGCTTCATTATTGCATTATACATTATATTAAAATAGAAAAAAATATTCTGATCAAAATGAAATGTAGAATACAAAAAAATAAAAGGAAATTGAGATAAAAGAAAGGAGAGACTAAAACGACTCAGGTACGTAGTGTTAACTACTCTAAAATTGTCTCAATAAAATATTCTCAATGCAAAATGCAAACAAATGTGAAAAATAAAGGGTGTTGCTGCCCCCTACTGGGCATAGCAGAAAACAGACTCCACCTCACCTTGCCCCATAGACATAAAAACAGTAGATATGGAAGGTCAGAAGGGCCACAATGTCCGACAGGACGGAGAGAGCAAAGGTCAGTCCCAAGCAGGCCGAGAGCCCAACGTACCACAGTATCCTCTCAATGAACGGAGACATCAGGTGGATGTAACCTACCGACATCAGATTACATGAGTTACTGACATTGTGTGGTGTAGATACACCAGTGTGGTTCAAATGAGCGGTGCATTTTTTTGGCATAGATTTACTAAAAATAAACCATTCTGAATACTGTAGTAAGAGGTACAGTAGAGCATAAGTATAAGTATTGAAGTAACGTAGCAGGCTAAAGTAATACACCAGGATTACAGCAGTGTAGCAGGATTACAGTAATGTAGCAGATTGTTTAAAAATGCAGCAGGATTACAGTAACACGGCATAATCGAAAAAAATGCAGCAGGATTACAGTAATGTAGCAGAATTAAAATAATGCAGCGGGATTACAGTAGTGAAGCGGGATTACAGTAATGTAGCGGAATTAAATCAATGCATAAGAATTACAGCAGTGCAGCAGGATTACAGTAATGTAGCGGAATTAAATCAATGCATAAGAATTACAGCAGTGCAGCAGGATGACAGTAATGTAGCGGAATTAAATCAATGCATAAGAATTACAGCAGTGCAGTGCGATTGTGGTAATGTAGCAGGAATAAAATAATGCAGCAGGATTACAGTAACGCGGCAGATTTAAAATGATGTAGTAGGACTACAGCAGTGCAGCGGGATTACAGTAATGCGGCAGAATTGAAATAATGCACAAGGATTACAGAAATGCAGCAGGATTACAGTAATGCAAGCATGTACTAGTTATGTAGTAATGTATTAGACTCTGAAAGAATAAAGCACTGCAGAATAAATCTGAAAGGTGCTTCTGATCCACTCACTGATCCACAGATGAATATGGTAGAGAAAGAACCGTCCCAGCACTTGGTCCAGAGCTCTGTTCATCTTCAGTCCAGCCGGAGCTCCCATCAGCCACTCCAGCAGCTCCTGGAGCTCTTTAGCCACTCGCTAGGACACCACAAGATCAAAAGAGATCAGCCTCCTGGTTCTTCACCAGAACATCTGAGCACTCACATCAGCTGCTGGCACAAGAGTGTTTGCTAGCTTGTGTGTGCGGTTCTCTCTGTACAGCCACGAGACCAGGAGCAAACCCAGGACGACGTCCACCAGAAAAGACACAAACATGTTCGCTTTCCTGGAGGAGAGTTAGAAAATTGGGCCATTTGTATTATCATGTAGCAGCGTGGCTTGTTTTAGATGGTACCTCATGAAATCCACGTGGGTTGCAGCTTTTTGGCGGGAGAAAACGGTCTGGAAATGCGCAGCTCTGTATCGCGTCTGGACGCAGGTGGACAGCTTGTCTGTGATGAACTGCACTGGTGCCGAGTTTAAAACCCTGTGACAGACAAGAGCAAACATTCCCTTTAAAATATAGTTTACATGTGAACTGAAATGACTTTTATATCTGGTGTTCCCTCGCCGTCTAACGCGCTTAACTTTTCTCGTGCAATATCGCATGTTTTATTTTCTCTCTTCTTTGTTCTGTCAATCATTATGTGGCATGTTTCCTGTACAGTAAAGAATGCTTTTGAAATATTGAAATTGTCCACAAAGATTTGAACTTTGAGAGTATTTCAAAGACATGAGAAAATCTCTTATTTTTAGTTCTTTTTATATTTAATATAAAAATGTTTTTATATATTTTATTCATTGTGAAGCTTCTGCCACTAAAAATTATTTAGTTATTTGTTTGTCTATTTTATGCCACCTTAGCACCAATGGCTATATTAATATGGTTCTTGTTTACAATTTCACATTTCAGAAAAATTAAAAACCAAAAAACGTTAAAGCAAAGACAATGAATAGTAATAGACACTGAAAACATAACTTCTAAATATTGGACACAATCTTTCATATTTTTGTATGTTAGAAATTGTAAAACTCGTAGTGGTAAAACAATCTTAAAAACGTCTGTTAAAATATTTTCTGTCTTTAGTGCAAAGTACCGGCACTGCACCG
Source organism: Paedocypris sp. Pulau Singkep (assembly GCA_017309775.1). Classification (NCBI taxonomy): domain Eukaryota; kingdom Metazoa; phylum Chordata; class Actinopteri; order Cypriniformes; genus Paedocypris; species Paedocypris sp. Pulau Singkep. The sequence goes on from MU204432.1 coordinate 6,143,675, forward strand.
GTATGCTTATGATTTTTAGATTCTTTATCTAAAAATAAATACATGTTTTATTACCATTTTTATATTTAACTGGAAGCTTCTGTCACCACAACAAATTATTTGCATGTCAACATACTCTGCAATTTTGAGAAAACTTCAAGTCTGTAGTGAGAGGTTCTACACTCTTAAACATCTAAAACATATTTAATCTATATGTGCGGCCCAAACTTTCAGATTACGCAACACTTTCATGAGCCAGACGTGGCCCGTGGGCTGTAGGTTGGGCATCATGGATTTAATAATTATAAAAAATAAATCTGGCAGCTTGACCGATGATGGGCTATGTTTAGAACATCATCCGCAACTGAAATAAAGAGCACAAACACACCTGAAACTCCCAAACCAGAGCCAGACGGACAGTAACCAAGTGAGCAAGGCGCAGACTGGGACGGAGGCCTGTTTCAGCAGCTCGGCGATGATGCTGGCTTCCCTGCCTTCTGACTGCCAGTGTGTGAGCTTGAGCGGTCCATCGTCATATTTGTCCAGAACAAAGAGCGGCTGGCTCTGGGCTACGGTCTGGAAGAGCCAACGCAGCTCCGAGTGCTCGGGGTCGGACTGCTGGCTAACCTCCTGGACCGGGTGAAGGCGAGACAGCATGACCTTCCTCTGGTCATAATGGACGAGGACTATTTCCTCAGCATCCTTTTCCTCCTGGTCCCGTGTGAGTTTCCCGTTGTTCTCGACCACCTGACAAGTGAAGCCTCGTTTCCCGATCTCGCGGCTCAGCTGCAGCCAGCGTTCCTGGGGGAAGATGCTGCTCAGGTCCTTCAGGAAGCTCTCCATGCCTTCTTGGCCGTCTTTTGGCATGCTCCAGGAGCCCAACACGGTGAGGTCCACTTGGGTCTGACCTTGGAGCTGGTTCAAGTACTTCTTCACCGTGCCGGGTATGAAGGGGTAGTGGATGACCGCCATCACCACCGCAGAATTCTGGCCCGGTGTCCAGCGTCCCACCAACAGGCCGCTGTCGGCAGTGTTGCAGCATTGGGGGAAGAAAATTTTCAGGACCATGGTTTAGTGCTGTGAAGACCAACAGCAGGGAAACACGAAGTCCTGCAGAGATAAACACGAAAAAAGAAAAAAACATGAATAAATGTTTATTTGAGGAAAATATGAACAGTGAGTAAATTATGAAGGACTCAATCATTTCAATAATGACTTTCATGGATGACTTTTAATTGAAAAGTAACGTCATTTCTAGTGTGAAGCGTTTCGCCCTGATGCGTTCCGAAAGCGCAGAAACGGGGTCGTTTCTATGGAAACCGTGAGCTCGCGCCAATACTCATCGATTAAACTACAGCTTTGAAAAGCCAAAGATCGTTAGCATATTTATATCGATTAAAAAACACTGTGTTAAAAAAGACTTTACCTTGGAGAAAAGCACGCTTTCAGAGAACCGACGAAGAGAAACACTTCACCTGGGTCGTCAGCAAGTCTTACCATGCTCAGGTTCGAAATTAGAAGGACGACATTCGGCAAAGTGTTAAGCGTTTGACATTTTGCACGGCGTTAAACGAACTAAACCGACGAGGGGTGAATCTTGTTGATAGTCCGTCTTTAAATCTCTTCCGGGTGAAATTTGGGCAAATAATCAGTTCCGATTGAAATAGAGACATTTTTACAGAGTTTTAAATATAAAATTAGAAACATTGTACTTCTATACGTCTCTAAAAAGCTTAAGAACATTTCTGAGCACAATAATATACAACTCAATTATTATATATCGATGCAAGACTTAGTTTAACGAATTTGCACAGGAACCACCGGATTTCATTCATAAAACAATTATTTCTATTAAAATTCTGGATGCACAAGTCCACTTACATGAAATGTCGTCCGGAGAATGTGAGGGAATACGACTGCGAGTCAATGAAACGTTGACTATCTCGACATCTTGACTAAATTGCAACCCCCAAAACCGCCTGAAAGAGACAGTGTTTCTCCGCTGATAAGAGCGCAACAAACGATAAAGACAAAAAAAAAAGGAACAAAAGTTTATTTTATCTCAAGAAAACATATTACAAATATTACATTTATACATTGGATACGACGTTCACGCGATCGTTAGCGCGAGCTGCGCACGTTATTGACATTTCTTATAATTGATGTTAATTAAAATACAGTATAGAGTTTGATGTGTTTGGTGTTTTTGTTGCAGGAATAAACATTTTTTTAGGTGCAAATAATACAAATCCTCAAGTATTGTTCAAGTATTCGAATGAATGTTGATTAGAAATAGTGAATATAATAAGGTAAATGCATATACTGAACAGTATTTTCACCCCTCCATATACACTTACATCACTTTTTACCCAGGCATGTCATTCATAATCTTGTTGACTGTGGGAATCGTTTTTGAAACGTGATTTTACCAAACCTAAAAAAATAAATTAATGACTACCTTAATGTGTTGATAAAGCACATAGCGCAAAATGCATTAAAAAACATTAGGATCCAATTTCTTAATTGCTGTACTTTACGTACGACCCACATTCGTTTTGGACATTTATTTTGTAAATACTGTATACCACGTGTATACCATGCGAAAGGGAGGGAAAACAGCGCCTTCTAGCGAAGGATATGAAGTATCGTCTAAAATGATTCGCTTTCGGTTTCCTGTGAAAACTAAATGTGTATGTGTGGTGTGTGTGCATTATAAACACAACTGCGCTACCACGACGGGATCAGGTAAGGCACTGGTTTCATTTTTCCAAGTGAACAAATGTGCATGTTGTACGGTTTAATGGTAATACAATCTTGGCCAACAAAAATCATGTGTGAAAATCGGCATATCGATACTTTTTGCTTCAATGGAAATAACGTTAAATGTGCTTCCCATGTGTTGCATAAAAAATGCAAACAATTACATGTGCTGCACGGATTGTGCCGCAGCAAAATGTCAAAAGACGCAAAAAAATTGCATTGAATATGTCACGTTGAATTTGTAACGGTTTATTCCCACGTGATACAAAATTCCCACAAGATTTTTTTTATTAATCCACATGACAAACGATCCTTGCAGTTCCGCTGTCCTGTCTGGTTTCACGGAAATGTGAATATAATCTCACGTCTGTCATCTGTTGAATTCCTCTTCCTCGTTCGTGTCAGCATCCTCTTCACCACCAGCGGTCCACCTACAGTAAACACGCGTCTTTCTGAGAAATACAAGAGAAACCGACTGGTCGGAAAGTTTACAATGAAAACGAATGACAGTGTCCGACGAGAAACACTTCTTTTTAACGTTTGTTGACTATAAGTGAGAAAAGGAGTAAGCTCGTCGAAGTGTTCAAACGATTTTGTTGACTGTTTGTCTTCCATAAAGTGAGCAAACGATCTATATAAAGTGAGCAACTAAGTACGTTTTTCTTCAAAAGGTGAAAACACGATATTCTGCGACTAAGTGTTCAACAACAAAATTTGCTAACCAAAAAGTGCGCAACATTGACTATTAGTGAGCAACGGAGCTGGTCATCTATAAAGTGAGAAAACCGTTATGCTCACCAAATGAGATAAAGAGCTAAACAGTGACAGAACTACAAAGTGAGCAACTAAAAAGTTAACCAAAAAGTGAGCAACTAATTATGTCAGCTAAAGTGTCTGAAGTAATGTTCTCGTCATGCATTTATGGCCAGATTTTCATGAATAAATGCACTCGAATTTGAATCTCGGTCTTTTTCACTGTGGATAAACTGGAGTAATAATCCGCAGAAGAGCATTTCTAGCCACAGCGGGAGTGTTTGGGTTCGAGACTCGAGTGTCACTTCTCCGAAGAAAATCCATTTACTGAAAGCGGCACAAAATGAAACCAACGGACACGTGCACTTGTTTAAGTTTCATTTACTTTGCAGAAACGAGCCATTGTGATTCCAAAGTAATTTGTCAGATGCCCGAGTCACGTCGACAGTGCAAACGCTGACACGAACAAAAACAACACCCTATTATTTACGCCCTTAATCGTATGCGCTCACACGCCCGCGTATACAAACACCCGAGTAACAAAGGCACACGGGGCGACAAAAGTTACTTATAGTAAAAGAACGTCGCGTACTCGTTTATTTACTGCGATCGCTAGGAGCCAAATAATCCAGGCGATTAGAGTTTGCTCGTTTCATAGAAAAGCAGAGAGTGGAGGATTCCGGGAAGTGGGCGGGGCTTCCTTTTGAGGGTTTAAAAGAGACTGTGTTCTTTCCGTGTCCAGAACGCGCAGACGCACGAGCTTGAAACCGACGATCAGCGCCGGCGAAATCTCAGTCGAGATTCTGCGCTGAAATAAATGATTTGGATCCGAGAACACTGGATAAGCAGAGAAAACATGCACCTGATGTTTCTGGCTTTTGCTAAAACGGTACGATTGCTTCTTTAAAATGTTAACCGCTGTTAAAAGGCATCGCGATGTTCAGTTTATTTGCTCTTTGTTGCAGCGTTTTTTTATATTGCTTTTAGAAATAACCATTAAACTTGTGAAAATATAGTCTTTTAACTATCAATAGAAAAACTTTGATATTAACCATCCTGTTATGCATTAATATCATATTGTGTGTTATTAACTTGATATCCATATGAACACAAGTGATGGGTGAATCTGAACAAAAACTGATTCTGACATCAATTCTTTTTTCTTCTTTTTCCCTCAAGGCAAGAAGCAGATTCATCTAGATGTCCTTCCTGTGGAACGGTATGGAAGACCACCCTGGTTGGTCTCTCCTGTAGGATGGTGGCACACAGTGCATTGGAAGGGAATCCAGACACAGAAGCCCCCCACGCCAGTAAAGCGCCTCCACCAGAGCTCTCCCAGTCCAAGCGCTCCGGCTGCCATCCGACGGTTTTCCAGACGCATTTCAGACCCTTCAACGTAGAGCGAGACTTCAAGACCATCGCCAAGACCACCTCCATGCTGGAGGAGAGCGGCTTCTACTGGGGTCCCATGACTGTGGAAGAGGCGCACCACAAGCTGAAGAAAGAGCCCGTCGGAACCTTCCTGATCCGGGACAGTCGGCAGCACGATGTGTTCTTCACGCTCAGCTACAAAGCCCAGAACGGCCCCGTGAGCGTCCGGATTATTTTCAAGAGCTCCAAGTTCAGCTTGACCGGCAGCAAGGAATCCTTTGACTCCATATTCAAGCTGCTGGAATACTACATCAGTTCCGCAAAGAAGGCCCTGGTGAGACCCTACCGGAGAGAGCCGGTGCGGACCCTTCAGCAGCTGTGCCGCAGCCGGATTACGGAATCATGTGTCGGGAAAGACATGGAGCAGCTTCCTCTGCACCCCATCCTCAAAGACTTCATCCGGGCCTTCCCTCATCCCCTGTGAGGACCGCACCTGTGGCATTAAAGCGCTGCTGGATTATTCTGGAGATACTTGAGAGACTCGTCGTGCTTTGTTTTAAAAAGCCGGAATCGCACTGTAGCATGGTTGGGATTATGGGTCATGAACGCACAGCTAGAGTTTACCATGTGTTTGAATGTTTACACGGAGGACTGTGTTCCTCCCGGAATACTTCTGCTATGCAGAACGCAGCACCACAGTATATTTTTAACAGCAATAAAAAATTTCATTGGGAAACAGTTAACATGTGTTGGGATTGGTTTGTTGTAGTGAGCTTCCACGGAATCCAGGGATGACGTCATTGTTTAGGCTCGGGGGCGACAAGTGACCAAAAAAAAAAATTCTAAATATTTTCAAAGGAATTGTCATAATCTGACGTCTTAAATCGGTTTGCATGACAACACCTCCCTGGACTGCGCGCGGCGTATTTGACTAGATTACCAGATTAGCTGGGATTCCTGAAATGAGACTGACTTACAGGAAGTGGAGTTCAGACACTCTGTACTCACCACAGCTGATTAATCTCACTAGTAGTTTGGCTCGAGGTGGAGCCGGCGAGACCGTACGCTGCTCGTAACTCACACAGACATTTACAAGAAACGCAGCGGTTGCGAGGACTGGCGAAGTGTGACGGGGAGGGGCGGGGCCAGCGCTCGCTCGCGTGCAGTCAATGAAACGCTCTTACGCAGAAAGCTGACTAATCTCTGAACCACACGGCGAGTCAGTACACTTCAGAACTCTGTTCCCAGTGACAGGAAGAAAACCGGCTTGGCTCAAATCTGTTGTCGAGAAAAGTCACAGGACCTACTGGCGTCTTGTCTTTTCCACGCACGCAGTGTACTTTATTTGATTATGTTTAATTATATTTGTAGTAGGGGTGTCAAAGTTAACGCATTAATCGCGTCAAAATTTATTCACTTCCGTTTTTTCCGGCACTTCCGATATTGCCGATATTTTTTCCGGTTTTTGATTTTCACTTCAAAGCCATTCAGTGTTATGTGTAGTTTTTTTTTGCTGAAATCACAGCGCACTTACAGAAAGAATAGAGTGGAATTCAATTAGTCACGACCGCATGCGCACTGACCATATGTCGGACTTTTGTTCCTTTAGTTAAAAAAGTGTGATTCTAATGATGTGTGAAGTCTTTTCAGCTAGACTGATTATAGGTGCCATACTTTGCCACACAAATATACAAATACATATCCGTTGTCCCTTTTCCCAAAAAAAATTACTTATTTCTTTTTTAATTATTATGACCAGCTTACCCATTGTTTTCTTTAGTCAAAACAGTATATTGCAGTATTTAAACAAGTGTTTATTTTGCGTTGAGTTTACATTCATTTACATTTTACACTTCAATATTCAATATTACAAGATTCTATACTTGTTCATGTCATTAATAATTGTTAATACTAAATAAAATAATAATTAATAATAAATTATGATTATTATTTGTGATTAATCAGGATTAATCAAGATCAATTTGGTTGGGGAAGTGCGATTAACTAGTTAAAAAAAACTTAATCGTTTGACAGCACTAATTTGTAGTGATTATTTTTTTATATTTTTTATTTGATTATGGTGTAAGTCGAGTGTGTGTGTGTGTGTGTGTGTGGACACACCTTACGGTCATGGAGTGTGTGGAGGGATTTCCCGTCCAGGCCGAAGCTACTGATTAAACTGACATTTCATAATCCAAACAGCAACAGGAAGTGTCATGGAAGCGCGGGATTGGATTAGCCGGACAGGAGTCTGCTTTGATAAGGCCCGTGTGACGCGGCGCAGGCTTCATCTCGTCTGCCATGATTAATACACATGAAAGGACAGTTCCAGGAACCACAGACAGTTGCTCACCTTCACTGCATCTGTCTGTCCGTCTCACTCACTCACTCACTCACTCACTCGGAATGAAGGGAAGCAGATGAACTGACAGAAGACTGTCAGCTGATACTTTCATCTCCAGTTATCTGCACTCACACTCTCCATCTGACATCTCTCGCTCTCTCGCCATGTGTGTGTGTGTGTATGTGTGTGATTCTCTCATTGACTCGCTCTGTGTGCGTCTCTCTTTCTGTGTGTCGTTCTCTTTGTGTGTGTGTGTGTGTGTGTGTTTGTGTGATTCTCTCATTGTCTCGCTCTGTGTGTGTCTCTGTTTCCGTGTGTGTGAGTCTCACTATCTCTCTCTCTGTGCGTTTGTGTGAGTCTCTCACCGTCTCTGCGTGTGTGTGTGTGTGTGTGTGTGTGTGTGTGTGTCACAGTCTCTGCGTGTGTGTGTCTCTCTTTTTCTGTGTGTATGTGTGTGTCTCACTAATCTCGCTCTCTGTGTGTGTGTGAGTCTCTCTGTCTCTACATGTGTGTGTGTGTGTGTGTGTATGTGTGCGCACGTCTCACCAATCTCACTCTCTGCGTGTGTGTCTCTCTGTGAGTCTCTCTCCGTGTGTGTGTGTGTGTGTGTGTGTATGTGATTCTCTCACAGTCTCGGTGTGTCTCTTTCTTGGTGAGTCTCTCTTTCTCTGTGTGTGTGTGTGTGTGTGTGTGTGTGTGTCCTCGCCCCCCTCAAACTGGAAACTCAAGACAAGATCAAACGCTCATTATTGTATCTATTAATGGTCCTGACGCTACAGCCCCCAAAACCAGCAGCCGGATTCCAGGAAACTGCCACATGTGATTGTTGTTACTATGACAACAATCATCTTGCGATCCCACATCAAGGTGGCATACATGGAAAAACACGCCGACCACTCTTACCAATTCACTGACTCACAGACTGTACATCACTGACACAACGTGAGACCCTTTCTGGCTTCCCCTCACTCTTCATGTTAAACGTGGGCGATGCGCAAAATAATCTACGTAGTCTGTCTATATTTGGAACGTGGTGAACAACGTTTGAAATGACTGTGGTGAGAACTTGGGATGTGTAAAATGGACATGGTATTTTTTTCCGTTTTATTTTAGATTTTGGACATTGTTTTGGGGTTTTTTTTAATGATGAGGGCATAATAAATTAATTATTAAGAATTCATAAAAATTAATTTCTCCAGTTCCGTTTTCCCGCTGCACTTTGGCATAATTTGTGATGAATTCCGATTTGCTGAACAAACTGTCCACAAAAAACGTCAAATTAAAAAAATGTAAACTATAAAATCAAATCTTTGAAATCTCGGCTTTGTGACTTAAAAGTTTAACATATAACTGCACTCCTCTACAAAATGTTTTACACGTTTTGTGAATTAGCATATTCAAACCTCATTAACATGCAATAAAGGTTGCCACCTCATTTCGAGCACATCACAACGTGCTTGATGCAAACCAGACTTCATAAACCACACAACATCTTATGGGATTGAAGCTCCAAAGCAGAGAAGCCACCTCAGCCTCGATTGTCAACCAAAAGTTGAACAAGTCCAATAGAAACTCCTTAAAATTCTCATCAAGAAGCTTTTCCAGATAAAGAGGATCTGCTGAGCAGAAGAGGATGCAGTTAGTGCACAAGCCGAGAATATAAGAAGAAATGAAAGAGTGGGGGGAAAAAATCTTCTCAGTAATAAAGAGCTTCAAACAAGCAACGTATGAATCTCACAAACTCGTGTGACTGTAGAAACGTCAGACGCAGAAGTTCAGCGCTTCTGGGAAACCCTGCTTCTTCAGAACAGGAAGCTGAGGAGGTTTAGACTCGAAACAGAGACGTGCTGTGAAGCTCCGGTTGAACGTGATTTAATCAGTCGGAAATATCCAGTAATAAGCAGCAAGTACTGGTGAATTATTTATTGCAATCTCTGGATAGGTCTCGCACAAAACCATCATCATCATCATCATCATCATCGGTTCAAAAGATTAACACTGTACAAACTTCAGCAAACTATCTTTAGAGTCGTGAGCAAAGCGGAATAATTGTATTGCTTTATTGTGTTATTCCGACCCGGACAGAGAAGCTGAATGAGCGAGAAGTGTCTGGTGAAATGAAAGGAACCTGAAGGAGGAATCTCAGCTCTTAGATCCAGAACACTCCAGAAAACAGGAAGCGTGACTTACAGTCTTTACACTCACGTCATTAATGCTTGCTCAAATATCTATATACAACTCTAATATTTTCCAGAAAAAGCACCGCTGCATAGAGCCTTGTACATTCTTCAGTGTTTAGACTATTAAATTACGCAGACACACACACACACACACACACACACACACACACACACACACACACACACACACACACACACACACACACACACACACACACGTGAGTATGTGCATTTACACACATGTATATATAGATTTACACAGATTTCTATACACAAAAATATAATCATACACACCCATACGTGTGTGTGTGTGTGTGTTCAAGTCTGTGTGCTCATATATACAGATGTACACACACCTACATTCATACAAAGATTTCTATACACACACAAAAATATATGCAAACACACCCATCCGCATGAACATATATATGTGCATATAGATATACATGTATTTAAATGCATATATGTATACACATACATACCTTCACTTATTTAATAAATTCCTCATACAAAGAAACCTGTCAGCACAAACCTATTTTAAGTAACATCGACTCTTGAAATGTTAAATAAAACAGAATTATAGAAGAAAGTGTAACTTAAAAAAAGGTTTGTGCAAAATGTGTAAGGGATTTATTAAGTACACTGTACATTTGTGTGTGTGTGTGTGTGTGTGTGTGTGTGTGCGTAGGTGTATAGTGTTGAGGACAAAATTATTAGTCCCTCTACAAAATAATCAGCATTTTAAAAGTGCTTTTGAAGAGGGACAATCTTACTGACAATTGTTTTTTTTTTTTTTCCAATCTAACTTGGATGTTTTTTAATATAATAGTTGTTTAATATAATATAATAGTTGTTTATTTAATATTATAGTTGTTTATATAGTAAATCTAAAAGCGCTTTTATAATAAGGACTACTTTGTGGCAGGGCTAACTTTGTCCTCCACTGTATGCATCTATACAGTGTATATAAATGTAGACATAAATGTATGTTCATTTATACACACACATAGATGCATAAACACACACACACACACACACACACACACACACACACAAACCACCTATATAATTAATGAAAGAGTGACTAGCAGCCCAGAATGGAAAAGCACTCAGTCACACACACACACACACACACACACACACACACACACACACACACACACACACACTGTGACTCAGAGCAGGGAGAAGTGTCACGCCTTGTGCTTTGTGTCTCTTTGAGTCTTCTCTGAAAAGTAAAGCCAAGGCTGCACACAAACCCGCTCAACCCAGAACTCAATCCCAGTCAATGTGACACGCACTTCCTGTTCCAGTACCTCTGTCCCGTCAGTCGATGGCGGTCTCCTCCTCAGCTTTGGCGTGTTCAGCTTCAGGAGACGCCTCTTCCTCTTCAGGAATGGCTGAGAAGTCCGTCCTGTCGTGGCCGGGCCGTGAGTCCGTCTCCTCTGAGCCTTCCTCGTCTTCTTCCTCGTCTTCTTGAAGGGACGACTGTGAGCTGAAGGAGTGGAAGCGTGGAGGGTCTGCGGGGGGCAGGAGGGTCATGGAGTCTGGGCTCAGCGTGTCGGTGTCGGACAGCAGGGAGATAGTGGGCTGTGGTGCTGGGGTCAAGCTGGGGGCCAGAGTGAGACCTGAAGGAGAAAAAAACCAGCCGCAACAATCACAACTGAAGCTTTTGAAGCAAAGTGGCAAAAACGTAACTTTAAATTGACTATAATGTACTTTTTAACTATTTTTGCTACTTTAATGCAAGTTCTAACTGTTTCAAGTGTGCTTTTTATTTCGTGAATAATATAACAATAATAATAATCATCATCATCATTAGAGGGGTAAAGTACTTGAGTAAACGGACTTTGTTAAGTATTTTGGCTACTTTGTACTTGTACTGGATATCAATAATATAAGCAACTTTTAGTCTCTACTTGACTACATTTGTGATTGAGTATCTATACTCTTTACTCCACTGTATTTGAATTGTGAATGGTGAACTTTTTCTATCTTGGGTGGACAAGGGGATATCGCCATCTGCAGGATGCTGTAGGTACTGGATGATGTTCATCAGATAAATCACGGGAACGTGAATTAGCTGTGGCCCTTTTTTGCACATTGGAGTTTGACTGAGACTGACTTTTTGTTCTTTTTTTAATCTATTTTGTTCTGCCACTTAGAAACATTGAGATGTTAAATTTCATTTCTAAATTACAAAATAAAATCTCATGAACAAAGAGTTTCTTGCTTTTCACATTTCTTGGTGCTTTTTTTGAGCCTATATTCAGTATGAATAAAATACTCAAGTTCTTTTACATTTGGATACCTTACAGTAAGGTATTTGTACTTTTACTCAAGTATGGTTTTCAAGTACTCTTTACACCTCTGATAATAATCTGAATCCTATTGCCACAAACGTGAACAGACAGATTTCGAGTTAAAAAAAACGGTACAGCTGAAAAAAGAGACAAAGACAAGATCCTATTCAGTGAAGACTTAATGTGAGATTCGTCAGAATTCAGTTCACCAAGCCACATTCTCCATGAACCACGACACACCTCAAGCAGAACTGGATTATCTCAAAACTCATGCGAATTAGCCGCTGCTCTTTTCTCATTCGAATTAGTCAGGACGTCCTGTGTTTGCGAGCGCTGACAGGAACGAGAACGTGCCGCACGTGGATCTTCGAGACGCCACTTGTCAGATTTTACTTGCCCGAGATGAATCTGCTCAGACGGAGAAGCTCTCGCACACAGATGTTCCTCAATGTAAATGGGATTTGATGACAGACAAATGGATCCGGTAACACCGCATGTTTGTCACAATTCCAGTGAACCATGGTGGATTTTATTGAGGCCTGCGCCGCTGTAAACTGAAAGCGTTTCCAGCTAAGCACAGGGTGGATTTACACTTACACCTCAATTTTAATGTTGTGAAAATAGAGAAACTAGTATTTTTTGAGATTAAAAAAAAATTGTGTGTCATTATCCATTAACTCCAATTATCCATTGACCATTCACATGTTGGGAAACGCAGCTTTCCGTGGAAAAGGACGATTCTTTTGAAAACTCTTTTCTGGGAACAAGGTGTAATAAGTCAGCAAACTATTTTAGGGCAAGAATCATTATGGGTTCTTTTTTGCATTATTTTAGAAAAAATAAAAATGTTCACTCCCTCTTTATTTTTGCTTTTTGCATATTTTGATTGGTTTCCTGTTGTCCCCAAAACAACTGGAACTTACGCAGAAAAACAGAGAGTACCACTTACTACCATAATTGTGTTATATGCAAAGGTGTCAAGTAACGAAGTAAAAATGCTTTACTTGAGAAACCTTTTAGCTTATTTATACTTCACAAGAGTATTTATTTTTTCTTGCCTACTTTATGTAAAATGTCTGTACTTTCTACATTAAAAAAAAAAGTTGTTTCATTTCCGTGCTATCGTTCAAAAAAAAAAAAAAAAAAACACAAACATCCAGATAAATCACACCATCCGGAGACGCAAAAATGTGTATCATTCTGACTCCCTATTGGTTTGTACATGGTCCATCGCACCTGAAAAAGCTCAAAGAACTTTGAGAAGCTATTAGCATAATAGCATAATTTGTCATGAATCTGCATGTCCTGTGCTTAAATTATGTTATTTTGTTACGTCACTCCAACAAAGGTCATGGATGACAAGCTTTTGAAATAAGACTTTTTTTCACAACTACAATACTAGTCATCATATTTTACACGCGACACATGTTAATGCTTAGTAGCGCATATATGGTTTGCATTGTAATGAAATGCATTAATTTTATGTAATTACATACGGCAATATTTTTATATAACAACATAGTCCTACACCGTTAAAATGTCTTTAATAGAAATGTATTCCTCGTATTACTTTTACTCAAGTAAATGTACTGGTTTGATAACTACTTGAAACAATTGAGTAAAAAGGTTGCGTTGACGCTGATGTAGTTTCTATAAATATACAAAATACTATTGTAACTTGTAATATGAACTTTATCACACAAGTGGAAAGTCTACTCCCAGTGTAGAAATACTAACAGAGAATGCAAAGGCTATAAAAATCCTATTAAAAAGTGATAAATAGCGCACTATCAGCGGGATAGTCGACTACTGATGCTGCCCACCACAGACCCTTGAAAAGCAACAACACTAATCGCACACAAACAGCAAAAGCAGCACAAGATGCCAGCAGAAACACCACCAAGCGTTAAACACTCGGATGCTAGTAAAACTAGCTAGGGATGTCCTGATCACGTGTGAAGTTTGATTACATTTGCTGAATTTTACACTCTCTTTCCCTAGTGTAGTCTTACTGACTACGTACATGTAATAAATTATATAGATAATAGATGAATTACACAAACAAAAACATGAAGTGTTCACAAGGCCCCGCCCCTCTTCAGAAGTGTCAGACAGAGCGATGATGTCACTTTCCTCTGTTTTCATACATTTATGAGTTGGTTTGTTTATATAACAATACACCTTGTTGTAATATTTATAAAAATAAAAAAAACCTTTTAGAAAAGGTCAAAATCTGCTTTATCCGCGCCACACCTGGTTCTGAAAATCAAATCGGGACATCCCTAGAACAAATCACGCCTCTGACTTCAGTGTTTGGAGAAGAGTCGTGCATGGTTTGAACAAACACACGGTTTAGTGATTATCTCTGCTGAAACCCTCACGTGACGTGCCTGTAGGTGCCAGCCGACCTCTAAACCCACTCGCCACCATGCCTGTCATCCTCGGACAGAGAAAACACGCACCTCCGCTCGTCCCTGCTCATCCGAACTGGGGGACAGAAGCACAAGTCAAGACGCATGCTGTGGACCAATCAGAAAAGGATCAGGTCATAAACAAGGAGGAGCTCATTGGCACATTCAAGTCATTGAGATTGAAATATATGGTCAACATTACGCGCTATGACTGTGTCGTAACAGGCGCATTCAGACCACAGATCCACACTTCCTGCACGTCATTACCATCGCGGCAGCTTCTAAGAACACGCAGCCCTCCCGAGGCCTTCATGGCATGTGGTGGTTTGCGGCGTTTATCACGGCCCCTTGTTTCACAGAACTGGGTTTTGGCTATCTGGCGCCACGCTTCCCCGAATGTCACGCATCTCAATATTGATCACGACACTGATTCAGAGAACAAGAGGAACAGAGAAGAAGCGAAACCCCTCATCCACAAGACAGACGTCTGTAGGTGGCTTCACTGAGGCCACAAGGCTCCATTTCGAAGAAGTCAGTCACTCCTGGGTTTTCGTGGTGGGCTTTCCAAAATCACAGGCGACCACCGATGATGCGTTTAAAGAACGAGACAAGCAGCGGTTGAGCGGCGGATATCTCTTCATCGATTTATAACTTTGAGATCCTGTAGATCCATCGCTAGAGCTCATGTCAGAAACACCATGGGTTCGATGGGAAAGAATGGAGATGCTTGAAGATGACAAACCATGAGAAGATACTTATCACTGTTTATTGTGAAAAAGTTATAAGAATTTAAGAGCATTAAAAGACAGAGAAATTAAGAGAATTTAAGACCGTGTTTTCTTTGAGCTTCCCAATTTTACTATAAAATATAATTAAATATAATATGATATGATATGTTATGACATAATATAAAGCAACATAACATGATACAGTAAATAACCACATAAAATAATATAAACCATAAATATGCCCAACGCAAACCAGAAGAGTTTAACTGTAAGGTCGCCATATTAATATTGACTGCATTTTTTGGTCACATAAGTCAAACTCAAAATTCAGTGTTGTACAACTGAGGAAAAAAAATGTATCTTTACAGCGACGGAAAAAGATTGTGAGCCATTTAAATTGTCACGCAGCCTCTCTGCACATGTATTTTATTTTGTCGATTTTTATCTTTGCCTTCTCTTTTGTCTTTACTTTAATTCTTTTGTTCAAGTCGCACACAACGACCATCTGTCTGTCTGAAAAAGCTCCGCCCATGTCACACATCACAGCTTCACAACTACAATGAAACGTCCTTATTTCAGTGAAAACGTAAATGAAACTAAATGTAAATGAGAAACCAACTACAATCCACGCCAGTGGCTTCCACGACATATGAGATGATGGAGCTCCATTGTTCAGAAAAAACACAGGACGACATCAAGAGAGTGTTGATGATGATGATGATGATGATGACAACCATAATGCTTTGGTGACAACACGGACTCCCAGAAATGCATTTTAATTCAACAGAACGTGTCGAGTCACATGGACTTCTAAAACTTCTTCTAGAATTTGTTAAGAGCTTTTATTCGTTTTTCCAAGCCAAGATTGTGAAGATCGTTTAGAGGAATGTTTGTATGCTTTTTATTAATGTTTTTTTGTGTAAGTTCCGTGTTGAATGTTCCCCATACGTGCGTTTTGAGACATAACAATTATAACGACAGCTTTGAATTCGTTTTCCGGCCTTGATTATGTCGGGCAACAGGCTTCTGTGTTATGATGGTTTGGCGAGTTGTCATGGCAGATATGGATCATAATATGTGATAAGAAGATAAGCATTGTTGTACCTGTCTGACTCTGTGAAGACACGTGAACGTTTGTGACCTCATCGCTGGGTCCGGTGTGGGAAGAAGCTGACGACTGACTTAGCTGAGCAATATGAGCAACGGCAAAACCTGGAAAACACATGGCAATCAGTCATTATTCCTTATACAGGTGCTATATCCTACTTAAAGTACATACTACACTTGACAATACTCTGCAACTTGTACTAAAAGAATAAACAGAAGGAATACAATTCAGAGTCGACCAATGAAAAGCAGTGTAACTAAATCCCAACGATTCTGAGAAACGACGTTTAGCTGAACCAGCAACGCGTCATTTAAACGTTTTAAGTGATTTAAGTGCTTAAAAGATCACCGTTCTTTCTAATAAAAACCAGTTTTATTTTCCTGATAATCCACTAAGTGAACAGAAAAAGGGCACAAGATGGTCTCGCGCTCCACGCCCGCCCTGAAAAGAAATGTCAATCTGGGTTGTGAAGGAAACAGCTGGTTGACAGGAAGCAGTACCAAGAAAACTCACTCGGGCCAAACAGAAGTGTAACTCTGAAAAACACTCGTGAAGTTCTGAGGAACACAGGAGAAGCGGAACAGTAACGAATACCAAACATTTTATTGTTTACAGAAAATACCAAAATAGCTGATGAGGGTTTTTTTTTTTATTATTTAGTTTATTGCTCTTTCAGCTTCAGAGCCCAAAAACAACAAACATGCATAAAAAATATAAAATATTGTGTCATGTCAAGATCAGATTTAATACCATTTCCAGGAAAACATATTTATACATAAACATATTTAAATAATTTTGATTTAAAAAAAAAATTGATGGATAAACACATAGAAATAATTATTTCAAGGAACAGGAAGCGCTTTTCCTATAAAAGAGAAAAGATCCAAAACCAAAACATGTCTCAAACATGCCAAAAAAATGAAACCTATTGAAATTTTGTAATAATTATAGTAATAACTTAGTAATAATTAATTATATTAATTAATTATATTATATTAATTATAGCCACAATAAAAACAGTTATGTTTTAATAATAACATATCTGACGTATGTTTGACATCTACGCTCGTGTTACATCCGTTTCTCCTGAATACGTGCCAGTGTTTCCCAGCAAGCACTGGCAACCACTCAAATCATTTACAGTTACCTGGAACTTTATCTACAGAAGCGAACGCCGGGCCGCGTCTCGACTGGTCGTAGAAGCGGAAGGGCAACTGAGATGACGCAACAGACGCTTGGCTAAACCCCAACACTTCGCTGGATGGCTGGACGGGGAGATCCAGTAGAGCTGTGGAAGAAATGATGGAGAAAAGAGAGAAACGCCAGGTCTTTGAAGCCCAAGACCGGCGCGCAGGTACCAACCGGCTATCCTCTGCATTTTCATGCGCCTGGCTTGGATTCGGCCTTTAGCCAGTCGCTGCTTGGCGATGATGCAGCGGATGTGATCGGCGAAGATGAAGTTGGCCTGCAGGATGGGCACAGGCTTGGCATGAGGATTTGACGTTGGCTTGTGAATGATGATGTTCAAAGCCCTGCTGTCGTCCTCCACTCCGGAGACCTGCATGTCCTGTGAATTGCACGGATTCTGCTTAACGACAAAAGTTTGTGTCTGTTTTCCGTTGAATAGAAAGGAAGTCCGACCTGAAGCAGTCCAGCAAACTTGACCACACCCCAGCCGAGGCGCTTGGAGTCCGGTTCCACCAAACTCATCTGGTATATGTCGACGGCCAGGAAACGCTGAGCTTGAACCCCATCTTTACTCACCACCATGCAGGCGATGAGATCACTGTTATCTGCGAGAAAAACAACACTTATCTACAAGATGATCCTTCAAAAACGTCCTTCAAAAACCACGAGATCCTCTTTTAGATCCAAGCTTGACCAAAAGTTTTGTGACCAATTTGAAATGAGAAGAACATGTGAAACCAGCCCAGCCACGAGATTCATCATCACAGAGTTTAAACCAAAAAGTTGAGAATTCTAGGAATTAGCTTCTAAACCAACACAACTCACGCTGCCGCAAACTCCTGCAATAGGAGACAAAACGTGTTGCTAGTTTAGTAGTTTCAAATATTGTGCACTAAATAACTAAGATTTATTATAAATGTCCCTTGTGTTGTCAAAGCGACAACAAACTGAAAAAAAAAAAACACTTGAGTTGCACCATTTACATTTTCTATCATTATTTAATCCGTAATATGTTGAATACAACAAGCTTTTCATTCACAATGATTTCCCTGTAAGTCACTGCAAAAAAGAAATCATCTGGACTTAAAACAAGAAAGTTAATTCTGGTAAATGCAGAAATTGCATTATTCTTTAATCCATAAATAAGTATAGCAAAAAAACATTAGAATCAATCATGTTCGTAGTGTCTATTTTTCAAATTATATCAAATATTCATTTATCTCAAACATGTTGCCGTCAAACGACAATCTTTGAAATAATAAAAACATTTGAATTCAGGATGAATGCACAGCTTAATGCAGTTAAGGCATAAAACAGTAAACAACTGTAAATCTCAGCAACAGGATGAGACTTCCAGCAAGGTAGATTTGCATATCACAATACAAAAGAATTCCATCTTTCCAGAGTTGGATGCAAAACAGCCATTAGTTTCCTTCTTAGCATGAATCGAGTCACAATTAATGAAGAAAAGCCACAGAGACCATTAAAAGATCTGTCAGTCCGACAGGTGAGTTATCAGAAACACTCCACTGAGTCATATCATATAAAGACGGAACTTATCACAGCAATGAGAGTAGGAAGTGCCGGAAGATGAGAAGCGCTAGAAAAAGGCCACAAGTTGGTGTCTGGAATGAAAACCAATAACCGAAACATCACAACAGAGTTCTGGAGGTTGTGACATACCGCTGGTTTCCCTTTCTACTTTTCTTCTTCAGAAATACTTCAGAACTGAACCACACCTTCCTAATAACTAAAGGGCAAATGTGATCGCACGAGAACTGTGCTTCTGGGTCAAAGCAGGTTCTCAAATAGCGAGAACAACACTTCTCTTCCCATCAACAGAAATTTGACACTTCACCCAGAATAAATAGTAGGTAAAATGACATTTCTGAGGTTTAGTACAGTAAGGAAGGTACAACATGTTCTGAAGGGTTTGTACTGGTTTAGTTAGCTACTAAATGTTTCACTGACTCAACGCTTAATTCATGTCTTCAATAAAAAAAAAATTAATCGCATGGTAAATGAAAAATTGTTTAAATACATACAAAAAAAGCAGCAAAAGTTACATTTTAGTTTTTAATATTTGTTTCAACATGAAAACTTACTTTTTCCTCCCAGTTCTTTGCACAATTATTGTAATTCGCAATCCCGTTGGCAGCCTGACAAAGTGACACGACTGCTTAATTGTGGACTTCACGCAGTCGCAATGTACTTTTAACAGAGCCAGAAAATTATTTGTGACTTAATTGCTTTAAATGGTGCATTGCAAAAAAAAAGTTTTTATATGTCATTGTAAAAATAGCTCTTCACAAAAGGCTTTGAAACTGAATTATGGAAATAAACACAAGTTGACTATCACAACGCTTGTGTCAAAGGCAAACAACAGCTGCACTAAAATAGGTTTACACAAAAACTGTCTTTTTTCAGCAATTTATTTCTGCCAGTTCCCTAAATAGAATTAAATCAAAATAATTGAATTAGCTTTTTTTATGTTTTTTTTTCTTTTCCCCACAATAAAGAAAAAAAAGCCTCAATATGAACTGTTTTGTAAAGTGGCAATGTACCATATCTTTAATCACACTGTTTATTACATTCAATTTACACATAGTTTTGTGGTTCTGAATTAGTTTTTCAACTAGATTTCAACTTGTTAGTTATACGAGTTTGACTTTAGGTCATTGAAGGACAAAACTGTTGCTTGAGTTTCAATTGACACAAATCAGTTTATCAACACGTTAACCCGCAGGTTTAATT
Source organism: Paedocypris sp. Pulau Singkep (assembly GCA_017309775.1). Taxonomy (NCBI): domain Eukaryota; kingdom Metazoa; phylum Chordata; class Actinopteri; order Cypriniformes; genus Paedocypris; species Paedocypris sp. Pulau Singkep. The sequence continues at coordinate 6,163,554 of MU204432.1, forward strand.
TCCAGTGAAGCTTCTATTTTAACCAGACCCTGTTATTAGAAAAGACTTGAGAGTTGAGATGAAGTGGAGGTGGAGTGTTACATGCAAAAGCACCACGTGACTAAAGGTGAGAAACCTTTTCTGAGAAGTTTGTTCGGAAAAGTTTTGTGAAATAACGTTCACGTCGGTACATTAAACACTAAAGCAACAACTTTGCAATCGATTTCGCTTGTGCCGTCTTTAAAAGGAACAGACGACGAGTGATGGAAACATTCAGTAACCATTTCTGTAGGTTCACGCAATTCACAGTGATGCGTGTAGAGTTCTCGCGTCATTTCCTGAAAGTCTAAAAATAAAAAAAGCACGTCTCATGAGTCTATCAGCACAAGTTTGGAAGCACGGTTCCTTCTGCTGATGCTTTAACCGCAGGAAGATGTTTAAACAACAGGAAGGCAGGAAGCAAAAGTGGGTAGATTTTGTCAGGTGAATCTGAATTTCCTCCCACCTGCTTCGGTTTCCAGGACCCCTGTGTGACCCAGCCTGCGGCTTTACCGGCAGACGTGAGGAAGTGGAATATCTGAGTCAGATCTCACCCCTCACCTGTCAGAGCCAGAGGGCTGGAGGAAACCAGGACACTGGACAGCAATGCATTGTGGTACAGCGAGAAGCCTCAGGGTTTCAAGAATCATGAGAGATAGAGGGAAAGGATGAAAAGTGGAAGTCAAATGACGCTGTTGTGATTCACCCGAAGAGCGTCAGTGCCACGTGTCCAGCTCGAAAAGTCGCTAAAAATACTAGGAGACGCAGAATCGTGTCCTATGCACAAGATGTTTGCTGTTTAATATAATATATTTTGGTTTCACCTTTTTTTTAAATATATGGATTACACACATGAAGGTCATTTGGGAAAAATAACTGCATCAAGATTAAATAACCTGTGTACTAATAATTGATTTCTTGATTGATCTAGAAAGGACAATAGAATGGATCTAGAATTCTATAAAATAAGAACTTCGCAGTGCCACGGTAGGTCATTTGAGGACAAAGCAGTTCCTCAAAGCCTGTTAGAGTTTCATCTTACGCAAATCATTGTGTTGAATAGCAACTGGTTTGATTTTGGTTTCTTCCATTTTATTAAGACCCCAATAATACATAAAAGACCATGTCATTACAAATCCCACGTTTGCAAATGACTTAAAATACTGGCTGCTTATTGAGGAAGAAAGAATAAGAAAAAAGGTGTTAAAAACATAAAAACTTAAGGACAAACGTCCCCCTTAAAAACTGCTTTAAAAGTCCTTCAAAAGTGCTTTTAAACGGAGCAAAAAACATTATTTGCTCTGCTTAAAAGCTTTATCCACGTCACATATCCACTAACGGTAACCACACATACAACTTTTATATGCAATAACAATATGGGGTAATATGTGCAATAACGTTCTTCCTCCATTCACACAAATACTTTATATTCACCTTCCTGTGCAATACAGCTCCATCTCTATCCAAGACGAAATATTTATACTATATCTGATACTTTCTAATTTATTCCGTTACTTTCTATTTTGTTCTATTTTTTAATTTTCTTTCATTTGAATTTATGGTCTCACCACTCCAAGGCTGCTACAATTTCGTTGTACTATGTATAATGACAAGAAAGGCTTCTGATTATGATTTATTATTAAAAGACTTTTAAAACAATTACTATTTCTAGGGGGGGGGGGCTAATAATTGATCTCCACTGCATAAATAACTAAATAAATATATATACACACATATATATATATTTTTTATATATATATGATAAATACGGTATATATAATCACTTCTTAGAATCTTTATTAGGATATATATATATATATATATATATATATATATATATATATATATATATATATATATATATATATATATATATATATATATATATATATATATATATATATATATATATATATATATATATATACGTATATATATATCCATCTTAGGAATATTTTTTTCATGACACGCAAGACCTCTGAAGCACTTACTGAGGTCGAGGACGTCGTCGTTTTTTATGAGGTCCTCTGGTCGTGTGAGAGGAAGCTGTGTCTCTGGTTCTCCCTGCAGCTGCAGAGACAGCGAGCGGAGCAGGAAGAACACACGGATTGCCTGCAGAAGCAAACCAAGGAATAAGAACCACCTTAACATAAGTACATATAATATACTAGGTGCATGTTGGTGAAGACGAGGCCTAGCAGGAAATAGCGAGACTCTAACCTTCAATGTCTGGGTGGCAGGTCCAACTGTTTACTGCTGGACCACAACTCACAAGGCCAAGCCCAATTGTACCGATAACAAGTCTTCAAACCAGCATAGAGCGATATTCTATGCATTTTGAAACAGTTGTCCAGAAAACCGCTTCATACCTGAATGCTTACTATAAAATTGCCACATCACACATAACTACCGAGGAAGCAGCTATTAAGCCCCCAGGCTGCTTCTGGGAAAAGGTATTTTTGATTTTTCAAGTACCACTACATCAAGTACAGTACATTATGATACATTAAACAAATGATCACGATACATCCCTTAGCTAATGCGGTAAAAATGTATATCTCATCTCATCTTATATGCCGTATATACATCAACCACTAACCTTGCGTGTTCTCTCCACGTCTCCGCAGGGTAACCGCTTCACAAAGTCAATCCCAGTGAGGGGGGTCCCGGTGGGGGGAAGCAAAATTGAAGCGTCCATCATGAGATATTCCACGTTTAACGGTTTACTCTACATCAAGGGCGGAAACAGAGGGAAACCAAATGATTCAGTCTGAAAGAACATTCGCTACATGCTACGGAATCAGTGACGGAACAGAGGAATTGTCAATGGTAGCAAACGTTTTAGCTGAGTTTAAACCCAAATTATGCATCAATTTAGATTTGGATTAACACAATGCACACAACAAGATGGTAGAAAAATAAAGATATAAAAAATATTTATAATGGATTTATATTTTGACTTACAAAATTAATTTGTTCTGAATGTGATAATTTGTTCTGAAAGCCGTTTTGTATGTAGGAACGCATTTTATACGCATTAACGTATACACTATGTTCCAAGCGGCCTGTAGAATCAGACATTAATTTTGTATAAATTATAAAAATAATAACCGTAATAAAAAGCACGTTACATAACAGCTACATCCAGTCGGAGCACGAAGTCGTCCCGTCCAATGCATTTTTTGTTTATTTGATGTGTGTGAATTTCTAAACTGTTATTTTACACGTCTGGACTCTCCTGCGTTTCATGCAAAACTAGTCTCCCTGCATGCTAGCTGTAAAAAAAAAGACTTATCTAATCACGTCGCTTGAGCATTTGTATCTTGAAACTATTCTGTAGCTTTAGACAATATTTTTTTAAAGACAAGCTTGAAAGCTTCGTTAGTAGAGACATTCGTAAGTTGAGGCATCACTGCATTTTTCCCCACTTAAACGGTTTTCTTCCATTCTATAAAGACCAACAAGTTTTCCAGTATAGAGGCACGCAAGGTGGTTTCTGGATAATGCCATGCGGAAGCATCCAGTAATATTTTTAGTAATCAATTTTTTTGTTGTCAAAAGTTTGGCAACAAAACAAAAAAAAATGTGCATGCTGAAGGATTGGCTCCAAATGAATATTCCATGAACGCTGATGCACTAGATATTGTTGCTGACGAAACATGAGACACTTATTCCCAGTTAGCCTATGTAATCATAAAATAAACAGCTAGATGTTTTAAGCAGACGTTAAAAGACACATGACATTAGTCACCACAATGCTTTGGCTGACTGGTGGTAGGTTTCCTCTCCACTCAACCACAGGATGTGTTGTGCAAAGAAATACTGAGTGAGCGAGGTGTAGCGTACCATCATGCTCCTGAACTCGTCCTCAAACATGTCCAGAAAGATCTCCTCGCCCTGCAAGGCACAGGCATGTTGGAATCAAGAAAAGAAATGAGCGTGGACAGATGTTCATACGGGCTCAAACTACCAGCTACAAATAACTTTCTTAAGAGAAAAGTTCCAATTCTCCAGAGCAAAAAAATTGACTTTACCAAATGAAAACATTTTAATTTGAATGAAATCATTACTTCCCATTCCTTTGGAAACCTTCCACTAATTCGTATTTCCCGTTCGGCCAGTTTCTTGGAATTGCTGATTTATCAAATGAGTTACTAGGTTTTTCCGTAGCAACCTAGAACAAAATGTTCTCACACAAACCAGGATAGCATCAGTAGGAATGCTCATCTACATTGTGAGGAAACGGCTTCACGAAACTACAGCTCATCAGAAAAAAAGTTACACAAAGAAGAAAAATTGAGACAGGAGCTTCAAAAGCCAGAAAAACTAGCCACTAAGATGACGGACTTGTTTAAGCAGGAAGTTTATAGTGTTTCCCCTTAAATCAAAGCAGCAGCTCATGAGGAGGCATGCAGGGAACTAGGGAGAATTCTAAATAAAAGGACATGTACAGTCAAAGTCACGGAAGTTGAGTTCTAAGAAACTTCCATTCTGTCAGAACACATTTCAGGCTATAGAAAACTTTCCCCTAAAATGCCTTTCAATCCATAAATCCTCTTCTCATAATCTTTAAAAAATTCTACACAACACAGGGTGTGACCACCAGCTCTGGCTGTTTAGTGAGAGTTGGACTCGAATCCCTACTGTACCAGAACTGAAGAGTCCTTGAGCAAAACACTGAACCTGATCTTCTCAGTCTCTTCCTTTCTTTGGGAAAAAAAAATCTGCCTAATCAAAGTGAAAGTAATAAAAGTCAAGCTGCTAAAACGAAAGACGACAGAGTGAAACTGAAAGAAAATTATAGGCAAGAAATATAAAAAGAGCCATGAAAATCATAACTGTTTGCGTTTTATCTTGAACGGCGTTCAGATACGCTTATTGCAAATTATTCACCAACTTACCTTATAGAACTGCCTTAATAAATGAAGACTTTCTTCTCGTGCACCCTAAACAAACAAATAAACAAAAAAAAAAAAACCAGATGAACCCTTAGTTGATTGAGTTTGATAAATAGCAGAGCATTCTAGCACAAATTGGGGAAATAAGTAACTGGTATAAAAATTGCCCAAATGTTCCAAAAGCAATTGGGAAATGTAGTGAGGACACACTGTTCCCAAAACTCAAACCTTACACAATAAACAAAATTAATGAGGTAATATGTAAGAGAACGTAAACGAATCACTTAATGCTGGACTTTTTTTTAACATATTGTGAAAAAACAAATGCAAAGGTTGCCACAGCCGTTATGTGCATGACTGGCAGGAAGAGAAAAAGAACATCACTAATGCATTAGTAAGCCATGTGATTCAGAATAAGTGAACTTGACATGTCATGTGTGTATAAAATAGTTCCTTCCCATCTCTTGAGACACTGACTCAATTTCAATCAGACAAATCCAATCAGAACGTCCCATTCAGATCACGTGCTTCTAACATTCCAGTCAGACTTCATCAGACTTCCCAGAGATCGAGAGCAATGGTTTCTGGGAAGTAGCGTCATTTTAGTAGTTATAATTGGTCTTGTGAGTTCACATGACAACAGAGAGTTAATTCAAAGTGCCACCTTAATGATGCGGCGTTCAGTACTACATGACTGTGCCGATTTTAATTTTGGAGAAGAGAAGGTGCGTTTCCTGTACTGTACCTCCAAACAAGCCAAGTGGACGTCTTTGATGATGCACTGAGAGCCGGAGAGCACAGACTGCTTCAGAAGCAAACAGCTCAACTCCAGGGTGGCAAGACGCACCTTCCCATCTGGAAAACACACACACACACACACACTAAATAAGTGACAAGAACGTGACACACATGTAAAGTAGTTGAGTAAATGGACTTTGCCACTTGAGAATTTTGGTCAGTTTGTACTACAAGTACTACGGAGTATTAAAATTATAAGCAACTTTTACTCTCTACGTGACTACATTTTTGATTGAGTTTCTGTACTCGTTACTCCACAACAATTGAATAGACACGTTACTCGTTACATTGCGACTGTGCGTGGCAAGTCGGAAGTTTTTCTACCAGTTCAGTTTTTCTACCGTGGTTAATTTCTTGGGTGGACGAGGCAATGTCACCATCTGCGGGATGCTGAAGGTACTGGATGCTATTTATAGTTTAATACATTTGAATTTGACTGAGATTGACTTTTCATTCTTTTTTATCCGATTTGTTTTCGCATTTTGAAACATTGAGGTGATATGTTTTGTTTTTCGATATAGAAATGAAATTTAAGTAAAGAGTTTCTTGTTTTTCACATTTCTAAATTCAGTACAGGTAAAATACTTAAGCCCTTTAAAAATAATTGGCATACAACTTTACTCAAGTCTTCTTGGAATTGGTGACTTGTCATTTATAAAAAGGTAATTTTTACAATAGTTATCCGTACTTTTTTTCAAGCAAAGTTTTCAGGTACTCTTTATGCAACATTCCAAAGAAAACTGGCCAAACACAAAAGCCACACTAATCCAACTGAAGGATTGCGTTTGGCTTTGGGCTCTGGCACCGTCCTTATGCAAACTGAAATGAAAAATTACAGCAAAACAACTCCTCAACTCGATCACATCAGAATTCCCCTAAAACCTCTGTTCTACATTTGGATCTAGGCTCCATGATTAATATAGTGAGAATGACAAGTAAAACACAAAAAAAAAACCATGTTCAAGTTCAACTTCAAGTTTATTTATATAGCGCTTTTCTTAGTTCCAGACTAACGCAAAGTCGCAATGCGGAATTAGGGTAAAAAAAAAAATAGTCAGTGGGTTCAAAAAATGTTCATTTGGGTTCCAAAATTAGGAAAAAGAGTCAGTTAAAAAAAGAAAAATGTCCATTATTCATTAGTGTTCAAGCTGGATTGCGACAGTGGCTAGGAAAAAAAAACCTAATCTCTGATGCTAGTCTCCTTTGGCATGCTAACATTACAAAGTCACTGTTTAGCAACAGGGCAACTAAGATCTCAGTTCGGAAGTGATGATTGGTTCAATATTGAGTGTTTATGACATGGAATAATTTGTTAAATCTAGACTGGGAAAGAAAGTGCTTACCATTGTAGGTACTCATTTTACAATTCCATTGGCACTTTATTCCTGAATTTTGAATTATTGAATTTTAACTGAATATACTTATAAAACGACAATATGTTATGTCCTTTCAAGTGGAGAACTTTTGATTGGTTGCCAGTATAACATGAAATACGTATCTCCCAAATAAAACCATGAAATAAAACCGAACTAGATCCAACTCTGACTGACGCTCACGCCAATCACACTGGAGTTCATCCTGGGCTTCCAAAAAAAGCGTTCTACTTTCTAAAAGTTCTTGTAGCATTTCGTTTGAAGTTCTGTTAAAAGCAAAAGCACAGGTGTGTGTGTGTGTACCTGGCTGAGCGGCCTGACTCATGATCCGTATGGCTCGCTCCACCAGCACGTGGCTGTAAGAGCTGCGTTCTTCACTCGGCACAGGAAGCTGGATCTTCTCCAGAAGCTCTGGGTTGATCCCTGCAGAAACATCCAAGTAAAATGCTGACCATTTACTTTTAAAGTTTGATTTTTACACAAAAACATTTTTTTTCCACATATGCTTTTTCTTTGTTTTTGTTGCTTGTGCGTGCAAATAAAGTCGCTTGTGGAAATGTTAGCGATGCTTAAACTTCACAGTTACATTGGTTAAAAAAAGTGCATTTATTGAGTAAATACCAAATGTGACTCCAATTATACTGTAAAAACAAAACATTAACTCCTACGAGAAGCTCTCAGCGTTAAGCTTTCACTTGGCATGACAGTGTAGGGTGGTCGAGTACCTTTGCTGTGAGAGACGGCGTATAACAGACAAAGGACAAACAGAGCCTGGTAATCCTCCGTGTCACAGTCGAGCGCGTTATAAAACATGTCCAGGAAAGGTCTGTGGCAACAGACAAAACACAATTGTTCAGCAGACATACTGGAAACGGTTGCGCAACAGTACAATGTGTGGCATTGACATGCCGTAATGTTTGTCTACTGTAAATGCCAGAGGATTTGACTTTAGTGTAAGGATTCAGACAAACTGATGTCTAGAAATGTCAATAGTCACGTTTTAGAAAACTGGCTGTCTCACCGTTTAAAAACACGTCAAAGAGAATAAAACATCCGCATAGATTTGAATATTTGTCTACGATGCAGAAATATCACTTTAAATTAAATTTTGGGAAGTATTGTCTCGCATACCATACTCGCACCACTATGTACGTACTGATTTTTCTCAAAAAAATCTCTAAATTATTTTGAAGTGTGAGATGTGTTTATGCATGAACGTGCCTGACAAATACAATGACTATGTCATGGGAATTTAAATACACATGAATTTGAATTTCCTAGATTAGTGCAGCTCAGTCTGACTATTTCTACGCAAACAGTTTAGTTATTTTATGCATTGATGCGTCTATCTTTTAAACGGATAATCAAGCCAAAGCTAAACGCTCATTAAAATTTTGCTTTCGATATCTGACTGTAAAAAAAATAAAAAAATGTGTGTCTCTGATGAGTAAAGAAAGACAATTGTGGCACATTTTCCAGTATATCCGGTCTAGATAAAAAAAAAAAAATCCACCACTGGATTCTGTATTATAATTAATGACTCTTAATTGTATGTTTTTTTTGTCCACATTACACATCACTTCTGCATCTACCTGCTCTTCTGGGCTTCAGCTTGTGCGGCAGCGGCGCTCTTCTCCTCGTCTGTTGTGTTTTGTTCAGCTAATGTGGAAACGTCAGAGATTCTGCATTTCTCCATCACCACCATCTCGATTTCTGCAAAACACATTCACACGTGCAGCCCCTTTGACAAGCACTACATCAACACCCGGCACAAATCCAAAACCTAAAGGAACTAAAGCGGAATTCAATCATTTTATCTCTATGTACCGATAATCTATCAGTGTAAAAAAAAAAACTATGACAAGATATTGTAACTGAATTACATATTAAAATTGTCAATTATCTGACTGGCGCAATGCATTACCATATTTTCGACAGCTTCCTGCTTTGCTCAAACGCATCACCTTTGGTGTTGCTGACACTCATTTCATGTCGGAGCTACGGGAATTATACAACTAAAAGTAATAGTTATACGACGTATAATATAAAACAGAAGATTATTACTGTAATCTGTTAATGTATAATCAAACGAATATATAATCTAGAAAAATTCCAGGTTTATTTCTCGGTAACAGTACGTAACAGTTCAATGGTCAAGAGGAAGAATCCAGAAGAACGGCAGACGAAATCCATTTAATTTTTTACAACAAGACTATAAACTAAAAATAATAATGGAAACTATTTGGCATTTCTCTGGCCTTCAAAAGTGTGTCATGATAAACTCCAGCACGAAGACTCATGGAGAATCATTCTCTTCTGATTATTTATGTCAGGACCATGCGAGAGGGAAGGTGGAGACGAGGACACGGGGATGAGAGGTGAGACGAGGAGCACAGCATGAATGTGGACCAAAGTGACTGAGGCCAAATACACAGATGATGTGAAAGTTCAGCGTGAGTGGAGTGCTCTCACAACCGCTTCCCCGAATACTGTCGTTTCATTACAAATATAGAAATCCAAAACCAGGCACTAAAAAAAGCTTCTGATAAGATAAAAGATATGGTCATGCTAAAAAATTGTTCTATATTTTCCAGTAATTTTTGTTGTTGTAGTTATTAAGATCAGACCTGCACTAGCTTGTAACATTAGCTAAAACAGCTTCTAGGTAGACAGTTTTGAGAGCAGAGCCACGGCTGAAGAGTATAGAAGATCAAGGACTGCCCGGGACAAAAAAATATATATTTTTTTTATAAAATTGCCATTAGTAAATGGTCAAACGGGAAATGTATTGCTAAAGAAAATGTATAACAATATGAATTCAGTAAGAATAAGAAATAACAATTTCATGTTGGAACTATTGTGTTAATACTAGCAATATATATATATATATATATATATATATATACCAAACCATATCAAATGTATTTAATAATTATTATCAAATAATGAACATACAAAATATTAATTGTATATTATTATTAACATACATTTTAAAATATTAGGGGGCATTATTGAGTCATCTTACTGAATTTGCATTATTTTGTAAACATTGTTATCTTTTTTTTTTTTTTAAGTTAAATTGTGTGGGCAATTAGGACAATTTTTTCAAGTAAAACTTTAATATTGCCGAGTGATTTGATTAACACCACTACTTTTGTCATTATTATTTGTGACCAATCTGCTTCTTAGTCTTTGATTGGCTGAGCAGAAAGGGGCAGTCCTTGCACTACCACAATCAAGGGTAAATCAGTCATGATGGGACATTCATCTAGTGCCACTCACCTTCCTTGTGCCCACTCGTCCTGCTAGCTTTTGAGCTTGCCTCTGTACCTTTAGCCTTTTCTTCATCAGGTCCTTCTTCTGATCCTCGCTCCTCATCCTCTTCTTCACCCACGTTCTTGTAATTGGGTCTTTTCTGGGTTCTTTTCCTACCACGATGACGACTCATCTCCAAAGACCGTTCCAGACTTTCCGGAGGCTTGGTGAAACGCCGAACACCAGCACTGCTCTGAAAAGACAAGGCGAATTATGGTGGGTTTTGTTCTTAAAATGCCTCGGACAAACCACAAAAGGTGCGACAAACAGGGCAGTTGTCGTCAAGACTTACAAGCAAAAGGTTGCAGGTTCAAATCTATTTCTTCACGGTGGGATGATGAAGAGTTTCACTTCACTTCGGAAGTTCAGCTTCATTTATTATATTTTATGTATTATGTATATATTTGAAGAGATGGAAGCTTTGCATTGGCACTCCATAGCTTCATCGCAGTTAATAGTTACACTGTTGGCAAACTACTATAAATATATAATCTATTCCATACAATAAAAAATGTTTTGTTTTATTAAAGTAAAAGTGAGGTGATGGCAATATGGCCACTATGCAAAGTGAAATGAACACTCAGTAACCCGGAGCAGTGGGCAGCTAAGCCTGGCCCCGGCTTCAAATATCAAGTTACCAAAGTTTGCCAAACGACTCAAAAATATGTTTTACATTTACATCTTCTTAAAGTATTTTGTTTTGTATTACGTTATAGCTATGTGTGCATAGTGCAATAAAAAAAAAAGAATCAAAGTCGTTAAAATTAAACAACATAAACAAATAATACTTAATGAACAAACATTGCATATTATTTATTTATTCAATTATAATGATCAATTTACTGTATATATTTAAAAAGGAACTACATTTATTTCCGCTATATTGCTGTCAATCTCCAAACAAAAGAAATTCAAACATGAATTATGTGGAAAAATCACTTGCTTCTCGGTCCTGCCACCACACGCTCACACAAAAAAACTAACTTGACTAAACTAAAATTGACAGCAGCTTTCAAAAATGTCAAAACTGAGGCCTGAAGAAAAAAAAACAGTTAAGGAACGAGCCTCATGTTTCTCAGAAACAAAAACTGTGCAGACAGGAAACAGCTGTCAAATAGGCAAGGACACTTCTGGTAAACACTGTATCTGTGAGAACAAAGAATCAAAACAAAAAAATTAAAACGCTGAAAATAAATGGATATATAAAAAAAATCAACTTTATGCTGAAGGACACATGGATCTCCAGCCTCATCCTACACCACGGTACAACACATAACTACTTCCAGTCTGTTGCGGTGAAACCATAGAAGTCGGTTCTTAGAATCCGCAGTGGTTCTATGAAAAGCAGACCATGTGAGATCGAGCTCGCCGGATGCTCATGGTGTTCACTTAATCATCTGAAGCTGGGAGCAGTGTCAGTGATGACTGAGATGGACTACAGAAAGCGGAGGATTACCTGTGGCCACAGATCTAATGAGACCAGTCTATTTGCAATGCAGTGTAAACGATTTACTGGAAAGCCCTGATGTGATAAGAAAAGCAGTGAAAGTCAAGACGCTTCTTGTCAAGATGAGCAGATAAGATAAATCAGAAAGCTATCGTAACATAGAACATTTCGTCAGTACCAATGTCGGATGGTGGTGAATTGCTAAATGTGCGGTCGTCTGATGTTACTTTCGACAGACCACGCCCACCAGGAAAATTCCCTTTTAACCAATCATAATGACAATACAGTAGTGCTGCACACAACCACATCATGGACCACTAAACAAATGCTAATAAATGATGAATTTAGATATAAACTTGCATAAAAACGCTGTGTTAAAATGTGTTTAAAAGTTAGTTATAATTTGCAGCAACAATACTCAGGATTGTAATAATCCCAGCAATAATCTCATATATATATATATATATATATATATATATATATATATATATATATATATATATATATATATA
>MU204432.1:6176014-6222551 GCA_017309775.1 Paedocypris sp. Pulau Singkep
ATATATATATATATATATATATATATATATATATATATATATATACATACAATATATATGTGTGTGTGTAGGTGAATGCGTTCAAAAAAGGGCTTCAAAAGAGAAAAATGATTAAAAAATGTTTGCTGTCAAAGTTTCAAACTCTTAAGTTGTCTGGAAAAAAAAAAAAAAAAAAAACCAACTCAGATTTATTTAAGTTTAAAATTTGTTGTAATTAAATTGGATTGAATTGAAGCAAATTCAAACAAATCAAACAAAGAAGCAAATCTAGAAACATGGAGAGACACGTATGCAAAAGTACATGTCAGCGGGCATCAGGTGCCCAGTAGCAGACAATACTTGCAAACATCTGGGTCGTGCACAGCGTGTTGTCTGTAAATCACACAGGGAGAAAAGAGAAGAAACAGTACAGAGCCACCGTACTTCCTGTTATCACTGCAGCTACCTGCAAGTAATCTAGATCCTGAACCAGATTTACCACTGGTTTACTTATTGGCACCGCTGTTCTGTCCCTTCAGAGTTTGTTCTGTACCCGTGGCTTGTGGTTAAGAGAAGTCACGTGACACATGTAAAGATTTCAGAGGCTTCCTGGTAGCGCACAGGTACATCTGTGATGCTTCTGTTCAAACAGGCCTTACGGGAAAAAGAAAGTAGGTTAAAGACAATGTGGTGATGTTGTAAGACCAACCACTTTACATCAGAGCACTGAAACTAAAACCTCTTACATAAAGACTCCTGTGTATCTTCTGCTCAATATCTTCAAAATAAAAGAGCCCAAGGATAGGATTTCTTTGTAGCAAGTTTGATTCGATTGAAGCAGGTCATGCTTTAGTCTTGAATAAATACTTTTAACGTCACAAATTAAATTGTGAAGATGCAGGTTCAAATCCACCTACAGCTGGTTCTACATATAAAAGTGTCCTTGGGCAAGACACTGAACCCCACGGCTTAGGCTGCCCACTGCTCCGGGTTAGTGTGTGTTCACTTCACTGTGTGTATGTGCACTTCACTTGGATGGGAAAAATGCAGAGCACCAATTCAGTTTGGTCCCCAGTGGCCATATTGGCTTCACCTCACTTTCACTTTCACTAAAACAAATGAATCAATCAACAAACCAATAAAAAAAAAATATGTAAAAAAATTACCTAACTTAAAAAACATTACATAAAGCCACAGCTGATTTGACAACAAAATAAACATGCACATTTACTTCACATTTGAGCAAAAATAAACGACTTGTGATACAAAGTATTTAGCGCTTTTCTTTTATAGCATAAAATTCAAAATTACAGTGAGTTCATAAGAAATATTGATACGTTACAATTCATTTGTATTACAAACATTATAAATAATCTTAAATGTAATAAAAAAAACTTGTGAATGGTCTGAAAAAAATGTAGATTATTTATCCTAATTATGATTATAATTATGTTATAATTAATCGTTTCTCTAAAATTATATATACTGTATATATATATACACAAACACACACACACTACAAAAATTATATAATATATAATTATACCACCATGGCGTTTTGTTAGAGGTTTTACGGCATATAGATATGTATAAAATACTCACATATACTGTACTCACTTATACACACACACACACACACACACACACAGACGTCCAGTAAAAGCGCTGCAGGGACTGTGCCGAGGACTGATGGTTTGGGGAAGCTGGAGTTAAAAGCGTCTCTGCGTTTCTCATAAAAGAGTTTAGCAGTGCGGCGTGTTGTTACGTGTGAAAGGTGACACAGTGACACACACCACAGAGAGGGGCAGTGGACGGGAAAGAGGAAATCATTCTGAAAAGATTAAAGTAACTGAGAAGAGACACGGTTTCCCTTAAAAGCTAAATGAAAATGACACAACAGCGCTGACGAGTGGGGCACAAAGGTGGCAAAGTTGGCGCTTGTATTGTGTACATTTGCATGTGCGATCAACAGACACACACCAACAGCAGCACAAATATCTCACATCCACCTACGCAAAGTCTCGGTATCTGAACTTCAAAGTCGCCCATTAGCTGTGCCCTCGTCTCCCACTCCAGCGCGGGTAAATACCCCCACCAGGGCAAAAAAACCCCACCACAGCCTGAAGCAGGATTCACAACAACCTGTTTTGTAAGTCTTGAGTGTGTTAAATCACAGACATGGTGGATCTTTAACCTAGACTCTGTGACGAGTAAACGTCGTACAAAATGTGAAGAATGCTGTTCTGGATTGACGCTTCTTGTGAAATCGTGTAACCTGGTGTTATTAACCAGCCAGCATGACACACTTCTAGTGAATTAAATGAATGTACAGCGTGCCCGCGATGACGTGACTGCTACTGTAGCGTTACAATATCAAACACAAGCTGTTATCTATCGGCAGACACATCTGGAGAGGTGTGGGTTTTGTTTCGGAAGAAAAGAAAAAAAATACACATAATGGATGAGGCTTGACAAATATCAAATTGCGCTAATGGCCTTTTTCCACACACTTCGTGATAATATGACTGTGACATTATGAAATAAAATAAAATTTTAATACAAAAAATTAAATTACTAGATAAGTATCCACTATGATTAAACAAAACATTTAAAATGGATAATTTCCCCTAATTCACCACTGAGATTCATTGAATTGAAATGATAAACCTTTAATTGTCCCACAGTCGGGGAACTGGTTATATATTAGCAGGAGAGCTGCACAATTCTGGATAAAATGAGAAATTACAATTTTTTTTTGGCTTGTAATTTAAAAAAAAAAAAAAAAGAAATCACAATTCTCTAATTAAAAAAATGTAAACCTGAATATCAGGCTGTCAAACAGCAAAAGAATTACACTTATTACTCTTCGCTTTAAATGTAAATAAATGTAAGTAAAAATAATGTAAAATAACGTAAAATTATGTCAAGAAAAAATCTTTTGTAACCTTTATTATATCTGCAAAATCCTTCCACCGATTTAAGTTTTAGGACCAGCCAAGGTGGACGGCGACGGCAGAGATCTGCTTTGCAAAGGGTCGGCTTTTGACCAATCAGAGCACAGAGTCATAACAGTCCCAAAACAATATGTACTCAAGCAGATGAGATTTGCACTCAAGGGTGAAGATACATGCGCGGCACAAAACGTGCCGAGCTCGCTCCACATGAGCCCATTGACGGAAACGCATGCGTGTTATTTCGAGGTCAGACGGGTTTGGCTGAATCGTATAAATGCTGGATTAAGAGAGCGAGGGGAGATTGCAATCTTTTAACAATTACGTGTGCAGTGTGTTTTTAACAAGCCCTTTTTTGTATTTTTTTACACTTTTTATTATAATTTCCAAGCAAGTAAACCGTATTTAACATGCTATCTTTCAGCCACTTACTGAACTCTTGTGGGCGCTTTGCTCCGTCTGCAGTGTGAAGACAGACAAGTCTCCGTTCAGAATGACGTCAGCCAGCACGTGAACCAGCGGCTGGTAGTGGATGATGAGGAACACCTGGAGACATTGGCACGTTATTACCTCATCCGCGCCACGTCTGCAAACGCATGGGTACCTGTGACAGCAGATAGAGGGACACCTGCGGGTTGATCTTGCGTTCTTCTGTCTGGAAAGAAAGACAAAAAATATATCAATTCAATTCAATTTTTATTGTTTGGTCAAAACTCACAAGTAGACATTACATCTGCAAACAATTTGACGTGAAATGTACCAACAACAAAATAGTTGCTTATTCTCTTACATAATTATGTACTTCTATAAAACAAGTACATCATTTAAATTCATCACCAAGTTAATTCCATAAGTTTACATCAACAACTAAAACCTCATTTTTTACATTTGTTCTTACTTTAACATGTTCGAAGAGGTATTGACCAACTTTTAACTCTTAACACGTATACTTTTTGGAATTTTATCTATAAAGCAGCGAGAATTAATGGAAAAACAATGACGTAACAGGAACTACTAATGCCGTAACATCTTTTCTGGAATTGCTACATTTTCATACGAACCCAAATGATTTACATGCAGTATTTTTTTTTTCCACACTTGCACAATTTTCAAACGGAAAAATCCATTTTGCATTTGCAATTGACTTTGGCGCAAGTGGATAAGAAAATATCATAAAATAAACATAGAATAAACATTCTTTACAGTAATTCAGCAGATGGTCATAACAAGTAAGATTAAGTAACTAATAAACACACACACACACACACACACACACAAAACGAAATAAATGAACATGTTTATTGCAGTACATTCTGTAAAATTTACATTTTTTCATGCTTTTTGTCACATGATCTTATTTGTAACGTTTATTCATTCTTAAATTATATACATATTATTTCAGAATGAATAAGCTTAAAATCCCAAAACCGAAAACACATGGAAAATATTTTATTTTAATTTTAAATAAAATTATTTTATATAATTAACATACACACTAATTATAATATTAGTATTATGAATATAATAAATTATAAATAATTATATAAAATTATAATTGTGTCATAAATGTGTCATATTAATGAAAATATTCTATGTTTAGGTTTAAATAAAATTAGTTTTATTTGTGTTAATACTTTTCGACCTCAGACTTGAAACAGTTCTTTGAAACAGAGTTTGACTCCCTGATCCAGAATGTTCTCAGTAAAGAAAATGACACTGGCATGTTCATGACCTAAATTCTACACATTTCATAGCACAGGACCAAAAAACCTCCACCACGACCATAGCTCACCTGCTCTTGATTGACCAATGAGAAGACATAGAGCGGCAGGAAGAGGCGGTTCAGCAGATGATCGGTCAGCACGTCATTGAGAAACTCGCAGTTGATGATGAGGATGTCGTTGAGATAGTGAAGATGGTCCAGATGTTCAGCTACCAGATCACTCAGCTTCCCTCGGTTCTTGTGTCTGTGCAAAAAGAAAAAAAAAATTCCCGGATTAGTCAGCGTGCATTTAGTGCTCTACACAAACAACAGAAACCAGTGCGTACTCTTCATCCGTCTGGACACACTTGTCCAGCTCGATGACGTGGCTTCCGATGAACCAGACCAAGTTGGAGAAGTATGGAACAGCCGTTTTGTCCCGGATGTAGTGCAGCATGTGCTGGTTGTCCACTGAGCGGTCAAACAAAGAACCAACAAATGTTCATCCTGACGTGGAAAACTATGAGATTACGTCAAACAAATAACGGCAGAAACAGAATTAGGTCTTAAAAAAGCCAAAGAGGTTAGTGGCTTAATAATGTGCGGTCGCAGCTTACGGTTATTTTGAAATTCAGGAGTTAATTTAGAAATAAAGATGCTAGAGAAAGGTTGTTCAAAACACAACAATATAAAAAAAGAAATATAAAGATGATGGGAATCGTCAACGGATTATTTCTGTTAATCATGGCAAATTTTAAAACGTCCTTCGGGCTGACCATCACATCATCGTAACTGAACTGCTTATTATTGCAAATTCTTACTGTATAAGAACAACACGGTCAGTTTCACTTCGCCTTCCCTCTCAGAATCAGATGCTGCTGTGTGATTTCGGGCAGCCTGACAAAGTGTCATGCAGCGTGTCATTTGATCAGCCTCACATTTTGCGCGTGTTCCAGAAATGTCAAACAGCCCCAACGATAAACGAAGCATTATGGGATGGAATATTGTTTTCATCACTTACAATACCGTATTATTTACCATGTTTTAATAATCAAGAGGTTCACTATGCCTTTTATAGGCTATGATAAAAATACTGCATTTACACAAATATAAGCACCACGCGATTATACGTACGTAAGTACCCCTCTGATTTTTCAGGCAGTAAATAACAAACAAAAAATTAATTTTGTTTACATTTTTGGTTTAATTACGATAATTTTCTCTTAAAAATACTATTTTTTTTTCTTTATTTAACAAATCAAAATTGTGACTTGCATCATTTCAATATCATTTCACTTGAATAACATTTAAAAAAGTCTATTAGTGATCCAAACTCCAACTCTCTTATTTCTCAGCCGATCCCAAGAGCCTTTGCACTCCAGTCCGTGCAGGCGCAAAGCAAGAGTGGTTTCTTTATCCGACCGACGCCATTGTCAAAAGGATCGTAGGGAAGGATTATTTTCCCCTGCACAACAAGCAGAGTGTTTTGATTGTATTTGTTCCCTGCTATTGACTCCTTGCATGTGTTCTTCGTTTTTGACTGCTTTTCAAAGCTTTTGGATTTTTGGATTTCAGCCGATAGTCGTTAGCGCTAATTTGCCTGTTGCTCTTTACATGATCTGTTCCAATAATATTTATCTTTTGTTCCAACAGGTTATTTAGCCCCTGCTCCTCACTTGAAATGTGGAAAAATTAGCGCTTATATTTACATACATTTATGCATATTTCAAACTGGCGATTTTAAGCACCCCCACAGTATTTGAGCTGCTAAAGTTGGAAAAAAAGGGTGCTTGTATTAGTGTAAATGCAATAATACATTTAAATGTAATGACTTCCAGCTTCTTACTTAATAAACAAAGCTATATAGATTAAAAACTGAAGCACTGACAGACACGCGCTGAATTAAACTGACTGTCTACATAATGTGTGACTGTAAATATTCTGTGTGCTATACGTGAGAACATTCCATTAAACAAAAGTAAAAAAAAAAAAAAAGTGTGTTCTGGATGACCAACTTACATGACACTGGATTAAGGCACACAGGAGTCACCATAGAGGAAGAGAGAAAGAACAGACAGACGGTTAAACAGGATGAAGGGACGGAATCAATCTTTTCGTGAAACAGTCCCGCCATCTAGTGGTTGGAACTAAACCTGCAGAGAAGCATCTAAACAGCTGGATGATTAGACACATCACACAGCCTCACAAAGCTGCCACAACAAGCACTAAAGTCCAGTCACTTTTGCAAAGTAGTGTGTGCAGTACCAGTAAAGCAATGATTGAGTGTGTAGTACCAGTAAAGCAATGATGGAGTCCAGTTAAATGAACCAAAGCAAAAGACTGCGAGTGGAAGGGAATGCAAGTGCACTTGGAGTCATTAAAGTCATAAAAATGTTTCAATGTCATTACATGTAATTAAATTGCAAATAAACAACTTGAATTTATTAATTTCAATTAATTAATTCAATTTATTAAAAGGAAAATAAACAGAGAAACAGAGCAACTTAGCAATACAAATTCTGAACTTCTCTAACGACGACCAATGAATAAACATTCACTTCACACATCAGACCAATCGACAGCAGGCAAATAAACAAATCCCAGCCTCTCGAGTTAATATTAGGAATAGCTTTAGCTCTAAAACAAAATGTCCATGGGCTTCAGCAAGCGAGCAGAGTCAGGATGAGTGTTACTCACAGCGGCAGCAGGCATGACAGAGCGACCGACGGCAGCAAACCTCTACTCACCTTTATACACATTGAGTGTGATAGTCCTGACCGCGATCCTGACCATGCTCTCTGGGTGGTTGAAAAACTTAATGGCCTCCGTGTACAGGGCAAAATCATTAGTGTGCTAGAAGCATGGGAGACAGAGAGCGAGGCTGTCAGCGTCAGGATTGGCTCAGAGAGAGAGAGAGTGTGAGAGGAGAGCAGACACACTGACCAATAGAGAGCCACAGCACCGAGGACGTTATTAAACCTACAAACACTTACGGTAATTTGTTCTACACTGCTACAAATCCCAAAGGTAAAGAGAAAGACGCCTAAAAATTTTTTAGATACGTGTGTAATTTATTCAGCCGAATTATTCAGCAGAAGCTCCTTTATATATTAACCTAAGAGAGTTTCAAGTCTGTATTAGTGAAATAAAAATGCATTTTAATACAGATATTCTTTTAATAAACCAAATAACATTTGTGAGACGAGCATAAGTATAAAAATTAACCTTTTTGTAAGTTTCAGTATTTACATGTGTGCTCTTAGTTTTTACACTCATCTGGATTCAAGTCTGCCCCATGACTGTAAAGTAAAGTAAAAAGTCTCTTTGTGTGTTTGTGAAGCACAATTAGTGTAGAGTGTGTGTCCATTAGTATTTGCATAACTGTCTATCAGCTCATTTGGTGCATTGGTGTGTGTTGTATACGTTTATATTACATATAGGTTGCATTTGTTTATAATTAAGATAAGGAGACTTTTATTGTCATTGTATATTGTACAACGGTATTTGTTGTATAAATTTAATTGCATGCATGTGAGTGTTTGCACGCGATTATATTTATTTGTGTGTGTGTTTGACATTTGCCTGTGGCTTTTACTCTCTAGTTTGTGTTATTTTATGGCTTGCATAGTTTAATTCAGACAATTAAGCAATTTCAATTGAGCAATTTAATTTGCTCATGAAACATATTTAAAAAGGAATATTTACACATAGTACTTAAATAAGTGTGTGTTCTGTTTGCACCATCTCTCTTTGGGCAAATCCTTCCACACAGGAAACAAGCTCTATTCTCGACACCAAAGATTTGCAGCAGAGGTGCCATAGAATGAAGAGCACACATTAGTTAATAACAGCCATTTACAGTACTCCAATAACTTTCCCCTATACAGAGAAGCCCGGAAACAGCCAAGTTTCTACATTAAAGGAACTGCTGACCTGAACACATCCAAATTGAGAAAACATGGATTTGCATGAAATAACAGGGGTGTTAAAGTCACTATGAAAGTGACCCTAGCCCTTCCAGGAACTGTTACGATCTATTACACAGCAGGAAAAAAAAAGTGCAGCCGCTGTTCAGAGAATGAAAATCACCAGAGTAAAATCTACCTCACCTCATTGTAAAAGAAGTGCACTGTGTGGTTGTTGAGTTTCAGGGACAGAGTCTTCAAAAAGGAGATGTAGTAGGCCATGATTTCTTCATCGGAAAAGTCAAATTTGTGCACAATGATGGAATTAACATGATTATTGGAAAGCAGATAATCTTCAAAACAAGAGAGGAAGAAAAGGCTGTTAATGGCAAACCACCCGTGGACTATAGGAGATGTGTGGACTCACAGAGAGACGTCTCGTGGCTGATGTTCTCAAAGAGAATGTTGAGCGTCTGCAGGAGCTGGACACACACATAACGTCCAGACTTCTGGCGAAGAATGTTGAGGAAAAAAGCAAACATGTTCTTCTCCAGGAAGAAACTGTGAAAGAAACAAACCCGAGTTGAGCACAAGTGTGTGTTAGCCTGGTTTTAAGAAGAAAATGAAAAGGTGATGATATAATTGGGCTGTAAATATTGAGACAAGGATGGAATGATCAGACTTACTCAAAGACAGAGCTGTCATTCTGATCTCCCCAGATGAGGATCTCTGTGATGGAGCGAATGGTTTCCACTAGCAGATTTCTGTTGTTGTCTGTCACTGTCGTGTTTTTCGTTAAGACGTGGTACATATATCTAGAAAGAAAAATGTAAACATCAGAACTTTAAAATATCTCTACATTTAGAAATATGGAAGATGATATGTCATAGGAAGACAGGGCAAGAATTTAAAAAAGAAATAAATAGAATTTTTAAATGAAATAACACGTATTTTTCACCAATTATAATAATTTTAAACACACGCCGCATATGAAGATTAAGGACAAATTAAACACCATCTCCAACCGATGTAATTTTAGTGCCAACGTTCGCATTTTGTCCAATCAATCAAATGATAGTTCCAACAGCTTTACGCAAATCATTCCAATGACATTCACAGTGAGGCTTCCCACATTAAAGGATACAACACATTACTATGACATTTAGTGGTAACGTGATTTCCATTAAGATGAAACACTGACGGAATTAAAGACAACTTGTGACGGCTAACTACTTAGCCGCGGTAAAATACGGCAACAACTTACTTTAAATGGTCCAACGAATGTATGTTTTTGGACTTCGCCTGTCCTCCAACCCAGCTTCTTGAACGGCCGAACATGTTTTCGAACGTTTAAAACACGTAGTATGTTTTACAGGTGTTATTCAAGCGAAATGATCCATTTCCAGAGCATCTGAAGGCCTAGTAGTACCCCTTCATGACAACATACTGCTCGTGACATCGCGACGCTCGCCCTCGGCGTCCTTTTGGGGTTTGTAGTTTTTGATGTCGATCATTAACCGGAAAAAACGCAACACGCGACCAGCAAAGACTACACATCCCAGATTTCAGTTTAACTACAGGTCTTTGGAGACGTCACAAGCTAGCGACGTTTATTATTGTTTTTCACGCACTAAAAGCCTGTAATCAGTGTCCGAGTGCATTTTGCGTCACCATCAACATTTTAACAGGACTAGTGAATTTTCTTCACTAAAATTCGAAGCGTTGGAACCTTTTTCTCCACCAAGTTATTTATTAATATTTCCAACATCGCATATCACGTTGCATACGTGCGGACAGCAGAGGCAATTCTACTAAATCAAACGCTTGCAACGCGTTACTTTTGAAATGAACGAATGTCTGATGCTGTTCTATTTCATCTGAATTGTGAATATTGTGATTCCTTCGGCTCATCGATGAGACAAAACCTGCTGTTGCGGGGTCTATGACACACGTATTGGATTCTGGACTAGATTCAGTAGAATTGTTCCTTAGCGAACTTCCATATATGTTTTATCTGGGTCTGTTTTTTGTCAACGTTTTGATCCTCTACTATGCTTTTTTAATGGAATACATTGTCCTTAATGTGGGGATAGTTTTCTTACCGGAGGATATGGACCAGGCACTGGTGGATTTGGGTGTTTTTTCTGACCCAGCATCAGTTCCCTATGACACCGACACAGAACTGGACGTTTTTGAAGGATATTTGGAATAACACTACCACCTTTTGCTGGAAAGGGTGGTTAAAATGACCACGATTCACGTGTTTGCTGAAGAACTGGACACAGATGGAACTGTGTATGCTTTGTGCAGACTTTCAAAAATGACAAGACTGTTGACGGTCATTGAAAGACCGAATATCAGGAATATGTAAGTTAAAGCTTCGTTTTAAATCCCTGATGCAGAAATGGAATTCTGAATCTGTTTGTCTTTGCAGGAAGTTCAAGTTTAAAGGACGAGTCTTCAACCAAGCTATGTCACGTGGATTCAAGTAGAGTCAAAACCGTTTTTTTTTTGTCATGCTGTCTGCCACGGATCAAATTCATGCATCAACCACTATTATGGCGATGAATATTGCATTACATTATTTATTTTTAGAATGGCATTCAGCACTCGGATGTCATGTTGGCGTTGAATGTATTTAGATACCAAGACTTGGGCTTTATCTGCATGCGTTAGAACTTTTAACATGAGCAATACATCTGGAAACACACAGGGTCTGGAAATCGGTGAGCTTGGGAATTGATTTCTTCTCATCACCTACGAATGATCCGTTTTTATGAGTTTGTAAAGTTATTTAATAAATGACTTGACATTTGTACCCTTGTTTGCACATTTTTCCATTTCTGGGTCACAGAGAGGTTGATTGAGAACTATCGCCAACGGGGTTAATTATTATTAGGCAAATGTGAAATCAGTTTAATGAATTTTTAGTTAGTCGTGATATCAGCAAGATATGTGGAGTGTCAGTCGTGCTGTATTAAGTTTGGTGTCCGTTTTGCTTATCATGTGAAAAATTGTGGTTTTGTTCCTTGTAGCAGCATCAAACAAAAAGCTTAAGAGCGTTAAAGAGATCGAATCCTCGGATCCTGAACGCGGAGATGCTCAAAAACTCCGTATGGTATGCAACTGTTCCACAGCCTGGCGACAGAGAAACAAACACATTTTTTTCATTAAAGCGAAATGAAAGAGGGAAAAATATCTGTTTATCACTAGGTTTTTTGTTTTAGATTGTGTCTGTTTTACAAGATTTTGGCTTAGTGTTTCAAAGTTCCTAACATTGTTCTTTGTGTCATAAAAAATTAGACCATAACAATGTTTTATTGTAATTTAATGGGAATTAAAAGAAGGAATCAGTAATTGTGTAATACTTACTCCAAAGACTTCATCTCAGCGCTGTTCAGCAGGGCACAACTCAGCTTTTTAGCCCCGACGTCTGTGAACTTGTTGAACTTAACACTGAAAAGAAGTCAGAACACTGAATTATTAATAACACCATTAAATAATCCCAGGTGTCACATGCACTAGCTACAAAAAGATTTAATATTCACATTTATCGAATTGCTCCGATCACCGTAAGCATTTGCGGTGGAATCGGTTTAATCATTTTTTAGGATGTATTCATTTCAGAGAACCACACAGAGCAGACGCGTTTCCTTCTGCTCGCTTCTTTCCTCAAAATTGTCTGATTTTTCATCAAAATACTCACGTACATCAGAGCTTAAGGCTGCCCACTGCTCCGGGTTTGTCACTTCACTGTGTAATTTCCGCTGGTAAATGCGCTTTTACTTTCAGTTGCTATAATAACAAACTCATCTCACTATTTTATATGAACATTTTTTAGTAGATGCTATTATTCAATGGAAGCTGGTTTCCGCTACTAAAATTCTGAAATAGACACCTTCGTTTGAACACGTTTAAGACTTACTCTAGTTTCTGGAGAGATTCCATGGCTGGAAGAGCCAAGGCCAGATGTTCTGCTCCATGGTCACTTATCAAATTTCCATACAGACTACAAGCAAAGAAAGTTCAGTGACAAAACCTGTTTCCAGCACAGGAGAACCAGGATTTCCTCATCGGTTGTATTTATTTAGTGTTGGAACATACCTGAGTGTCTGGAGAGAAGGAACTGATGGAAGAGCTTTGGCCAGCTTCGTCACTCCTGCATCGCCGATGCCGTTCTGAGACAGACTGCAGATGGAACGTATAGTCGTGGTTAACGTCGAGCCAAATATGTTGGTAATAATTCTACTTATTTAGAGAGATTCGCTAAAACTTACTTGAGTAACCTCAGACGTGCCAAAAAGTGCAAAACGTCTGCAAGTTTCTCGGCCCCACAGTCTTTTATTGCATTTTTCTCAAGACTGATGGACAAAAATGATTTTATACATTTTAAATCGCTAAACACGACAACACAGGAATGTTTATTGTAGTCTTAATACTCACTCCAAGTGTTGAAGAGACTCTAGACAAGGCAGAAGATCTACGAGATTGGAAAACAGCTGAGGAATGTTCTGGAATCCGAGTCTGAAATAGGAAAGGGAGTGAAAGCAGCAGCTCAAAAGTCATACAAGTGGAACGAAAAGGCCAAAAATGGTGGAAATCTAAAATAAAAGAAACAAAATGTGATTAAAAGTTCTAAAAGTGAGATGTGCTTACTCGTATTCCAGTCTCTGGAGATGCCTGAGAGCAGGAACTCCTTCTTCTAGTGCTGGCACTTCAGTGGAGCTTAAACACAACAATATTATCCAGCATCATGCCTTCGTCATCTTCTTCATAAAGAACATCATCCACGCTGTACCTGGCTGGCAGCTTCTTCTGGCGGTGAATTTGAAGGAGTTCCGGCAGGTTCTCTATCTGATGCGCTTGCGTCGCCTTAAACGGGTTCAAAGTGAATTTTTCAATGGCGCTTCTTAGCTGCAGCTCTTCATCGGTTTGATGTAGGTCCTGCCATAAGTTAATGGCGTCCGCTGTGTGTGCCCTGGTGGAGAAACCTTAAATTAAAACATGGCACAGTGTGTAGCAACGTCGCCTCAAAGCAACAAGGATTCAACGCAGACTCAATTTCCAAGCCTTTCTGTGTGGTGTTTGCATGTGGGTTTCCTCAGGGTCTCCATCCATTAATTGGAGCTTGGAAAATTGCTAGTGCAAGTGAGTGATTGGTTTAAGATTGATTGGCCACCATTTAGCTGGGAGTGGGAAAAGAGGTTCGGAAAAGGGATGGATGGAATATGAGAATAACTGAAATAAATAAATAAATGTACGACATGGAAAATGTAAGTTTAGCAAACGTTTTAATGCCGCATTTCAAAATCCCTCGTTTCTTTAACAGTTTTAGATTTATGTTTAAGTTTCATAAGCATGGAATTAAACTGCATTATGGATGTTTTCTCACAAGTGTTTTGATTTCTGGTTCTAAAATGAAGATTCATGATCAAGACAAAGGAATGTACATTAATCACATCTAAGCGTAGTTCAGTTCTGGAGTCAGTCTGAACAACTCTGGACATGAAGACGGAACACACACACACACGCACACACACACACACACACACACACACACACACAATGTGTTGAACAACAAACAATCATGAAACAATAAAAATGCTTGCAAACGTCACAGAGAAAAGGGCCTTGAACATGGTCTCTTCTTTGCTGTGAGAAAACTTCACCACCCACAACCAGTAAAAATCACAATATCGTAGTTTCTGTTTTATAATATAATTTAATTTAAATTATTATTATTATTATTATTATTATTATTATTATTATTATTTGTATTATTATTGTGACATTCATTAATAGTATACGTTTTCCCAACGTATTTTAATGATTTTTTAATAAAAAAACATTCATTTATACGTATATAGTTATACTGTATATAATATATAATATAATAAGATTATATATGTATTTGATTTTTTATAAATATATATATATATATATATATATATATATATATATATATTGTGTATATGAACATAAATATATTTTTTATAAATAATATATTTATTTATCTATATATTATATATATTATTAATATATTAATATATATATTATATATATATATATATTTTTTTTTAATCAAATTAACAAACAAAAGCCATTTATAGGCTATTATATATAAAACATATAAGAAAAGCCATTTCTGTGCTGCAGCTTCTCACCGGAATGATTTAATGCATCTCAGTTGTACAAGCTCTCTGAGGTCACTGATGGTGATGCCTGTGTCTTGCAGGTTAATGGAGAAGTTCCTCTTCATCGCTGTGGCATGTTGAAGGAGATGGCAAATGACGTACACATCTGCCGGGCTAAGCTGTGCCCCACAGAAACTCAAGTCATCCGGAAGCTTTTTCAAAAGCCGTTTAGCTATTTTAATACTGGTGGTTTCATAAACACAGTGAAAGAGTTCCAGGAGCTTGGCAGGAACCAGTTCTTTAGGCCTCAGGTTCTCCAGATGAGCTGCAAAGCTCTTTTTCTTAGCCTGGAAGTTGGCACCATCACTCGACATGCCAATGTCATCCGGCAGCTTCTGGAAGATCAGGCCTGTGGCAAACCAGGGCAACACATCCTGAGAGTCTCCCAGGAACCTTCTCTTCTTCTGCTGGACTCCACTGAAGGCCACCAGGGATTTCTCATTCACCTGCTCACACCTCACCAAGTGCAAAGCGCCGAGGTAGGTTTGCATTAAAAGGTCGGCGAAATAGAGTTCCTGTGGTTCTGAGGTTTTAAGAAGCTGCAGTAGACCACTTTTAAGACAACAGTCGACTAGTTCTGCAGAAGCGAGGCTGCTTGCATGTGCACTTTGTTTTTTGAGACCTGCCCATGCTATTTCACACAGTTCAGGAATGTCCGGTATGGAGCTATTCCCAGTGCTAAGCGACTGCAGATGTTTGGAAATCACTCTTTGGTAGAAGTCTGTGAGCGTTGATGGCAGAACGTCGCCATCACGGTCTCGTTGCTCCAGCAAGAAGCATGTTGTCCTGCAAAGAAGTGGATTGGAGCATAAACTGTACATGTATTTGTGGCTCTTTAATTGTTCTATTTTCTTGTCTCGGGACTCAGCCTCCTTGAAATAATTCTCTACGTATTCCGTTATGTCTTCAGGCGAGTAGCTACAAAGCTGGAAAATGCCGTCCACCTTCCTCAGCAGCTGATTTAAGACGTCTTTCGGCCTGGTGGCGAGGAGGAACGTGCAGCCTGAGAGAATCTCCTTATGGAACAAGCCGGAGAAAAGCTGCTTGATTGTGTATTTAGCCTCAGTGGGCGATTTGGCAGGAAACTGTAGAAGACCCTCAAAGTCTTTAAGGTCCTCGAAGCTGTCGAAAATAATGAGAACTTCCCCCGGGAACCTGAGAATGTGCCGGAAAACCGCATCCGAGTCCTCACAGCGTGGAGATGTGGACAAATCAAAAAGCATGTCTTTCAAGCTATAGGTGGATTTGGAAAGATCTAGAACTTTGCAGTTCAGCAGAAAGACAAAACGAAACCGAAGCAAGTCCCCACCCGCCCAGTCCAAACATAAACGCTGGATGAATGTGGTTTTCCCAACTCCGGCTTTTCCGAACAAAGCCATGGATTGTGTTGGACTAGAAACGGTTTGAGGAAACAACTGCTTTCTGTTCCGTCTGAGTTGCGTTCTCTCCGAATCACTGAGGGCCACCAGTTCTTTCTCCAAACTCTTGTTTGCATTCTTCCCGGATTTGATGTGGAGCTTTCTTTGTACCAGCTGAAGGTCGACGTAGTGTGACTCCATTCCCAAGCCGCCTCGCATGGCACTACACGCGGCCTTCAAATGGGACTTTGCTTGCTGTACGTAGTCCTGAACACATTCTGTGAATCAAGAAATAAAGGCTTATTTTCAGGTTTTATTTCAGGGAGAATGGTTTATGTGAAGTGTTTTTTTGTACTTGCGACTGGGCAAACTCTTTTTTCTCGTCTGTGAGGTGTTGGATGTGAAGAACTGGAGATGTTTTGATGTTTTCCTCCTGACAGACAGAAGAGACAATGAAATGTAGATGAAACAGTAAACAGTAATTCACAGTAATGTGTCTAGAAACACCTTTATGCCGAAGAATGTTGAAACTGAGAAAATCTATATTCACAGAGTGAGGATGAGTGCGATTTTAAAATGGAGATCATCGCATCACCATATGATGGAAGTCATGGTGTTGACATTGAGCACCTTTTATTGTGGAGTGAGTGTCCAGTCGTACGGACGGCAGACTCGCTCCATCTAACGAAGAACCAACCGGCGAGGAAACCATGAGCTCTGGTGGAGCGATTGTTCCATCAGCTGAAGGGCAAGAACAACACAAAGGAGAGTATCTAACCCGTCATTGATCACAGGACACAGTTTTATTTAAGCGTATTGAACTTTCGTGCAATCGTTTAGAAAAGACAGACACAAACAGACAGATGAATAGTAGAGAGACCAAAGAAATAGAAGGATAAAGAAAAACAAATTGGACGAATGGATGGATGGATGGATTAGGTGATGGATAGAGTGATAGAAGGATAGATGGATAGGGGGAGAGATGGATGGATAGATAGATTGATCGAGGGATAGATGCATGAATAATCGTTAAAAGATCGTGATTCCGATTCTACCCCTTCACATTCTTATTTCAGCATTTATACAATTCTCGCGCAGAGCAAAACTTAGATACTTGCGATTATTTAAACATTATAAAGGAAAGAGGACGCTAATTACCTGCATCTGCGTACGTGTGTAGAGCAGCAGTTTAGAAAAAACAAAACATTAACTGGGAGAATGAGTGATTAAACACGACGGTAAAGTAAGTCTGACATTTTACAACCTGAAAAAGGAGTTTATTCTGAAGTGTGTGTGTGTTTACTGCGGTTTCAGAAGACGACACTCAGCAAACCACATACAGCAAACATCTACAGTTGAGGACAAAATTATTAGCACCCTACAAAAATAGTTTGAAAAGTATTTCAAAAGAGCTGTTAAACAGAGCTAATAATTTTGTCCTCAACTGTACATAATACTGTACCTTGGAATGTTTAAAGGTGATTTTTGTTTTTCTTTACAGCATCACTTTTTACATTACTTTATATTTCATTCAAATTATTTAAATTTGAAGTATAAGTAATATGAGTTCTTATATTGCTTTTTGACCACCTGATTTTCAGGGTTAAATATTTAAAATAATAAAATATCCAAAAAGAATCATGATCTTTATTCTAAGCAAAAATCTAAATCTAAAGAATCGTGCAGACAGACAGACGTACACAGACAGAGCAGAAAAATGATTGGGCGTATTGATGGATGGACAAACAGAGACATACAGACGACTTACCAGGCGAAGAAGGGAGTATGTGTGGCCCTGGACTTACAGGTTGGTGTGACACTGCAGGTTTAAATGTGGAGGTAAAGAACCATATCAGACATGTAGAGCAGAATAAAGCTTCTTGATGATTCACTCACCCAGTAAATATGTGGGTCCTGCCTGAACCAGAGTGAATGGTGAAATGGGTTTAATGGTCTGAATGATCTGCAGGGTTGGTCCAGCTGAGAGAGACACGTGTGGATTAAATCAATTCAAGTTAATCAATTATTACAAACAGAAGAATGTCGAGTTTTATAAACTGACCACTAGATGGCAGAACTCTCGGGCGGAAGCTGGTGAGAGGAAGGTGTATTGAAACTGGGACCGTGTTTGTCTCCATTGTCGAATGTTCCTCAGTAAACGAGTTCTTTCTTTCAGGGCATTTCGTGTCTGCGAAAGATTGCAATTCTTTATTTATTTAAGCAACATCTGACAAACTGTGTTTTCCACAAATGAAACGACATATTAATTTAATTATTTGCCTAAATTATATTGCATGTCCAAACTATGAAGTCGAATTAAACACATTACACTGACAAAAATATAGATAACAAGATATGTAACAAGATTTGAAAGAGTTTAAAGACAATATTGCTATGACTTGAATATATCGAGTACAAATAACAATTAACATTTGTTAAAAGTTTATACCCAATTACCTTTTTTGCAGCGTTTCTTTCGCGGTTGTTTCCTCGAAGCTGCTTCAACTGTTGGGAAACAGATAGTTTTTTAAACAAGATAAACAACCTATTCAGTAAAACCACAAAGTACCTTTTCGTTTTCTCCCTGGTACTTTATCATTCTCTGATGTCTGAGTGCATGTTGTATCTGCGTCACCTGATGTAGTTACAAAAGTTTTGGAAGAATAAAGAAAATTAAAGCGATAAACATCCACTGAATTGTAGTGTATTTTAATGGAACCACACGACTAATTAAACCAATCTTACATTGCAAATTGAGACTATCAAAGACGCTTGGATCTGTCCAGAGGTGGAGAAATAAAGTAAAAAGTAAAGTCAATAAAGTAAAATGTGTAAGATTCTCGAGATATTCGTTATAAAAATGACAAAGCTTGACGATGAATATAAAGAAGGGACACTGACCAAACTCTTCTTCAAAGTCACTCAGACTTGAGTTGAAATATTCTGGAAAAAAAAAGACTTCTGTTAAATGCCAATAATTCCATAACCATTACAAGCATTACATAATGTGGGGCTCTGTGCTACTCACCGGGTAAATCAATTGTTCCCAAGACCTCGAGATTTTCAGCATCTATTTTGACACATAAATTAATGCACAGCCTTTCGATTAGATTTTGAAGCACGCGTGCACTGACGCAGCAAGATGATGAACATCTGCGCAAAATCTATTTACTGCGCAAAATCTGTTTACCGCGCAAACATGATCAGCGAGAGTTAGTCAAAGTCAGTCAAATTAAAGTTTCGATTTATCAAATTAAAAATGCAGCTTGTAGAAAACGTTAACTTTAATTAATGCAATAAAATTGACAGTCATACAATTGTTATTCCAATAGTTTTACCTGGATCACGGTGGTAATCCATTTTTCACGCGAAATTAATCGAATTTAATAAAATCGTCGCCAAATGATTAGAAGCGCTGACGGCGTGACCTGACATCACCGCTCTGCTTAAGCCGATCTGGCAACGCCAAACCAGTTACACCTCTAGTACTTTTACTTTCAGTATTACTATAATGCAAAACAATGTGTGCTTTCTGCAGCCGCTTTCTATGAAATCTCGTCTCAAATGTCTCATCCTCCTATAAATGAAAAACTAAAAAGAGGGAGTTGTGAATATGATGAAGAATAACAAAACCACAAAATAACATACACGTGTTTAATCTGATAAATCACCGTACAGTATAGAGTAGTAGTAGTAGTAGTACTAGTAGTAGCAGCAGCAAGCAGTAGATCTGTTTTATATCAAACAGAAAGAAGCCGGGAATGGCGGGGGCTTTCCAGACAGATTATAGACCCTTTAAATGCTGCTTGTCAAGACCCCGACTCCTTATTTTGTGCATACAGAAGTTAAATTGGAGGTAATGTGCAGAATTGTACAAATAACAATTGTTTTAAAACCTATTTCATGTTGTTACTATATTTTTCTTTTAAGACATTTAAATTTAAAAAAAAATAAATAAATAAATAAAAAATATAATGTGCAGTGTTTTTTGTTGTTGTTGTTACTATACACAAACTGTACATTATGAGTCATCGCTTTATTTACACAATTTTTGGATGTGAATAAAAAAAAGCTATATTTTGGTGGCCACACTTTTTTTTAATACAGTAGAAGAAATTAACAAACAAGTGGAGACAGTTGGCCACAGTTTATACATTTAAATTGTGCTTCACAAGTCTACACAAGTCAAACACACCTTGGCTGCAGTTTCTTTATAAGTGGACGAGAAAAAAAATCTAACATCTTGTTGAGTAAAAAGTGAAACTAAACACATATATTAAAGTGTTTTTGTCTTCACTTCCTTTGTGGAACCTGAAGTTATCCATACATAATGGAAGAGATGACATCCAGTTAATTAGCACAAACAAAACAAAAGTTAGTAGCAAAATCCTTAGTTAAATCCTTTTGAATTTTCAGATTTGGAATGGAAATCAGTTCTGATCTGGGGGGCAAAATGCAGTAATACAATTCTCATTCAACCCACGCTTTCCCTTCGAGTCACACCCATCTGATAATGATCAGACTTTATAGAGTTTGTATATATTCAAATTGTAAGGAAAACGACATGCGTAGACAAGGAACTGAACAATAAGTATAGATGAGGAACAAATCCTCACCCGATTTCCAATCCATTCATACAGAATGAGAAAAGTGTGACCATAATTCAAAGAAAGCGCCATTTTTATTTGTACATTTAAAGACAATGAAATAAATCAGGTTTTACCAAGAGCATCAGAATTACAATTGACTGTGAATTGGCTCTTTGGAAACAACGTCAAAATGACACTCACCATCAGGAACATCCAGATCCCAGTTCACCTTCTTAAGAGCCAAATCGAGAATTCTCTGACTGACGTCCCATTTTTGCCATATTGGTAAGGAGAGTTTTCTGGCCAGATCTTCTGCATCGATGTAATGGAGAGTCTCCAACATTCCGCAGCTGAAGAGACAGCGGTAGAACTGAGTGGAGAAGACCTGGGCTGCGTGAAGCTCTTGAAGAAGCTCGAGGAACCGGGTGCGATCAGTCTGTAAGACGGCTTTCACCCGCGAGAGAACGTCTTCGAAGGCAACCATCGTCCGCTCATCAGATCTCGCCAGCTTCGATTTGACTCCGATTCTTATCCACAATAAACGAATCAGGCTGATGCGACGTGCTGTGCATGAGCAAATTAAACCCACATCTCCATCTCACTTCTCTTTTGCTAAAGGAATTAATATGAAAGAGGAGAAAAACATGATCCCATTGCTAATCTTAATTCACTGTAAGGCTCAATTATACCATTGTTCGGCATCTATTCTTCTCAAAAAAGTCTTTTCGCCAGCAAAAAAAATTGAAAATTCCATCCACCAAATTAAAGTTTAATTATAAAGAGTTTTTATGTAAAGAACATACTACTATCATAACCGGACAGATATTTGCACATATATTCGTTTAAAAGGTGATGGAGTCGTTAGGAAAAACACTGTTCTAGACAGATATAAAAAATATTTTGTCAATATTTGCAGTCTTTGTTTTATTTGTACATGTAGTAGTGATTTAAATGCATGATTTGTAAATGTAATTGCTTCCGTCCAAGAAAGTTTGTGAGATGATTGTAGTCAACACGGATGTTCTGCTGCAGACTGGGAACAACAGTAATCACGGATTTCTGTGAACACACACACACACACACACACACACACACACACACACACACATTTTAGAACAAACGCTTAGTAAGATCAGTCTAAAGAAATTCTGAACGTCTAGTCGAAATATACAAAAGAATAGAACGCTTCTAATGAACAAGCACTTCCACAATCTGCTTCTCGTTTCTAAACAAAGAAAACTCTGTAGAAAGAGTCTGAGTGAAGTGACTGCGAGAAAATAATCTAATTATTCTCACAACGACTATGAAGAGCAAAATAAATAGCTTACACTAACATGTGGCCATTCTGAATTTTTTTTTAATTGAGTTTCAAACAAAAAAAAAATGTCCATGCACAATTTTGCCAATATCGTATTTTTTATATAAGGTATAAGGTGCACAAAAAAAAAAAAAAAAACTATAATACATATATACAATTTTAAAATAAATACTAAATCAATAATAAATGTTTACTGTGTGCCTCATATTCCGAAAAAAAAATGTGGGGAACAAAAGATTATGAAACAGAGGTTTACTTAATGTGCGCCTTATAGATTAAAAATTACGGTGGCAGTCTTGGTTAAAACAGAAGTTAAGGTTCTGCTTTAAAAAAAAAAAAGTTCATTGTTATTTTTAAAAACTCTGGAAGCATCGTTTCCTAGCTTTGTTAGCATTGATTAAACATCTAGTAAACATTACTAAACATTTAGTGTTGTCGGTAGATGTTGGTGATGAACATCTTGATGAAATGCCAGCAAGATTTGCCAGCAAGACATGAAAGCAAAAAAAAGAATTTCCGAGTGGCACTTGACGCACTTAACTTTGTTCGCAAAGGCAATCGCGAAATTCCCTTGATAATCTACATATTTGTTGGCGTAATTGTAGATTTTCAAACAGAGCGTTTTGAGTTCCAAAAAGTCACGTGTATTTACCTAATTTTTGAAATTGTTGGTGACTACAAGCATAGAACATATGGATTTGATTACTGAAACTAAAGGTGAAAGAATCTCAACTTTTCACACCATACATTCTGCCAGGAACGATGCACTCTATCATTAAACAGAAGGTCTGACTTCACCAGTCAAACGACTTGGCGGCTTAACTGGATCTACAGAGAAGAATGTGTGGTGAGACGATCAGCGTCTGTGTTTGGGTGAAGCCTTTGTACGGTAAACGTCAAGTCCACATTACTGGTTTGATCAGTTCAAAGAATTTACCAGTAAGTGAGCCAGTGCCGTGATAAGTCCCACATCGTGACATGTGACTTAGAATAAAAAGCAACATGTGATTGTGATCATGGAGTCGGTGTTCGCAACATCACAGGTCAGGGTTCGACTCTGAGGTAAAGTTTGTCTGTGGAACAGTAATAAGAGCGGAACGTGATGAAGATGAAGGTCTTACTCTGGACTATACTGTGATAGGCCACTGCAGCCGGAGAATCTGGAAGTTCGGCCAGGAACGACTTTCCCTCGTCGCAGCTTTTCCCTTTAAAAACCCAAACGTAGATTTGCTTTTTGAGAACTTGAAAGTGCTGGCTGAATAGTTTTTTTACTCAGACAAAACCACAGCAGGGGAATTTTAGATATTTTAATTCCTTATACTGGCAAAATGCTGTGAAATATAAAACAAGGAAATAAGCGGACAAACACACACACACACACACACACACACACACACACACACACACACACAATTGAAATGACTCACAGCAGTACGTTGTGAAATTGGTTCCTTAAATTGTAAGAACTTTCTCTTGTATTGTGTATTTCTCTTGAATATAATTGTCTAAAGTTTGTTTTCTTGCTTTTTTAAATGTATTGTGTATATGATGCAAAACATTTGATTAAAGTTTATATACAAGAGATGGTAAGCTTTAAAACATCTCAATCTTAACTTTTTTCATTATAAATCTTCTTGGGTTAAATTAGTTAATTACAGTTAGTGTTCAGTGTTTGGTTACAAATATTGCAAAAATGTTCTTAGGATGTAAAATGAAAAATATTTACAGCCGTGACTTATGATTGGTTCAAATTGGTCCAATCAGCAGACGGCATTCAATCTTTAATTCAAATTCTAGAATTTCAAATTCAAAGATCCAGATTCAGCGTCTTAGTCTGATTTGAAAAGAATTACATCCAAGGCATGAACACCTTCAAAAACGTTTTTTTTATCTCACAATTTAAAAACCTCTTTTTTTAATCATTCTAGTTTTGGAAGGATGCTGTAAGGTACTGGAAGATGAATCTGTACCTATTCGTGGGTCCAGGGGAACTCTGCCCAGAAGAGGGAGATTCAGGTCTTCACACATTCTCTCTGCTCCACCTGTAGTTGGAGGAAAGATCTGGGACGTATTCTGCCATCAAAAAAAAAAGAGAGAAAAATCACGACATAATCCGGACACATGTCGAAAATCATAAGTCTGGTTATCCATGTTGGCATTATGCAAAAATAAACTGTAATCATAGTCTTAACGAACAATGAAAAATGAACTTTTTTTTTTCTTTTAAATGACTTTTTTTTCCCTTCTAATTTTACATAGTGGTTTTGTGTTAGTCTGATACTGAGAAAAAGCACTACATAAATAAAATAAATAAATAGAGAAATATATAGCTGCAGGCAGCAATCACGATTTGAATAATTACATGTTGAGATAAGCAAATAATTATTTCTTGAATTTTTGTATAATGATCTATAACTATTTTACACCTCTAAAAGCAGCATGGAGCTAAAAAACAATAGAAAGATTATATAACCTGAAAGAACTACGTATAACCAGAGAAGCAAATCTTCCAGAAGAAAAAAAGCATACAAAAAAAGAAGCTTTAACATTACCAAAAAACAATAGTTCAACCATTAGAACTTTGTTATTTTATAAACAAATATGGATAATAATTTAATACGAAACTGGCAGTTTCAATAGAACATAAAACCATGGACCATTAGCACAAAATGTCATCTTCTGTCTAAATAAATATTGATTAAATATGAACACAGAGAAGAACAATGGTGCAGTGTGTGTGGTTCTGATGCAGAATGAAGACACTTTACCTTGCATTTTGGACAAACAAAGCCGCTCATGTTTTCAATCACACCTATAATGGGGATTTTGACCTTTCGACAGAATCTGATCTCTTTTCTCACATCCTGCAGAGACACTTCCTGTTTAGAAAGAAAACAATAAAAACAGGAAAAACAACAGATACGTTAAAATTAATTTGTAAACGTTATTTTATTCCACGTTCCATTTTGCCACCGAATGAAACGTGTTAATGGCAATAAACAAACATCGGACAGTATACAAGTTAAAACGAGTCTAAAAGACAGACAACAAACAGTCTTACATGATGGATTACTACAGTAAAAGTCAAACAGTTACTAATCAAAGAGGAAATAAAGCTTTACTACAGTGCAAAGATTTGCCATAATGAATCACCATAGATTTACATTATCAGGGTATTTGATTCTAACTGTTCATTATATGTGTTTCTGTTGCACTTTACATCCTATTGTACATTTTTTTAATATGTATTCTGTAAATTCATTCTTTGTACATGTGCATTCATTCACAGACCGCACACAAGTACAATATCATTGAATCTGATCTGAAGAGAGCTGAAGGTGTGACCTGAGGAGTGGTGATGATGACGGCTCCGTCCACTCCAGCTCCGCTCAGATACTGCACTATAGACAAGTGTTCATCAGAGGTTCCAGGAGGAGTATCTACAATTAGGTAATCCACTTCTCCCCAGTCCACGTCCCTCAAGAACTGTTTGATCATCCCTAAAGAGAAACCACAGCGAGGTCAAACTGTTCAAACAGTCAAAAGCCAAATGTAAAAAGTCCTGATAACGTACTTAAAAGTTTCGAAATGTACTTTCAGCAGCTGCTTTAATCCAACTTTGTTTTCCGTGGGAATCAAACCCACAACATTGCAGATGCAAACACAGTTTTTTTCCACCAGACAACGTCTCCGAATTGAGCAACAATTTTATTTGAAACAATAAAAAAAAAAAAAAAAAAACACAAGCTCTAAAGGGAAAGTTCAACAGATTGCAAAACGAACACAAGGGACTTCGAAATGTCACCAAAAATGTTGGGTGAACATGACCACCTGATACTGAAAACATATTAATATAGAAAAACGTATGTACAAAAAAAATGTTTGCAAGAACATGCAAACTCCTCGCAAAAACATCCTGGCCTCAAGCTCGAGTCCCAGAAGTGTCGTCTTTGCTGTAAGAGATCAGCTATAACCACTACGCAACTACAGTATCAAACACAAACCCACAACACCCACGTACAACAAATGTAACAAAAATGTAATAAATGTACCAATTTGTTTTGTGAATATATTGTGAAAAATATTGTGTGTGTGTGTGTGTGTGTGTGTGTGTGTGTGGTCAAACCCGCCCTGCACCTGTGTAAAGGTGACACCACCTGGCTGGTTTGACACTACAATCGAGAATGAGGAAGCCAGATTCCTGCACCTGTAAACAACAGCGAATCGCCACGGAGATCTTGAAATATCAAACAAGTCGTTACCAAGGAAGACGGGGAAGTGAAACCTGACCTAAACTTAGAGCTCGGATAAACACAGACCTTTTGACTTTTTCAGAGAAATTGTGCTTTTCTTCTTCTTTGTATGAGCATCAAAAATTTGTCCACCCATCACTTTTCTGTTCCTTAAAACTTCTACAATTATTAACACTTAATACCAAAGAAGGTGTTATAAACACTTTAGGTCCCAAAGTCTATCCATAATGTTAGGGGACTCCTTGTTATTCAAGCTGAGAAGTTTAAATGATCGCATGAACTTCCAGAAGCCTGAGCATGTTCAGATCTCAAGTCTTGGTTATGGTTGCTCCTAATTTTATTGAACACAAAGCTAATAAAGTATTCAGTAATGTTGTTTATTTTATTACATCTGTGCATGAACCAGAGTGTTTTAAACATACATCAAACAATTATACACAGACATTGTATCATTTTATTTCGTCTATATTGATGAGAATTATTCCTAATTTACTAAAATTAAAAACTACAAACATTTCCGTGTTTTTTTCTGTGACTGACCAGAGAATCAATTTAGTAGGTTTTCAAGTTTAGATAAATGTAGATTTCACATTTAGTTAAAGGTCAATGAAGAAACACAATTATGTGCTCTGAAGTCCTTTTGGAACCAGAGGATGATAATGATGAACCTGTTCAGTATTTTATAATAGCGTCTGAAGTGACACGAGTTACTTGTCAAACCTAATTGTGGAATTGTAAAGTATCTTTTCTAATTTTATCACTTCTAATTCATATGCTTGAATAAAACCTCTTTAAAACCGAATAGTGCTTCCTCAAACTCATGCAACGTTCACGCAACGCTGAACAAGCACACAAGCTAGGCCAAAAGTGAATTATAAATTAACCATCAGATTACGTATGATCAGCAATGTTGATTTTTTTGAAATGTGAATTATTGTGAAATATTATTACAAAAAAAAAACATGTTTAATTATTTTGGTAGAATTTATTTTATATTATTTTTTATAATTATATTATATTTTATATTAATTATTCATTTTTAAATTGCTTAAATTACTTGCACTGCATCCCATAATTAATCACATTCCATTTAGTTGCAAAGAAACGGTTTGTTTTAATGTAATAAATGGGGAAAGTACTGCTATGACAAGATGTTGTGCTTTAATTTTAATTGTCTTTTTTATTATTTACTTCATTATTATTCAACAAAAGCTCAAATAATTGATCTTTCAATCTTTCTTTGAGACCCAAAATTAAGCCAATAAATTAAACATTTTAAGTCAGTTGAGTAATTATTCAATTAATTTAATTATGTAAAGAATTGAAAAATTTTTAAATGATCTTTTCAAGTCACCCAGGTTGCCCTAATGTAAAGGAAAAACTGTAGGATGAAACCGATGCATGTAAAAAAAAAAAAAAATTATTTCACAGAGTGTAAACCACACAAACTATTGAGCGCTTAGTCTGACGATGAAGTGTGTGAAATAGGCACTGTTTGTGAACTAATTAAGAATAACAGGAAGAAAATTGTGGGATACAAACCATTCTTTTTTGGACCTCTCCAAATAACAGCGTCATCTGGACTGCTGAGCAGGAAGCCAATAGACATGACAGCCAGGTTTTCCTCCACATACTGAAAAAGAGATCTGCGTTAACCAAATGATGCAAAATAACAAAACCAATCAAGTTTCAAGAACAACAATTTCCTTATGTTTTTTTCTCTCTAAATCTCAAAAACATTAAGCGCACCAATTTGAGCCTGTGGATATCTAAATCGCACAGTATTGTTATTAAAGATTGTATATTAATGGTTATTTGATACATTTTATATGGTTTAAATTTATAAACTTATTTTATAAAATTATGAATTGATAAATTCCATGCACAGATTAAAGATA
This sequence comes from Paedocypris sp. Pulau Singkep, assembly GCA_017309775.1. Classification (NCBI taxonomy): domain Eukaryota; kingdom Metazoa; phylum Chordata; class Actinopteri; order Cypriniformes; genus Paedocypris; species Paedocypris sp. Pulau Singkep. The sequence continues at coordinate 6,204,162 of MU204432.1, forward strand.
TTTAACCAGTCATATTTAACCTCCCAAAAACGATAGCTGCACAGGAACACTAATCATAAAATATTTTTTTACAGCAAATGTAATGTTAAATAAATGTAACTACTCTTTAATATTAAACAACTGTGAGACACCTGTCCATCCTGCAGCATCCGCAATCACTGTCCCTGGTCCTGAAATGGCCAGGTGTCTCACACAACTCATTATTCATCATAACTTAATCAAGTGCTAATTGAAGTTACGTAGAAAATCTATGTTTGCTTGTTGCTCTGACAAATCTTTTTACAATTTGTCATCTTATGAAAACACACATAACTCCATTATTAAGATCAAACTGTCCAAGTGAATGAAGAAAAATAACATGAAATGGTGGAAACACTGCCACGGCTACCGTAGTCAAACGGCATTGTGGGAAATGTACTTTTTGGTCAACGCACACTCTTAATCTATTTTATTTTGACATTATCACTATTTGGTATTAATTTTAGACACTCAAAACTTTTAAGCTCTCGCGGGCCACATAAAACAACAATGTGGGCCACATCTGGCCCCCGGGCCTTGAGTTTGACACGTGCGCCAAATGAAGTATCAATAGTAATTTCATTGTAACCTGCTGATACAATGACATTAAAGGCATTCTACTCTATAAACTATAATCGGAAATTAATCAAATCAGTACACTCACCATCGACATATCAAACTGCAATTGCAAAATGTATTAAAAATAAATTAATTAACAATTATTACCACAGGGGACCAACCAGAGCCACTTTGATGAACCTGTAGGAAAACAAAAACAGAAAAAAAATAATAAATTTTATGAAAGAGTTATTTAAAAAATGGTTTTGAAACAGACTGATATACCTGCTCCCCCTCTACTCCCATTATTTTTGGTATTGATGGTCCACAAATGTCCACATCCAAAAGAGCCACCTGAGCACAAACACACAGGGATTTTAATTTTTAATTTTAAAACGTATATCTGTTGCACATTATATATATATTCCTAGCTACTGTGGTAATTTGATCCTAGCTAATGTCATCTATATATTTGCTCGCTTGACATCAAGACAACAAGATTACAACAGTCAAGTTGGATTTATTTCAATGTTTGTTTAGTTTTTTCATTGTAGATATTTTTAAAAAATAAACGCTAGCTGTTAGCGTTGTAGCCCTGCTTTCTGTACAAAGGCTTTGAGAAGGTCTGGGAGTGTTAAAAGTGCTTTGTAAATTACAGTTTCACCACAAGATGTAAGTATTAAGCTGCTTTTCACATCGTAACAAGCTCCGACCCTGGTTACAAAAAAAGTCTTTGCGTCACAAACGGCTCTAAAACTAGTCCGACCCATCCTGCTGTGACCAGGAAACATGACGGGTCATCTATCCACTAGACTTCTGAAATCATCTCACTCCAAGCGTGCCGAACTGAAATCTGGTGCAGATGTGTGAAAATCCAATCATCTAAGAGAAATTCGGACTTGTACACACAAGCTTGATCAAACTGCAAGAAAACAGAAACATGTATCAAATCTATTGTGGATTACATGTAATCTGAGCCATCTGTGTGTGTCTTTCTTGATATGGGTCCAGCCAGTTGTACCGCTACAATCTATTTCATCTATTTGTTGCTGGATGGAGCACTGCAGGCTTCTCCGTCACAGATGCTGATATCAGTCTGGCTCGGAAGAGAAACACACACCGGGTGTCGTTCAGAGGGCTGATGTTCTCAGCTTTTGTGGAGAAGATCAACTCCGTCTTTCCTGTTTCCTCACAGCAGACGCCCGAGGGCTGCAGAACGTCCACTGCATACTAAACCACGCGTTTGCACGACGACGGCAAAGCTGTTCTACGTTTGATTGTTATTCTCTGCAGAGCTGCACGATACTGGATGAAGATCATGAATGTAATTTTTTTTTTTTTTTTTTTAAGATTCAACCCAGATCTCTAAAAAACCCCCTAAAAAACACTTATGTCTCTTTGATTAAAGGTACATTTAAATGCAAAAAAATAAGAATGAAACAATAAAATAAAGAATAAAACAATGAAAAACTATGTAGTGTAAAAGCATTGATTTAAAGAAATAATCCTAAAAATCGGTTATAATAGTTTTAGGACATGTCGTGGTGGGCGGGGCAACGGTGAGGCTCTGCTTTGTGATTGGTTCGCTTTGACCAATCAGAATGAACTGCGTGTTCTCTCAAGATCAGGCGTTTGGACACTGGTCATTTTACCACTACTTTATTATAATGTATTTTTATTTTCATTCTACAATATGGAATGGAATGGAATGGAATTTCACATGTCATATCATGTATTTATATGCATGTGACAAATAAAATTTGAAAAAAAAAAAAAAAAAAAAATTTTTTTTGAATACAATTGTTTGGCAGAATTGAATAAATGCTGGATTAAGATTGCAAGGTAGGTGGAATTGAGAACGCAGCTCTAATTCTTTACGTGGAACACGATTTTGAAGTTCTGGATTTGTGGTGACCATTTATCATTCCACATCTTCTGTAACATGACAGCGTTTGTTTGTTTTTTTTTACGCGACTTACACAACATTTACAACTTCATCAGTCTGCTTTTCACAAGAAGTGAACCCGTAACTGTGCTGTTGCAGGCACCATGCTGATTCTACAGACTGCGCTCCAGGAGGAAACCAATTAAACTCCATGTTCTTCAAACACACTGCTGGTGTGATCACACTTCGAAGCTGTTTGCGACATTCGTCTGAAGGCGGATAGAAACGTACAAGAAAGGGAAGTAAGAGCACAGAATCTCACTTAAAAGTCCCTGAGGAACCGAACAGCGCTTTCACTCAGAGGAAATGGCTTCACGCGCAGGGTCACAGGAAGGCAACGGAGCGAAAGACATCAACGTAGAAAAGCACATGAAGTCATGCTGCCTCCTCCTGTGGTTCTTTTACCTGGTTGAAAATATATATACACACACACACACAAAAATACCTAAACTAATACCTGTAATTCCTTAGGGTGCTGTGGAAATGTGAGCTTATGAAAAATTCAAAGAATTGTGCACTTAATGTAGGAGGACAAAAGCTGCCTGTACACAAAAACACCTACAATTTCTGTTATATACTGTAAATTGCTCTCCTGTACTGTTATATTCATGTTGTAAATAATATGGTAAGTAAAAACACTAAAGGTGTTCTTTTAATCATTTGATCTATTCACATTTAGACAACAGAGACAGGTGGAGAGATAGCTAGAGAGAGAGAGAGAGAGAAAGGGTAAGAAAGAAAGAAAGAAAGAGAGCAAGGTAGATAACTAAACAGCTAAAAAGAGAAAGAGAGAGAGATAGAGAGATAGAGAGGTGGACAGAGCCAGAGAGAAAGAGAGCGAAAGAGGGGGAGAGAGAGAGAAAGAAAGAAAGAAAGAAAGAAAGAAAGAAAGAAAGAAAGAAAAGAAAAAAGGAAAGTAAGAGAGTGGGAAAGTAAGAGTAGAGAAACAGAACATACAGCGATGGAGAGACAGATAGAGATAGCTAGAAAGTCAACGAGAGAGAATGAAATATATATATATATACATTAATTCAGTAGTAATAAACTAAATAAAACACTATTCACGTTTACATTTGACACTTATACTTGTTAAAGCAGCTGGGAACAAACCCAGATGCAAATAAAACACTCTGAAACGATCAAAGCCGTGGAATCTTTTCACAAACGCTGCCGCTTTTACGACAAGGTTTACGTGGCGGTGTTTGGCGAGAAAGCTCAGGCCGTTAAAAGCAGAACGTCTGAAAGAAGCAGCTGGAGACAATTCTTCTCAAGCATCAAAACAAGAGTCTGCTTTATCCATCAAGACCCGGCTAAACCGCCAGCACGGCCTTAGAAGGCTGCTCGGGAGACCAAAAACATCAAGCTGAAGACAGTAACAGCTCTCGTAAAGCGCACTTATCATCTCTAACAGAGGAGGAGGAGGAAGAGGAGAGTTCATCCAGAGGGAAACTTTCCTCCGCAGCCAATCACACACACAGCAAAAGCGAAGACAAAATGTCGCTTCCTCAATGTGCTTGAAGATGCTCAGAAACTGTGTAACTGTGCCATTTTTTAATTGATTTGCTCTTTGTGATGTCACGATGACACACACAGTGAAAAAAAAACACAGATGAGTGATGGTGGATGTCTTGGAGTCTGGGCTTGACTGAGCAGTAGAAGCCATTCTCTTATCAGTTGAAGAATGTACCAAACGCTCCACTGGCTTCTTCAGCTTATCAACAGGAAGTGGAAACAAGAAACGTGCATTTCTGGTCGACAGCTCTTCTAGGATCAGGCTGTTTGAAGCAGATAAGTCAAAGCTCAGGCTGCTTGAGTTCAAGCCTGGTTGGAAATATCAAAAATGTATCAGTGACTAAAGCTTTAAATATAGTGAGAGGTTTATCCTTCTATTATCATTCTGTCGGTCAGATCTATGTATCCATCATCTGTAGAGATCAATCTTATATTAATCTATTATATTATGTAATCTATTCATCTATCAGGGATGCAAATCAGCCATTTAACACAATACTATCTGTCTGTTTGTCCGTCCATCTATGAATCTATCGACTGTCTATCCATCCATTCTATCTGCATCCATCTGTCATTTAATTAATACATCTTCTATGAATTTTCCCTGCCAAGTGCAATCACAGTTGCACTACAGAAAAAAGAGAAAGAGATATTTAATAAAAGGAAAACTCCCGACTTATGAAGTGATTGTTGCAGAGGAAGCCGAGTTCCTCTCACCTATGATACAGTTCCTCTCGCCTTTTTACTCGTCAACAGTTGAGCACTTCACAATGTGGGGAGATTTAAATTGTTTGAGGGATTGAAGATTATTTCAGTCAGTGAGCTTCCAAAGGGTAAATGGCGGCTGGAGTCTACAAAGCTGACAGCGCGACTGTGGCCGCAGTTTGATCAATACGGCTTTCTCCAGCGCAGAGCCTCAGAAGAGCCGTGCTCTTTTCAATGAACCCAGTAAACACAGCCCTACTCTTTACAATGGACTATAAATAGCCCGGTCTCGGATGGAGGAACAATATTGTGAAAAGGTTGGCTTGGATACTGGCTTGGACGGTTTCCAGGTCCCTGCTTTTGCACAAAAATACACACACACACACACACACACACACACACACACACACACACACACACACGCACGCACGCACGCACGCACACACACACACACACACACACACACACACACACACACTCACTCACTCACTCACTCACTCACTCATAATTAATTTGACTTATAAAAGTGGTTGGTTGGTTTTCCAATTTTATTGATAATCTCAATCTAAAATGTTGGATAATATTTGGAAAAGCAACATTTTTTGTTTCAAAAGGTACAAACAAATAAATATACCAAATCAATTAATTCAGGGTTTCATTTACCAATAATTAAAAACAAAAAAACAAAAAGTAATAATAATTGTTTATATCAATAAGCAAAAACATGAAATAAGATATAGTGAAGAAAAATCTCAAAATCCCAGTTATCTTGCCAGGAAGTTCTTCTAGATTTGCTAGAATCCAGCAATTCCAGCAATACGATCATATCAAACTAATAAATTATAGACTGTTCCCTATTGTTTCCTGTGCGCAAATGCAAATAGAATGTTTAATATGAAAAAGATAAGATCTCCAATCACTCAATTATTTTAATTCATGACCTGCTCAGTTCAAATTTTGACACAAATGTACAAAGAACTATTAAACGAGGGCCAATCTAGAGAAAAAGTGAGTTATCATGGCGAGTCTCACCTCTTTGGAGCCGTCACAGGCTAATGCATGAGACAGATGTGCACTGAACGTGCTCTTTCCGACACCACCTTTTCCTGACAGAACCAGGATCTTGTGCTTCACGGAAGCCATCTTCTCCTTGATTTCCGCTATGGCTTGAAATAAGAAAAACAATAGGAGGCAACTCTATAACAATAGTGTTTTATATTCTATAATATAAACAGATAGTCTACTTTGTGACATAGTTCATGAAAAGTGTTCATTAATAATAAAATCTATTATTATGATTGTTAAGATGTTGATTCGCAACCATTGGACATCAATTTTTCACAATTTCATCTGACGAACATATTATTTCATGTAATAGGTCAGAGGTGGCCAACCAGTCAGACATTAAGAGCCACTTTATTTGTGTGTTAGAGCCACAAAGAGCCGCAAAGAGCCACATCACCCACATGTGCACACATAAACATCATCCAATTCCTTAATCATGTATGCACACACACACACACACACACACAGACCTCTGCTCAGCCAGATTTACTGATTTAACCACACCAACATGATAATATTAGTTATTTTTCAACAGTTAACATCGTGTGCAGGCCACCCCTGTAATAGGTAATGAAACACATCAAAACTGCCCTTCTGCCATCCCTGGACCCTATAGGAAGAACCGGTCAACGGAGGATGCTATTGCCATGGTGCTGCACACGCTACTGGAACATCTGGAGCGTAAAAACTTATTGGAACTACGCTACCGAAGACCAGCTTTATCTACTCCACCCGCTGTCTGAAGAGGGTATACAACATCTTGCGGGACTAACATCACCCTGCGTTCAGCCTCTTTCACCTGCTGCCCTCAGGGAGAAGATACCGGTCAATCAAGGCCAGAGCAGCGAGACTAGCAAACAGCCTGTATCCACACTATCAACAATATCTCTGAACTGTCTGCCAACGTATTGCACTTTGTCGTACGTTTACTTCTAATGCACTTTACAATACTTACCTTCTGGTTATGCTGATTTGCACCTTGCCATTGTTGTATGTGCTCCTAACGTAATTTCTTTGTTTTATTGTAAACAATGACAATAAATACTACTACTATATACTAACGCAATTTTGTATTTTAATATATTACATTTTGTATAGAATTATAAAATGACCTACTACACACCAGCTCTACTGATGTAGAATGTCACTAGAGGTAGTACTATAGGAAGCACTGTAGTTCCCATATTTATTATTAGTTGTTGTTATTATTATGATTTATTCCTAGCAATATACTTCACGCATGTACTGACTTTCTTCTTTAGGTCAATTGTAAGTGCAATCATACCTCTTGCATTTCCAAGTGCTGTAAATACGTACATTGAAGGTGTATTTGACACAAATTATATTGGTCAGATTGTATGATGTTGTCATTGCTTTTGTTGTAGCTTGTATATACACTCCCCTTGTGTGTGTGTGTGTGTGTGTGTGTGTGTGTGTGTGTGTGTGTGTGTGTGTGTGTGTACATGCAGATACAGTAAACATATTTACCAGGATCAGGAGCTTGTGTGGCACCAGAGGCACATAAATTCTGGTTTGGACATCCTTGACATGCAGATGATTTACCAGCCTGCTCATTGTCGGTGCCCGGACAGTCTAGAAACAAACAGAAAAACAGAAAAATGTACGTTCCTCTACAGCTCTTTCTCTGACAGCCAATATAATACCATAAAAACTGCATCTAAACCCCTCTTCTGTTTTTTGAGTTAATAAAATAATCTTCCGAATAAGTTTTTGAGGGTGTCTAAAACTGTTTGATGGCATGTCAACTTTAAATACGCTACATACAAGACAAAAACACATGTCAGCGATGTATAAGGCATTTTGACTGAACCAACGTAATAAATGCTTGGATGGTTATATAAAATGTCTGACAGTAATGATTGTAAAAAACTACAGCCCGTCAGAACACACGAGACTCACTCTGTGGGGCATCGGTGGGCACGTCTGCCATCTTTCAAACAACGGTCACGTGACGCGCGCAACGACTATAAATATTCCGGGCGCAACTAAGGAACAACCGCTGCAGCAAAGGTTCCGCTCGCTCCGGTCAATTAATGTTTTTGTCGTTTACCATTTGGTCAGTCGATCGTGTATTTTCACGAAAAATGTCAAAAAATTATATAAATTATTGTTTTAAAACATAAATTATTGTAAAATATATAACAAACACAATTTCCTTTATAACTTACTGTATGTTGAAAGAGATTTTTAAAAATAAATATTCGCAGTCCCACACACACACGATGATAATATGACTTAAACTAAATTAATTAATTTAAAGACCTTTGAAAAAATGTTGCCATGTGCAATACGCAATGTTGACCTGAAGAGGGGGACAGAGTAAACATTCCTCTGACATGTGGCACGTGGATGTTTCTTTTTAAAACGACATTTTCATAGTGAGATTTCAAATGAGCTATTTAATAAAGTCAAAGTGAAAAACAGTATAATAAAACGTAAATGAGATATGTGAGAGATATAAGATACTGTTATTTCCCTGATGTGCAATGCCGTGTCACTTGTTTGTGTGTTAAATTAAACTAATATTTAATCGATATATTTTACACAATTTATAAATTAAAGTTTATATTTTTAACCATCTTAACAACGTGGTTAAAAAAAACTTTTAAAATGAAACTACTTTTAAACATATTGAATAAATCTCTAATAAAACTGATTCATTCATAAACTGTTTTATTTTCAGTCACATGACCTGACTGATCTGTGAGCTCACAGAACTCTGACTCATAAAACACACTGCAGAATCAAACGAAAGTCTCAGTCTGCACATATGGAGCTTCAGTGACCTCAAAAAGCCCAGGGCAAACGCACAGAGAAATGTCAGTGTGTTGCCATGGAAACCGCTTCACCTTGCTTGAATAGGTGAAGACCGACCCAGTGGCACCTACAGCCGACCCGAGGACCACCGGATGTGTGTGTGTTCACCTCACTGATCTTCAGAGTGTTTTTAGCTTATTAACCTGTCAGACATGTGGGAATGTGTCTGTGGCCAAGCTGAAACCTACACAAACGCCTTTTTCGACACCATGAGATATTTGATCCAGTTTATGATGTTTCTCTTCCCTTTTTAATTTCAAGTTCATGAGGACGTTTAATTTTGAGTTTTTCTATATCTATAGTGGCTTTCTAAAACAAATAAATAGCAATAATGACCTTAAAAGTCAGAGTAAAGCACAAAAATGATTATACGACAACAGAACAAAGACACACACACACATACACAAGTTTGTGCTTATTTATATAGAGCTTTTCTCAATAGCAGACCAACTCAAAACCGCCCTGTGGAATTAGAAAAAGTCATTTACACGTGTCCATTGTTCATCTGTGTTAAGACTATGTCACAATAATGGCCTACAAAAATAAACACACATCAAATTCTCGAATAAAAGTCCTCACAGAGGCAATCTTTATAAAAAAAAAAAAAAAAAGACAGGCATATGTCTTATTTAGGTTGATCCTTTTCCAGAATGTGTCCTAGCAAGTGTGGTTGGTGGGATTAGCCTGTGCTCTTGCAGGCTTGGCCATTCCTCAAGCTTAAATCTGTAGACAGGATTCAGTCTGAGTCCACACGAGGCCGATCTGTGTGCAGGACACACACTCACCCAAAAGTGACAGAGACGTGTTCGACACGGCTTCACAAATGTTCCTCCAGTCCTGTGGGTCACAGATCTGCTGGTCTCTACAAACCTCCAGAGTGTGAATGTGTGTTCTGAACATGAGTCCTGTCCCCGAAGTGCCTGTGTCAGATCTGCCACAAAGGATGCAGAGATATAGGAAAATACCATAAAAGGTTTGAACAAATAAAATTTAAAATTAAAGTTTTCATATTTGTGTTTAGAAGCAATTTTATACAATTTCACAATTGTTAATTTATTTCAATCTGAGAATTCATTTAAAATACTGTATCTACGTGTCAAGAAAATAAATACAGTACTGTATCAAAATTGAGTTGTTTTATCCCTATTTAATACATTTCTCTCCTAGAAAGAGTTTCATCAAGATGAATCCTTAATAAGGTGTTCAATGCGTCATATGCTTTTGTTTAAACTGTGTTCAATTAAATGTTATATATGTATATATGCTCTCTTAGTAACATGGCACATTTACGTGACAGGTAAAGTGTGACATGAGCAAAATTTGGCTCACTTTGTTTACTTACACAACTGCCTCTCTCAGGTTCAGTTTCATGTTTTGCCCGTGTAAACTAAATGAAAGGTGGCTGGTGGAATGAAAACTTTGGGAACTTCAAAAAAAATCAAAGCTTTTTCGGGTTCTGGTGTCCATTTATGGCAGAAATCGTTTTTTTCTGGAGAGGTTTTGGATAGTAACTACCACGAGGAATGGTTTTCGTGTTCTGCAGAAATATTGCTTCTCACAAACCCTTGGGGTCAGCAAGTGTAATTTACATAGTCAATTATCTTTAATACCGTCTTTAAAGACAAACTCCCGGGGTTGATTATTGCTTTGGCTCATATCTCAGCCGTTGTTTATGCTGTCTTCTCTTTGTTATGGAATCTTTCAGCCGTGTCCGAGCTCACGTTGCATTTCAGTAAGACCGGACAACCGAATCGTGTGCCAACCTGAAGAATAATGAGAAAATGGCTTGTCAGGTTTGATTAAAAGAGTGGTAGCACAATAGCTGGATGTAATTTTGGATGGATTGGATCTAGTGTAATGATAGCGTGTCACTGAGCTCAGGGACGTCCGTGGGAATGAGGTAGTATTGAAGACGCTGGTCGGCCATGATGGGGCAACAGACGATTTCAGTGTTCACTGACCTGGAGCCTTTCATATTCAACGTGAAAATTCTAAACCCGACCCATAAGAGGAGAAAACGAGGTTGACGGAATAGTCATGTCGAGGTGACATGGTGACATTTTTTTTTGTGTGTGATCTTGGTAACACTAACTCTTTTTTGTGCGAAAAAAGTATTGAAGATAATGTTTTTTAATTATAGATTTTTGGATTAAAACTGAAGAATCAAAAGCAGAGCCAGACCAAATGAATAAATTCTGAGTTTTGGCATGTAGGTGACATTGTGCAATAACGAATGAATGTTTATGAAATTTTTATGGTTTGTGATCTCTACTGGTTTTGCAGAACACTTCTTTTTCACCTTTATTCTTCAGCCTACTTTCTATTTGGGAAAGCTGAATGTCTTTGTGAGTGTGTTGTGTGCATGTATTATGTATGTATGCATGTGTTATTTTCCTGGGATGACGAGGCAATATCACTATTTGCAGGATGCTGAAGATACTGGATGCTATTTATGAGCTAAATCACGTGAACGGTAGTTAGCGGTTGCAGTTTTGCACATTGAGTTTGACTGAGACTGACTTTGTTCATTTTTATCTATTTGATAGTGCCATTTTGAAACATTAGGGAGTCAAATTCCATTTCTATTTTAGGAAAAACCTCATAAATAAAGAGTTTCTTGTTTTTTACATTTCTTCCACACACACATTCAAAAATTCTCTTTTTTCAATCGGTGTAGCTGGTGATTGCAACACTGAAGTATAGGGCTCGATTCCAAACGAACAACGTGAAAATGTTGAACTGTAAGTCGCTTTCGATAAAAGTCTCGGATAAATACATAAACGTAACTGTGCTCTCCGTTGGCAAAACCCAAAATGTCCCTGGATCTCTCATTGTGGTTTTCTTCACCACTAAGGCTGAACCAGAGTTGGCATGTTTAGGATGTGTGGGTGCTAGGATGAAAAAACCTTGTGGGACTGTGATCTCCAGCTTAAAACCATATGGTTAGACCAAATTTAACTCAATAAACACTGAAGGTCAGACGTCAGAGTTCAAAGAAGCTGTGCATGGGAAGTCATTACAGCCAGAAAGTCGGTTGACCTTGTGACACAGAAGGGCATTTATGGCATAGCTGGTCCAGGAAAAGACTCCATCTATTTCTGAGATCAGTAGGAGTCCATCTAGTTTCTAACAAAGGAAAAGCCGGACGTGAAAAGTGTGTGTGTGTGTGTGTGTGTGTGTGAGAGAGAGTGTTTGCTGGTGCAGGCAGAGTCTTGTTGGATATCAGGGTGTGTAGACGTCAGATCATCATTCATGATGAAGGAGGATCTGTGGATGTTCCTCTCAGGAGAGGATTGCCTGCAATGACCCGAAACAGCTGTGCAAACACACTCCCAACTCACGGATCACATCCGCAACCATGGATCTCGGCCCGTGGGTTTACATTGCCACACGGAGAGAAATTACCGTGACGAGAAAGACGTCCTGAAAAACCACTGAGGTCACTGTCGGACTTTGGAGTAGATGTGATTTCAAACTGGAATATTTTGTTGTTATTGATTGTGATGATAAAACAAAAACAAGCTAATCAGTCCATTTTGGGGGTTGTAGGGTTTATTTTTAGGTTTATTTTTGACAAAAATAATTAATGTATTAAATGTTTGATGATGTATGTGTTTGATAGAATTATTAAGGAATTTTCTTTTGAATATTTGATGAACAGCTTTTCAGTTACAATGCAACATATTTGAAGTTTGAAATCATTTTTGTTAGATTGACATTGAAACACTTTCGTTTTGTAGCTGGATTCATTCAAATATTGACTCACGGTTGAATTCTCACGGTCGTTTCTTGTGTGCGTAACAGCCACAGCAACGCAACTAGAAGAGGACACGAAGAAAGTAGATTGGATGGAAACTTTCACAAGACAAAACACATCAAATATTTTTATTTGACATAAATTGGTCTTAAGAATATATTTATTTATAAAAAAAGTATTTGAAACTAAATTCGACAAGCTGGACAGAGATTTGAGACCGGACTTAGAGTCTGTTTGCTTCCTCCTCTTAAAAAGAAGACCAAACTCTAACAAAAACATCAACATTTATTTCAGTGTCAATAGATGAAATCCAGAAAGAAATTCCTAGAATGCTTCCAAAACAACAACAAAAAAATAAAATGAAAACTGACTCAACCAGGCCATAAAGTTAATTATGGTGTATTATAATGAAAATATTTGACTGGCCCACAGACATTTTTATGTACAACACTTTTCTAAATTTAGTTAAAGTAATAATTATGTGGACCATATTTAGGACTGGGTAAATTTGCTTTGTCGAAACATTTAGACGAATGTGGCTCAAATTATGAAGTTATGAAGTATGAAACTCACAGGATTCCGACTGGACTCGGCTTATTTGCCACAATTATATTTTCATTGAATACAAATTATTGAATAAAAATGAATTATGCACACCATTTGCCCACTTCTACAGCCAAGTCGAAATAATATTTGCTTCCTTGTGTCTCATTCGTCAAAAAACATCAATTTGAGTGAAAGGACATCCGTACATGCGAGCGTTTGACTTTATTTGTTTACTTGCTAAACATTATTTATTTTTCTTTTGTCAACTTTATTTGAGTATTAACTATTCTATTTGCCTGTTGTGGCAGTTTTCGGTTTCTATTCTTTTCTTTTTTAGTTCCTGCATTTGGCTCTGTCACATCTAATCAACAGATTTATCACAATAAAATAGAAAAGCCTTTTCTCGTTGTAAGTCTGCAGGTAACACACATCAAACAAATGAATGAAAGATAAAATGCAAATTTAGTAAAAATGGGCAGTGCAGAAGATATTTGCACTTGTACGCTGATCGAAAAGGAAGTTGGTTTTCTTCTCCACTCCCATTTAAACAAAACAAATTGCTTTACGCAAGAAACGCTCATATATTTTTCATACAAGATACAAAAAGTGCCTGTAGTAAAAGCAGATTATTGTTGTTGTGTTTCAGTGTACAAGCACTTTATAAAAATAATGTTCCCTCCATCCTTTTCCAAACCACTTTTTCTGTTTCTGTGTCACAAGGAGGCTGAAACCAAGCCTAGTGAAAAATCACATACATGTGGAAGTCTGTGAGTGTTCTGCTCTGTGATTGGTTGATCACAAATCAAGGGTGTGTGTGTGTGTGTGTGTGACCATTAGTTGACCAATCCCACCTTCAGGCCCAATGTAGACTGCTGAGATAGACACCAGCTCCCTGTGACCCTGGAATGGAAAAGTGATTTAAAAAAAAGTTAATACATTAATAAAGTGTATATACATATCTACCTTTATTGTAAAGCTGATGCCAAGATGCCATGAACAAATTAAAAAGCCAGCTTCTAATCCTGTGGATATGGCAAAACCTAAAGAACATCTCTCCAGAAAATAAAACAATGAACTAAAGTTCATTTTACATCTCATACATGCAAAGAAGTTCATCACACCTAAGCACCGCATCCTGTTTCCTCACCATTCCTTATCAGCAACTTACAACCTGGTAATGGTTGATATCATCATACTTTAAAAAAAATCAGAAATATTGAAAGGTTTTAAATTATTTTTTTTTTCAATTGATGCACCTTAAATTCCAGATAATACGCTATATGTTATACTGATTTAAATGTTTTTGTCATCTTCAGTGAGCCGAAGAGCTCAGAACAGACAACAAAAGGTCACATCTCACCTCAGGTGTGAACTTCCAGTATGCAAATGAGCCCATCTGAGCGTTCCCACCCCCTAGTGATGGGCCTGAATTCCAATACTGAATGCCGAACACAACTTTTGTGTTTAAAGTCGGGGTAATAAGGGAAATGTTTTTACCCCAGGTGGTCCCACACAAGTCATTGTGATCCAATATTCATTTCAGGTCATGTTTTGACCTGACATTATTCATTGACTACTTGGCTTACTCCGTTTGTTTGACTTTAACCACTGATTTACTATTTCACTCGTTTTGTAATTTAATCAGGATTGGTAATAAATGTAAAGTTGTCAGAAGCTTTAATATAATATATATAATAAGGCGTCCTCCACAGATTAAAGGGAATAAGAAATGCTCTCACGCCATTGGATGTAGAGCCAGCGGGAGTGTCTTCCTCTTTACAGTAAGTGGAACTGTAACAAACTATCGCTTTGGATAATAACTGTAAGAATGTAACAATTTACCAAGCTGTTTCAGGGGCCGACGACCCACAACTAACCTTGAAACAGATTGAAAAATGCACTTTTGGCAAAATAAAAAGAAAAGGGTTTCAAAACTGACCCGTGTCCTTGAACAAGACACTGAACACCATATGCCCCCCGGGAGCCACTGCTTAAGGCTGCCCACTGCTCCAGGTTGGTGTGTGTCCTCTTTACTCCGTGTGTATCTTCACTTGATGGTAAAATGCTGAGAAAATTTTCGATACGGTCCCTGGTGGCTATATTGACAAACTCTTACTTAACTCCAGTTGCAGTGTGAGAAAAATATTTAATTCAACTGATTTGTTCATTTTACCCATAGAGTGTTATAAAAATGAAATTTTTTAGTATCTTATACATGATTTATACAGAGTTCTGCTCCGGTGACCTGCTCTTCACTAACCAGCTTAAAGCCTCTGACCTTTGACCCCTGCAAGTCAAGCCTTTACCTCGAATGAACTGCACTTCATCCCACTCCCATTGAACCTCGTACACAGCTCAGATCACACCGAGTCATTTATAAGCCAATTTCCATTTTATTTCAACGTCTGTTTGGCTGGTTCTCGGTGCTGAGCTTCTCTCAGGTTCAAACAGGTTAAGCAACACAATTTGACTAATAACACACATTATCATTCCCCATCATGGACCAGTGGTCATGTTCACTGCGTTGACTACATGCTTCTGTGACACGTGAAATTGAATTCTTGTCGAATGTCTTCCATCTCATTAGGCAGAGGTTTCCCGGCCTGTGTTGGCGGAGAGTGGGGATGGCGGTGAGGCCGCGCTGGGCTTGTCCTCGTGTTTCGCTCCACCTTACCATGATCTGCTTGGCAGTCGGCCTGCTGTTTCACAGCTGTCTGGGTCTCCAGAGTTTCCACATCACTACATCAGCCGAGCCAGAAGGATCTGGCCGGAAGCCTGAGCACGTGAACATATTATGTGTGATCAAGCACAAACACTGATACGATGAAGGAAGTGTAACCTCCAATCTGCATCATTTCTTCAAGCCCTGGTTATGAAATCATAGCAATCATAGAAGCTGCGGGTTACATACTTTTGTACTCCAACTTAACGATAAAAAACAGCTTTTGTACGTCTTCACGTTCTGTTTGTAGAATTTTTGCCTGGTGTAAATAAGAGTTACTGTCATTTATTGTGTGCGCTTCCATAACAACTCAGTTTACAAACAGAGATTTTATAGTACATGTGTCTTGCATTGTATGCTATGATTAGATTAGTAAAATGTATACTATAAATACATTTAGATTAATATTACATACATTTTATATATATATTGTAAATATTTCCAGCTAATAAACATAGAGTATATATATATATGTATATACCTTATATACACTGTACTCTAATGTAACATTATATTACATAAAATGTTTGTATATTTTTAATATTTGTATACATCCTTTAGGAAATAAATCTACACTGAAGAAAAAAAAGCAACTCCAAAAATGTGCTCAATAAATTCCTTATAAACTTAAAAAGACGTACTGCTGTGATTCTAGTGAATATTCAAGATAAAACAAATAGTGAATTTTGATTGTCATTACAACGAACTATTGAAATTGACTACTTAAATCTTACGTGTACACACACACACACACACACACACACACACACACACACACACACATACACACAGGAAACCAAGGCAGCCAAAAACCTGGGGATGCAATGCAAAAGGGAGGAGGACACAGGAAATGAAATGACAAATATTTGCAGATGGCATTAAACAAAGTTAAAAGGCCTTGTAGGCTCCGAGCCAAACTAAATCCATAGAGTAACTCTTTATACAGTAGATTTTACCAAGCTGAAGTAGAGGCGTAAAGTGACTGAAATCCATTGGCGTAACAGTTTCCTTTCTCTGAGAAATCTCCTCGCCTGCTCTTCCTGCCTCTGGCCTCATTCTCAATCCTCTCCAGGAACTAGCAATGACTTTCCGCTGCTGGTCATCTTCACCACAAACTACACACACACACACACACACACACACACACCGAGCCTGTCACTCCGCGACTTCAGCACGCGAGGGAAGACAGATGCGTCACACCTCATGAAACATCCGAGGAGCTTCAGGAATAATGACATGTGACGTTGAAGTCTTCTCTGAATTCAGAGGAATGCATTCCACAGAGCATTTCGCACATAATGTCAACACCTAACGCTCCAGAACGCTTCCCCTCCCTCCCTCCCTTCCTCGGCACAGCCTGTATTGAGTTCCAGTCCACACCCAACCAACCAACCAGACTTCTGGGTCGTTCTGGAGTTTGGAGAGGAGGAGCACACACACGTTTCGCCCTCATTTCACTACTACGAGAGCATCTGGCTGCTTTGTTTAAACTCCACCACCTCTCACGCCTCAGGTTGCTCTGCAGTGGTAAGTTTGGATCACAACAAATTTGTTTTTGTCGTTCTGATTGCATACAAATGTAGAGATTGTGGACAAACATAGCAAACTGAGTTTAAAAACGACTTTGTTGCTGTTTTGAAGGATTGGGAGTTTTTTTTCCTTCTTAAACTTAAAGCGTTTGCAGTGATGTGATATTGTAGTTTCAGTTGTTTCAGTTCATGTTTTGTTTACTTGCAAATATACGTTAAATCAAGAGTTTTAAAGTGGCTTTCATCATAGGACTGAACTCTTATTTTGCAAATCCCGGCTTACATACTTTTATTCACTCTAAATCTTTTATTAAAAAACAATTGAAGATCATGAAAAAGTTCAGGTTAAACTATGAATTGTCAAGCGCCTCCTGCTGGTGATACACTTGTTTTTTTTTTATTTGCTGCATTTAGCTTTGATCTTTTAAAATAATTTAAGCCATGTTACAACATAGTAAACTCCCTTTAACAGGGATTTAGAAATGTTCACATACTATCGGATTTATCTTCCTCCTAAGATGAAAACAAAAACGCATCTGTCCTCAAATATTACTGCTAATTATTTTTGCACATTTGCTTAGAAAGAACTCACGGCAAATGTAAACTTATACGCCATGTGTTCTGTGGTGCATGTGTTGGTTGGAAAAATGGCGCGAATGTTGTGAAGTACCTCAGATGTGGTCGGCGGTAGGATGCTGCGCCGGTCGTTGTGTGGTCCTGGGTCGTGTTTTGCATGTCTGATGAATTTTGCATGTGTGGGTGAGTTCGGGGAGTGGGAGATGTTGTGATTGCGGGCCTGCTTTCTTAGCGGCGCATTCCTGTGTGTAGATTCAGAACTGACGGGATGGTTTGGGGTGGGGGCGGGGTTGTGGGGGCTGCACGAGCGCTCGTGAGGTGCAGCGGCTTTCACGTGGATTTCCGGTCACAACACAAACGCCGTCACTGTGAGCGGCATCGTTTAAACCGACCTATCAAAAGGCAGGAGGCGAAAACGTCATACCCCCATCAGGAAAAGTCATTTCAACTCGTTAAAAAAAATCCATCGCTACAGGGAAAATAAAGTTTAAAATATCCTTAAAATCACACTCTCCTCTGTTTTACTCTCTCCCCCTCGTCTGTTATTCTTTTTTTATATTTCTCTTAATTGGCTTATTTTGCTCTCTCTCTCTCTCTCTCTCTCTCTCTCTCTCTCTCT
>MU204432.1:6222651-6233917 GCA_017309775.1 Paedocypris sp. Pulau Singkep
TCTCTCTCTCTCTCTCTCTCTCTCTCTCTCTTCTGTGTGTGCATCAACTGTTCCTCTTTTGCTGATTTTGTGTATTTGATTGAGCTAACAGAACTGATGGACTCAGGAAAGCGCTGCTTGCAGGGCTTTCAGGAGAATAGATGGAGGTTTTATTGCGGATGGGCAGTTTTATTTGAATCTGTGGTGTCCTTGTTTGGATCAGGAAGCTCCCCCCTTTTAGTTAGGATAATCACCCGAGCTTTTTAAACTGTTCGGTCAGGATCAGACTGAGCTGTGAATCCTAAAATTTCTTTCTAAAGTTCAAAATAAAACAGCTGGTTTGGGATTGTGTTGGTGTGGTTGGGATGCTTGTAGAACTTATCTATTCCTTTTACGTAAAAATAAATGTGACCACTGAAATGCATTACTAATGTGCGCTAAATGTTCACTGTGTGGTGCTTTTTCTCAGTTGAAATGCATTGAAAGCTGGAATACTAAAATGGTCTTAACTCGGTTATCAGCGCCACTAATTCCAGCCTTGAAATACAGGAGCAGCTGCTGTAAACACTGTAGGTCACATTCCATAGGAAAAGAAAAGACAGAGATGTGACAGATGGATTCAGTCGAGATGATCTGGTTCTTTCCTGAGCATCCTTAACACCCCAAACCCACCAGTTTGTATTTTACATGATATGTCTGCTGTTAGGACTGATTTAATACCAAAGTCGCACCCTAATGTCTCCTAGTTTGCTGTGCCAGCCCTATATAAAGGGGAAAAAATGTATAAAAAAAAACCCAAAAATGTAAAGCAAACCCCTCTGTTTTAGATTTAATGGTTTAAGGGGGCTTTAAAAAACATTTGTATCATATATTTACTACAAAACACACAATTGTTAATTTGTTCAAGCACCGGCCTCATTCTAATAAGAATATTCAAATTTGCAGTAATGAAGCAATGCCATAAAATACATAATCAGGAGACATCTAGCGCATTTATCTTACATTATAATGTAGAGTGAGAATGTTTAGAAAATTGCCTGTGAGCTATAAGCTGCCTTTTCCATGCTCGCATTTGAAAAGCACCACTACATTTTAGGCATCAAGAACCGAGTCTTTATGCTGGCTGAAAGATCAAAGCTGCTTTTGAGCATTCGGACGGTGTGTAAATGCATTAAACATGGGTGTCCTGATGGCTGGAGAGGGGCTGCAGGGGCTCGGCGCCGGGGCTTTTAACAGCTCCATGTGGGAGCCGTTACTCACGCTGTTGGCGTGTCATCAGTGGAATGCCATGTGAAAACAAGGGCCCGCGGCACCTGAGCACCGGGACTCTGTGGTGGAGCCGCAGATGAAAGGCGATCGGCTCCCGGGACGGCTCTCACCCAGCAGGCCGAGCTGGAGGGGTGCGAGAACCCACCGAGTGTGAACCAGACTCTTCTCCAGATCAGCTGCCGTCAAAACACATGGGCCTCGCTGAAACGCTCCCCCGTTTACTCCCAAACACCCAGTGAGGTGTTGAAATATCTGAGCAGAACCTCAGGGTGGTGAGACACGGGCGGCAAGTCGTGCAACTGAGCTGATTTAATAATAGCAACCGTGTTGCACTTTAATAACCCTAAATGCTTCATAAATGGGCCCGTGCTTTAGAAATTACATGACCATTTATTTAATTATTAAATTACTTTTACTGGTTTAATGACTTTGCTGGACTCGGCACAATGTCGTTTTAATTGGGCCTGGTTTGTATGGGAATTTTATTATAATATCTTTTATTGTAATTATTATTATTTTTTTTATAGCAATTAACAACCCTATCAATTTGCGGTAAGGGGAGGGGCAAACACAGACTGCCAATAACTTTAGAGGAAGGGTTCAACGCAGATCCTGTGGGAGTGGCCAACACTGATTAATTAGTTAGATTGAGGGTCTAACAATGACTAATATTACTCAGCAGCAGGGGGAGGAGTCAACATTGACCTTGATGTGTTCATCATTGAACCCTTCAATTCGCTTCAAGGGAAGGATCCAACACTGACTGTTAGGAGAAAGCCCCAAACACTGATCTGGCCAATCAGGAGTAGTGGGTGTGCCCAACATAGACATTATTAATAAACATCAAAGGGAGGAGACAATACTAATACTCAGTTAATAATCAGTTAACGCTATTGAGAATGTTCCACAGTGAACCTGCATTTCAACTGACCACGTAATATTCTTTCATAAACTATAAATAATTGTATAGTTTGATTACTAATTACACGTTACTTACAGTTTTCAAACCTAGAAGAGTTAATGTTATTTCTCTTCTCCTTGTCAAAACACTTGACTGCTGTCTAATAGTACGTGCCAAAAAATGCAAGACTATGCAACAAAACTTCATTCCCGTTCAGATTCTTTCAGATTCAGAAACAGAATAATAGGGAAAGTGTGGAATATTTATAATTTAAATATGTGTGAATGATATGTTCACGCATGTCTGGTTTTAAATGGTCCTCACAAATGGCCATTTGCAAAGCAGTTGTACCGAATCAAATAACCACATTTTTGGCTCGTTTTTTTTTTTTTTTTTCATTTTAATCTTTAAGTTTGTTTTATTTGAGATTTTTTTAGGGGATACTTGAACCCGATTGGTAAACATGATAAACATGAATGAGTGACAAGCACTTCAGTGGAAACGAGAAGACATTGATCTTAATTGGATCACTGATCATGGCCTTGGGAAAGGCTGGAGCTTTCCAGAAGATGAAGATGTTCATCCATACAACTGCTTTGCCCATTGCTTACTATTGAGTTTCGCTCTTTTCAGAGTGACATCAAATTTTTATTTAAGATCAGAACATTTTGAATCTCCAATTTTCCATTCATGACACTTTATGGAAATTTGTGGATCTCAGTTATTTAAAATTCCTGAGCTGACTTCTGCTTTAAATAAATAGTTCACTTAAGTAGTTTACTTAATATCCACCAATACCTTTTAATTTGGTTTTTAACTAATTGTACAGCCGGTAATGATTTTTTTACTCAATTTTCTGACTTTGAGGCCCAAGTTAAATTCATATCATGTCATGTAATTTGGTGTCTGAGTGTTATTGTTTATTTATGTATCTCAACCTCTGATTGGTTGGCCCAAGTCGGATATACCGCCCCCAAAAGCAGATTGGTTTACCAACATGAAGAAGTATGATGAAATTACGTATGTAGAATATATCTAGTGGAACAAAGGATATGCATGTTGCTGTCTAAACAAGTTAATGTATAATTTTTATAATAATTTTAAAATAATAACTTTTTTTATAGTGTAACTTCTGGAGTGTAGCTTATCTGTTTGAATGTTTACAGATACAAATACAAATGCAATTATTTAAACAGAGCAGCTCCGAGTTTCTAAGCAAATCAGAAGCGAATCAACAACGTCGTCCAGCCACAGTGAAAACAAGTCGGCAACAGAAAAATGCCACAAAGTATTGTGGGATGGCGGAGCGTTCCCTGACATCACGTTTACTTGTTCCATTACTGGGGGAACTGCCGACCGGGACGGGTGTTGTAAAGAATTAAAGAGGAGCATTTAAAGTTTAGTCCAAGTCAGCGTTTTCCGCCGAATTGAATAGACTGTTTAGCCTTTGCATCCATTTTCAAAAACATCTTAGTTCAAAAACACAAAGATTTTATCAGAAGATCCTTTTATCCAAAGGCCGATTTAAAGCTACTGGAATTCTAGAGACTTCTCCACTGACTTCCAATGAATTCGTCACAGATATGGGAAACCAAAACTGTGAGAAAAAAAATTACTTTAATATTTTAGCTGATACTTTTTAGTCCTTGGTCCTAAATTACGGAGTATTGTAACTTACAAGTCCCGAATTACATGACTAAACTGAACACCGGACCACCAGTTCCCGCCATCCTCCTTTTGAGCTGCGTCTGCCCCACAGATGGAGATTTGATTGGAGCCTGATGGATTGAATTGATGGGGAGGACTGACATATCTTTGTGGTGACAGGTACACACTGAAGGTTAAGAAAAGAACGAATCACACGTTAAGCCGGTTAGACGTCGGCCATTTGTCACGTGGAACCTCTAGAGTAGATCTTCTGTTCTGAAGAGGCAATCACGCTCTTGCGTAGCCAACATACAATTTGCAGTATGTTGCTCCACATGTCTGCTGCGTCATGAATAGTCAAAGGGTTTCATTTGTCCTCACCTCCTAAAAATCTCTCCTCAATTTCCCGCCGTTCACGTAAAACAGTGGTCTCAGTGTTTGGGGGCTCACTGTAGTAAATGCCAGATTTATGACCTCACTCATTTTTTGTGCTTTACAGATATTATATGTGGAGTTATGCATAATGGTTTGCTTTAGCTTTACTGCAAAAAACATGAAAGGAAAAATTATAAATGGAATATATAATGTATTTGTTATTTGATAAATATTTGTTAGTTTTTTTAGACTGATAAAAACTTGTAAATATTTATAAAGAATCAGAATATTTTTAGATAATACATTGTTTGTAATAAATAATAAATATACTGGTAATTCAATAAATGTAATTAAAGTAATAAATTTATTATTTATTTTATATGATCTATTTCTATATTACAATTATATTGTTCAAATACAGATTTTCTTCCTCTTAGTCATTTTTAATATTACACATTCTTTACATTTGTTTTAGTAAACGGAATTTGTAAATAATAGCAATAATAATACTACTAATTAAAAAACACTCCTAAATGTGTTATGAACAGTATTCATCTATATGTGTGAGAATATACAAACAAATCAACCTGAACAAAATTGAACACACTACAAATACATTACATTGAAAAACACTACACACTATATACAGTATGTACTGTGAAAAGCTCAATACAGTATTAGTTGTGAAAGATACAGTGATTTACAGTATATTTTTGTCTTTTAATATGACCAGTGTAAGATTCATGCAGCATTTACAGTTGAAAAAACCATGAACTGTTAAAACCTCACACACAGCCCACGGGAAATTCCTACCATTTTAATCAAATCAACCATTTCTTGAAAAACATTCTTTGAGTTTTTGGTCCTGCATCCCGGGATCCTGCCCCTTCACACACACACACACACACACACACACACACACACACACACACACACACACACACACACACACACACACACGAGGCAGCTGGCGAGTAAAGCAAGGCCATGTGTGAACCCAGACCTGGTTTAATGAGGCTCCCACTTCTCACACTCTTCAGAGACAGACAGCTAATGGACCCCTGAGGGCACGTAAGTTCCGCTGGACCTTGGTTTCATCTTGCTCTCAGTCCCTCTGCCCAACCACGAGACACTGGGAGCGGCGACAATAATGAATGGCTTAAGATGCTTGTCTTGGAAACGTTTTCTTGAATCGTAGACGGTCCCAAATTGTGCTGCTTTATTGCCCTGAGATCAATTTTCTGCACAGCAACATCTGACTTATGGCAGGATCATGTTGTGATACGTAGTTGGGGGATTTTATGTATTATTATTTATTAATACTGTTAGGGTTTAAGAGACGTAAATTAAAACACGAAATAGTCAAACTCAAACAATCAAATGCTTTCACAAACTCAAATACCTTTTATTTCTTTCAAAAAAGAAAACTCAAGCCTTAAGGGAAACAAACCTTTTCAAATTAATTATAAGAAGACAATTTTATATAAGGGGTCTTCATGTTAAAATATAAAAGTTGGAAAAATTGACCCCCACATTCTCACTGCTCCAAGGCTTAAGGCTGCCCACTGCTCCGGGTTTGTGTGTGTCACGTCAGTGTGTGAGTGAGTGACTTCACTGGATAGTAAATGCAGAGCACACATCTGATACGCCCCCTAGTGGCCACATTGACATCTCAAAGAAATATTTTTCTTTGTAAATAATTTTCATATTGTGTGTGTGTTGTGTGTAGAATATTTTAGAAAACTCAAAAACTAGTTTGGAGAAATAGTCTGCACAACAGCCTGTATTGTCTACAGTGATTCACAAAATGCTAAACTATAGCAGTAGAAATCTGAGACGTGTGCGCAGACAGGAAGTGACCCAGTGGAGACAAATCCTCTCCTGAATGAGTGTTATCTCATCAGTGAACTGGGCGAACAAAAAGGTCGGCGGTGCTTTCTCAGCATCCCTGTAGACAGCCAGTGATATTGATCAAAAGTCATGGTCCTCTGACTGCAGGCGAGCAGACGTGCGTGGAACGGCAATGACCGCTGAGCTGGAGGTCTAGTCCGGTTCTTCTGTTAGGGACAGAGGTGTAAAGAGTACCTGAAAAACATACTTGAGTAAAAGCACGGATACTTTACTGTAAACCCACTCCATTACAAGTTACACGTCACCAATTCCAAGAAGACTTGAGTCGTAAAGTATCCAATTTTGAAAGAAGTATTTGTAACTTAAGTAGTACTCCTACTGAATTTAAGCTCCTAAAAACACCACACATGTGGAACAACAAGACTCTTTATTTATGAGGTTTTATTTTCTGATACAATAATAAAATGTAACACCTTTGATGCTTCAAAACGGCGGAGCAAAATAGGTAAGAAAAGAACGAAAAGTCAGTTTCAGTCAATGCAAAATTTTATGTGCAAAATTTGATTTAGCTCATAAATAGCATCCAGTACCTTCAGCATCCTGGAGATGGCGATGTCACCTCATCCGCCAGAGAAATTAACCGCAGGTAAAAAAAGATTCTGATTTGTCATTAACAATCACAATGTACAACTCAGTACAAGTACAAAGTTGCCAAAAACACTTGTAATACTAGCAACAAAGTCCATTTACTCAAGTACTTTATAACACAGGCTCATTCGTCAGGGCAACGGTCTTTGAAAAGTGGGAAACATCAAAACAATAAGGATGGATTTAAGCTTGAAAAGTGCTTCCACAAACTCCGAAGTGTTTCCACAACAATTCACTCTACAGTCAGGCAGACAGGTGTGGAACGTTACACGATTGGCCAGTTGCCAAAACCATTCGGACATTTCCAGAGAACGTCTTATCATTGCGCACATCCAAATTTGGAATACAGCACTCCCATAGACGTTATAACTCCCAGGAATTATCTTGCTCCTGTCATCAGTGGCCTTGGTTGAGAAAGAGAACAGCACATTCCTTCAAAGCAGGATTCAAGCCCAATTCACACTTTTGGGATGTCAACTTGTAATGAAACATTTTTAATTTATCTAACATTGAGGCTCAAGATCGATGTCTGGCAGTTAGAATGTCGTGGGCTTCTTCCGGTTCTCCAGGTTTCATTCCACAGCCCAGAAACATTCAGGAGAATTTGAGGCTGGAAAAGTGTTCACATATGTGAGTGAGAGTGTGAATGTGTGTGTGTGTGTGTCCCGCGTGTTCCATCAACAGTACCGTATGTGTGTGTTTGAAAGCACATATCACGTATCACATATCACATATCGAGTACGTTTTCAACTTTAGATTAAAGTGTTAATAAAAAAACCTTATGAACCATTAGGAACCATTAATTATTATTGTTTTTTTTTTTTTTCTAGATTCTGCTGATTGTTTTCTGTTCCATCATCAGCCATGTTGATAATTTTGGCCTTCATCCTCCTCTTCCACATCACCTCAGCAACATTGCTGTTCATAGCGACCATCAGAAATGTAAGTGTTCTGGGTTTACGTCAATTGCCAAGATGCATGTAATACAATTTTAATACATGTTATAAAAATAATGTATAAAAAAAAAGTATCTAATATGTACATGTAATACAAGCATAGATCCATTGTGTTAGATATGTTCCAGATTTCTATCATTAGCAGTGATTTTATTTGAACAAAACTTCTGGATGCTGTTATCTGATGATTTATAAATCAGAATGAAGCTGAACGTTCTTCTTTTTGAAGGCCTGGTGGGTTTCTGGCTCAAGTTCCTCGGGTCTCTGGTACAACTGCAACCACACGTGTGCGGAGATACCCAACACAGCAGTATCTGAAGCATGTGAGCTGCTTTATCTGTCTATCTATCTACCTACCTACCCACCCATCCATCCATCCATCCATCCATCTATTTATCTACGTATCTATCTATCTATCTGTCTATCTATCTATCCGTCTTTCTGTCTATCTATTTATCTGTCTGACTTTAGATAAGTCTTCAGATAGACTGTCTACTTGAATGTATTCCTCCTTTTTGACATCATTTATCTCTCTATCTCAATTCATCAATTTCTCAAACTGTTTGCCCATCCTACCAACCCTGTCTGTCAGTACATTGTTTATCCATATATAAATCTGTCCATTAATCCATCCATCCAACTGTCTGTCCAGTGCCCATAGATTGTGTCCTCTTTTCCTTTCTGAAAAAGTCTTTGTGTCAGTTTTTGTCATCAATTCTCACTATTCCATTAATGTATTCCATTCACCCCCCTCTCTCCTTTTATCTGTCTATCTATTTGTTTGTCTGTGTATGTTTGTCTCAGGTAATTGACAATGACTATGTGCCTTTATGTTTTTTTGCGTGGAGGTTTTAAGTAAATTTTCCCCTTCACTTTTTACAGTGCAGGCCACCATGATCCTGTCCACCATCTTGTGCTGCTTGGGCTTCTTTGTCTTCATCTTTCAGCTCTTCCGCCTGAAGCAGGGCGAGAGGTTCGTCTTCACCGCCATCCTCCAGCTCCTGTCATGTGAGTTCACCACCAACATCTCCACACGAGGCTTTGAGTTTGCTCTTCATCAGAACCGTTCTACATTCCCAGCGTTCTGCGTGATGACGGCGGCGTCCATCTACACTGCGGAGCATCTGAACTTCAACACCGCGGAACTGAAGACAGGAGACTTTGGATATGCTTTCGTCGTGGCCTGGGTGGCGTTTCCCATGACTCTGATCAGCGGCTTGATGTATTTAGTTATGCGCAAACGCAAATAAAGCGCAAACCCTGACGCCGCCATCAAAACACACGTTTGCTTGGGCCTCTGCGTAGAAAAATATATTTCTACCGTTCAGATTTCCTGCAAAATACTCGCCTACTGGAAATAAACTTGCCGTTTTATTTTTACTTGTGATGTTCGTTTTTCATTATTTCTGTTTTTAAACACTATCCTTAACCGTGAAAAGACGTTTGTACAATTCTGAGAAATGTCTCTGAGATTAAACCACTATAGACTTCATATCTACCTGATGTCCCGCGCCAAGAGACGCGAAGAAGATTAGGTTTTTCCTCGCGAAAGTGCTAAAAGCAAGATTTCTGACGATTTCCGAGCACTGTGTCATACTTGAAGCAGAACAAATTGTCATTATCCGCAGTGTGAATGCGTTCTCGTGTGTGTTGTTGTTGAAGAATCTCGCGTTGAGTCAGCATGAGTATTGCATGCGTTTGTTTCCAGCATTTAACTTTAATTTTTTTTAATTGTTATTAACATATTTGATACTGTGTTGGATGGAATTTTTGTTTTATTCCACTTTAAAGAAGTTATTGGTAAAGCCGGTGTGGCTCTATAATCATTTCATCCTGACGCGTTTAGCTAAAGTAATGTAGGTAAAAGTGAAATGAAGCTGTATTTATTAAGACTAACTGCATTGTTGCTGTTAATATTTTTGTAATGAAGTATTAAATCAACATGTGTCTTTATTGCTCTTGTAACGGTTTATAGTGAAGGCTTCAGAATTGGAGTGTAATGGGCAGCTTTGACATATATGCTGTGTTTCTGGCTGCCAAGGGCTTCATTGTTTTTTTTTTTCCTGGTTTAACTTGTTTAATAAAAGTAGTTCACACAACATTTTCCGTTTTTTTTTTTCATAAAAACAATGTGCATAAATGTCAGAACTTGTAGCAGATTTAACACTAATTAGATCATATTGCAAAGTAAAAAAACAAAACAAAAGGGTTTCTGCCAGTTTATTGCAGGCTAGTCCACGCCCACTATCCAAACTCACACTCCAATTGGCCCAAATGTGGCGCTCTACAACACTAATACTGTATTAAAACCATGAAAATGTGATGGTATCTATCTGGTGGTTAAACACAAATCTCAGATTTTACGAGGGCAATATTCACTGTTTTGCGCATTGCAGATTACAATTAAGATAGATACTGCTGCTTGCAGCTATATTCGCAGCAATACTTCCTAGTTTGAGTAGTGAAATGAAAATACTTTTGTCGGATATTGCATGTATTTTTGTGATTTTAGTAAGAGCGTAGCGCCACCATTAGGCCAATCGGAGTTTTGATTAGAGATGCAAGGATGAGTTGATGTCACCGATTACGTCGATACGTTGACAGAAAAGAAAATTTGGACTGGACTACTTTTAATTGGAAAATAGCAGATACATCTAATTTATTTAAATAAAGTTAGAATACAAAGTTTGCCTATAATGTGTAGGGTTAGACCTACTGTATAATCAAGGTCTACAAAAATGTATTTATTCTGTTCCCTAATGTGCAAGTTATTTATTTTTAGTTGTTGACGCTCATATACATACAATCATATACAGTAGAACATCTGTGTTTCCTACAATTATTTACAATCTTTGATTTTAAAAGTAAATAAAGAAAAAAAACAAGCCTCACCCCTGAGCCTTTTTTTGCATTACAATTAGATCCAATTTATTTTACGGTGGATATTTAATTTGGCACATGAATATTTACAATTCCTTTTGCACTGGTTTTGTGTTAAGAACGCACAAGGCCTTCTAATTTATTTTGTATTTTTTATATCTTTAATTTGGTCTAAAGTTATTTTTACAAGTGATATTGAAACACACTATGTGGTTATATACAAGATAATCTTTAGATTTCATTTAAGTGACTGTTGTATGCTGAATTTAATTACACTTTACAGGGGGGTTATCTTTAATAAGTTTGGGTGTACTACGCGTTTATGCCTCAACGTATCATATCACCTTTGTGTTAAAAATGTGTTTAAAGGTAAGTGTTAACTAAATGTTAATTGTTAATTGGTTTTTATGAAAAATAATTGTATGGCCAAAAAAAAAAAAATACTTGTTAATCTAAAAATTAGTTGATTATTCGAATAAATACATATGAGATTTGTGCACATTTTGAAGTGAAGTATCAAGTTGTTCTAATTAGAACAGCGCATCGTCAAATGTATACAATCAATTTAATCAATAATCAAAAAGTTTATTGTAATTAATAACAGCACAAAATACATTTCTGAAGCAGATTTTTGTGAAACGACTGAGATATTCTCCCTTTAATCAAGTTGAGAATTTTTTTTTTTTATTCTTGAGGTAAAAAAAAAAAAAAAAAAAAACAATGTTTAAGGGAATATTATTAATGAACATATACCTGAAAT
>MU204432.1:6234017-6272801 GCA_017309775.1 Paedocypris sp. Pulau Singkep
TTGAGGTAAAAAAAAAAAAAAAAAAAAACAATGTTTAAGGGAATATTATTAATGAACATATACCTGAAATGTTGCATGGCAAAGGATCATGTTTTGTCGATGCCCACAGAGTGCACGTCACTGTACGGCCCATAACGTTCAAAGACGTCCTTCCCCACAATGACCACACACAGTCTTCTATTCCCTTTGCAGGTTGACACTTTGCAGGCCATAGGGAGAGGCATGGCTTTTATCACGCCGAGGCTTTTCCATTTAGAAAACGAGCCGTCTTTGAGTTCATTGGCAAAAAAGATGCAGTAGGAATCCATCTCAGCTGCGTAAGGATCCTTCTTGTCCACATTCCAGGCTATTCCAATCTCCTGTAACTGGCCGATTCGGGCAAGCTTGAGGACTGGCTTCTGGGGCAAGTTAAAAGAGGCTGCTTTAACGGGAAGCTCGGCTGGAAACGGGGTGTCGGGGAAGGGATGCAGCTTGGAAAGCCAGTTCTCCTGAGCGACAATAGCGGCAAACATCACGACGTGTGAAGACACGGGCGACGAGTAGCCATACCTCTTCCAGCTCTACTGAAGACGACACAGAGTCCTTTCCAGAGATGCTTTCTTCAGCATCTGGTCAAGCAAAAGCAGCACAGAACAAACCTTACAGCACTCATCTTCAACGACAAACAATCATTCTTTCATTTAGTTGTTTTTAAATAATAATAATTTAAAAAAAAAAATACGTTTTAACAAGTTTACCATTGATGACAATAGTGGTTGTGACTGGGCGCTTGCTCAGTTCTGAAGAAAAAACAACTATTAATTATTAACATAAATTCACCAGATCCACCAAAATATCTGCACAATAATTCATGACTCCACAGCTTTAAAATCAAATACCTTGGTCGTCCTTTGTGAGGTCCACAACTGGAATATTGGAATTCTCTAACTAAAAAAAAAAAAAAACGTTTTAACAGTATATGATAGAAAGCAAAGAGAAAATATCGGGATGATAAAAGACTGTACCTGACTCAGCCAAAATCCCTTCTTTGGTTTCCTCACAGCATTCATATTGTCAGTGTCTGTCCATAGAACAACCATTTAAAGCATTTAGAACAATCCTTTTTAATGATGATGATGGTGTCAACAAACCTCCAGATGATGATGCTATTGTTGATGTGTTCTCAAGGCAACCACTTGTGTTTATGGCAACTCTGAAGGGAAACATTTTGAAAATTAGCACCTTTACTCCCAATTAAATTGAAAACTAGAAATTCTGCTTATACAGTTTTTTATATATATATATATATATATATATATATATATATATATAAATATATATATATATATAAATTGTTATATAGTAATAAAATACTATATTATATTTACATTTTACTATATATTAGGGGTGGCCTGTATACTGATATGAACATAAAAACCGGTATTGAGTTGTGCCATAATATGGATTTTGCAATAATGTGGATAGTTACATATTCATGAATTTATTTTTATATACACATCTAAACACTTCTGTATCAGTACAGCTTAACACATTTGTTTTGTTACAACGTTTAATGACAACACGGAAGAATTGCTAATCGAACACAGAGGGCATTGTAACAGGCTGAATTAATGGATCACCCGCGTGGGTGCTATGGTCTCTTTAAAAAAAAAAATTAGAATAAACGCCTGGGCTACATTTAAGACAATGTATATGGTATTAAAAACAGCAAATGCATCTTCAGGTTACCCTCTGCATGTAATTTCCTACTATAATACAAAGTTTGCCTATATTGTAATTAAGGTCCACTAAAATGTTAAATACCGTGACATGCATTTTAACTCTTACCGCTAAGCCTTACTATATATATTTATATATAATTATTATATACACTATATAGTACCAGTCTGTAGCATCAACGCACGCATTCATACGTCTTTAAGTTCACTTCATCTGAACTTGTAATTTACTGACAACATATCTCAGTTTTTCCCGCTGTAACGTTTTTTTGATTTATTTTTTTTTTTTTTTAATTTATGTAATTGAGGATGTTTTTTTGTGTGATCTAATTTCAAGGTCCTCTGAGTTGTGACCTGTGCGTAACGTAGTCAAATGTAACCTTGTATGTCTGCAACTGTTTGTCTGAAACGCTCTGCTCTCGCTCTGTTTTTCTTCCAAGAAGATAGTGGCGGCGCGCCGAATGTGCTGCGGCCCTCTCTCGTAATTTCGTTACAATGTTGTACCCCAATGCTGTAATGACAATAAACTACTACTACTACTACTACTAGTAAAAAATAATCAAGACTCGAACGAAGATATCCGGACAATCCAGGGACATCGACTGAAAAGTTAAGTGAAAGTCCTTGAAACACAGAAAGTTCACAATTCTTCTTTGGAGCAAACTAGCTGTGCGCACAATAAAAGCAAAGAAATGTCACTGCAAACAGAACCTGTGGGAAATAAAAGAAACCCAAAGCCTGCAGCCTTGAATCATTGGTGATTGCGTTATAGCGCACTAGTGAGATCACTTCAATCTTTCTATTAGAAAATCTTTTATGAATCAGTTAACGGAACATTTGAGTGAGTGGCACTTCAACAGAACACTCACTCATTCGGCATTAGCAATAAAACGCGCTGAAAAATACAGTCAGTGCAAACCTATCAGCGGCGAACAATATGTTGAACGAATGAAACGTTCCACTGTCCAGCATGTTGTAATACCTGGGCGGGCTACTGAGCGGCGAAATTGCACTTGGTTCTGGCGGTGAAATGCACTTTTCCTGTTTGATATCTGAGGCTTTGAGACGGACAGATGAAAGACACTGATGAAAAAAAAAAAACACAAGAGTTAGGCATAAACAGTTAAAAACACAACAGACTTTCATAAATTATTTACTATAAAATAATGTACAATGAATCCTCGTTTATCACGGCAGATCGGTTCCGAGCCCGACAGCGATTGCCGAAAATCCGTGAAGTAGGAATTTACGAACATTTACGAACAAATGTATACGTTTCTCTTAGTTAAACTTTTAACTTACAGATTGATTCATGCATTAAATTGTATTTGTATGCGTATTATTCTAATGTTCGCCTCATCCTATTTAATATAGCAAATGGTGGAAAACGGCTGCGGCCGCGTAACTTTGGCCTTCATTCAACATATCGAGAAGTGTCAGCTTCTCAGCAATCATCATCGTTCTTTGGTGGCATTTTCATTTTCAAAATTTCCGGAAAACCCGTGATATAATGCTTTTAGTCGTAATGAAAAAAATCCACGAAGTTGAGAATCCACAATGGTCGAACCGCGATATAGCGAGGGTTCATTGTAAACTACTTGGGCTGAGCGAAATTTTGACAGCAAAAATTATGAAATGTTTTTGATTAAACAACAATAATCGCACGATACAATGTCGTGTGGATGTGTATTCATAAAAATAGGATTTTATAACTTATTCACATGTGAAATTACACGTGTTATAAGTTTGACTGTTGTGTGTACAGTACTTTGGCCAACTCTGATGTTGAAATTAAGGTGCTTGATAAATAAAGTTGAGTTGAGTTGAATAGGGTTATCTGCATATAAAATGGACAAAAATTGATGTTACATTTATCCGAATTATCGATATGGATAACTATCATATAAATGATGATATAAACATATCAATGTATTTGCCACATCGCCAAGCCCTAATACTCTACATAACTAGATTTCTTAAATTCAAACCTGCTGGTCACGTGGAAACACCAAGGCTCTAAGTTTTTTAACATATGAAAATACTTCTTCTCCCCTTCTCTTTAACTTCAATTCCTGAGCCTAAAAAAAGGATAAGAAACACTGGCGCTACAGTTACAGCTAATACACTCGTAATTCCACAAAATAAAATGTAAAAATAGATTACTTACGTCCAGTTTTTTGACTCTTTCATCATAGCTGGGTTCTCGCTTCACTTCAACTATTCTCTCCATCAGACTTCCCATCTTGAAGTCCGATAACTCCACTGCGGTACTGACCTTTTCCGAAATCATCTTTTCAATCTAAGAGCAGTATTTGAAAATGAAAGACAATATTTTTGCACTTCTGTGACTGTGTACACACACACACACACACACACACACACGCACGCACGCGCACGCACAAATGTGCCGAAAAGAAATGAATGTTAAACAAGTGTGTAGCATCATTGATATCTACGTTCTGTGACTATTTACATTTAACAAAGCAACTTTGCAAAATATTAATCAGCATAATAATATTATTACAGTAAACATATGTTAAAGTAAAGCGGAAAGAGACCTCGGATCGAGGGAGTTTGTTTCCATGAAGCGTCCCGGTGTTTTCTTCCACTAAACTCCTTTTCATACCTAAAGTATATATACAAAACCCATGTAAACAATTTGACATAACAGTAACAAACATAACGGCTTCACGTTTACAGTAACGATGCAAAGGTGGTTTTAAGTCTTAGTTCCAACTTTATAAGAACCATTTAGTTTGTTAACGAAGTTTTGTATGATTTATACATCCATAATAATTCACACAAAAGGTTTTTTAGTGTGTGAATCTTACTCGAACCAATTCACACAAAACGTTATACGCAATACAAATTATTTACATTCGGGCATTTGCCTCGTAAATACTGCACACAATCTTGGCATTTACGAAAAGATCAGACATATATCGGTATCACGAAAGGAATCGTGCACATTTGAAAAACCGTTTGGCTACGGTAATTGTTCCCAAGAATCCTTTCTTCTGCTCACATATATCATTAACCACATGTTCCAAACGAAACTCAAATGTATTCAGATTGCGTGCTGATAAACGATAAAACGAAGGTTCAAAAGAGGTTTGAAAAAACGTACCTTTAACCGCGTAATTTAAGAAGTAAGCGCGAAACACCCTAAGCACCGAGAAGTTTAGTGGAAATGTAGAACTTCCGGTTTCTTTAAGTAATAAAAGTCCTTCTTCAAGGCGCGGTGATCGTTATAAAAACGAGCGAGATAGTTGCAAAAAGTTAATTGTTTTTAAGAATAGTTATTTATTTTACCAGCATTTTATAATATTAGCACATTATACATTTAGCATATTTATTTTCTTGACAAATACATTCCAAACCTCCGTTGGCATGTGAACCAAAATGCAGCGTTTGTTTTTCCTACTGTTCTATCCCTTTCTAAGGATTAATGACAGTAAATAATTGTATATTTAATATGGTTTATTTCAGCGCTGTTCATTATAGTGGAACATAGCATATCATTGATGTAGTAATACGTAATAAGTAAAACATACGTGTTTTACAACAAATCATACGTAATGTCTGTGACAACCTGACAAATATAAATTGATTGTTTTTTTTCTTAATGTTTACTTAGTTACCAGCTTTTCATTTGAGGAGACACAAGTTAATATTACTATGTTTATTACTCTGTTAATAAAAGGCATTTTTCTGGCTAATCCAGTTCCATTGACCCTCTGACCGGAATACCTTTCTGTACTGCAACCACAAACAAAGATTATGCTTAATTCTCAATTGCAATATTAAAACTCTGGTTATATTATTACTTATGTTATAACGATAACGTATCTAGTATTAAATACAACTGATTAGACCGTTTCTAATTATACATTATATTAAATGCTTTATTATTAGCTGCATCATGGGGAAATACTATTGCTATTATTTGGATTTTATGATATTATTAAACTCATTATTATTGATAATTATTATAATTATTAACATCATTTTTGAGTTGCAGCTTTTTAGTTGGAAAGTACATGAACACAATTACTTGCCTATGAAGCTCATCTATCTTGACATCACATCGCAAATAATCACAGACGTCAAAGAACTTTTCTTAGACTTTTTCCGACTTACCTAAATAATGATGTATCAAATTGTTCAAACAAGATGGGCTAAATTTTAATGGTTTTCCCATTTTTTGATATGGAACTTTATAAAAATGGCTCATGACTTATAATGAAGAAAAGTACACGCACACACAAGGCACACACAAAACAAGGCAAATACAAAATATTAGCAAACAATCTACTATTTCTAAGGCTTGCACCACCATAATATGCCAGCAATTTTCTTTTCAACATGTATGAATGACTTTGTTATGTGAATTAACATGTCAATGAATGTTGAGAAACTTTCTAGAAACTGCCCACTTGTTTACTCTGACTCTATACATGACATACAGTTTTGGTTTTGGTTTGAGGACAAAAGTCTCGAGTCCCTGTTGTATTTGTACAGATTTTTCTTGTTTTTTTTCTTGTAACTAAGTCGAGAAAAAATAGAAGAAAGGGTGTGAGCTTGTCAGTATGGCAACCATGGACCATATAAAAATTGTGCTCTGCATTAAACCATCCAGTGAAATGACACACACAAACCCGGAGCAGTGGGCAGTACAAGTGTTGACGGATAGATATATAATTGTTTGTTATATGTATAAATACGGTGTATATATTTATGTGTATATAGTATGTGTCTTTGCATGTAGGACTTGTTTGCTTAAGCTTGCCACACAGTGTTGACATAACTGCTCAGATTTCTTTTTTTTTTTTTTTGCAGCAACATTCACTTTTCATTACTTATCAAACATACATGATACTGCTTCCATGCATTCATGCATGACTGTACGCACAGTTCAACAGTGAACAGAATAAGGTGGAAATACAAATGCCTCGGGGAAAACAGAGCTGCAGTTTGAGCGTGAACAATGGCTTGTTTTTATTTATTTATTAATTTATTTTATACTAAACACGAGCTTGGAAGCCGGGCGGATTTTGAAAAAATAAAATTATATACGTAACACAATAACAATAAGAAGCACGGGATTAATGTTTGGGCAGAATTGAACTGGAGTGGAAGGTCTATGTCATATTTCATGCAATAAGATGCTGAATAATGGGATCTGATGGCAGGTGGCTCCTCAAGTCTCCTTCTGTTTCACTTCTTCCCACAGATTCTGGTGACATCACAAGGAGCTTTCATGTGAGTCATAGTTATCTTCAATGTGCAGTTTGAATCACACTGGAGGAAAGAGTTGATTCTCAGGTTTAGCAGATCCAACAGAGCATCACACTTGTGCAGCCATGGTGCATTTGCTTGATTCATGCAGTTGTCCTGGATGAAGATAGTTTACGCCCAAAAAAACCCACTATATCTCATAAATCATGACCTGTAGATTCTTCATATCACCTAAATTGGATGCTGATTGCTTTAACCCATTGAGACACAAAATCTAACTAGTTTGTGATTTTTCAACTTTTCAATTCCAAACTAATATTCTAGTGTCATGAATCTATGGCATCTTGTTTTAAATTTATATAAACACAATACTATTCTTTTGAAGTGCAAAAAAATACATAATGTGTTCTGGTACCATGTTTTGAATTGTAATGTTTCTGTTACATCTCAGCAATCTCAGACCATCTGAACTGGCCCATGTTGCTGTTGCATGTTAAACAGAGAGGAACTTCCATCACATCAAGCACTTTCTGAACTCGGATGCTTTAACTGGACCTACTGTGTCTTACTATTCCCTCTGGTCCTCTAGCCGTCAAAAACACTTTTTCATAGTGTTTTTGGGTTGTTATGTAACAAGTTTAAATTCGTAATGAACAATATTAAGGCCAATGTGTTTGAATTGCACAACTCGATCCAAAAAGATAAGATGGTTTGTTTCATGGTGTTTTCCATGGACGACAGCTGGTCTCTCTTTTTTAATTACCCAACAAAGTATTTACCCAAAGTAATTACCCAACTCTTTTTCAATTACCCAACAAAGTTTTTAGAACAGTTATGTAAACAACATTACGAATATTTTATTTAATTATAAAATGTATTAATTACTAACAGTATCATCTTTTCTCAAGTATACTTGCTACCATTTCTTCAATGAGAATTCATATTTGAAATATCTCAGGACAATTATCTGCAAATATGATTCTTGCTGTCACAAATCAAGTAAAGGCTTGAACCCGCTATTAAGTCAGAATTGTTTTGTCAAAAAATTGGGATCTTTGTTAAATAGAAGAAAAACAGAAGGAAAACCACAAAACTGAATGCTGCTCTTTCTGATCTTGAAAAGCGTACGATCGTTGTCAATTATCACACCAATTGGCAGGCGAATCTTTTTACAACGATGAATGTACAGTACAAACATTTTTAAGTGTACGTAGCTGGAAAATTTCTCAAACGTGACAGCTAAAGGTTTAGGTATACACTGTTAAACGTAATGTACAGTCTTTGTTGCTGTCACTTAAACTCCGTTGTTTTCCCCCCATCTGCGTGCGTGCGTGCGTGCGTGATTGAGAGAGAGCGTGTGAGCTCACGCGGGGACGCCAGTCGTACGTACGCACGCACGCGTGGGCGCCGAGCTCGAGTCTTCCGCAGTGAAGAGTTTGCCTTGAGATTTCCAAACGCTCGTACGTCACCGACAGGCAACCCCTCGCCAAAATGATCCTGACCACTGGCACAACTTTCCAACGTCTGTGATGTTTAGCTGTCGCGCGGATGCCCGTTCTACAAAGAAAAAGTCTCGCGCAACTTCTTCCGATTAACGGGACGATCGCGTGCCATCAATCACCGAGACGCGGCCGATCGTTCGAATGTAAAGACGCGACTGATCGAAACGTTTGATCTTCCAGGTGGTGTGCTGCACTCAAACAGGGTGTAATTCTCATTTTCACCTTAAGGATGTGTTACTGACGGCATCCCTCAGTTCCACAGAGGCTTTGGGGAAAGAGGACTGCCAGACTGTCCTGCTGCAGATCCGGTCCAGTTTCGCACGGATTCAGCGAGCAGCGCGCATGTCTCACGGCTCCGTGGTCCGTGATCGAGTCATGGATCAATCCTAGGAATGCACACCACTGGATTACTGTAAACTTCAAGGATTCATCGCTGCTGGGATTAATGGTCCGAATTTGCAACCTGGAAGCTGAGAGGAGAACTGTTGCAATGTCATCCCAGTCAACATTCTTGGAGCTTAGTGGAAGAGGGATGCTGTGAGTACCATTTTGCTTCTCTTCGTTGAGATTTGCACTGCACCATGATTTGGTTTCCAACAGACACTTGGTTTGCGTCCAGTCGCGGTCTCGCGGTGATGCGGGAAAGCGCATCGATTCCCCGCATCACTGGGATGCGGGAGGCTGGTTCAATTGGTACTTTACTGGCTGGCGACGCGGGGGTTTAAAAAATGTGTTAAGAGGAGTTCGTTTTAATAAAAGACACGTTTTTAAAATATGTCATAAAAAGTCGTTTCCGGTCCGCGTTAACACTAAATCAGAGCATTTTCCTCATAAAAGGGTTTTCGCGCGTGACGAGGTGTGATGCGCTATAATGAAGTACAATCATGTGTCGGGGATGCGTTTTGCATTTTGGGGCAGTTTGTGATCGTTTAGTCTATAAAACATGACTGTAGAATGCGGAACAATTGTCTTGGATAACTTGCTCGCCTGCACTACGTCTGGTTGAAACGCGATGCTTTTTCAAATTCAGATTATTTATACTTTGCTTTTTTTTTTAGCAAGACGTTAAATATCCCCCCTCGTGTAAAGTTCGCTTGTTGAATTGCATTGTTCTTTGGGCTATTGAGGTTTAATCTGGGAACGCGTATGGATGCGCATCAATAGGGGGCGCACTTGCACAGTGGTCATTTTGGTGAATTAATGAGGTATCAGAAGGAATATTAATCTAGATACATTGCCCATGTGAAGATCCCTGTCACGTTGTACGAACACTATCACACTTGCCCAAAATAGCAAACTAGGTTAGTTTTATTCATGTAAACTGCAGTTTTCATAACTCTCTCTCTCCCTCTGCCCACCTCCAATTAATTTATAAAAAAACACAAGTAATACACAATGCCAAAATTAACTATACGTGTATATATTTAAACTCTCACGTGGCTTTCAATCTCATCTTATATTTAGTAAATATTGTGTCACATGTTCATAATTAAGTTATATTTTGTGTTCTGCATACAAATTGTGAATTTGTGAAATCCAAAATAAGCATAAATCTACTAATGCGGTTAGTGGTACATCATAAAGTTTCCCACGTTTATTAAAATCTCACACTAAAGAAGTTATAGCATTCTGCATAAAAAGCTTTTCGTTCCAATTATTAAATCACTAATTGTAGCTTGAAGGTGGGATTAAAGCAATGTATGGATTATATGGATTGCCACATCCCACCATTCACTTGCGTTAAAACCAGGCTTTCTCCATATGATGCTTCAACAGTTTTATGCTTTGTTTTTTTTTACTGTTTGCATATACATGTCGGCCACAATAGCAGCGGGCCTGTGAGCTTCCTCCGCTCCGTCATTCCAAGACTTTTCAAGCGATGTCAGCTCCACTCGCTTCTGCCCTGCTAGCTGCTCAGATCCAGTGTCACATGCTATTTTCATCATTTGCTCATTGCAAGTTATTCATTGCCTAAAATTCAAAATGAGATTATAAAACCACGCACTTGCCACCATGGAAACCCAGTGAACGCAATTGTATGCGAAGCGAACGCTGTTATGACAATTGAAACGGTTATTGATGAAATCCAAAGAACGGCTATAAATAAAACGATGCGGCTGTTTGGTCACTTTAGACGAGTTGGATGTGTTGGTTCCCATTCCAAACTCACAGCAAGTCCCGTCCCAGTCCCGTATCACTAACAGCTTGTTGTGTGTGTTTCTCCAGGGAATGAAGTCGAGCGCTATGGGGCTTTCAAGGTTGTTCCTTCTGACTCTTCCAGCTCTCCTTACCCTCATCAGCACCGCGGATGCTGCGGAAAAAGTGCCCATACTGAACATTGCGGTGATCTTGGGGCAAACGCGCTACATCTCCGACAGAGATATCAGGGCTCTGTGGAGCAAAGAAGATCCCATTGATGTGAATGTGGTGACGCTTCTAGTGAATGAAACGGACCCCAAGAGCATCATTACCCACGTGTGCGATCTCATGTCTGGGACAAAAATCCACGGGGTGGTCTTTGGAGACGGCACGGACCAGGAAGCCATTGCCCAGATTTTGGATTTTATTTCCTCGCAAACCTTGATACCCATCCTGGGGATCCACGGGGGCTCGTCCATGATCATGGCGGATAAGGTCGGTCTGTGCCAGCAAGAATCTTTGAAGCTTTTGCTGTTTCTTGATCGGAACAGTTGAAGAACGAGCTTAGGAAACCGTCTTCCTGGAATTAAATCAGTGGTTTCAAATGCCGAACGTTAATGCGGTTTGGTAATGCCAACGACGCACAATAACGCTATTAGTGCTACATGCTTTATGACTTATCTTTCCTCTGAATGATTCGCCATCTGGCAGAGGTGTAAAGAGTACCTGAAAACCATACTTGTGTAACATTATGGATACCTTATTGTAAAAATTACTCCATTACAAACTACCCATTCCATTATAATTACTTAAGAATTTTGGCTAAAAAACACCACAAATTGTGAAAAACAAGAAACTCTTTATTTATGAGGTTTTATTTCCAAGTATAGAAATGAAATTTAACACTTCAATGTTTCAAAAGGGCAGAATTAAATGTATAAATAAAAAAAAAAAAGAGTCAGTCACAGACCAAAGTCAAATGTGCAAAAAAGTGCCATCGCTAATTCACGTTCACGTGGTTTGGCTCATAAATAGCATCCAGTACCTTCATCATCCTGCAGATGGCGAAATCACCTCGTCCGCCCAGGAATTTAACCGCGGTATAAAAAGACGCAAACTTGTTGCGCATAATCACAATGTAACAAGTAACAAGAAGTGTCCATTCAAATGTAGTGGAGTAGAGTATAGATACTCAATCAAAAATGTAGTCAAGTAGAGAGTAAAAGTGACTTTCTGTAAATGTTTGGTACTCAGTACAAAGTATCCAAAAATACTTAAGTAACAAAGTCCATTTCCTCAAGTACTTTACACAATTGTCACCTGGAGATCCACAATTTGCTGAATATGACCTGAATGGTTGCTTTTGATCAACATCGTCACTCTTGACAATAATCGATCTGCCTTAATACCTTCATTTGAAACACTTCAGTTGAGCACATTCATACTCAGCCGCGTAGCCGCAAAGCTAACAGGAACAGCTATAACGGCTACTTTCACGGTTTGGGATAGACAAGGCAATTGTTTTCTATTCTGTCGACTGCTGCCATTTTCACTCTGTATGAAATGGCGTTTGGAAAATAATACGGCTTTTCGGTTGTTGTATCACACAAAGTGAGATTGTGAAAGCGCTTTCTGTGGAGATTTTCATCGGTGGTGCATTAAATCATTCTAAAGTGCTCCGTGTTGATCCTCAAGGAGATAAATGTCGGCGCCGCTTTAACTCAGGGGGACTTTTGCGTCTTCTTTTGTTGAATTATACATCACACGCATGAATTGTGCATTGCTGGCCTTTGAGTGTATACAACCGCGACGCTGTATGGTTTGCATATATCTGCATGCGTGGACGCTCTACTTTATAATTCATATTGTGTCTCTTTCAGCAGGGCTGTTGACTTTTATGTTGTGTTGGATTTCTGTACTTATGGAATCTGTAGGACACAATGATCTTTCGCGCAGTGTCAGGGCAATAACCACGAGTTTGAGTGGTCGGAGAGCGGATGAGAAAAAAAAACTGGCGTGATGAGTGGTATTTTTTAGATGATGGGTATTGGGTAATATTTCTGCACCATGATTAGTGTGTAAAAACTGTCAGAAAATTTTTGTGAAAAGGCCAATCAGAAAGTCTGTCGTGGTTGTGGGCGGAGTCAGAGTAAACCGCCTCATGTGTTCGATCATGACACATTTCTCAGGAAGTTTTCTAGTGGGAAAAACTCACCTCTTTCCTTTCCTTTTCTCTCCC
This sequence comes from Paedocypris sp. Pulau Singkep, assembly GCA_017309775.1. Taxonomy (NCBI): domain Eukaryota; kingdom Metazoa; phylum Chordata; class Actinopteri; order Cypriniformes; genus Paedocypris; species Paedocypris sp. Pulau Singkep. The sequence goes on from MU204432.1 coordinate 6,246,854, forward strand.
TCTTTCTTTCTCACGCTCCTCTTCTCTCTCTTGTTTTCTCTTTCTCTCTTTCTTGCTCTACCTCTTTCTTTCTCTCCCTCCTCTCCTCTCTCGTTTTCTCTCTCGCTCTTTCTTACTCTCTTTCTCACTCTTCCTCTGTCTTGTTTTCTCTCGTTCTCTCTCTCTCTCTCTCTCCCTTTCTTTCTTTCTTTTCACGTCTCCCTCTTACTCTCTCTATTTCTCCCTCTTCTCCTCTCTCTTGTTCCCTCTCTCCCTCTCTCTCACTCCCCATCCCCTCTACTTTTAGTCTCTACCACAAGAGCCAAATTAACTTAAAGTGAAAAGTGTGAATTAAAAATAAAAGTCCCAAACTCACAGAGCATCGTGACTGGCTAGAGTTTAACAAACCTTTGTACACGTTTTATTCAAAGACAGTAATGGACATTTTTTAATTAACTAAGCAAAACCTCCAAAGCATTGGATTTGGATTCCGGCTCTCGCAGGTCTTTCTTCATGAAGTGCCCATGCAGCAGAATTGGGGCTTTAGCACAGAAGGTTCACTGGCATGTGTCAGCTCCTCTGCTTTATCGCTCCAGCCTTTCCTCTTTGGGACGGCGACACATGCACAGGCACGACCCAAGATCAACCGTCTGCCAATGACACGGGCTTCTTTCCCATCGATCTCCAGCCTGAACACTTACTCTACACATGATGGTCATTTAATATACGCCGGCTCCACACGGCCTTATAGAAGACAAGCGCCCACTGCTCCAGCCTATACACAACTGTCTTAACAGTCCGTAAGATCTTTTAGAATGTTTCAAAAGTTGTCATTTGTTTTGTTACAATTATTGGCTGTTGTTTAGTTCAGCTTTGCTAGTTTAATTTGCTCTGAGTTTATGTGGAGTATGATAGATGCAGTAAGTACGCTGCTTTTATTGTGAACGGTTTTACAGCACTAATTTGGGATTATTTATTCAAATTCACATTATATTTTTTACTATCGTTGGCTGTATGCGGTGAAATGCTATAACGTGATATTTAAACAAACATCTGTCTACATTTATATATGACTAAATTATTTATACAGATTATTATATAATGTATATTATATTATATAATTAAAAGTAATAAAAAGTTTCTTAGCATTTTAAGTAAAGTAAGTTAAGTTTCAGTAAAATAAAGAAATTGATTGATTGACTTTCATTTTCAAAGTGAACTCGTTAGCTCAGTGTATTAGTGGTTTTACTGTAGTGAATCGCTCGCCACTAGTATGTAAAGAAATAAAATACGTTTACGCTGAGAAGAATAGCGAAAATGCAGAGATGAACAGGGCTGCAAGCAAATGGAAAACCGTATCCACAGTGAACACAAACTTCTTACCAACATCCATGTTTAGCTCATAAATAGCAGCAAGTGAGTTAGCGTCAGTCCTGCAGCTAAACGCTAAAGACTCTCAAGCAGCGTCAAACAGCAGGACGTTCTGGAAATCTGCCACTGACCCTTGGAGCCACTCGGTTTGGACTTGCTGATGCCACTGTTAATGAAGGCGAGGTGGTTTTCACCGGAGCAGAGGTCGCAGTCTGAGCGTCTGTTGTTTCGTTAGCTAAGAGCTGCAAATGACGCGCTATCAATTATGAGTTAAACGAAGCCTCTGACATTTATTAGACAACAAAGGTCTAACGCAGCGGCTGACCCCACAGCTATACGCTCTGGCTTATATAAGGACGAATCAATTGGAGGGTGTAATCACACATCCGGCGACTTGCTAACAGCGGACCTTAGCAGCTAAACTGTAATCTTACGTAAGGTGAGCTAGGAGTGCAGGGCAGTCTTAAAAATGACAATGAATTCAGCGTGTTATGAAGCCCGACTCATGAATTAAAGACAGGTCAGTGGCGCTGTGGAGGCTGAGGCGGGAGGCAGATGTTTTCCTGGCTGCTGGAATGTTCTTGTTTGGCCCGTTAAAGGGCAGCTAATGTAAATTTGATGGCGTCCCTCTTCCATAATTACAGGATCACTCAGCCTTAATGTTGACCGACTTTAATATATATATTTTTTTTATTATTTGCCATGATATGTGATTTAGTTCGGGTAAATGAGAGACACTTAATTGGGTAATTAATCGGGTAATTAATCAAAACAATATATTTTTTATTAAAATTGAAACATTTTTTAAAAACAATAAAAAAAAAAGAAAAAAATATATATATACATATAAATTAATGGATATAAATAAACCAATTGTAAATATGCATTATATATATAATAAGTGTGTAATTGGTAAATAATTATTGTATAAGGTATAACAGAAGTAACGTCCATTATAGAATACGTCAGAAAATATTGTGGAAATTCATTGTTGTGAACCTTTTTTTAACAGTTTTCCATTTGCACACATTCTGGCCTATTGTATTTTTTATACTCAAATGTATTTATTACCTGAGGTGTGAGTCAAAGAAAATAAAGAAATGTGCTTCACATTGGCACTTTGTAACAATCCACTCATTTTAATATGGCAATTTTTAGCAATAGATTAAAATACGTATTTTGCACTCTAACAATGAATAAAAGAAGAAAAACAATGCTCAGACGCAAAGGTGCAACTGAACTTAAAAAACGAAGCTATATTTAAAACATTACGTTTGTTCAAATCTCAGTAGTCATGGAGTGAATGGCTTTTCAGGTTGGAGAGCTGCTTGTGCGAGGAGAAGGATGCACTGCGGAACTCGTGCGGCGGACGTGGTTATTTCAGAACGCACTCCCCCGTATTGGAACAATTCCTTGTCAAAGGCAGTGAAGTGTGTTCAAAGACAGCAAATGGAAGTGGATGGCATGAATGAAATATTATTTTGCTTTGTGCGCATTCATTAGGAATGGCTCCGTGTACGGTACGGGACTTTTGATTGCTCCGAAAGAGAAGAAGAAATTGTCTTGAGGGAAAATGGAAGGCGTATCCCTGTGAAGTGCGAGAGTGGCATTGTTCTTTCTGTCGCTCTTTCTCTTTGAGCGCTCACTGTTCACGGGAAAACAAGGGAATAAACCCTCGGCTTTGTGTTCGGGGTCGAGTCTATGACTGCGGCTCTGCCTTTGGTTGGTGAAAGAAACTTCTAAGTTGACTTTAACATCCATAGCGGGCACGATATCATTCCCTGCAGTGCTTTTCCTGTCGCTCGACCTGCCGAACTTGTTTGCAACATCACCGTTGTGGGTTTGAATCCCAGAGAAGGCGAAACATGTAAATGGAACAAGTGTTTGTAGAGTGTCAGTTCATGTGGTGTGTCTTCACTTGCTTCCAGCACAATGAGGCTGAATTTAATAAGGCTGTTTAAATGGCATTAGTACAGTAAGGAATGCACTGCAGAAGTGTCTGCTGGAGGAATTTGAATGGATAATTGATTAACAGAGGCTTAACTCGCTATTCAATAGCTCCTATTGATCTGTTTTGTGCTCAGCGAGAGGTTTAATTTGCTCATTCCTGAACAGGATATAGTACTTTAGGCTTATTTTTGTACCAGTCTTGATTTAGAATGTGACGATATTCATGTTATTTATGAACCATGTAAAAATAAAGTAATAAAAATAGATATGGTAAAATCAATATTTTAGATTATTTTTAGAGGGTTGTATATTCAGTAAGACATGCTGGAACTCAACCTTAATGTCTTAATTGTAGAAGTGTGAATTCTCCTGAAAGTGACATATCATCAATTTTGTAATAATCAATTTGTTTAAAAATGAAGACAAGAAGATTTTTATTGATATAATGTCACCAGGTAAAAAAAAAGGACTTTTATTATTAAGTAAAATAGTTATAGCAGTACATTTCAATGATCATAAAATAATGGTTCAAGTTATTTGGTATTGTTACTTAGTTAATAATACTATACTGTACTTATATTTGATACACACTTTTTTTTTTTTACTAATTAAGTTGTTTAAATAGGCTAATAGGTGTATAACAAATTTAAGGAACATTAAATTATTTTGTTATAATAAGAAAAGTAGCAAAGAGACACAGATTTAAATTATTTAAATATAGTTTATAGTAGTTGTGCAATGATAAATGCGGATACAATACTACAAGCTACATTATGATATTATTAGGATAATATCATAATCATTTTTCTAGCATTTATTCTGTAAATTCAATTTTAAGTTAGATCACACATGTTCAGACTTGTATTAACGTTTCTCTCCTACTCTTTGTGATGTACTTGAATTTTGATGTACTACGTCTAAATTCTACTATAATAGCATTGCATACTAGTGTAGAGCTCAATCACAAGGGATTAATCACTGATTTGCTTTCTTTTCCCTAGCAAAGCTTAAATCATTCTGACATTGGTCAGACAAACACAGCTAATACACACTCTTATTCAGAATCTTTAAACCTCTCACTTCTCACATACACCGATTCAGCTATTTAAATGGAGATTGAGCTTATTGGCTGTTTGCTTGCCACTCCCTCAAACTCTCCAGAACACCTGATACGCTTGTGAGATCTAATCACGTGATTACTCCACCCCTTTTTATTAAAATAGAGCTTCTTACCCAACATTTCTGTCATTCTCCAGATGATGCGAGGTGGATAAATATTCATCTTTAATTTATCGCTACCTACTGTAGTATTTGAAACTGCCCAGTCCTACTTCTCCCTCCTCACGTTTTCCCAGGTCTGGAGAGTAAACCAGTTTTTGTTCTACTTCTTCCTATGTTCTCATGCCTTGGACATGACTTAAAATAGGTCCAAAGGTAGCAAAGATAAATGACAAAACAGCTGAGTTTTTCAGGGTCAGCTTTGACAAATGAGGCAGCAGACTTTCGGAGCTCCAGAGACTTCCACAGTTAGGTCACTAATCTCTGGAGATGGAAGGAAATGCGTTTTGGAAATGCCAGAGACGGCGGTCCACATCTCAAAATAGTGTTTGTTGCATGTGTAGACTCATGTGATTAGACTGACGAGTGTAATGGACAGATTCGATGGAGGATTGTCGAAATTTGAAACCTTGACTGATTTTCAAACACGACAAAAGCCAAAGATTGCCAGCATGGTTGCATCCACGTCGTGACAACCCTTGGTATGAAAGAAATCTGTAGAGGCGTTTTGATTTATAAAACGGCCTTGAAGGCGCATAGAATGTGGCGGTAAAGAAGTCAAAGACGTTTTTTTCGCCAGAAGAAAGGTGAAATTGTCCATCACGTGATTATGAGAAATATTGCACAGATCCACACGGCACAAAGAATGAAAGGATGATTTACGTTTCAATGAAAAGAGAGAATTATGAAGCTATCTGTATTGTAGCAAAAATGAGTGATTATGTGACTAATAAATTGCTGCATTCTGCTTGACAATTTGGGAGCTTCACAATTGATATTTTTCTCACTTTAAATTAGCGAAAATAAACATTCGACCGCACAATAGTTATATTTGTTTCTTTTAGATTCTATAGCCGACCAACAATTGAGGGTGTCGAACCACGTACTGGATTCTCAGCATCCGTTGGGCAGCGGTCCAAAAGCTCCAAAGAACTTAACAAAATATGTTCGAAGCCAATTATCATCACAGGATGTGACAGATACAGGGTCTTTGAGCTGTTAAACATTATTTTCCTGGAAGATTTATGTAAGCGACGTAGAGAAGTTCTTGTGCGCCCCATTTTACGTCTGAATTGATCTCCAAAATAGCAGATGCTCTGCAAAACTCTATCAGTGACACAGTTTCTTTTGGAAGTGTCTGTGATAATTGCCAGGATGGCGCATTTTGAACTCTTCAGAAGTCAATTTGAAACATGTGTTTTTCAGCAAAGGGCTGGAGTCTTCTCAGGAGTTTGCTGCCGCAGAACGCCGGCCTGAAGACAGATTTGTGAGATCTTCAGTGCCAGATTCAACTCCGCCCTGACAGCTGTCCTCGCTCTCTTACACCAACTTTCATCCCTGTGTGTGTGTGTGTGTGTGGCAGTCAAGCATGGCAGAGCAAGGTCAGAGATAAGTGAACGGTGAATAGCTTCAGCAAATATCTCTTCAGTGAGTGAAAGCTCTTGTGACGTTGGCTTTCACCTGAAATAAAGAAAAAAATGAATTATTACTGGTAATTCATGGCTAGTCATTGCTACTTGTCATATTTAATAAAGGTAAATGACTGTATACTGTATTTGACCCATAACTCGCAGCATTTTTGTCATTTAAACTTTAAACAAAATTACCATGACGGCATTTAAACTTTATTGAACTGTCAGCAATTGGGCTTTGTGTGTAATTTGTGTGTTACGACTCAGAGCCGGAGTCCGTGGGTGATGGAAAATATGACTTAAACGACGAAATACAGACAGGTACTTACACAAAACTTAATGACTGACAGAGAACTATGGCACAGGTGAAGATTAAATACATAGACAGATGAGTTACAGGTGGCAACAATCAAACCGAAGATTACACATGAAGACGGGAGCAAAGGCTCATGGGAAATGTAGTCCATGTCCCTAGTCCATGAATGTGACATTTTTATTGTGAACTTAAAGCGGACACTGGATTTCCAGCACGGCAATTTATTTTATTTAATTTTTTTTATTAACAGTTTCAGCATTTCAAAAAAGTTCAATAACCAATTGATCATTGGTAACTTTCTAGCCATATTGTAACACAGCTGCTTGAGTGTTGGACTACATTTCCCATAAGCCTCCATGTCAGGATGTGTCACGTGACCAAGCATGTCACTCAGGTTCCCGCTCACAGCAATGCATTACAGTTTTGAATTGCATATGGACCATGACCCGACACATCTTATACAGACCTCCACATGAATGTAAACCCCAAACTGCCGTATCTCCTGCCTCTATCAGACTTTGTCAGATGTTTTCCTCCGCTGTGGCAGCTCATTGAGTTTCCCACAGGAAGCCGCTGTACCTTTCAACACGCCCTCTCTTATCTCTTTGTCCAACACACCGACCTGTTTGGTCTCTTTAGATCGCTACCCCTGCCGTGCCAATCACTCTTCGAAAACTCAGGGGAGCTGCAGAGATCAGACCGAAGCGTCCATCAGCGATGATGTATGAGCGTTGAGCGGATTCAAGCTGAGGTTATCTCCACCTGGTTGACTTTCGTCACTGTAGATTTGTTGGGCGATGCCAGTTACAAAGTAAAAAGATCTGAAGGTTTTGGCTTTTTTACTTGTGGGAACCAAACTTTGCGGTAATTGTGCCACTAAAGTCAAAGTGCAGTAGATCTGCGAAGAAATGAACAAGGCCGTCAATGAGGCAGCTTCTTTGATATTCTATCTCAAGACCCCAGTTGAGCTTTGATGAGAACCTTCCCTGCCAGAGCTGATTCCCTCTCTCCCCTTCTGAAGTATGTTAAGGAGATCAACAAACTGATATTGAAGACAAAGGCATCGAGCCGCTTAAAATATAACGTTTTATGGAGTCTCTGCACATAATTCAGTTTGGAACACTGGGCTATTCATTGTGGAGAAATTGGCTTCAACTAAAGGCTCGTTGTATCAACATTTGGACAGTCTCGCTTCGAGCAATGAAATATAGTTCCTGGAGTTTTCAGAAGACCTGTTCCTGTAAAGAAGTGCCACGTCATTGAAGCGTCGATGGTTATTTATGTTGCTGTAGATGGTCACATAAGCGTGCTATGAATCATGCAGGCTTTGTCTTTGAGGGCGTCGCCGGGTCTTTCAATTCACACGATTGGATCCCAGTATAACAGGGCGGATCGTTTTTCAATTGGTTCTCCCGAATCTATCGGTGCTTTCACTGTTGTGACTCCGCCACTATGACTCTTACATGGAGCTGACATTTTGTTTCTCTTCAAGTTTTTTTTTGCCGTTTGGATTGGTCGGTCTTATGTACACACTTCCTGGTTAAGTACGCACACACCCAGATTCAATTTACATACTAAGAGGTTTTAGTATTTTTGGCCATTTTGTTAAACTACCATTTGTTGTTCTTGTGTAACTGGCTTTGTGTGAAGTAAAGCTTGTCTAGGCAGGTTGGGAAGATTCCGGGCTCTGATTTATGACACCGGTTTACTGTTCTTGTGTCCAGAGTCGTGTTGTGGAGGCCGGATCTATACATCACAGTTTCCTCACAAACACAAACTTAACATTCACATCATTACACGAGTTTGGAAATCTATTGTTTTTCTCTATCTGTGCTCTATCCATTTTCTGATACGCTTTTCTACTTCTGGGTCACATTGGGCTGATTGGGGCTATCACAGCTTAGGACACACCCATTAACACTCACACTTATGGACAATTTTCCAGACTCAAATTGTTTTCAACTCAAGTTTTTGAACTGTGCACCGGCAAACTTCACACATTAAGACCTTTACAAGGCCTCGGTTCTCCTTTTTTCTCCCAAAAATATTATTTCACGTAAAAATTTTATTTGAAATGAGTTAATCTGATTTTTAAAAATCAAGTCTCCCTTATTATTTTTGGGATGTGAAAACGCTAAGCAGACGTGAGCAAACATTTGCCGTGTAATGCGCAGTCAGAGTCAAACACAAACATGAACAGACTGATGCAGTGTTTTCCCACAGTTTTTATGGAGTTGAACTCTAACTCCGACCGGTCTGTTAACATACGTGCCGCTATCCATCATCCAGCATGCGAGGGATTTTTCATGGTTACCAGTCTGTGTTTCGATCTGAACCCATTAGGAGATCTGTGCTCCAGAATTTCATCTGAATGCCATTATAAAGAGAACGATAGAGAGCACTGCCCGTAATGGGAATGTTGTTTCCAGACGTAATTTAATTGGCTCAACAGTTTAAACTAAATCATTGGTTCTGCTCGCAGGCTTTGGGTCATGTTTCTTCCTCCATGGTTTGTCTTTGGCGAGTAAAGGGAATTTTCTAAACACATGGACGACATGATGTTAATCTGCCGGAGGATTTCTCTGACCGGATAAATCCAATCACGCGAGTTCAGCCGGGGCTCCAGCTCATTACTCCTCTATGATCCTTTGTTTCAGCAAACCTGATTGGTTAATTCCAGAAGTGGTTCGCTGTGTCTAGTAGAACGGTTGTGCTGGTTTGCATCCTCCTGATGCCAATCAAAACTCAGTTAAAGCTGATCTCCGCGGCCGTTTAGCGGCGATTGAGGTCAGCGGGAGTAGATTTGAGAGAAGAGCGTGAATAGACGGTTTGCTGTGCTTGAGGTGGAGTGTGTTGACGAATCATGGCTGAGTCACGAGTCTTGCGACGTTTTGACTGACACTTTATTTACGGCAAAAGCTTCTTATGGGCTTTACTGAGTTGATGTGATGGGAAAATGTCCAACCTGGAGTTATATTTAACCTGGAATTAGACCTTGAACCTCATGAAAACAAAAATCTGTGCTACTCCTCGCAATCTCTAGAAATGCTAAAGATGCTAATGCTAAATCTGCCGGCTTTGCTTTTTTGAGCCAATTACGCGACCCGTAAATGTCATATGACTAACCGCTGTGAAGCTGCTGAATAGTGACAACATGACAATGCTGATTAGGCGACAGTAAGAATATTGTCATCCCAGATAGTTTTATTTCCAAGATGTCACAATCCCTGTCTCTCATTCTTTGCGTCTATATTATTTTTAAGATTGTCTTTCTAAATACAAAAAAATAATTTGATAAAAATGATTATACATTTTATTTCACATATTATATAATCTTCTAATTAAAATGTCAGAATTATATAAAAGCTTTGGAAAATTACATAATTATTAAAAAAATACACAATAAAAATGAACTTATTGTTATTTGAACTATATAATATCGGTATGTGAAACCAATTTGTTGATATACTAATATACTAATTTTACATTCATCTCTTGGGATATTGATGAATGGATTCACTGTACGACAACACAAGATTATATTTTTGAAAGATGTAAAAAAAAACATCACACAGGTTTCTGCTGAGATTTCTCTAATATATATATTTTTTTATGTTTACTTGTACTTTTAGAAAGAATTTTAGAAAGTACCTTCTGTGGCTACTTCTTTAATTTTCTAAAACATTCATGAAAACAGCCTTGCAGAAAAAACAAAGACAATTTTTCCCAATCTACTTTGGGCTTTCACACACTTCTGCACTTTTACAAAAAACTTTTGCACCTTCGCCCGTCACCTTCATTTCAGCATTTTCAATTAAACTAAGCATCACCAAGAGAAGCTTCCTGGAGCTGAATAGGTATTCATCATTAAAGCGCGTGGATGTTTGCTCACGCGTCACATCGGGCCACACAGCTATTGAAAACGCATCAAGGACGGGTCCTTGGCCCCGTCACGTTCTCTGTAGTGCGGGCTCCCTTCACATTCACAGGATTATGGGGGTGTTTGGTGTGACTCAGTGGCTCTTTCACTCCTGCTCTGGATTTTTTTCCTCACATACAGTTACATTTTTCAGCAGGAGAAAGTCGGAACACGCCGTCTTCTCAGAAAAGGGGATGAGGCATATAAAAGCCACGATGGCCCCCAGAACAGTGTAAGGCATGGTGATGAATCTGTGGCTGGCAGGCGGTGAGAAAGCATGCGTGTGCTTTGTGAGCTGGCGAGGTATGTGTGTTTTGGAGTTTGCTGGTGCCCGGTGGGTTTCTCCTCCTTATATCGAGTAATTATTAATGCTCTGGATATGAGCACTGGGTGGACCTGGGGCTCTTGAACCAAAGTGGCTGGTACGAGGGCCGCCTGACAGGTGAGTGGGTCATCTGGCTGTGCAGACCTCTTCTGTGTGTCGTTCCATGTTTCTGTGGATTTTCACTTCAGGGTCTGAAGGAGGCTGGTTAATGGCTCCATCAGGAGACATAAAGCTGGCTCTTGTCTCGTGAAGTGATGCTGCTGCTGCTGCTGTGTTTGCCTGCATCACTTCGCTGGCTGACCTCACTCGGGTACCGAGCAGCTGATGTTCTCACTGCAGGAACACATCCCACGAGGAATTAAGCATTGTCCTTCTGTCGGCGTCTGTCCAAAAACCCTAAATTGTCATCATTTACTCAGCTTCGGCTTTTTTTGTTTTATTTTATGCACACACATCAACACTTGCATGTCATTTTCTATCATTAAATGAATCACCGGCATAACCCCCAACCACACACACACACACACACACACACACACACACACACACACACTCATACATCATAATGGGGTCCCACCCGCAAAGCATTACACCCCGTCTCTCCTCACCTTGACCCCAGTCATCAAATATTCTCATTACTCTTTTACTATAACCTTAACCAAAACTCATTTCAATGCCAAATCTCATTTTGACCTTCAAACAGGCCTTCAAAGTTGTGGGGCTGAGCCAAATGTCCCCACAAGTCACCATAGGTTTAAAATCCTAGTGTTTGGGGACTCACTGACTTAAATGCTAACACACAAACACACACACACACACACACACACACACACACACACACACACACACACACAATACGTTTTTTTATATATTGGTATATGTATAAAATCACAAAATAAAAATATAATCACACATACATAACAAGAAGAAAATCAATTTATAAAATTATTATACAGTTTTATAATAAATAGAAAATATTACTCTAAAATGTCCTAATTAAACATTATTCGGTCAAAATGTGTTAATATAATACATTATTAAACCTACTCAAAACATTTGCATTACTGAAAACTAGTTCTAAATTGTGTTGAACAATTTTTTTTTTACCCCAGTGTCTCTCAACAGTCAACATTCTCCTGAATGAAAATGAAATTTCAAAATATCTATTTGAACTAAATGATAAGTCCAGCCAACATCAATAAACGCGATATATTCCTCAATTCGATTTGAATTTCTTTTCCAAGTCAGGTGATGCGGATGAACACAATCATGACGTCAGGACATTGTATAGTTGGTCAAGATACAGTAAGAGAGGGATTCTCGCCTGTGTTCAAACGCACCCGGACCGGATACGTCTCAGAAAAGCGTCACCGCTCGTTCACGTCCCCAATCCAATGGGAATGTCAGCAAACGTGCAAACCTCTGTCTGTGGAAGACGTGGAAGCGGGAGAGTTGCATCACCCTCGCCTCGCCGCGCCTGCAGGCTCTTCTGAAGCGGCTGTCTGTCTGATGTCCTCTGTGGGTTCAGGGAGACGCAGAAGCCTCGCGTTGTTCCGGAATCATTAGTCACTGCAGTGAAGCACGCTGAGCTCCAGGCCTCCGCACCTCCTCCTGGGTTCCTCGCTGAAAGCCGGTGATGATTGCTTTAAACCGGGAGCTTTGCCAGGGAAAACCGTGAAAATTACAAAATCAATGATACGCCAGGAGAGTCATTCAAGGGTGCCCGTCTGATTTTGCAGGCAGCTCTGGCGGTTCATTGAGGTGCTGTTGTCTGCGGGATGGTGGAGCGGAGCAGAAAGGCTGTGGGGTGTATGGGGAGCCCGACGCGGAAATGAAAGGAGGGATTGTGGGATTTAAACGATGGCATGAATGAGTGGAGAGGACGGATGGGAACGCGGTTGCGGCCTGATGCTCAGCTTCTCATGGACCATTGATGGACTATTCCACTGGTGGAAGCGTCCACTCAGGGCTGCTAAATGAGGTGTTTAGAAGGTTCTCTGCAGTCGTGCTCGTGTTTTTCCTCCTTCTTTCTCTTTGATGGGATTCTGCCTTGGTCGCGTCTGGTTCGGGCCCTGGAGGGTCATTATTCTAGCCGGTTTTTTTCTGTATTGGACCACATAGCCTTGCTCTGATGGGTGGTCAGCCACTGGAATTGTTCCCTTTTCATAAGTTATTTCTTCTCATGGTGAGGTCATTCTGGTGAAAACAGCATTTTTTGTTGCTGCTCAATGAGAGCGTCGGGAAAAAAGGCCACCTGGAGACAAACATACAGCTGGGTTTCTTACACACACACACACACACACACGTAAAAAAGACGATGTTATGATTTAAAATATTTACATTTGGTTTGTTTAGTTTTTCATTAAAAAATGTTGTTTATTTATTTTAATTAAAGTAAAACCACAAGATTTTTGGCTCCTAACTGATTAATAAAATAACAAAACACACACACACACACACACACACACACACACACACACACAGACAGACACACAGACAGATAGATACATAAATATATGGTCACTGAAGCAAAATCAACAAGTTAAATTAACTCATAACATGTTCCTAATTGGTTGATAAAGTAAAAAAAAAAAAGTTTGTGGGCTCTTAACTGACTAATAAAGTACTTATTTATTAATTTGGCACAAAAGGGAAATTATCATAACTTTGTGTGTAATAAAAATGTTGTATTTTTTATTAACACTTGGTTTGTTTTTTTGGCTCTGTTTTTCCTTTCCTATATAACCCCTCAGTTACAGGAAGTGTGTGTTCCGTAAGGACAGCTTTTCAGGGACAAGGAGACATCACTAATGTGGTCGGGGGATGTAAATTATACCATCTCTCATATTGTCGTTTAACATTACGCTCACATCCGATCAGATATTCCAGGCTGTAAATAAATAAACACTGGCTGGTGTGTCTTCAAAGCTTCTGGATCGTCACCAGGCCCGAGACTTCAGCGCGCCCCGGCACTTTCTCTGATTAACACGGCTCCTTCTCTTCCTTTCTACATAATAAACTGTCCCATGCACTTTAATCCCCAAATAAACTAGGTCACACGTTTCTCCATGTTGAAACTAATTATAAGCCTTGCACTTTTACATCAAAAATGGGATCTTATCCCGTCCCTGGGCTGTATTCGAGATGACAAGATTAGGAGAAGAAGAAAAACAGGATGAGCTGGAGCCAGATGTGTATCTCCCGCATTAGGCGCGATTCCTGCGTGTAGCTGACTCCAGCTCTCCTCCTGACACGGCGAGAGAAGAAACCTGAAAGGAAAAGGAGCTGATGTGGCAGTGGGATCCATAATCTCTCTGTGTTTCGTGCTGCTGACCGAGAGAGAGCCAGAGAGAACGTAGCTCTGACTAATAATGCGGAGAAATGTGACTTACACGTTTATTTAAAGCTGCTTTTAGCCAAGTGTGCCACTTCTTGGTTTGTGTGGCGGTTTTTTATGTATGTGTCAAATGTATTGCATATACTATATGTAGAGATATATATTCATATAAGTAAATGATACAGTTGATACATAAATCAATAACTACCACACAAACCAAGTATTCAGTATATACTGTACAGTGTGTCTGTATACACACACACACACATATATATATATATATATATATATATATATATATATATATATATATGAATCCCTATATACTGTTTATCTAAACACACATCTAAAAACACACTGCATGTTTTATACTGTATGTACTGTATGTGTGTGTGTGTGTGTGTGTGTGTGTGTGTGTGTGTGTGTGTGTGTGTGTGTGTGTGTGTGTGTGTGTTTGTGTTATTGTAATGTATAGTATATATTTAATTTAAAAATAATTGTGGTTCATAAGGTCAAGTTCAGTGCATTTGTAAGGCGCTTTTCACAGTTATAACTGTCTCAAGGCGCAAGATTATAGTTTATAAATTATGTAATATGAGAACAATGAAAGTTTATAACTTGTTAACATTAAAATTTATTTACTAAACTTGTAAATAAGTTTACTTAAAATGATAAAAGTTTGCAATACATGCATAGCACACAACATCATATTTCCAACATACAATATCAGTATTTCCCTACTTCCGTGTAGTTTGTTTCCCTGAATTCCTTTTCTCCTTATTTTCCCGCTCACACTCTCACTCTTCACTATGTCGAGCGTGAGCATGACATTTTCTCAATATCATCTCAATCATCTATGTATTCAGAGCCACAGGACGAGCTGAGACACTTCTACTTCTCTTCCTCGTGAGTTATTCTCAGCACAGCTAGACTCGCATGTTTCCATCAGTCTCACTGAAAGTGCGAAGTCAAGATTATAGTCCCTCCGTTCTTTTCAACGCTGTAATCCCACCTAATTACCGTCAAAGCGGCAGCATCCTTTCGGAAATCTGATATTTCTCTGTTGGACCAAACCAAACTTCCAAGCAGACGATGAAAGGCAGCAGTGGGGAGTTAGTGATTTTTTAAAGAGAATCAATGAAGGATCAAGGGGCAATTTATTCATCAACAAGATGCCCAGAGGGAGAAATTGTCTATCGGCAGATTTCGGATTTACGGTTCTGGCAGTCGCCATTCTGACCAACGTGTTGTGGTGTAGATAATTCTAGATCAACAGGCTCATAATAGCTCATTAAGTCCTGAAGCTGCCGGGGCAGTTGGGGTCACCGGACCCCGTCGAGGGGGAATTGAATGTTGGTGTGAGAGAATATTGAGTGTGTTGGGTTGATGAAGTGACAGATTATGTTGTGGACTTTGGTTCGGTTGGTGTGAAGCTCAGCACGGCTTTTTCATGCCGCTTTTAATGGATATTCAGAGAAGCACAGCTTGATGTTGTTAACAGCAGGGGTGTAAAATGTCGCCAGATATGTGCAGGAAGCAAAGGTCTGTTCTTCTACAACAGAGACCAATGTCACTCTTTCAACACTCTGACAAGAAACCTGTGTGCAGACTAGAGCAACTTGGAGGTTTGGTGGCGTTTGACAGTTTCAATTTATGTGTCGTTGTCGAATACTATTGCATTAAGGGGGTAATTAATTGGATTTATGGCTTTCTTATGAACTGGTTGTGTATATCGGTTGGTAATGAGTATTGAAAAAAGTATTGATTAAATTAAATGAGAAAAATGGGAGAAATTATTTATGTGAATGGGAATGAGACTTTATCCCACTAAAGGGAAATTTCTAATAATTTCAACAACAAAAAATGTATATGTATGTTTTAGAGGTGGTCATAGGGCATGTTATCTTGGAATTAATCTAGATTACTCTAGTAACAATAGAGACATTTTCTTCATGCATTAGTTGAGATTCTTTGAATTTAAGTCAGAATTTCGACTTTATATCTCCGAATTGCAAGATAAGACTTCAGAATTCTTTTGGTTTCCATTCACTTCACACTGATAATTAATGAACACTATAAAATACTTAATATCATAAGAATTTCTATAAAGGATAATGAATAATTCCCAGTTACTGCATTGGAGTTTTGCAGAAACGAAAGCTGGCAATACATTTCGCAGACCAGATCAAATTCTTATACGTCGCTCTTTCCTCATTCACCAATTAGTGTTTGAGTCCAAGCGATGAGCGGAAGTTCTGATGAGTGGGAACCTCTGCCAAGCACGATGGACGGGAGATTGGAGCCGGTCAGGGGTTTCGGATCGTGAACAAGTCAGCACTTTCCGGTCCAAAGCAATGTCCAAATCCTATTAGTCCGTATCTGCAGGGGATTAATGCAGTTCACTCCCATTCCGTCTAATTTCCGAGGTGGAAAGGAGACACGCACAGCCGACGGAGATGCCAGCGCTGTACTGTCAGGAGCTTGATTGATGCCACACGAGCCAAATTCGTCTTTACAAGCTATAGAGTATATTGTTCAAATAAATGCTCTGGTCCACTAAAACGCTCCTCTGAGAGATCAAGAGGGTTGAAAACACGGATGCTTTCAGTGCTCGATTCCTCGCTCGGCGCCATCAGTGCTTTTGTTCATCGCACGGTTCAGCAGCAGCAGCAGCATTTAGTTGTCATTGTGCTTAGAGCTTGATCAATCACGTCTTGAGCAGCTTTAGTTATAGTCAGGTGACTGATAAGTAGTATTGACTATCTTTTCTTTCCTAACTCCGGTTGAGACTGATGGTGGCCTGGCTTTTCTATAGGGAGCTGTTTTCAGCACCACGGACAGTTCCAGTGGTCCTTCACCACAGGGGCTTTATTATTTATGGACATGTGCACGCTGCCCTTAAGATCAATACCATCATTGATTTATGTGCCTTTTTGCTTTTCGAGGGATTTTTGAGACCATATAGCATCGTATATAATAGATAGAAACCTTTCCTCAAGGATTCTTTGCACATTAACGGCTGCGTGAGCCTTATAGTAATTCAGCCTGTAGTTTCTATCCTTCTCGGTTTTTTCCTTCGTTCGCAAATGAGCCACGCTTAATGACCAGGGTTGTGTTCATTATTTTTGTATTAATTACTGTGTAATCTGTTGTAATTCTTTGGGTTTTAGAACTAATCCTATTTGAAATCGAGATTGTTGAATCTTTTTTGATTCTGGTTTCTGTTGCTGCATCCCCCTCTTCTCCATTCACATGTCTTGTTTGAAAAAAAAGTTGAGTGCAGCTTGCTGCAGTGCAGTTTCTGCCCACCCCTCCTCTCTCTCTCTTTCGCTCTCTCTCACTCTCTCTCTCTCTTGTCCTTTCTTTTTCATTCTTTCTCTCTCTCTCTCTCTCTCTCTCTCTCTCTCTCTCTCTCTCTCTCTCTCGTCCTTTCTCTTTCTCTCTCTCTCTCTCTCTCTCTCTCTCTCTCTCTCTCTCTCTCTCTCTCTCTCTCTCTCTCTCTCTCTCTCTCTCTCTCTCTCTCACACACACACACACGCACACACACACACACACACACACACACACACGCACACTCTCTTTCTCTATATCCTTCTCTTTCACTCCCTCTCCTCTCTCCATATTTCTCTCTCTCCTTTCCCCCTCACCTCTTTCTTTCTCTTCTTCTCTAACTTTTTTTCTTTTTTTCCTCTTTCTTTCTGTCTTGTTCTTTCTCTGCCTTCCCTGCACTTATCTTGCCATTTCATTCTCTCTTCATTCTGTGTCTTTTGAAACTCTCTTTTTCATTATGTTTCTTATCACACTTTCACATATTTTCTCTTTTTTTCCCACCTCTATTCTGTCTTTTATCGTGTCTATATGTCCGTCTTTATAATCTCTTGCTTTCCTTCTCTCCACTTCTTCCTCTCTCTCCTTTATAGTTCTCTTCGCTTTCTCTTCTCTCGCGCGTTTTCTCTTCTTATACCCCACAGCTGCGCTTTTAGGATTGACTTGTATTATTTTCTCCGTTTCCCTCTCTAGCTTTAGTCCATGTTGCTTTCTCTGGGTTTTGAAATGTCAGGATACAGTCAAGCGCGTTTGTTGTAGTTGACTCTTTGCTTTCAAGCACTGGGAACATTACACAGACACTCGTAATTTTTGAGAATGTATTGTGTTTTATTTCCCGTGGCCGCTAATGTGCGAGAACAACCTTGGTAATGTGTTTGTCGGAGGCTGATGCGTGTCTTCATGCGTGCGCTTGAGTGATGGATCTCATCTGGGTCTCGGTGGTGCAGTGACGAGCGCTTCCAGCTGCTGCACTTCATCCATTAGCATCACAGCTGGATCAGCCTCCATCCTCTCCATCTCCACCTCCACCTGCTTCTACTCAGTTTATTTCACTCTTATGTATGTGTTATTCATGCTACACTTGCTTTTCCTCTTCAGTGCAGAACTTGGCAGACTTTCTTTGTTCTGCAATTTTTATCACGTGTCTGATTTGATGCAAATTACAGTGATCTAGATTTGGTGCTCAAATCAAAAGAGAAAGAAAATGATCTTAGATCATCCACACAGATGTATGATGACTATGAACATTATTACATTTTTGGTTCACCTCATTAATATTTATATGCTACCTTATATTTTTATATAATATTCATAATATGTATATGCTATCTTACATTTACGTCATACATTTCTGAAGTGATTTTCCTTCTCTGGGTCACAGAGAATTTCAGCCAATTTGAAGGCGGGACACACATAGTGACCAACCAATCACAGAGCAGGACACATAGACACACAAGTTCAGACTTTCACTCACATCTATGGCTTTTTTTCCAGACTACGGAGAACCCATGGCAACCCATGCTGAAAATGAGTGATGTTTGTCTGTAGTGTATGTTCATAATTATTTATTTGGCAGGTTTAGATGGTTTAGCCAAAATAGCGTATGAAACTTTCATAGTTTTATCAGTCACATTACTGTTAAATATCTTTGCCAATTAAGGTCTTTACAACGCCCGGTACAATAATATGATGTCTTTTTGAATACATAGCTCTCTGACCTTTTCTGTGTGAGGTCTGGAGAAGGGGAAACAGGCTGATCTTTGCTGTGGCCTTTTGGTCACGGAGATGCTGGGGACCACATTGGTCTCGCTTCCAGTCAGCGTGGATGCTCCGGGAAAACTCTGGGTTTTATGCAGTACTAATGATGTCCCTATAGGTCGATAGAAATGTGCTAAAACTACTATAAAGAATCGCTGATACTCTTTCCTTTCCAAGTGATTTCATTAATTCAGCAATTTGAATTTGAAATAACCAGCTTAATTAAGCACTCTAGGGTCATTCCATCCAGGTCGCCACGGAAACGCCACAGCCAGATCCTCCTTCCCTCACTATTCTCAGCATTGCATTCTTACGTGATGCTTTACTAACTGTCTGGAGACATGCCGGAGTCTTAATTTATATATACACATACAGTAGGTTCAAGGAAAGTTCATTTAATAGATGAAGAATGATGACGAACAGCAACAGAATCATTTTGGGTTAATAGTGAAACTTTCTCAAAATGCCATCTTTTTTTTTGGTTTCTTCTGTCTCTGATGAGGAAAATGGCGACTAACACAAGTCGTGTCTATGACTTTCTGCACCTTTTGTTCATGTCATGTGCAAAAATGCTCTGCTTTTGTGTAAAAAACTCAAATTATGCACACTTTCTGTAATGCTTACTCCATTTCTGGATCACAGGGATCATTTCTGGGACTGGATCACCAATCCCAACAACTCTTGGCTTGAATATACATGTGTGTGTGAGCCGGAAATATCAAACTATATACCATATTAGGGATGTAACATTATTATGTGGTTACAGTGTATTGTGATAAAAAATGTTGCGTTAAATGTGTAGGGTGAAAGAGATTTTTTAATGTTTTTGAATTTAATTTCACATTTTTAATTTGAATCGTTTACAAGGATTTTTCCATTTAAATTATATACAATATAATATTTTATATAAATGTACTGCATGTGTATGTATATATATATATATATATATATATATATATATATATATATATATATATATATATATATACATACATACAGTACATGTATATAAAATATATATTTTATTATTGCTATATATAAAATAAATTTGTATGCACGCACAACACACAGAGTAGTTTTTTATGTCATTATTAAATCAGTAATGCATTTTGTGGTAATCATCATAATCATCTCACAAATGAGGTTCAGAGTGAAAGACACAAACCCGAGCATATGCCCCCCACCCCCATACACATATGGCTAAAAAACCCTCTTCCAGCTTGTTTTCCACATTTCCTCCTCGGCTCAGCAGGACAGGTGGTGGGTCTGCATCATTCCTCAGCTCACAAAATGCTCCTGAGGAGAGTGTTTCAATTACAATGGTCTGATTGATGTTTTCTCTGGTCATCTGGCATGCAGCGAGGCACAATAATCAGAGGATTGCTGTTACAGTGCGGCTGACACCGCTGACAGAAATGAGCAGCAAATCCAATCCAATATGAGCTGGGCACTATCAGTCCCCTGCTGCTGGGAGCGGAGATCTATAGTGTTTCATGCCAGGCCGCCTGCTGAGATTGATGCATTGACTTCAGGTCAATAAGTCTTGATGTTGTCTGAAGAATATGACAGTAATTTGGACCAAACTGGACAGGGAACATTGCTCAGTCAGGTGGCCCACCCAACCATCCTTGCTGCTTGATTCATCACTTGCCATGCAAGCTTTTAGAAGTTTGCCAGTGCTGATATCAATTATACATTGCGTTGTATTTTCTACGTGCAGCACGTTGGCGTAGTGGGTAGTGCTGGATCTATAAAAGATCTGTTCTAAACTCAAACTCAAGGCCTGGTTGGGTCTTTCTGCATGGAGACTTCATGTTCTCTCTGTGCTTGCATGGGTTTCATCAAGGTCTTTGTTTTCCTCCCACAGTCAAAAAACATGGAGAATTTGAGTCTGGAAAATTGACTAGACCCAGAGATGCTGGTATTGGCTCAAGCTTCTTTTAGAAGGAAACACATTGCAGAAAATGATTTTAATGGTTGGAATGCTTTCAGCTCCAGCCCCTTTAACCCAGAAATAGAACAAGCAGCCAATAAAAAAATCGTAGCTGCCTCAACAGTGCACAGGTTTGACCACAAGAGGTCCCCGTCTCTGAGAGGCTGACCAGCGTGTGTGTCGAGCTGTGCTGCGCAGTGTGTGTTTGCGAGTCAAGCGCTGCTCGGCTACGGCGTGTGAATGCTGATGTCTTACGCTGCAGCACTGGCCCACTTATTCAACTAACCTCGCTGGAGTCTGTCTCTCCCTCCTCTTTCATCACTCGCTTTCTCCGGCCTCCTCCTCTCGCTGGGTTTCTCTGACTGGTGGGGGGTGGTCTACACAGGACCGAATCCTGGACGCCGTACAGCTGATGTTCAAACAGTCCCATTGATCCGTGTTCTGTAGCATAGATGTTGAAGATAACACACGAGTGGTTGTTAGAGTACCTGTCCTGATGAAGCTTATGAGATGTGGGTGTACATCTCACAATATACAGAAGTGGTGGCAGAAGATAAATATATAATACAAAAACAGAAATATGGTGCAAATGAGCATGAATGATCAAAAACAAAGTCCAGTAGTGCAGAGAAATTACCGGTTAATAATGCAGCGTTGATGCTACATTTTTCGCAGACAGACATTTGTAATCAATCACAGCTTAATGTTTGTTGTTTTATTTCCAGGTGAGTGCTATTTGTCTGTGGTTTTGCTCTACAGCTGCAGCCTAAGATGGAAACAACTTGCACGTTTTAGAGTTTTTAAACTGACTGCATGAACAGATTTTTGACGTTATTAGCTGCCTATGACAATGAGACGGGCATCACACGTGCACCAACATCTCACCATAGTGTGTCGCTCTTTCAAACCATGGAGCGTTTCACCAATTCTGCCCACCTCTGTGTGACAGCCATGCCAGCGGCAGCCCGCATACGTCCACTCCACCTCATCCATCACAGCACAAACCTCCAAAAACATCAAACAGCGGCGTTTAGTCACCAAAGACTCGACTGCACAAGGCTCCCGCATTTAGGCGCCAGACGATTTACGTCAGCGCATCTGCGGCGGTTTTATGCGTTTCACACCCCACGACATGGAAATTGATTTGCAGTATAACAAGTGAGAGCCCCGCAGCCTGTGAGATCATATCTGGGAACAAAGAGCAAGCGTGCTGGTGTGAAAAGCTGGTGATGCAACAGATCCGCTCCAGGACTGGAGGAGATCTGGAACGTGCCGCTTTTTAATCAGGCCGTGTTTCTTCAGGATAATGGCGGAATGTGTTGGAACAAAGGGTCGCGTTTGGTTTGCGTCTTCTGTGACTTTCACGTTTGTGATTTGTTTCTGCGCCGCTGCTCTTTGCTTTGGCTTCACGCTGCAGTTGTGCAGGTTTAGTTGAACGTTGTATTCAGGGACGCAAGTGGCCTTCTGAAAGATTACTATAGGTCACACGTTTAGCACATATACTCTTTGAAAGTGTTTTTTTTTTTTACCAAATACTTTGATTTTGGAGTTCTGATTTCTTTTATATATAATTATTTTATATTGATTCTGACAAAATCTGATTTCACTTTTATTGCACAATAGGCCTTCAATTGATGCAAATAATGTCATTTTGAGTGTTTATTATTAATGCACTCGGAATGTGCACATATGTACATTTCTGTATCTGCATTTTCTTTATCTTTCTTTGTCTTTCTTGTTCTCTTTTTATTTTCCTGTTTCTCAAACTCTATCCGTCTCATTTCCTCCTTATCACACAATGTCTCTTACACACTTTCTTTGGCTGTCCATCTCTTTACTTACTCACTTTCCCTGTCTTATTCTCTCTCTCATATTTTCTATTTCATTCTCTCTCTCTCTCTCTCCTCCCTCATATTCTCTTTTTCTGTCTTTCCCCCTCTCTTTTCTCTCTCTTCCATTTTTTCTCTCTTCATCTGTCTTGTTTTTAATCTGTCTTTCGCTTTGTCTGTCTCTTTTACTTTCTTTTTGTCTCTCATCTGTCTTTTCTCTCTCTCTGTCTCTACCCACCACCCTCTCTCCTTCCATAACATCCGATGATAATGTTTGCTACTCAAACCTCTTTAGGCTTATGCTAATCAGCAACAGGAGAGGTTAATGGTGTCCCCACTTTGACCACAGAGGTCGTCCGCGAGACCCTGTCTTTATCAGACACCTCAAGCTAATTAACCGTTCCACTTACTGTACCTACATCGGCCTCACAACAGCAATGCGCACAAACTGGAGCTTCGCCGACCTTGTCCTGCTTAAGCAAGCACAGGGCTGGTCAGAAATAGCAACGCGGTGCAGAGAAATATGGAGGAATGAGGTAAAGGAGGTAAAAAAGGAGGCCAAAGCTGGAAGCCCGGAGCTTACTTTCATCTACAGGTAACCTACGCCAAACGCTGGGTTTGATCGCCACTGTTGTCGAGACGCTGCACACACTACATCCAAAGCATTGAGTTGTATTGTGCTGTCATTTCTTCTCCAGTCTCATCATTCGTGGCCCACTTTGAAAGAAATTGGAAGTGTGTTGAGTCAAAGGCTTTCACCCTCAGTTTCTATAAATGCGCAGTAATGAGCTCGGCCCCCGTACCACCCCACGCTGCCCGGCCCGGGGCCATAGGCTTCATTCCAATTAGCCTGTTGTACTTAACGGCCATGAAATGAGATTTGGTCACCCAGCCGATCAGTGGTCAGTGCCACTCAACGGGAAAGATTAAGATCAACCTTATATGTGTATCTATATGTCATGTACACATAAGAGAGGGAGGGAGAGAAACAAAGAGTGAGAGAGAGAGAGAGAGCAAGTAAATACATATAGAAAAAGCTGCACATTACAGGAAAAACTATACTATGTCATATTGTTATTTATTAAATTTCTGTTGACCGGTAATACCCGCATTTTCTTGAAACAAAAAAAAAAGTAAAGGAAAAACATTATTTTTTAGTAAATTAGTAAAAATACTAAAATATATCTTTAAAAAGTTTACAACTTCTTAAAAGCTATTTTACCGACTTTATTCTTCACACTTCACTTATTCTTCCAGTTTTTGCTCTTGGTGTAAACATATGCTTAGAAGTGTTTTCGAGACAAACTCTGTAGGGCTTTTCTAATGTAGAAAAGAAATTCTATACTTCAGAAAAAAAATTTTCTGGCCTCCTTAGTTGATATGATGAACTGATTCTAGACAGGAAAAAATAAAATCTTGACCAGCCAAAAAAACCGATATAAATCTTAAACAATAAATCTTGCTTTTTAAAAGATAAAATACTACAAGATAATAACTGTATTAGACTTAAGAGAGAAAGATTTAATCTTAATCTTCTTTAAATCAATTTGTCTTACCAAGTAAAACTTAAGAAAGATAATTTTAATTGATAGTAGTTTTTTTATTGTATAACTTTCTCATATGGATTTTTTGCAGTGTAGATTTTCCGCCCAGTATCCGTGTGTTGCAGGCATCTCAGTTTATAGGAAAGTAGTAGTTGTATTTACAAAATGTTACAAAAAATGGTAAAGTTTTGCGAAGATGTGCAAAGAATGTGAAGGACTGAGAGATTGTTAGTTTAAATACAAAGACCCAATTGGGTTCAGGTGTAGTGCTAGGAGTTTAATTTCCAGGTGTTGTTGGCGAACCTGCTGATTCTTCAGGCAGCCACCAGGTGGAGGCACAGAGCAGGACTGTTACACACACATATTCCAACACCACATATACAGTATATAGATTCCAAAAGACGATACATCCTGCTTGGTTCTTGGTTTGTTTTGATGACATATTTTTTTGAATTACTAATTATTTGAAGGACATCTCCATCAAAAGCCAATGCGTTTTCCTTTTGACCACAATTTATTGACTTTTTTTATTCCTCGTGATACTTTAATCCCAATATGGTGAAAACAAATGTTTTCTTGGTGCAACTTTTAAAAACTATATCTTTATCTTCTATATCTATACTGTATCTTTAAATTTTAATTTTTTTTTTCTTAGACTGGACTGATCCTAGGTCAGTCGGAATATTAGTGACTCAGCATGAGTCATGTACAGCGCAGAGGAGGTCTGTGTGTGGCGTGACATGATGACATGTACTGTATAGTGAGAGATGGAGGAAGAGAAAGAGATAGATTTATCTGTGCCGTTTTTTTATTATTAATTTTGATTTCCAAGTCTGGCATGAGGGAGGAACTTTATTGCGAAACTTCAAATTGCATTGAGCAGAACGACCCTGAGATTCTTTAGCTCCTCATCCTCATAACTTTAGCTCTTGACTGTTTACTGCACGATAAAGAACAGGATATAAAGAAACAACTCATTAGTAGCCATGTTTTTGGAGATTAAAAAGAGCCTGTAGGCTAAAACAATGCACTCTGAAGCGCATTCAGCCTTGTGGAAGAATAGTCCAGAGGCCTGGTGAAGAGAACGCCGCAATTTACCTTCAGGGTTGGTAGGAATGTTACTGGAATCTAGATAAGCCACAAAGATACTGTATGTGATATTATTATATATTTATTGAGAAGAGTGTTTCTTACTGTGATAGTTTTATATTCGGTAGATATTGCCGATGTTAAAATCAGCTTGAACTCCATGGGAATAAAAGCTGTCAAACACAAGAGAGCTATCGACTGCCGTGCTTGGTAAAATGTTCTAATTTGTCACACTGAATTGTCATTTTAATGCGCTTTGAGGCTAAATGAAGCCAAGAAAGTCACAGTGGAATCAAAGAACTTGTCATTCAAAGTTCAAAATCAATTTTTTAGTCTGACAATGAATGATTTATTCATACATATTACACATATTTATTCCTATTTTTTTTTTTTTAATGAAAAGATTTCCCCCCTCCAGCAGAGAAAGAGAGCAAGTGACAGTGAGAAAGAGAGAGAAAGTGAAACAGAGAAAGATAGCGTGTGAGTGTGTGTGTGTGTGTGTGTGTGTGTGTGTGTGAGAGAGAGAGAGAGAGAGAGAGAGAGAGAGAGAGAGAGAGAGAGAGAGAGAGAGAGAGAGAGAG
>MU204432.1:6281232-6429056 GCA_017309775.1 Paedocypris sp. Pulau Singkep
AGCAGTTCTATAGTCTGCAAAGTTTTTTCATCAGATCTGTTCAATCTTCTATTTTGTTTTTTTTTTTTTTTGCTTTTAGTTATGCTTAGTTTTGGTATTGCCCACTTCACCGGGTTTGTGTGTGTTCACCTCAAGTGTGTGTGCCGTGATGGTTCAATGCAGAGCACAATGTCAATACAGTCCATATTGAGTTTTTATTTTCTCATGTTTTTGTGTGTGTGTGTGTGTGTGTACGTGTGTGTGTTTGTGTGTGTCATTATACAGCATTTTGTAACAAATGTTTCCACTACAAATGTATTCAATCACTTCTTAGACTTAATGAATCTAATGAATCTGAAAAAATAAAAACACAACAACAACAGGTAATAACAACAAAATTACATTTACCGTAATTGGCCCCGTTGGATTAACCTTTAAATTAACCCTTATTTTTCACCAGTATAATCCATTTTTGGCCAGCGCTTTCTCTGCCTCTGCTGTGATTGGATAACAAATGACCATCTATTTTTCACAATTTATTCATACATTTTTAATAAAAAAAAAGACGAATTCTGCGTAATCCTAACCCGGATTGTCAGTACAGTTTGTATCATGCCACCACTCAAGCGCAGTTAAAATGAACATGTTTAACGCATTGGTTAGCTGTTTGAACTCTGGTTACGTCACCGCCCCGAGCCATCCTGATTGACATTTCCCAGGAGCGCCGTTTGTCTGCCGATGTATAACAAGTGCCAGTTACTCGGTGCCGTTTGCTGGCAGCCAATCAAAATGAAATAGCAGCGCTTAACAGCGACTGTTGTGTTCTTCCAGCACCTGTCATGTGATGAAATGAAAAGAACTGTTTTTCTTTTGTCTTCCTCTCCTTGAATAATATATTTATTTTGTTGGTGTATTATCTGTGTAAAAAGTCGCAGCTGAGGCGTCCTGACAAACCTCAGGGCAGAACATTCACCTGTCTGCTGATGGTTTCTGCTCCATCACACAACCCTGTCCAGAGCTTCTGCGTGTCTTTATGGTGAAGACGTGGAGTGTGATCATAGCTCGGCTTCTTTGGTTTCAGGAGGCGAAAAAAAAGAAAACTTTGTCTTAAAAAAAGGGTATTAAATATTACATGAAATTTATGTATATAGAAATATATGTCCATCATGTACGTCGAGGATGTCCGGACAGTTTACAAAAATAGTGAGCTGAAAATGTAGCAGCACGAGGGAGGTAACGAGCGACACAGGTGGGAAGAGAGACATATAATTGGGCAAATTACCGTATTTTTGGAAAATGTGACATACCTAAAAATATATATATTTTTAAAAATGCAGTGTACTCTTAAAAATATGTACACTTGGCATTAAATAATTCTCAATGGTGTGCCTTTATGTGTCAGACAGTGTACGGTAATAAGGAAACAAAAATGTGGTGAAAACAAACGATTTGTGGTAGAAATTACGAAAAAAAGGAACTGTTTAATCATATTAGTATTGAAAATGGCTTTCACTTTTCAAAAGGAAAATGACAGATTTAAAAATCAAAACGTGTAATATTGCAACTACCCGCTCAACTGTCAGCAAAATAAACACAATTTACTAATATTAAATACTCCTCAGATGGCTGAACAAATAATTTGCTGCACTGAAGTGAAGGCTGATGCAGAGATCTGGACCAAAAACGCCGCTCCTGCACAAAAGCTGTTCTTGTAATGCTAAGATTATGTACAATGTAGTTCTTTTGTACTGTTTAGAACTTCACACATTGCCAGACGCTGTGGGATGGTGAACATTTTCAACACACTTTCTACGTGCATGATCAGAAGTTAGCATGCTAACCGGCTAAAGCTAATTCAAGTAAACCATTCCAACATGCAACATCTTGTTATACTGCTCTTAATATTATTACATAAGCGCGATAAAGTGAACACACACCAACTCGGATGAATGGGCAGTCTTAACCTGTTGCGTCAGGGGTCATGTGGGGGTCAGTTTCTTGCCCAAAGACAACTTGGGTGTAGAACCAGCCAGAGCGGGATTTGGACCACAACTGAGCCATCTAACACATCTTCTTCTCCAAAGAGAGAGAAATAATAATAAAAACTCTTTACAGACACAAAACATAAACTCAGTCTTGGAATTTGAGTTGTTCTGGAAGGTTCTTTCGGCTCCCTGTAACACACTCATGACACTGACCCCAGCGACCGCGTGTTTGATTTGCGGATCATCATCTTCCTGGACAGGCTGTGTCACAGATCATGACATTTAAAGATTGCACAAACATGTCGAATGGAGTGCAAACATGCAGTTCTCCTCAGAATGACAGTGCCTGTAATGTGATTAGTAATCTGATGATGTAAACACAAAGGACTATGAAGGGAACATCCTCGGGACTTTTCTGACAGGAGTGGGGCAGTGTCGACTGAGGAAGAGCTGGACTATCTGTGCTTGGAGAAAGTTTATCTGCCTTTGTCAGCTTTGTCCCTGTGGGAATTTGGTGCTTGTTAAAAAGTCTTGACAGAAAAACAGCAGCAGTAACAAAAAGACAGTTGCGGATGTGCAACCTCACCGAGCGTCTACCAACACACTCAAGGCGTGCGCTATTTTTACATTTAATCCGACGAGTCTCTCCTCGCTCGTGTCGATTCACTTTCCAGACATTTCTGACTCTATTGAACCAGTAGATAATCCTCCCATCGACCTCTTTGCATTTCTGTAATGATTGTGTTATGTGTATGTGAAGAAAGGAGACCAGCGTGTGATGTTCTCAAGTGCACACTTCATCTGATTCCGTCAGAGTAAGTGCTTTAGGGGAACGCTGTGATCAGTCATTCATTACGGCGACTTATTCCAGGTAAAATATAACCTTTGTTCCTTATTGATCTTCTGGCAGCAGAATCAAGTGAGAAAGGAACTAATGAAGAGCCTTCTCTGGGTTCTCCTCAGTGATTCGTTAGAAACATAGACACTTTTTCACTTTGTTTTACTGTATATTTTTTCGCCTCACAACTCTCACTTTAGAGACTCGAGGTTGAGGCCCGGGCGTGGTTTGCTTGTTCTCCTTCTGTGGGTTTCTTCTGGGTCTCCAGATGAGTGGGAGTGTCCCGTCTGTGTGGCCACCAATCAGGGTGTTTATCCCGCCTTGAGGAGCATAATTGACGGGATTGGCTCCAACTCCTCACGACCTTGCAATAGATAAGAGGTGTGAAGACCTCATCCACGTTGAGGGATCTTTGAACGATGGTTCGATGGAAGGGACTTTGGTCGCATGTTCTAAGCATGTTTTGTAATTTCAGCAGCAACATTTGAGCAGCCTCTTGTGAATTTGTGGAAGCAGTACAAATTATTTTATACATCTCCAGTAAAAAAGATCGACGTAGACTTGATGATAAAGAGTCTGAATAGGGACTGTTGAGGTCAAGTTGTTAGAGTTGACTTCAGTTGCAGGTTCGAATCCCAGCAGGTACCACTTAGAGCAAGACACTGCCCACTGCTCCAGGCTTGTGTGTGTACTACCCATTCCAAGCATGGCTCTCTTTCTATTTCAATTTTTTGATCAATTGCAGATTTTCCATTTCTCACTTTCTCTTCAGCAGCCGCCGGACTCTCTACTCCGATGTTACTTTCTCTGTCAGTCACACGCTTGAATTTTTCAGCGATGTGCACATAAAAGAAGAAAGCTATTTGTACCAAAAGCTTTTTTAAAACATTTGCTTTTAGTCTTTGTGTAAAATAATTGTTCTTGTTGTCCAGTCAGCCACAGTGTTATAGGATATCCACATTTTTAACAAAGCCTTTGTCGAATGATTATTGAATGCATTTGTATTTAGATTAATTCGAAATAACGCCAGGTGTTCATTGTTCTCTTGGAAACTCGGTATAAATCATCCCTGAGAACAAAAGGACAAACAGACAGGGTTAAAAACACTGTGACTGATTTAAACACCATCATGGAAAATTTTGAAATTCGCATCAATTCAAGACAGTACAAAATTTCACAATAAAATGAATGTATTATATATATATATATATCATGACAATTGTAGTAAATACTTTTTAATCTTTTTAATGCTATTTTATTTAATAAATTCATACAATTTCCCCACTGTGGGAGGTATTTTCAATTGAACAAGTCAATAGAATTCAAAATATAAAGTTTAAAAATCCAGTGAATACATATTGACCAGTGACGTTTTTGTCTGATATTTGTAGATATATATTTTGTTACTTATTGCAGCCCATTATTTTTCTGTGAGTTTTGTTATTGTCGTGAATGTGTTTCTTTAAAACAGTATATATGTACGTAGTGGAAATCCAGACATTTTGAAAAGCTTGTGCTGAAAAACGCTTCACGAGGGTCCGAATGAGTGTAGAAACAGGTATAAATAATAAAAGTCTATTAACGTTAGGCTCTCATGTTGCCCGCCTTAATGGAGGCTTTTTTAAGACTGGGTGGTTAGTAACCTGCTCTGAACGGAACATCTTGTTGTCTGAGGCATCTGTCAGTCACATTCCCCTCGGGTGGCACAAACATCCAGCGGAATGTGTTTTTGAGAAACTCATGACAGTTATGTAATGAACGGCTGATGAGGCGGTGGCATAGTCATTATTTAGAGCACGACATCCAGGGGTTTACGGACCCTCTTCATCACACCTCCACCCAACCTCTCCGTCTTTCTTCTCCTCTCGCCGTCAAGCACCGAAGAGGAACTTCATTAAATATTTAAAAGATCTTTTCCAGCAGCATCATAAATACTCTCCCCGATGCCAGATGAAAAATCACGAGCCTTTTTATCTCAATTTCTTTTAAACATGATCTAAAAGCGAGTAATGGCGCTGGTTCGCAGGAGAGCTCATTACATGAGTGATGTTCCGTCGGGTTGCTGTTTTCCATTGTTTCTCCGACCTCCCCCTCTTTCTGTCACCTGCATGTCAGAGTAATTGAATCTCTGCGCACGTTCCCCTTTTTCATCCATCATGTGTCCTGATAAGGCGGATTTGGAGGGACGCTCACGTGATGCCCATCCAGCACAAAGACCAGATCCAGACAGGAGCGTATGTGGAGGAGAGAGTAAATAGCAAAGGAAAAGTGGCGCAGAAGGAAGGAAAGAAAAACAGAACAAACAACATAATTAGATTCGTTGTGTAATTTGTCTTCGCTGGTGTCTGTCTCGCTTTCACTGGGACGTCAGCCAGTGTAGAACTACAATTACCGTCTATTATGAAGCACGGCTCTGGTTATACATAATGACTGTTATCACAGTTGATCAATCCAGATCTTTGTGCTTTTCTTTTTTTTAACTACAGTCTGGGATAAAGTTTAGCAGACACTAAATGACTGTAGACACCAAACCATCCATTATTTAAAGCAATTCTGGGTCACGGGGAGCAGGAGCCAAT
Source organism: Paedocypris sp. Pulau Singkep (assembly GCA_017309775.1). Lineage (NCBI taxonomy): Eukaryota > Metazoa > Chordata > Actinopteri > Cypriniformes > Paedocypris > Paedocypris sp. Pulau Singkep. The sequence continues at coordinate 6,286,614 of MU204432.1, forward strand.
CACAGCAACTCTTACAGGGTTGTTATCCAACCAATCACAGAGCGGGACACACTTTCACACTTTCATCACATCTTTATGCGATTTATGAACCGGAGGCCTGGAGGAAACCCACACAGAGAGTTTTGATTGGTTTCTTTGGACTAGTTGCTACACACTTCACCACGGTACCAATTTTTTGTGTTACAAAAGATTTCTAAAGACTGTTTCTTTTGGGGGGGGTTTTCCCAAAAAATTGTTATTTAAAGCTTTAGAGTTGGAATGTAATTTGCTCTTCCTGAATCTTCCAAAACTTTCCACCTTGTATCCATTTTTCTGTAGTTCTTCGTGTAAGGAAGTCATTTTTCCGATGTTCTACCATGACTGTGGGACTCGGTAGATGATTCGCCTGTAACGCAATGAAACTGGGATTTTTGCTATGCCTGTTGTTGCGACTGTACTTCATCACACGAGAATTGACAATTTATTGAGTTTAAGTCGCAATTTGAGAGTGTGAAGTCCGGCTGGATGCTGTGATTGTGTTAGGGAGGTGTGTGATGGGTTTTTTTTTGTCGTGTTGCTGGGGGAAGCAAACCTGTGAACTACATCAGATTATCTATACATCCTCTCACATCCAAAATGGCAGCCTACGGATGTGCACAAGCATTCGCGACGCTCATCAGCCGGTGGCTGCCGAATCTCACATGTGAGTTCTGTCTGATCGGGCTAAGTTGCATGATGTTTTGTTGAGCAGGCTTTTGGAGAGAGGTCTTCTTATTTTTCTGGATATCATGGTCATGTGATTTTACAGTTTTGATATGGTCCCTAGTGGCCAGATTGACAAATGCCCACATTAGATTTGAAATGTGGTTTATACACAAATGTTTGTTACAAACATACATTAGAACCATGAAAAACTTGTACAAAGTTGAACAAAGAAAATATCAAACTACAAAATGTTCAGTATGAAGATTAGCATAAATATAGAAAGATTTCTAGAAATGTTACGACTTTTTTATTTCGTAATGGGTGTGAAATTGTCAATTTGTCGAATTTAGAATACTGCATTGTCAAACATTTCATATAAAAAAAATAAAGGTTTTATCTGTCTATCTATCTATCTATCTATCTATCTATCTATCTATCTATCTATCTATCTATCTATCTATCTATCTATCTATCTATCTATCTATCTATCTATCTATCTATCTATCTATTCATTCAAATGATCTATCTTTAGATCTCAAATGATCTATCCATCCATCTATTTATCTCTCTATCTATATCCATCCATCAATTCATTATTGTGTTTTAAAAAAACAGAGTAACATAGACACTTTAAGTATTACACATTTTATTATACAAAAAAAAAAAAAAAAACATTGCAAGCATTTTTTCCATCTCAGTGAGTTTTTAAAGGTAAGACTTTAATAAAAGCAGCATTTTCTCACCCGGTGCTGTAGGTGTTGGTGAACAGTTCGAGTGAGTGTGTGAATATTGAAGCTATTAGCCGCCTTTATTCCTCAGAAGTGGCGTGAACCACTCAGTTTTGCTAATATCTCGTGTTAGTAATTGTGTATAAAAACTGACACTTTATGATGACATCATGATTATAACCTTTATGGAGTAATTAAAATCCCTTCAAGGTGAGACAGTCAAAGTAAATTAGGACTGTCTTGTTCATCCATCACATGATGCGTCATGTCTCTCAGTTGTCTGTTCAGAGATCATCCAGCATTTTAGTGTGCTGTGTGTGTGTGTGTGTGTGTGTGTGTGTGTGTGTGTGTGTGTGTGTGAATGTGTGCATACAGAAGATACAGACTTGCATACAGAATTGTTTTGATGAAATAAAATGCTTTTACTTGATTTAATTTTTTCAACAAAAATCCAACTTTTAATTTGCATTATTTTGCGACATGTATTTCATCCGATATAATTGTCTGCCTTGGCTTTCAGTTGGCCTGCCAATTTAAAGAAAGTTTTGACATTATTAACCGAGCAAAACATTGATCGACTGCACATAAATGTTTCAAATAGCAATATATATTTTCTTCATTTAACCAGCAGATTTGTTTTGTGATCAATGTTCCGGTTGTGTGGTTTTTAACTGTATTTCACTTATGAGGGAGAACGAGGACAGAAAACGAGATTATAATTCAGATGTTGGTAGCTAAAGTAGACACAGGTGCGATGAGAAACTCATTACAAGCTTGACTAACTAATGAACGTCTTTTGTGAAGATCTCTCAATCAACAGTCTCCAGCACGGACCCTGTGTTTCATTAACTCTCCGTCACCAAAACAGAAGATAATCACAGCCGTTTTCACAAGCTTGTTAATAAATGCATTATGGTTTCGGAGGAAGAGAGCGACAGACGAGGGAGCGCAGGTTCTGATTGGTCTTCCGATGAGTTTCTGGGGAACCAGATGGTTGGTTCAGGGAAAAGTGGCATGACGGTTTTGGTCAAAAGAAATTTGTGTTGATTTGAGTGCACGCGTGAAGCGTGATCCTCAGTTAGCTTGTGTTTACTTCACAGTGTCAGTGTCGATTTGGTTCCCCTGGTGTGTGAAATTGGCGATGTCAAGTCAGACTTTCCAAAAATAGAGAAGCCACCATGTAGAACATTTCCCCTCCCAACATATGCAGCCTTACAAACTCCGTCTCGCAACATGTAGTTTCCCAAAGGCATTAGTTGAGCGTGCCCACATTCACAAACAGGAACGCCTCCCATTGAGTTTGCATTTATTCAAAGATCTGGGGGAACCGTGTAGCCCGACAAGAACCATCTGCCCTGTTACTGGGATTCAATGCCTAAATGCTACGAGACTTGTCTTTCTTGTGTGTCTCTCTATGGACTCCATCTCTCTTGCGACTATTCTCGCATCACTATTGTCCACTTCTGCACGCCTCAAGACGTTTTGAAGTCTGCACGACTCATGACTTAATAAACGAATAAAGATGGAAACCAGAATTGCATGTAAATGAGGCGTGCCTAATTGGAGGCCACTGTGATTGGTTTGACATTAGTGACGGTGGTAGGTGGATGAAGGAAAGTGTTCCTCACAATGGAATTGTTTTTCCTCAAATTGAAAAGCGTAAAGCATTTCTGTCTATTGTGCCTCTCAAGGACGAATAAAAGTGGAGGTCATGTCTCCACAAGAACACCCAGATTGAAACTTCTCAGGCAGAAAGAGCCGACTCGGTGCATTAATATGACGAGTTTATCAAGACAGGTGCTTCACACTTGTAGACCCAACTAGACCTTCTCAAGATTTTGTAAAATAGCCAAAACCGTATCAGTTGAGTCATTGGTGTTGAGTTCTCTGGTTGTTGGGTTGTAACTAAAGACATTCTTTCTCGTTTACAGGATGTCAAGTCAACATTCTTCCAGTTTGGAGCTTCTATCCAGCAAGAGGCACTACTGATGCTCAACATCATGGAGGAGTACGACTGGCACGTCTTCTCCATCGTGACCAGCAAGTTCCCAGGTTACCAGGATTTCATTGCCATTCTGAAGACCACGGTTGACAACAGTTTTGTCGGATGGGACCTTCAACACACCATCACTCTGGATGCTGTTGATGGAGACACCAGAACCCAGATCCAGCTGAAGAAGGTGCAGTCTCCAGTCATACTGTTATACTGTTCCAAGGATGAAGCTGCTTACGTCTTGGAGGAGGCCCGATCACTGGGCCTGACTGGATTTGGGTACATCTGGATTGTGCCCAGCATGACCACTGGCAACCCAGAGATCACACCAGACACTTTCCCGTCTGGAATGATCTCCGTGTCCTACGATGACTGGGACTATCCCCTCGAAGCGCGTGTTCGAGATGGTCTGGGGATTATAACCACGGCGGCGGCAGCCATGTTGGAAGAGTTTGGTGACATTCCCGAGGCTAAAACCAGCTGTTACGGCCAAATGGAGAAAGCCAAGTTACCACCCAGCGCATTGCACAAGTACGTCAATAAATAAATGCAGAGTTGGAAAGTGCAAATGGTGGACGTAGAGCCACCCAAGTGGTTTGAGTGAGATGAGTGTATGCAGAATGCATTGTTATTTTTCTAATATATTTCTCAGCATGAGCAGGGCTTTGCGGTCCGCTAATGGTTGAATACACATGCAGGGGAGCGTTTGAGCAATTTTTAAGGAATTGCAAAGCGCAGCTCACACACCCAATGGTACAAACCAGTGGACTCTCTCGGGACAGCACAGCCTTCTCATGCTTTTAATGAATACAGCATCTGAAAAGTCTCAAAAATTGGGATTATGCTAATATAGTCAGGGAGCTTTTCACACATAAAAGCTCAGATGACAGTGTTTGTTGCCTTCACTGGGTTTGAATGCTCCCCATATGGTTCCTCACTAGCTGCCAGTGTTGAAAGGGGAAAGGGTGGGTAAACAAATGAATTGCCCCATTTGCGATAGAATTCTTGATACATGGGATACATGGTCAACTTGGCGTCTACGGTACATTAAACCTGATAGAATCAGCACAGATGGTCAATGGCTGAGCTGGTGTTTGACTCTATTGGAGAGCCAGCAGAGGAGAAGAAGAGGGAATTTTAGTAATTAATTATAAAAAGACTCATTTGCTAAATGCTTTGATTTTTCCATCCATTTATCCTTCCGTCCATCCATGCTCTTCCTTAACCACTTTTTCCATTTCTGGGTTTACGGAACCAGATCTTGAACCAGCAACACTGGTCCTGAAGGCTGACCCACACAAGCATGCAACTGCCGCGATTAAATAGAAAATATTTACACTGGAAATTATTTCTTGAGCAATTTGCTACTGAAAAACTAATTAAAAGTTAACAATTAAAAACACTTTATGCGGTTAAAGTGGCTGGTTCTCAAACTGGCCGTCCTCTCTGGCCAAGATGCATCAAGGAACAAGCTTATTTGCATCCTCTAAATTTAGATGTGGGGCGTAAGGTTCTTTTTAACATCAAGAAAAAAACTGTATAATCAAATTAATGCAGAACAAAAAAGAAACAACGTTCATTTTTCCAGCTAGTTATGATCTTACCAAGGGCAGTACTATAATTAAAATGTAGTCTTATATAACGCCATAGTTTGTTTTCTTTAGGGCGGAAGTAGTTGGAAGGTTTTTTTTTTTTTAGTTTCTCTTGTGGTATTAACGCTGAATGCTGAAGGAACCTTGGGTGAAATTACCGAGTAAATTTACTCCATGCAAAATGACATGTTTAACACGGCCATTTCAATTGGCACAAAAAGCGGAGCATTGCAGAATCCACCAGTGACGAAGACTGAAATTACCTGTCAAAGTGAGCCAGGCATTGAGTCGACTGTGTGGGGAGCGCGGGGGCTGTCAGCGGGGGTCTCTAATATCATATATTGCTGAAATAAAGGGCACTTCACAAACTCTTATTTAGTGCGGAGTCGCTCTGACCAGCTGCAATAACGCCATATCAGCTCCACACAAGTCACCACTATTATTTTGAACTTTCGTGAGCAAAATTAAATAGGATTTATGGCAGTTGTGATGTGGGAATATGGGCAGGATTGGGTTTAGCCTTTCTAACCAGCACCATTGTGGGATTGGTAAAAAAAAAGAGAAAAGATCTCGCTGGCACCTTGAGCTTAAACGGCCTGATTAATACTCAGTCCTGAAAGGCTTTTGTGGGCAGAAGTCAGAAGAAATATGAGCTCCTTTTCAACAAATATTTGAAGTTGGCAGTGACCAGCACAGGGAAGGTTTATGAAGTAGTGAAATGACTTTTGAGTTGTTCATCTTTATGAATATGCCAGTTTAGAGCCGAGTATGGCAGACATGCTCCGAGACGTGGAGATTACACGCCAACAACATATGGAGTCGTACTCATCATAATGTGACAAAACAAAACAATTTTCTGTCACGTAAACCGTCTCGTAATTGTGTTCCTAGTGAAGACGGAAAGATCTTGACTGCGGTGGAATATTGCAATGTTTATTCTGACACAAAGTTGCCTGTGGGGGCCTGAACATGGTGTTTATTTTCAGAGAGAGAGAAATATTACAAATTCATTTTATCTAACTATGCTTCTTTTGATACGGTAATATTTATCTTTTTTCTTCGGTTAAGCTGCAATTGTTTTTCCGACTCCCTTTTGCTTGCTGTTGGCGACAGCTCTTTTAAATTCATAGTTCCTTTCTCTCTAGTGCAGTGAAAGAGAGACACATGCCGGTGTTGTGATGTCACCTCATGGTGATAAGAACCTCTTTGGGACTCAAGGCCCGGTCGGGGTCTTTCTGTGTGGAGTTTGCAGGTTCTCCCTGTGCTTGTGTGGGTTCCATGTTTCTTCTCACGGTCCTAAACCCTTTAGGGAAATTGGAGTTTTGCAAAATTGATCATAAGTGATTGTTTGCATCTGTGATTGGTTGGCTTACAATTAAGCGTGTGCAACCCATGCCATTAGCTGGGAATAGCGCCGCCTCCTGTAACCCAGAAATAAAAAGCAGTCCAGAAAATGGATGGATGGAGTGAAAGACAAAATAGTAGCTACTTAGATTGTTGAAAATTTGTTATTAATATTAGGAATTAAGATAATGCTGTAAAATCATCCATGAATCCCCTTTTTCCCCCTTCATTGTTTCTTCCATTTCCAAGTCACCGACACAATGTGAAAAAAAAGCTACTGTTATTGAGATAAAAAAGCATGAACTGTGTCGCCCCGAGGTGAGGAATGTTGTGTTTTCCAGACACTTTCTCCTTCCACCTTTTGGTTTTCGCCAAATATTTGTCCTCGGCAGTTACTATCCCTGACTCCTTCCCGTCCAAATGATGGCGGTCTAGCTGTGACTGAACTTGTTAACCACGAGTATGACTATCACACTGCTGTACCTTCTGTTGACACCCCGCATCTGCTCCGTAATTGGTGAAAACTTGCTTTGTAGGTGTAAGTGTAGAGGCAGAAAAGGGAAGAAGGAGCGCTGTGAAATCTGAAAGAAGGTTTAATAAATAAGGAAGCCTGTTGAGAATGGAAACATGTCTTGGTGGTGGAGGAAAGCAGAGTTTATCGATTCTTTTTCGTTCCCGCAGTCTGATGTAATTGGATTTCACGATATATCCAGGGTGAGTGGGCCTTCGTTTCAGCCCCCTAAATGGGACCCCAATCAATTCAACAAGCAGCTCTGCCATTCGGTCACTTGACGCCCACTAAGACCCTTTTCATAAATCAATCATCATATTGCACCTCTAATTTAACTCACCTAGCGGCACAGGGCCATAAAACTCGTCAACCAATCACGGCCCTTAAAACGTTGGATTATAATCACTGAAACAAAACTTGACAACACGGTGAGAAATTGCTCCATCGTATTACAATATGTTCAAGTATGTAAATATATGTCAAGAGGGCTTGTGCTATTAATCACCGCCGCGAAAATCATAATTCCAGCAAGTGCTCTTTGTAAATTGGGCAAGGCTGCGATTTTATTTATTTATTTTTATTCTTCAAAAACGACATTATTTATTCATAATTATTGTGCAATAGTTGAAAAAAATAAATTTACTCATCATACATTATGATAAATCAAAAAAACACAACAGAGGAAATTTGTGTTCACTGATTGTGGCCTAATTAAATAACTACGTCCGAATTTTGTAAAACAATCGCCAGAATTGCGAGTACATAAAAAATAATGCAACTTGATTTTCCTGTCCATGTTGCTCGATCCCAACGTCAAGCCTGTGTGATGCACTGAACGCTGAATAACTCTTCAAACGTTGCCGTTCTGCTTTATTCCCACTTTTATTGCTTCGAATCTGGAGAGAAGAAAGAACAGTTGTGATTCATGCACGTTTCGACCGATTCTAATAATAACCCAGCCATATTTTTCATCTTCGGTTAATGTGACATCTGATTTAGGTCAGTCATTAGTCTTGAGATGGCTCATTAATTCCTACTTTTGTCTCCGTACGTGTGGGAAAGGAGCATCGCATCCTATTTTGCTCTTTTAAACGTGGGATGAGAAGCTCAGTTTGACCATCCTGCTGGGTTTTATCGCCCGACTGCTCTATTTCTAGACATGACCAGCTCTCTGCTTCCCGCAGGTATATGATGAACGTGACCTGGGATGGTCGAGATCTGTCCTTCACAGAAGATGGCTACCAGGTCCATCCCAAGCTGGTGGTGATCGTGCTGAACAAGGACCGAGAGTGGGAGAAGGTAAGCCAGCTCTCGGCCACCGGAGAAAACAACTGACCTTTTTAACCGGGCTATTACATTTTCACCCAAGCAAAGCGTCATTAACAACTGTTCACACAATCGTAGCAGCCATGAATCCACCATCTTAATTACACCCTGGAACGGTGTAAAATTGTGTCAGTGCGGTAATTACCTCAGCACTGCCAGAGTCGGCAAATTTAGAGCTTTAATTACATCCTCGTCTTTTTAGACTCAAACCCACATCGCCAATTTCTACGAAGCCAAAGCTCCAGTCCTGGCCTGGCGGACCAGCGCGGCGCTCTTTTATTCTATTTTTTCAAAGAGAGAGCGCGGTTCAATAAAACCAGAGCGGGAGAAATAATTGGAACAGCAAAACAATGGGAGAAATTGATTTGTGGAGTTTGCTCTGCAAATCAATCAATATCGGTGGGAGTCTAATTGACAGAATAAGGCTTGTGCTGAGAGGCGGACTCGCCCGTGAACGCACTTCCCTGCCAGCAGACGCCTGATTGGCTCTGATCAGACCACTTGATCCCTTGCTGAGGGAACGCCATAATCATCAACAATATTAAACATCCCAAATAAATAGCTTTCCTGGGGAAGCCGCGTATCAGCGCTTGATCTTTTACTAGAAGGCTTGTTAAACGCTGGATGTTTGGGCGATATGATATTGGCTTGATAGTCAAATACTCCCAGAGGTTTGCAGCTGGATTCCAGAAGCGTGTGAGTTTTTTTTTTTTTTTTTTTTAACTCTCTACATTCTAGATTCTACGTTCTAGAATCATAGCTATTCAACAAAAATTTAAAAAGGTCCGGTTCCACAATTTTTTTGGAAACCAAGGTCCAGAAGAATATATAGAATATTTATTCTTAGTTAACCTGCTTATAATCAATACTTGACTGTCAAATCAAATTATTCAGAGCAATTTTAACAAATATATTGTTATGTAACACTGAACGGAGCATATATATACACAATGCTATCTAACTTATCACAATTAAAAAACAGGGCTACTTTAAAAAATAAGCACATACAAAAATGTTCAAATAAAGTGCTTAGCTTTAAAAAGCTCCTTAAGAAAATCCATTAGAAAAAGTTTGCTTCCTTTTACATCTCGACTTAAAAGTTTTACCTCTGTTTTAAAAAGTTTCTTTTTAAAATGCAGAATATGTTTTGTTCTGGCAAAGCTTTAACGTGAAACAGTCTGTCTTAAAGCACTTTCTCTCATCCTTATTTCTCTGCACGCCAAACTCACTCTACGTTTTTGCGTTTTTGGACTCTCAAAATTTTCTCCAACAAGTTGCAATTTTCAATTGAATTATTAACGTGCTAATTTGACGGCACTAGTTTTTACAGTAACTGACACCGTGCCGGATCTTTTCCTGTCGCTCTTGTTCCTCCGCATGAAACGTCCGTATCTCCACTTGTGATGGGACAGCTACTGGCAGACAGTGGCTCTAAAAATAGCCTTTGACTCTTTAAACTCTGCACTTGCCAGTGGCCATGCACAAACCTAGCGAGCTCCTCGCTTCTTATCGGGGAGCTGACAGCTGCAAAGATCAAGCTGCTATGGTGCCAAATTAAACCCACATGAAAGTAATTACATTAATTAATTCCATGTCAAGTTCCCTCTTGTTGATGTTGATTAAAGCGGATAAAATGTTAAAGCGGTTGTCACTCTAGCTGTGTGCTGTCACATATTGTTTTCACTGTCGGATGCTGTTTTGGAATCAGACGACTGAAAACAAGTTTCAGGGAAGACGGTTTAACTCGGGTAACGCCTGTGATTTTGCACCAGTAACCTTAGCAGAGCATCAGTGAACCTTCTCCATTGATGGCGTGAAGTTCACCGATTAAGATCAAGCCGAGAGGAGCAGGACGCTGAAGAAAAGGCAGACGTTCTAAATGCAGTGACCCTCGTAGCTCAGGTGTGTCGGGCTACTGGACCGTAGGGGAGTCTCAGACCTCTTTAGCTGGACAAAGGGTGTAGACAGAGTTACATGTCAGATGAGGAGCACTGGGGGATGACACTGACGTGTAATGCAGTTTGACACGGAGATTAATCTGGCGAGGCCTATTCATCATCAGGCTACTGTCAGAGCAGAAACAAATGCTGGAGAATATAAATATATACATAAGATAAGATAATCTTTATTGTCATTGCACAATGGTGCAACGAAATTAAGGTGCAAATACAGGAAAGAGTGCAAATACAAGTCAAAAATAACACAAGGGAAAACACAGAGAGCAAAGTACAAATCAAAAGAACACACAGGACATGGACATACTTGTACACACGCAACAGTCACAAACAATAGTGGAAGAAAGATAACTGTACTTATTGCACACAATGTTTCACAACATCCCAGCTTATGGACTGTGTAAAAGTGAGGATGCTGAGGTGATAAGGGTAAAGTGGCAGTGTTCAGGAAGTGAGCATGGCTGATTTGTTTTCCCGGGAATTGAGGGCCTGAACTGCTACAGGGTAAAAACCTTTTAATATACATATACACTACCGTTTAAAGGTTTGGAATCACCTAGACAATTTTGTGTGTTCCATGAAAATTGTCTAGAATAAATTGTTCCACACTTTATTTTCCAAGAACAAGGATAGACTGTTGAGTGTGACATGAACGTTCTCTGTTTCTGGCCCTTTTGAGCGTTTGATTGACCTACAAATGTAAGGGAAGGTCAGTTTATAGCTTCTTTAACCAGCTACATTTTCCAGCAGTGCTAACATGATCAAACAAGGCTTTTCCAATCATCCATTATCCTTCTGACACAATTAGCAAACACACAGAACCATTAATACACTTATGCAGATACATTATGTATTGCACAGACCGGACATTTACGTCTAGAATAGCTTTTGTTATCACATTAGCAATGTATAGAGTGTATTTATGATTGATTCAAAGTTATTTTCATTGACTTTTTTTCAAAACAGTGATTTTCTTTCTTTCTTCATGCCACTTAAAGCCCCATCTCTTTCATGATACACATCATTTATGCCACACCTTCATTGTCTCTTTCATGGCTCACATCATTCATGTCACACCTTGATCATGTACATCATTCATGCCACACCTCCTTTAAAACACATTTCATTCTTGACACACCTTCAGGTCACAGGTCATTCATGACACGCCTTCTTTACGACACACATCATTCCACTCATTCTTGGCATGATCTTTACCATTTTTATATTCTATTAAGGATCCTCTAATCCAATTTCAAGCATCAAGCCCAATAAAGCCCATTTTTATAATATTGGTACCGGCTGATCTTTATCAGCGGCAGGTGTCATAAATCAGGACAGCGTGTGCGCTCAGTGTGGCAGCGCACGGAATGTCACACACATACAAACGGATGAATTTCTTTTCATCAAATGAGAGCGATACACTACAAGCCAGCGGCTCTGCTCAGCTTCAGCATCACTGCTCCATGGGTCTTGATTGAAAGACGCCATTACTGGGAAAAGAACGTTGATTTTGTGCGTGTGTGTGTGTGTGTGTGTGTGTGCGTGCAAAGGAAAGTGAATGAGTATGTGTGTGTGTGTGTGTGTGTGTGTGTGTGTATAAGATAAATCATAGGTATCGTTTAGCTTCCAAATCAATAGATACAGATCAGAGTAATTAAAGGAAATTATCAAATTGTGCAAATCTACAAAGACGGATGTTGTTTTTCATGTTTTTATCTGTTCTAGAAGACCAAAATGTTTTTGCTATATTAGGAAACTCAAAGAAAAAGTTGATTGTTCTGTTGTAAAAGCTAAAGCCTCCAAAAAAAAGCTAAGCTAAGCTGCGTGGCTGAGCATTTGGCTTCATTTCTCTCTCAGTGTAAAACAATGTTTAATAATAATATTGAAGTCTTTGAGCTTGCCATGAAAGCAGTTTAGACGTTTCGGCGGCTGCTTACACTTGCAAAGTATGTGATCGTGATTAGTCTGCAACTTACGTCCGGAACGTATTGCCAAACACAGGGTTCTCTTTGTTCTCTCCATTTTTCACTTGATCTTATTGTGACTGGAACATTTGTGTTGTCAGCACGGATCAGTTTTATGTCTGAAACCTCAGAGCTTGTTATTTCGCAGGCTTTTTTCCCCCCCTTTTTGTGTAGAATCATTAAAATACCAAAATAGATGCAAAAATGATGCAAGGATGTCAGGATTAGCTTTACTCTCCATCCGTCCTTTATCTGAACCACTTTTCCATTTCTGGGCTAGGGGGAACTGGATCCGATCCCAGCAACTCTGATAGCGTAATCACGGCGATTTTGCCATCCAATCACAGAACTGGACATACAGACACACACAATCCCACTCATATATACTGGCTTTAAATAAATGCAGTACATATATAATATTGTAATTACGCAAACATGAGAACCCTCACTGATTTTTCAGGCATAAAATAAAAGTGCTGGCTTTCCAGAAACATGACAATTCTGGCTAAATATTTCTCTTGTGACTTGATTTGTTTTTTTTTTTTACTTGAAAAACAAATAACAAATATGTATTTATTTATTTCCCCCCCTTTTTAACTGACTAACCCCCCGCCCCCCATTTTTAAAGCTCATATAAAGAATTGACATTTCTCTTTTTGAAGACTTTTTTTTCCACATAGCGTCTTTGCGTCGGTCTTTAACTTGAAATAGTAACGTTAAATATCAATTCTAAATGTAGTACAGTATATATCCAGTAGGGGGTGCAATTATTCCACTAGCTATGTCCATATATGGTACTAATCCGTTCATTCAGTCTAATCCGTTCAGTCAGAGTTCAGACAGACAGAAAACAGAGTTATTGCTTTTTATTTAATTTAATTTATTTTTTATTCTTCCTGTGTTATTTAGCCACTACTTAGTGGTTTTCCTCCAGGTCTCCAGATTCCTCACACCGTGCAAAAACATGCAGGAGAACTAAGCTCTGCATCTTGCCCACCCGTGTGAGTGAATGCATGGCATGGCTTTCAACCCAACGCTGGAGCCGTAACTTCTGTTAATTTTGAGCAGATTTGACCACTGATCTGCACATTTCAACCAGTTGGAATGGATTAAAAAGGCCTCAAAGGTTTTCCGCAAAAACGCACTAATCATTTGGCATTCGAGCCAAGCGGGCAGCGCTGGCAAGACCTGGATCCAGCTGCTGTGTTGAGGGCCGGTCTGAATGCCAATTAGACGAGGAACTATGAAGAAGCCTTCTAAACCGGAGGCTTGATGAGGCCGGCGTCGCTCCGCAGCCTGATTGTTCAGGATAGAAGAGCCACATTGCTTTCCCCATTTGACGCCAAGTGGGAGAGAAGTGCTCTGATGGAAAGCCAGGAGGAGAACATGATTGGCTAATTAAAACAGATGAAGTTTGAGCATCTTGGCTGCTGATGGGCTTTTCCAATGGCTGGAAGTGGCTGGTACAGTTAGAGGCCACATTGCCTCTCGTTGCAGACATGTTGGAGCGAATAGTGTGTGCGCACTGTAAGACTGAAGATTGTTTCCCTTTCAGATTGGCACATCTCTGAGCAAGTCTCTAAAGAAATCTTCAACACGCGTTTGGTGATGTGTAAGATGCTGCTGAATAATAAATAGCAGTAAATAATTAACGCCGTGGTCTGGCAACTTGTGCTATATTCACAGGTCTAGCACTTTAGTCCTCTGTGTAAAGATGGATGGAGAGTTGAAGCGATGTGGACGTGGAGAGCTTCAGATTGCTTTTCGCTGCTGAACAATCAAATCCATCTTTGGCTGTTTGTAGTTGCTCAGACTGAGATCTCGGAAAACGTGCAGACCTTGAGTTGATGCTCAGCGTCTTCACCGCGTCATTATTGACAGTTGCTTGGACAATCTACACAGCTAAAGTCTGGCCTCCATGGCTGAGAAAGATATTTCTGATCTCCTTAATGGAGGATTGATGTTAGCATATTTCTTTATGGAATTTGAGGAACATAATAGCTGGTCACATTATTTTGACCTCATTTTGATCCACTCTTTGGTTTTATGCAAATTTACTATGAATATATATTATTAATATCAACAGTGCTGTGCTTTCGACAGATTTAGGCATTAATTCCACAATTTTGCTTCCAATAAAATATTTTGAGCTTGCTAAAACACTCTCAACCATTCCAATTATTCAGATTTCACAGCCAATCACAAGACAAGGAAGAGAGGAAGTGGTTATTCCATGGAGACTGTTAGTTTTAGCGACGGTCTATTTTTACAAATGGCCGTATTGGCAGTGGTTGGGTGGAGTTGGAACTGCCACCCAAACAAAAACCGTTTATAAAGTTGTGTAGCGCTTAAAAAAAACCAGAGGGGAAAAAAGATTGGGCCACTCGCCCTGAAGAGCTAAAAACCCAACAGATAAGCGGCAGATCAATCCATCGATCAGAGCTTTAACAGATCACGGACTACAATCTTTAGAATCCACATTGTGAATAGACTCCATTACGTTAAATTCTTAACGCCTGTATGGTGTATAGTGGAAAGTGTACGTGTGTTGAGTTCTGAAAATGTGAAGTCTCTATCAAAACCGTACCGTATTTATGGAATTCCTGGTATAATATAGCAAAAAACACATTTTTAATTACAAATATTCAAGAAACTATCTTCAAAAACTAAAATTAAATCTGTGTTATTCCTTAAGCCAATTTTTCCCCAGTAAAATATTAATTTCACTATTTGTATTTTAATAATATGTTGTCCAATTTTACTTAATTTGCATTGCATTAAAATTCTAGTGTATTGAATAAAACTACCTGACAATCACAATTGGAATAATTAGTATAATAGCCATTTTAATTACACATCTTTTTAAAAGCATGTTAAGTAAAAACTGTGTTATTATCACATTAAACATTACATTTTAAAACCTAAAAAGCGAATCATAATTCTGAAAAGTCGACGCAAAAACGAGAACAACAAATAGATGAACGAGAGAAATCCGAGCAAACAGATACATTTAAAGACAGAAAAGGAGCGGGTGGAAAGAAGAAACAATCGCATGAAGGTTAGAAGATTTAGCTGGGGAGCCCGAGGCGGGTCTTCTGCTGTCTGCACTGGCTTTGACTTATCCACCAGAGATAAGGTGTAATTCTCTTAGTAAGCCTATAGTGCGCTTCTCTTCACCTCCGCTGTCCGTCATACTTACAGCCAGGCCTCTCTCCACCTCCACCCTGACAATCACAGCTCTGCCCTTCACACTGATGCTTTCTGCAGGGGAGATGCGCCTGATAATCTCCTGCTTAATTCAACTCCATCAAATCAACAGTTTGAGTCATGATACAGTGCTGAGCGTTGTCCTTGTCCATCACTGGGCGAAATCTTTTATAGTCGAGGAAAAGCTGCCAGTCTTTACTAACTATCATCATTAGAACGTCTATCGCTCATAAAAGAGTGAAAGGACAGTCTCACCTCAGGTCAGTTCTTCCCTAACTTGTTGACTAGAGAGTGTTAAGAGTCAAATACTGTAAATATGCTCAAAGAATGATCACACAGATTTGAAGCTTTTTCATTCGCCGTGTATTGGTTTGTGGATTATCCGTATTGATATTATAGAGCGATTTGAAAAATCGAGGCCATCCTCATGTTCAGTAAAAGATTTCTAAAGAGGTTACAACGGGGACAAAAATATAATAATTGTAATAATATAATAATCTGGATTTGCATTGAATTAAATGGAAATTTTATATAAAAAATAAAGACCAGAAAGGAAACTCTTTTGCTAAATTTGTGAACCCATGCACCACTGTACTCGGCGGTTTTCAGAAATCCCTGGGCTATAATGTATTCCCAGATCGTCCTTGTGTTATTT
Organism: Paedocypris sp. Pulau Singkep; assembly: GCA_017309775.1. NCBI lineage: Eukaryota > Metazoa > Chordata > Actinopteri > Cypriniformes > Paedocypris > Paedocypris sp. Pulau Singkep. The sequence goes on from MU204432.1 coordinate 6,302,573, forward strand.
CCCAAATCTGGCCATCACATAGTATTTCAGATTGTCAATACTGCTATTCAACAGAGAACTGCAATGTCTGTCCTGTTGCCGTAATCCCTAGTTTTATGTGACCTACAGGAGACCTGTGGTGAATTGGACACTAAGCCATGGATGGTTGCGGGAAATAAGCTGGCGTTCTCCTACCATTCTCCACGCTTTTTCATTAGACGGATTGGAATCGAGACGAAGTACAGTAGAATTCCAACTGTACGGCTGTCACCTCGAAATACGGGCCTTGCTCACTGCTGATGCTTTTCACACCAGACAGCCAAAAAGAATTTCCCCAGCCTGCTTGATATTGTTCAGCCAGGTCTCATTAACACGTTGAATCATCGGCGCTCAATGCCAGGACGACCTAATGCGAGAATCCAGCGTTTAAACGTGTGAAAACTCACTGTGCTAGGCCTTTTGTGTTTAAGCGATTAGGCTTTCGTTTTGGCTTGTAGTCTGTCGGTTTTCTCACAAATTCATTATCGCAATTAGTTCAAGAACAGACACCGTTTCACAAATGTGACGCTCATAAGTCAAACAAAACTAGTCACGATGGGTAAAAACTCCTTGAACGGGTTAACTAACGATAAATTTGGACTGAAATTAACTCAACCATTAGAAAAACAGATTCACAAAAAGCAGGTGATTGGACAATTACCATAGTTACATCAAATCAAGAAAACCAAACGGCCTTCTAAATTTTCTAAAAACCTAAATACGGACCCTAACATATCAATTACTTAGGTTGATCAAAACGTTTTCCATGGTGATTGTTTGGGAATTTAAACTAGTTTGTCTTTAGCACTTCAGCATTCCTGTCAAACTTTGCAGGCGAAACCTTCTGACCAGTCTTTAAAGGCCACCAATGAAATTGCGTGGATATGAATAACAGTGAATATATTTACCCTATGACGGAAGACGGCACACGATGGGCGGGGCTGCGGCGAATCTCGCAGACTCCTAATTAGACAGTGTCACTGCTTGTAAGGAACGACTGGGTCAGTGTAAATCATGACCAGAGGCTGCGATGAAACTCCTTCATGATGCACACTCCACTCCCGTTGTCCTTTATTCTGCTGTTTATCTTGTCCTTACACTCTATTTCCCCTTCCTTTTCTCCGTCTCAGCCTCCCTCCTCCGTGTCACGGTCATGCCGAAATCCCCCGCGACTCCACTCTGCCCTACCACCATCACGCTATAAATAATCACAGCCTTAAAACATTGCCAACCTCCTCAGAAGACATGGAGGAGTTTGCTTTACTGAGAGCTAATTACAGCTCCAGCCTGTGGGATTAAACTGCGCTTCGCTTTTGATTGGCAGCTTGGGAATCTGTTGTAGTCTCTGTGTAATATCGGCTGAGCACTGGATCTCGGAACCCCACTGCACACACACACACACACACACACACACAATAAACGCAGAGTTCCAGTGATGGATGAGGTCTGCAGTTTTACCAACATAAGGGAATATATTTGCATTTCAGTTAATGGACTGCGAAGTCTGTCATATAATTGTGTTGTTTGTTCCCTCTCTGTAATATTGGGCAATTTAAGCAACAGTAAAAGCAAAATAAAGCACAGCCATAATGAAAATTCGATCATCATTTTTTCCCCATTGGTGTTGTTCCTGCCCAGCGATTTACCTTCTGTGTAGCACGGAAGAAGAAATTATGGGGACGCTTAGAGAAGTAGTATCCATTTTCTAGGCTTGCTGTTCCATGTTTGGCTCATGGGAAAGATTGAGCCAATCACAGCGAGGTCAGGACACGCCACGGACCAATCACAAGGCACATTCACAAGTCAAATTAAACCGAAATCCTCTCCTTCCTGACAAGCATTTCTGAAATACGGGAAATTGAGGTAGACATGGGAAGAACTTCATAAAAGCCTCAGCCGGGCGCTCGGACTAGAACCTACGAAGTACGTCCTGCTAACTGTGGTGTGATGTTCTGCGGAGGATTGACTGCAGGAATGGACCAGACATGCAGCATATACTTATGACAAATGGTGGGAATCAATGACAGACAAAGGTTAGGAGAAGTACATAGGTTTGAAATCAAAAACTAATTGGAGGAAACCACTTAAAAGAATGAATGAAACCTGTGGCTTGGGAATTCTGGGAAATCTAGTTCTTAAACATAAAAAATAAATACCAATAAAAATCTAAATTTTTTTTTTAGATATTTATTTTTAAACTTTGTTTCATATTATATTATCCGAACATCTATATTTATATAAAAGTCACCAAAAAATGGGTGACTTGATTAAACGAATAAAGTGTACAGTTAAGTTACAAATCAGTTACAAATATGTGAAAAAAATGCATTTTAAAAATAGAAAAGCTGCATTTATTTTCTGAAAAACCCGAGAGTTAAATATTAAAACTGTATACTATATAATAAAGTACAAAATCCAATAGTTTCCACGTATCTACAGAACAGGCCTGTGTCCCCTGTTTCTGAATTCTGAAATTAATCAAAGCTCTCACTATGTCTTCCACGATCCTCAGACAGGAATTATTTTCCTCTGATAATGTGTGTAAGAGACCTAGAGAGTGTAAGATTCCCTATCCAAGGTTAGATCTCTGCAGCTCTAACGGTGCGGAATTCTGAGTGGGCAGACGTGATGCTGAAAGTCGGCCACTTTCAAGGTAGATGTTTGTTTGCGCCTGCACACACATACCTCCCTTCAGCTTGGGAGTCATTAATTATAAGCTTCTCAAGCGTATTAGACATGGAGTGTTTGATATTAATGGGTTTTTGGGGGGCAAGCCTGCAGGAGGCGTATTTTACAGTCAGGAATCTTCATCCCGTTCACTCCGTTTCTCTGCCGCGTTTTGAAGGCTGATCATCTCTGGCTGGATGTTCTCCGCTCCGGCCTGACTCCAGGGGTCTGTGTGACACGGGCTTCCACCTGAGAGGAGACACCATGGTTCCTACAGAAGCAGCATGAGATCTTCAAGCACAAAATCTATTTGCACCGTGACCATGGAAATGCACAGAGAGCAAACAATTAAAATGCTAATTTTCCATCCCTGTGGTAAAGCGCTAATGACTTTGCTCATCCGCCATATAATATATAGTTGCTTGAGAAGGTTATAGAACAACGTCTTAAAAGCATTTGAGGACAAACCTCTTTTAAGTGTCTAATCTATGCCGCATGTATGGTCAGTGCCGCAAATCAATAAGAACTCAAAGGTTGAATTCATTATCAACAGCCAGCGGCAGAAATAAAACTGAGAAAAACACTGGAAGATGCAGGTACCCGAGCCGCGCTTGGTTGGTTTCGGGCTTGTGCTTACGTTCTCTTCAAAGCTGGTTTTTTCTCTTTTTGGGAATCATTTCCTTTCTCGCTGACATTTTGTATTGTTGCTTTTTTTTGTTATATGTTTTTTGTAGCAATACCATATTTACACATTAAATACCCTAATTTAAGGCTGATTAAAAAATAAATAAAGAAATAAAGAAAATTACAAATAAAAACATTTTTTTTTTTACATTTCTGGTTAAATTGCATAAATTTCCTCTAAAAAATACAATGTTTACCTTTAGCTTTATCTTCTGGCTCGTATCACTTCAATGTCGTTTTTAATTAAGTAATAGTTAAAAGCACCTTAGGTTCCCATGAGCCTTTACACGCCAGATCAAAGCTAAAGTTGTTTTTTTTTTTTTAATGTGTAAATATCAGAACAGTATTGTGTTGCTGTGTAGTAGATTGTGATTCCAGTGTTTTCTTTCTTATACGAAGCTTTTGAGTTCCTATGGACTGGTCTTCAGCCCCTAGTCGTTAGCACGAATCTACCTGACGCAATATGGTCTGTCTATTCAAATATTAATGATTGTATTTAGTTTAATCTTACTTCTTCCACTGTTATTTTGTCTCTGTTAAGTGTCACGGCATGACTAGCGTTTCTTTATTCCTGTTATTGAGCCAATAAAAGCTTAAATGCAGGTCTGCCTCAGAAAACATTAGTTAAAAAAAAGAGGACACAACGTACACGCGAACCGCTGCATCAAGACGATTCAATTCCATTTAATTGTGATCGCTCCTGAATTGGAAAAATGGGCGTTTATACAGTATTTACACACATATTTAAAATCGGCGATTATAAGGCACCACCCAAGTTTTTGAGCGTCTAAAATTTTAAAACACATCGGGTGATTACATTCGCGTGAATCTGTTTTTTGCTTGATTTTGTATTTAAATAAGTACTCATATTCCTAATATTCCCATCATGTTCTTGATATTTCTGGCTGAGAACAGACTATCTGTGACTATGACATGCATTTTATAAAGCAATGGGACTTTAACTAGAACTTTCTAGGCGTTTGAAAAAAAGACAAAAATGGGCCTTAATGTGCAAGATCACATTTTTGGGCAACGGGATGTTTCACGATAGAGAGCAGGAAGCGGCATGAACCCATGTCTGACAGCTAAGACGCTTGTTATATCATACCCCTGCTTAGCTCTTGCTAGGAATTATTCTGCGTCCTCAGTGGATGCCGACTGCTCCACACTCACATGCTCCACGTGTTCTCCTGCTGTGTCTTCAGCACAAAGAGTCTGTGCAAGTTCAGAGACGCTTTTTATCTTCACGAATGCTCGTGTAGCACGTTTCGTAACATCGTGTCAATTATCATCCACATACATTTTCTTTGCACCACGGTTTTAATGTAAAAATTGTTTTCTCCCAATAAATTGAATTCGGCAACGTTTTATTGTTATTGAGACGTTCAAGACTCAAGTTCGAGGTCCAGTTGTGACCTTTCTGTGTGGTGTTTGATGTTCTCTGAGCATGCGTGGGTTTCCTCAGGCTCTCCATGATCCTCCAACAGTCTATAAAATGCAGAAAAATGGGTCTTGAAAATTGAAAAGGTGTGAGGAGAGTGTGAATGAGCGTGTCTGTGTGTTCCTCTCTGTGATTGGTTGGCTACCAGAAGTGTAAAACGTACCTGATAGCCATGTTTGAGTAAAAGTACAGGTACTGTACTGTAAAAATGACTACATTACATGTCACCAATTCCATGAAGACTTGCGTTAAAGTTGTAAAGTATCCAATTTAAAAAAAAGACTATTTTTTAAAGTATGTTACTGAATTTTGGGTAAAAAATAGACGAAAAAATTAGAAAAACAAGAAACTCTTTAGTTATGGGGCTTTTGCTCCTAATATGGAAAATACATTTTACACCTCAATGTTTCAAAATGGCAGAACAAAAGTAGATTTTGATTTTTTAAAACGCAATCAAAACGTGTGAAAAAAAGTGCAACAGCTCATTCATACATAACATCCAGTACATTAAACAACCTGTAGATGGCGATATCACCTCGTTCACCCAAAAAATTAACCGTGGAAAAAGTACACACAATGCAGCAAGTAAGTGTAGTAAATGTAGTGGAGTAAAGAGTACAAATACTCAGTCACAAATGTAGTCAAGTTGAGAGTAAATGTTGGTGATACTCAAAAATACTTACATTTAAATAAAGTAACGGATTCATTAACTCAAGTACTTTACACGACCGTTGGCTACTAAATCAAACCGTATCCCACATCAGGACCAGATTCTCTACAGCTCCTCCTGACCCAGAAATGGAAAAAATGAATCAGAATTTGTATCAGTAGATATACTCTTGGTACAATCTGACAATCTCTGGTTTTCATGCGGGTTTTTAAGCAGATTTCTACACAAGCCCTTCTCAGCATCAATGGCACATGTTTGCCTCCCCAGATGTGTCATGTTTACAACCCCAGATGTTGGTAGGACCACTCGCTCGAGTCAAGCTTGCGTCGAGGATCACGCCTAAACACTCCAAGCGTGTTTTACCATCACTGTAAACACAAGTGAAGTTGGGCCAAACAGCTGAAACAGACTTCTCTATTAAGAGCAGTAATACAATGAGGACAAAATTAAGCATCTTAATTTGGATTCTCTGCTCCATTGCTTCACAAAGCTCCCATTTAATTATATTTATCTAATGAGGTCATTGAAATGCATAAGTGTAGCCTGCTTGCCTTGCACACTGGTGGAATGGGGCTGTTTTCATCAGCGTTTGTCCGTGTAGTTTGATTAGATTTTTAGCGCCTCAAACACCGTCATTACTCAGTGTTTGGAGCTCGTGTGTGTAGCTTCATCAATTTAGATCATTCGCTTTCTTTGTCTTTTCTGAGTTTTACTCCGTTTAAGTGGCTGTTTTTTTAAGAAAAGTGTCCACTGCTAATTAAAGCTCGTGAAAGGAAAGAATGGCCACGGAAATGAAAAATGAGTTGCATTTGGGATGGTTTTAATTCCAATAAATACACCTAGTAAATGGTTTATAGACGAGTAAAGTTGTTATAACAGACTCTTGTTTTTGGATATCCAAAGCCTTTTACACAGTCTATTAACGGAATTTTACGGATGACTTTCGATCCAAACAATGATTCACGAAAATATTTCAATTTTTTTGGTAAAGTTGATATGCATTTTATCAGGCCGTGAATTTTTCTAACCCTCTTCCTATCAGAAGTACGGACGAGGTCCACACAGCCCTATTTCCATCCAAACTCTTTTCTCTTTGACTCTTTCTTCCTCCAATTTAACACTTTTGTAGTTCCGGTGTGTGAAAAATTCATTTCATTAATCTGTCTCATTTGGTTTGATGTCACATTTCTTTTGTCAAGAACTGCGAGCTAAAACTGGCTTATACAGCTTATCTGTCTTTAAAAAGAGAGACACAAGTAACTGCTGGGAATTTCTGTCTACTCGAGGCGTACCAGCGTCAATGAATGATTTATGAACGCTTTATGTTTTAAGGGTTTTGTGCTATATACATATATATGCATACAATTGAATACCAAATGGAAACACTATTTAAGTTGTGTCAGTCGTTTTCAGATAAGCTGGACCGAAAAGAAAAAAACGGTGGGAAAAAAAAAACGATGCAACTAAGCAAATTCCCCCATTGCGTGTCAAAAGCGAAGCGTATGCTTGTCTGGCAGGACACATATGCTGCTACACGCTGGCTTTAGAGCGATAGTCCACCAGCGCTTGAATAATTCAGGGTGTTTTGGTTTGACGTCAGCAGGCCCACCAACATTCCAAACAACAGAACGCAGTCTACAGCTGAAACTGCACCAGGACATTAATTCTTAATGGAACAGGATGCAGAAACTGCTAAAACTCACTCGGGCCTTTCTTCTCATGTAACTTTCTCTCTGCTCTCTCGTGTTCAGCATATATACATCTCTCACTTGCTTTCTTTCACCCAGCACGTTGGCCCTCGGCTCCTTGAAGCGCTGAACGTGCGTGTGTGTGTGTGTGTGTGTGTGTGTGTGTGTGTGTGAGAGAGAGAGAGAGAGAGAGAGAGAGAGAGAGTGATTCATGATGATTTTTTTGTTTGATCGAAGTGTTTGTATAAATTTACAGTGTGTTCATACATGGGGCATTTTTAATAATTTTAAATCATTATTTAAACAAAAAACAAAACAAGATTTAATTTTAACATTTATTAAAATGTATTATTATTATTATTTTATTATTATTATTATTATTATTATTATTAGTAGTAGTAGTAGTAGTAGTAGTAGTAGTGTTATTATTAGTATTATTGTAATGTTAATAAAAATATTATTAACGTTAACAACAGCAATAATAACAATCATAATAATAGTAACAACAACAACAACAACAACAATAATCATTATAATAATCATAATAAAAATGATTTTAAGCAGGCCAAAATCCAAATTATTCCAAAGACCAGAACTGCTAAAGGTGACCCGGTGTGTATGCGTATCTTATTTTAAAAGTTATTTTGGATTATAATATGAAAGATTTTGGTACGATTTGCTTGCATAAACTATGTGTTTTAGGTGGATTGCAGTGATGCGTTCCTTTATTCTCACACCTTACCCTCTGGGACACAGCGAGACAGACTCAGTGATCACAGTCTAGCCAGAGAAGACAAACACGTCTGTCTCTCTTACAGTAAATATGTCCCATTACAAAGCAGCTTCAAATTCCATTGCTTTTGGTCACATGTCCTGCACAGTATAACATGCTTGTACTGTGCTGAAGCGTGATATACGTAGAGAGAGAAGAGTTTGGAGAGAGAATAATAAAGTGAAGTTGTAGTGTGTACTACGCGTCTAAATTATACATGAAATGATCTTTAGCTATTCCAGGCAGGTTTGTTTTTATAGGACGTGTTTGACTGTTCCATAACTGAATTTGTGAAGTCACTCACTGATGTTGGAGGGAAAGGCCAGGCTCTTAGTCTCCACTCTAATTCATCCCAAAGGTTTTCCTTTCCGAGGTCAAAACTGTGTGCAGACCCGGAAAAATCATCCACTCAAGACTCTGTCGTCCATGTCTTTATGGATCATGCAAAGTCATGTTGGAAAGCACAATGTTGGGACCTTAAAGTCGTCTAAAAAGTGGTAAAGAGTTGGACTTGTAGGTTCGAAAAGGTAGTTGGTTCCAAATTTAAACCGGTAGATTTAATTACTGAAGTGTCCTTGATCAAGATGCTGGATTTGGTCATTTGGAAAAAAACATCCGCCAAAACTGTTGTTCCCACAATGTTTTGTGCATAGAATTGTCCAAAATGTCTTGGTATGCTGAACATTCACTGTTCTTTTTACTGGAACTAAGGGTCCAAACGCACAGAAAAGCAAGAGGCCAGTTGTTTTTCGTGGACAGTCGTGACCAAGTGGAAAAGATTTGGACTTGTAGGTTTGAAAAGGTAGTCTGTTCCAAACCCAGACTGATTTAAGATGCTCAATAAGCTCAATTTTAGAAGGAAAAAAAAAAAAAAAACGTCTGCCAAATAAAAGCAATGTTAAAAAAGTATCCAAACTGTTCCCACAATGATTTGTGCATAGAATCGTCCAGAATGCCTTGGTATGCTGAACATTCACTGTTATTTTCACTGAAAGTAAGCAGTCAAGCCTATCTTCTGAAAAACATGCCCACAACAAGTTCAAGTTCAAGGTTGAGTTTATTTAAATAGTGCTTTTTTCAGCACTAGACAGACACAAAGCCACTATGCCGGAGACATCATATTATAATCATCAACATGAACATATTTATTATCGAGTGGAGAAAAAAAAAATAAATACATAAAATAAATTAAAAAAAAAAAAAAAAAAAAAAAAAAAAAAAAAAAAAAAAAAAAAAAAAAAAAAAAAAAAAAAAAAAAAAAAAAAAAAAAAAAAAAAAAAAAAAAAAAAAAAAAAAAAAAAAAAAAAAAAAAAAAAAAAAAAAAAAAAAATATATATATATATATATATATATATATATATATATAATATCAATACATTTATGCATTATCATAATGGAGTATATGGAAATTTACATTTGGAAAATAATATAATAAGAAAATATATATAATAATTTTATTAGCAATTGTCTGTGTATTCTGTGTATTATGTTTTTGAATGAAAAAGGACACTATTTCCTTTTCAGATGGGCAAATGGGAAAACCAGAGTTTGACCTTGAAGTTCCCAGTGTGGCCACGTTTCAACGCATTTGGTGATGCAGAGACGGATGACAATCACCTGACCATCGTGACGCTGGAGGAGAAACCTTTTGTCATCGTGGAGAATGTGGAGCGCCTCACGGGCACGTGCATGAGGAACTCTGTGCCCTGTCGCAAACACATCAAAGAGTGAGTCTTCTTCCTCTTCATCACTCCATCACTCACATGCCACCTCAATGCATCGCTCCCGCACGGAGGATGTGTGTCATTTCTGCTCATTTAGGCAGGGCTTTTCAATTATTCCGTTTTTTTTTTAAGATTCCCCTCATAATGAATAGTAGTACTGTACGTACTTATATCAGTTTATTTTACGTATAGACTTTAGTCATCAAATTGGTATCTATCTATGATTGTTAGTCTATAAAATTAAAGTTATGACAGATTGAATGATCATTACACTACTCAAGACAAAAAGGAAGACATTTTTATTTTATTATTATTATTTTTAATTTGAATATTTTTTTTATCTTTGCTTAAACCTTTTTTGTCTCCTTCTACAATTCTTTTTCTTCTTTTCAATGTTATTTATTTGTTGTGAGGGTCCATACAGTTGTCGCAATCTCTAGCGTGAAACATTAAGCTCTAAGAACAAGCTCGCTACTGCCACCTAGTGCATTTACACTATATTCTAGTGCTGCAAATGCATGTTTTGGGGGTATGGTTGTTCACCTAATTTTTGAGATGCACTGAATTAAATGGACAAATTTGTTTTAATGTTTTAACGTATAGAGCAGGTTTAGATTCTTGAATCTCTAGTGCCAATCAATCGCTAACAACAAGCTCGGTACCGCCACCTAGTGCATTTACACTTTATTCTATCCATATGTTTAGTGGTTGTTCCTCTACTTTTTGAGATGCACTAAATTAAAAGCACCAACTTTCAGTAATGTTTAAAATGTGTAGATCATGTTTAGCCCCTTGAGTCTCAGCAGAGTTTTATTTCTAGAAAGATTTTTACCAAACAGATGCTAGTTCAATGCCTTCTCGGCCATGAGACGACTAGTTAGATGTTTGACCACTATGAACACAACCCACGAGCTTGTTTCTATACTGAAATGTAGCAGCTAAATGTCCATTAGTGGCTCTCAAAGGTGACTTGCAGAACAACTTACTAGGTCAGAGTCATGAATGTTGTTTCTGATCCGTGAGCCGTGTTTAATGCTGACTGTGACATGGCCATGTCCCTTACAGAATTGCATAGGGGATTTTGTACAGTGCTAAATAGGGCGAGGAATTGGTGGTCTCACAGGATCACTAAAGCCTGCTTTGGATGCGTGAACATTAGTCTCATCAAAAAATCAAGCCAATGCACAAAAAAATCCCACACAAGAGAATACACACGTGTGACTTGTGGATGCCACACATGTGTACTCGCAAACACTCACAAACAACCGCACGATTCCCACTCAAGCGTCCATCCATCGCTGCCCGTTCAGAGGATGAGAAGGAAGCGGGAACTACTGATGCGTGCAAAGTCACTGCAGGATATATGCTTATCTTCTCATATTCTCTTTCACACAACTTTATCTCTTTCCACCCCCAGTTTATGGTTTTAATCTTAAATTACTCACATTTCGAGGTGCTATCACAGCAAATATATGTGAAAAGTGTTACTTTGCACATTAGGACTAGAACCTTGGTTAAATTCATAATGCTGGCATTAGAGATTTTTTATGCACGACTTTACTGATTAAATTCCACGTGCTTTGATAAGCAACCTTGGCTTTACATTCCTAAAAGCAAAAACCGAGTATACAGTAGTTAATGCTGCAGATGTGTTTTTTGTGTGTTGAATTAAGGCTTTGTTAAAGAGCTGAAGTCCATTCTGAACAACCTGAATGGGACTGAATGTAGATTTCTTCGTAAGAATGGCGTCTTGTTTTTTATTCACCAAAAAACACAACTTGTGTTAAAGTCTAAGTTTCTAATGAAAAACATACTTGAGTGGACAAAAAACATGAATAAAAATGTAAAAAATGAACTTTGATGATCTTGCGCTTCCAGACCAGAGCTCTGATTGGCTGAGCATTCTCATGTGGCTTTTTTGTATCTTTAAGATTCCATTATAATGGTTATTTCATTAATTATATTAATTATTTTTGAATAAAGGACATGCTTTTTTTTTTTACTTAGTACTTGGAACTTTTACAATTTGAAATCTAAACGTGTCAGCAGCTCTTGAACTAAAACAGTAAGGTGGAACTGATACTATAAGTGAATGAGAATGAATAAGCGATAAATAATTTTTTCTTTTTGGTGTGTATCTGTGCAGATGTTTACGAAATAATGCTAGCGGGATTTGAAGTGCGCGTCATAACTTCCGCTGAAAGGATGAGAGTGATTTTAAACTGGATTTTACACAGCTTTTCCTCCCTATGTTCCAAAAACTGTCTCCGGTCTTCAGCAGATTCACAGACACTGGCACTTTGTTTCAAACATGGTAACACCAAACTCAAGTAAACTTTTCCCTGCTTCTATAAAACGGAAAGTACAAGCTCTGAATTTCAAGCTTATTGGTTTTATTGAGAGATTTAATCCAGTGAAAGCCTCTTAAACATCTACAATCAATTTTAAGGTAAAATAAAATGTTCCTTTTTAACCTTATTGAAAAGTAAAAAGGAAAAATATAATGTTTAAGTTTGTTTTATTTTCATTAAGACACAGACTTTTAAAGTTTTCTGTTCCCAAATTTAATTTACTTTTCTAGCTTGCATTTTGCGATTTTTATATTTCTGAAATAGATTTCCTGTCTATAGCTTAATTTTTCAGGAAGTCCCGAGAAAGAAAGCAATTAAAGAGCCGTGCAAGGATGACATTTGTGTTTTGCATAAGAACATTGACTTTATCTAAGGGAAAGGTGCTTAATCTAACCTTTTAATGAAAGGGAAAAAACAGGGAGAATTTCACTTAAAACTAAACAATTCAAAATCTGAGGTTTTGTGCTTAATGTGTTCAAACTAGACTATTAGGCTTGAGAATTTGTTATTTTCTCTTTTTATAAATTATATTTTTATTGTGGTTTCTTTATATTTTCCCAGTTTAGTGCTGGAGTACTTAACATTGAACATTTTGCATTGAGAAACGAATAAATACTTTTTTATTGAGCTAAGATGTAAGCATTCTACAGCAAAACTACAGGACTTACAGAATGTGAGCCGAGTTTTAATTAGTGTCAATCTTAAGTTAAGCGAGGCTCCCAGGAGGCTGGGCAAGTTTAAGTGAGTGTTTCTGAGCTCCGAAGTGGAGATCTTCAGATCACAGATGAGGATTTGAAAGCTAATGCAGCCATGTCCTTTCCACAGCCCTGTCATTTTCCTCAGTGAGGAACACTTTTAAGCTTCGCTACTTTGTAAAACCGCCGGCTAATTGGAGAGAGCAACCAAACTCGCCTCACCCGCACATAATTATATGCAGAAGATGCCTTCCCCAGAGAGCATGTTGCACATGGTGGTTAGATCTGAGGTCTTTACCTAAAGGTTTGGGTTTTAAAACCAATAAGGGTCAATCCACTAACCACTACTGCAGTGGTCTACAGATAATCACTTTACCCTTGGCCCACCCACATGAAGTGCGTATGATCAGAGCTTCAATTCTCTTGGAAATAGATTGTTGACAAAATCGGAGATCCAGAAGAAACCCACGAAAAAACATCATAGTCATAGTCAAATATGCTCAAACTCAAGTCTCTAATGTGTCTATTTGCTGTGAGGCTTCTGCGCTATTTTTTCGTATTTTAAGTCATGAACAATCACAAATAAACGGAAACACGTCGTACTTATGCAGCACGTGTGCGTCTATATAATGTTAAACAATGGTTCATGGGCAGACGTGCGTACAGCATAAGCTTTTATTGGCTGAATAACAGAAATAAAGAAACATTAGACACGCGTGACCCTTAACAGGGACAAAAAACACGAAGAAGTAAGATTAAACTAAATATAGTACAATCATTTATATTACAACAAACAGAGACTACAAACCTCAACCGCTTATCTTAGCGCAACCGGCTAAAAACGAGTCCAATGTGTCATCACAGAAAGTGTCGAAATCGAACACTGGCAAAGAGTAAAAAAAAATTCCAAGGAATAAACACAATCAAAAGGCTCGGTCACTGCACAGGGGATGAATAATTCTTCGCAATGGCGTCAGGAAAACGGAGAGCTTGAAACAATTGCTCTGCACATGTGCCGAGTCTAACTAGAGCAGGAAATGAAGTCCTAACCACTATAATTGTTTTTTTGTTGTCTATTATTTAAGTAAAACTATATCAAAATGACACAAGTCACAAGTTAGGTTTGTTAAATAAAGAAAAAAATTTATTTTTAAGAGAAAATTAACTTATTGAACCAGAAAAATTTTTTTTTTATTATTGTGCCGTGGTGCTTATATTTGCGTAAATACGGTATATTTTAATATTTTGGAGTTTAACATTCCCAATATTCAATCAGACATTATTGTTGGTTTTGAGATTTAAACACAAACATAAACAGCATTTTTGTGCTGTGCAGAAGCTTCTCCCCCAGTTTAAACGAAAGAATGGCGTTGATTGGCGGTAAACAGAGTGGTTTTCCCTCACTCTATAAAGATGGAATTCCTCTGCAATTAAGTCAGCACAGATTGGTGATGGTCCTCACGGGGCATCAGAAATCTCTCGCTGCCTGCGATTGCACAAGAGCTTTGGCACTCTCCTGATGACTCTGGCAGGGGTCTCCAGAGAAAGCCCCCCATTCATTGTAATTAAGAAATGTGTCTAATGCTGGCAGTTAGACTTTATCATTCATGCTTCGGTGGACTACAACTACTGTATGATAGCCCGGCCAGTCTGCGCATATCGGCTTTTGTCCTTTTAATGATACTGATTTCAAGGTTAAAACGATGATTCTGAAGTGTTGAGGTTCTTCAGTCTGGATTTACATAGGTCACAGTGCTTAACCTTTTGATGTGATTTGCATATTCTTCGCACTTTCTCATTGTCTATCTCCCAGAGTCCAGGGAACAAATGACCATTCACCTCCCATGTTCTGTTTATCTCTGAAAGCCCGGGAGAATTGGAGACTCTAAATTTCTGTAGATGTAATAAGGGATGTCCACCTTTCTGGAATGTCCCCACTTTCAGCCGAGGAATGCTGGGATTAGCTCCAGCTCCCTGTGGTAGAAAAGCAGCTTAGAAAACGTATGGACAGTCAGCTGAGGGCGAAACATCTCCTCTCGGATTGGATTTCGTTGGGTTAAGATGTTAATGTGTTTTTTTTCCACAGCAACACTACCGAGGGGGGAGGAACATACATTAAAAAGTGCTGCAAAGGCTTCTGCATCGACATCCTGAAGAAAATTGCTCGGAACGTGAAGTTCACATACGATCTGTATCTGGTGACCAACGGGAAGCACGGGAAGAAGATCAACAATGTGTGGAACGGCATGGTGGGAGAGGTGAGAACGTTTGAAAGAGCCGAGTTCCGCATTCCAAACACAACACAGTTTACTCTCGGCTTACAATTGTTCAAACTCTGCTTTAAAACTGAGCGATGCATTACTCGGGATGTAATTTGGCCAGAAGCTGTAAGCAGTCAAATGTGAAATTGGTAAAACGAGCTACCTGTTTGCTCGATCTGGACCCTGCGGGAGAGAATGGCAAGAACAATAGGATCGATTCTTGGCTGCAATGTAAAGCTATCTGAATATCCCATGAGTTTGGAATACAAATCCTGCCGCTCTTGTCTAAACCCCGCTGTTGTCTTGTCTCACAACAGGTGGTGTACAAAAAAGCTGTCATGGCTGTGGGCTC
Organism: Paedocypris sp. Pulau Singkep; assembly: GCA_017309775.1. NCBI lineage: Eukaryota > Metazoa > Chordata > Actinopteri > Cypriniformes > Paedocypris > Paedocypris sp. Pulau Singkep. The sequence continues at coordinate 6,317,896 of MU204432.1, forward strand.
GCTGACAATCAATGAGGAACGCTCGGAGGTCATTGATTTCTCCGTGCCCTTTGTGGAAACGGGGATTAGTGTGATGGTATCCCGCAGCAACGGAACAGTCTCCCCATCAGCGTTTTTAGGTATTCTGCAAGCGGCGAGAAAACTTGTCTAATTGTGATGGCCGTGTCTTACAGTAAATCCACCAGTCAGGCTTCCAGAGTGTCCCACCAATACGCTGCAGTCTGGAGATTCACGGCGCCCTGCACGCTCCTTTATGCTCGATGGCACTAGTTCAGCAAGCCATTATTTAATTAGCATAAGGTCAATAATTACAGGGGCTGGGAAACTTCCCTGATGGACACTTGCCAGTTTCTCATTTGCTTTCCACTGTAAAGCTTTTTAATCTCCTCCGCTTGTCTATAGTCACATATCACTGGGCAAGCAGGATGTTCTTGGATGATAGTCGCTGACTGTGTCCCCCCCCTCACCTTCTACCTGTCTCCTGCTCTTACCATACCTCGCTTCTCTCCATCTTCAGAGCCCTTCAGTGCATCCGTCTGGGTGATGATGTTTGTAATGCTGCTGCTGGTGACCGCGATGGCCGTCTTTATGTTCGAGTACATCAGTCCTCTTGGCTTCAACCGGAACCTGGCTCAGGGCAAAGGTATTACCTCCGCCCTCCTTCTTTTCATTTCACACGCTGGTCCATCCTTCATTCCGCTGATTGATCGGAGAGTGTCCCCTGGTCTTTCGCAAACAGCCTCATTTAGAATTAATTCTTAAGTTTGCTGAGTGCTTTCAAACTTGACGTTAGCTCAATTCGTTCTGATTTTGACTCGCGTGGATCAGGTTTAATTTATGCACCGGCGTTTGGAGTGTTTTCGTCAGGCAGCACTAAAAGCATTTCTCCCTTTGTTAGGCGACTCAAAGAACAGATTCTTTTTTTAATGAAGCACATCAAAGCAATCTAAAGTGTTTCTTCCTACATCCACCTCACAAAGGAACCCTTTCCAGCTTTGCCTCTGAGTATTTATCCAAATGTTACGCAGTGATCTCTCGGTGACAAAGCACAGATACAAACAAGGCAACGCTACAATCTTCCAGGAAATGAAGATTAGCTTAGCAGGGGAGCGCTGTGTGTTGTTGTTATTTTGTGCTAATAATCTCATAGCGGCAAGGCGATGTCACGGAGGAGAAGTACAGTTGCAAGTTAATGAAAACCCTTTTTTTCCGCAGACCCCCATGGGCCGTCGTTCACTATGGGTAAAGCTGTGTGGCTGTTGTGGGGCCTGGTTTTCAACAACTCTGTGCCTGTGCAAAACCCCAAAGGCACCACCAGTAAATTCATCGTGTCCGTTTGGGCCTTCTTTGCTGTAATCTTCCTGGCCAGTTACACTGCTAATCTGGCTGCCTTCATGATCCAAGAGGAGTTTGTGGATCAGGTGACCGGTCTGAGTGACAAAAAGGTAAAGCTTTACGTTTTCTAATAATATATTCAGCTACATGTTTTTGTGTGCAAAATTTAGCAATTAATAATAAATAATGAAAAAGTTTGTGCAAAAATGCTCAGATGATTCTGTATGTATATTTCATGAGTTGCTTTATTAGTGTGCAAACACAACACACTTTTTTTTTTTTTTTTGTGGGCATTATTTTAGCACACTCACCAAACACCGTCTGGTCAGCGATAAAAGCATGCTGTACATTTTTCATGTTGTATTTTGTATATTCCGTTGCTGTATGCAATTGTGTGGTTTACCATTAAATATAAATGAGAAAGGGGATGTAGTTTGAGTTAAATGAGCAAAAACAGATTGCTTTGCTGTTCCAGATGGAGAGTGTGAGGTGTCAATGAGAAAGTTTTCACGCCCATTGACTTCGAAAATAGTTTAAGAGAAATTTAGCATCAGCTACAGTAAAAAAGAAAAAAAAGGCACTCTATTGACTGTAAAATCAATGAGTATTTACAAAAAATATATAGATATATTATTGCATTGTTCTATATGAACATTGTAAAAAGCTAGAAAATGAATAGAGCTTTGTGTTCCCCATAAAAGAAACGTTTTCTTTTCTTCACTAGAATCAGTATTTGTGAGAGTGTGTGTAAAGCCCCGGGATTTATATTCTGCGGTGCTTTTATTCCGTCTGTGTTTTTATTGAATGCATATTTTCTTTTAATTGTGCAGTTTCAGAGTCCATACTCGTATTCCCCTCCTTTTCGCTTTGGAACGGTTCCGAATGGCAGCACAGAGAGGAACATCAGAAAGAATTACCCCGACATGCACCAGTATATGGTGAAGTATCATCAGACCGGTGTGAATGACGCGCTTGTCAGCCTGAAGACTGGGTATGTATCGCACGGCCATCAGTTTCATATCTGTCATTCTGAGCTGAAAATACATTTTTGTGCTGAAATATTTTTTCTTATTCTGACTGCTGGGAGAAGATTATCAAGTGGAGCGTCAAGTTTTTGCAATTTAAGCTAACTTCTCTGTTAGCTAAACTTCTTTTTGAGTTTTGAGCTAGTTTATTTTTGCTAACCCAATTCCTTTTTTTGCGATTTGAGGTACCTTTCCTGCTAGCTAAATTAAGTAATGTGGATTTGGTGTGCTAACCTTGTCGGCTAACTCAATTATTGCCACTTGAGTTAGCTCAATTGCTAGCTCGTTTCCTTGCTTTATTTCTAGCTCAAATAGTTGTTGCGAGTTTTGTTTTTGAGTTTTTATTTGTTAGCTCTTTTAAATGTTGTAATTTGAGTTAGCTTTTCCGCTAGCTCATTTTCTTATTGCCGTTTAAGACAGCTTTCCTGCTAGCTCTTTTAAATATTGTGATTTGAGTTAGCTTTTCTGCTAGCGGAATTCCTTCTTGCGGTTTGAGGTAGCTTGATTTCGCTTGGTGAATTACAGTACTTGTAGCAGTTTTGACCTTTTCCCACTAGCCTAACATTTTTTTGTAAATTTTTTAAACACTAGTACATTTTGTGATTGCAGCTACAATTTTCCAGTATGAATTTAGGAGTTCAGTTTGTTAAGTAGATCTTGTGTTTGAACTGCCATAGAGCTCCAATTACTCTGATGTAGACAATGTCTAGCTCTTGTGAAAAGTCTTTGCTAATTGCATGAAATGAAATTAGAAGTTTTAGTTTTAAAATGAAAAGGAAATCCTTTTCCATTTTTTTTCAGAATTGCTAAAATTCTGCTGAAATATATGAAAATGATAAGTACAAGGAATTGCTTATTTTAATTTATGGAAAAGACAGATGATAAATTACTTAACTCTGAAAATAATGCAGATATAAATGTGTGTGTGTGTGTGTGTGTGTGTGTGTGTGTGTGTGTGTGTGTGTGTGTGTGCGCGCGCACGTAAATGTATTAAACTCAACGTTTAATGCTCTGATACAAGCAAATCTGCGTTTTGAGAATTACACAAGACTGCAATATAGCAACAATAAATAATCAACTGCTTTTATTAAAACTTAAACCGCAGCATGTTTATGACTTCAGCATTGTATATTACAGTACACACATGGTATATTAAATTGCCTTTGTAGTACATTAATAACGTACAAAAGATGATTTAGTTTACACTCCATTTCTTGCAACCTGGCACACACACACGCACACGCACACACACGCACACACACACACACTCACACACACACACAGACACACTGCAAGATCAGCCGCTCGCAGCAATACTGAACAATCGTTGAACAAATCTATTGGATGTCAGCGCGATTTACATTTGACATTCATGAAATGTCACACAACCAAACTAATGAGTCTTAGGCTTTTCCAATAGAGAGAGCAAGTGTGTGCTTTGTCCTGCTGTGACTCCACATCCTGGTTTTTAGCCACACTTTTATTTCGGCCTTGGACACAATCCACTGTCAGCTTTGAATTGGCTATTTTTTTTCCCTTTTGCTTATTGTTCCCAGTTTTATTTCAGGGACCCGTGCTTTGGAAATTTGTCAAATTCTATTACAGCCAAAGTCACATCTATATTCAACTGTACGCAAGACAAAGAGTATACAATTTAGAGTTTAAATGTCTTTTTTAACATTTGCCTTGGAATTAAACGTCACGTCAAAATTCATAGCCCAAAGATTTTTTTTACACTACTGCAATGTATTATGTAAAAAATATGTGAGATTAGTCACTAGTAACCATTTTTTCCCCACCGTGCTAGTGGTGTGATGACACCCTTGTTCCGTCTCTCACCTTAAACCCGGTGACTCAGACTAAATGTGTTATGATTCATTCAATGCTTTTGGTTGCGTGACAGTGGTGTTGAGATATAAAGTGACTCAGCTTTTAAAAAGCATTTAACCTCTCTTTTCATTCTCGTAATTAATGGCCTTTTACTCTGATGTTCCACCAGCAAACTCGATGCCTTTATATATGATGCGGCCGTGTTGAACTACATGGCCGGACGAGACGAGGGCTGTAAACTGGTGACCATTGGCAGTGGCTACATCTTTGCCACCACTGGCTATGGCATTGCCCTGCAGAAAGGTTCTCTGTGGAAGCGTCCTGTGGATCTAGCCATACTTGCCATCATCGGAGATGGTAAGTACATTCAAGTCTGGTTGTTGATCAGAGGGCAATGGTTTAAAGTAGGGATGCACCGGTACCAATTACTTGTTTTTCAATTACTTATTTTACCAATAAAAACATGATTTAAATTCACAGGCAACAGTTTTAGTCACATTATTAATAAAAACGGGCTTAGTTAAGTTCAAGTTCTGAGCATTTGTAAGGCTCTTTTCACAGTTTTACCTGTCTCAAAGCGCACGTGGTAATATGTAAGAGGATTGTTGCTTTTTATTCATTAGCAGTTGGTGTTAAAAATATGGCTATGATTATCACTATGATTATGAAAAAGACCAGTGAGCAAGCACATATCCGACAGTGGCCAGGTAAAAAACCTCTCTAAGAAGAAAAAAAACCTGGGGAGAACCCGTTAGTGGAATTAAGAACATTTATTTAAAATGAAAAGCATGTTGTATGCAACATGTTACAGAATAAATAATTATATAAAATTAATACAACAGTGCAACTCTCTTAATAAAAAGGCTTTTTTTTCCACTTAGTTGTAAATCGCCGCTTTGGACAGCACAAAGGGTATCAATAAACACATTTGCTATTTAGTGCACAATATTTGAATAAACTATAAATGATTAACCCGTTATATGCAGCTTAAACATAGACATTTCTTACTTCCGGTATTGGTGGATTTTAACGAGTACTTTAGAAAATGTGATATCGAGGTCGATACAGGTATCGGTGCATCCATAGTTGAAAGAAAGTGTTACTCTTAACATTTAACACATTCAAAGTGAAGTGTACACACACACACACACACACGGGCCAAAGCAGTGGGCAGCCTGAAGCCGTGGCGTTTAGTGAGCAGATGGGGGTCACGATCTTACTCAAGGACTCTTTGGTTTTCATCAAATATTTTGGAATCACGTTGCACATTCACCGGGTCAAGTTTCTGGAAGACGTTGTAGATCTTGAGGATATTTGACCTGGTCAATGAAAATGCTAATACATTCTTATTGCTTGAATTATTTAGTAAAGGATGCAAATCAAGCTCCCAAAGCACTTAAATGTGTTTTAAAGTAGCAGAGAATTTAACATCTTCTGATCTGAAATGTGCAAGTACAATTTAAGCATTTTTGTTTATTTAAAGTGTTTTAGTTTAGTTTTTTTTTTTTTTTTTTTCAAATTTGGACAATTGATCCAGGGACCGGATGCCAAAGTTGGTTCTCATTGATGCCTGATTTGGCCCACCAACCTATAGTAATAAAATATGTTGGTGGGGGTCTAAATTATTTACTGCAATTGGTCTGTAGATCCTGACCATGCGGCTGGCTGTGGTAGAGATAAAGATGGAGCTGATGGATGATGGTGTCTCTCTTTAGGTGAGATGGAGGAGTTGGAGGCTCAGTGGCTGACTGGGATCTGCCACAATGAGAAGAACGAGGTGATGAGCAGCCAGCTGGATGTAGACAACATGGCTGGAGTGTTCTACATGCTGGCCACCGCTATGGGTCTCAGCCTCATTACCTTTGTCTGGGAGCACCTGTTCTATTGGAGACTCAGATACTGCTTCACTGGCATCTGCTCGGGCAAACCTGGCCTGCTCTTCACCATCAGCCGGGTAAGGATGGAATTCATGAAACTAACCATTGCTGTTCTCATACCTTCTTGTAAATACAAGTCAACACTAATACTATAGTTACCATTTTCTTTATTTAATACAATGAGAAATACAATTTTAAAATGGCATTTTCGACCATGCTGCTTGACATAGTATAGATGGGGAAGCATCTGCTTCGACAGCATGATCTCTAGTTACGCCAAAATCTCAAGATGTCTGGTTCGTCTTGATCTATGGCGCTTTTGGTTATAATGTGTTGATATAAAAAAAACATCTCTGATCTGATTTTTAAATATTGCTCCCTTTAATAGCTTTTTTTCTGGATGCAGAAGCGTGATTAGCATTTCTATTACTAATTACATTTTGCAAATTACTCAAATCTCTATTAATCATCCAAATGGTTTGTTATGTAAATTAGCCACAGTAAAAAAAATCAATTCTGATACAGAATTGCAAAACACAACATTGTAGATGTTTTAATCGAATTTCCATTTTTATCAGGGGATATGGAGTTGCATTCATGGTGTCCACATTGATATGAAAAAGAAGACATCTGATCTTGACTTCAGTCCTCAGTCCAACATGCTCAAGCTCATCAAGTCGGCCAAGCAAATGACCAACATGACCAACCTCAGCGGATCCAGGATGAACTCCCCGAAACGAGGAGGCGATTTCATGCACTCAGCCAGTCCTATGATCATGGACATGATGGCTGAGAAAGGAAACTTCATCTACACCGACAACCGAAGCTACGCTCAAAAGGACATTTATGGAGACTCCAGTGACCTGCAGTCGTATCTGTCCAACCGCCACAAGGACCATCTGAACAACTACATCTTCCAAGGTCAACACCCTCTCACCCTCAACGAATCCAACCCTAACACCGTAGAAGTGGCAGTGAGTGCAGACACAGCCCAGACCAATGCCAAACCCCGAGCTCTCTGGAAAAAATCTGTTGACACGTTGCGTCAAACTCCAGGCCCTGATACTCTGGACCCTCGTCTGTCTATGAAGAGTCAAAGATACTTGCCAGAGGACGCGGCCCACTCTGATATCTCCGACTGCTCCAGCAGAGCCACCTCGTACAAGGACCCAGATAACAACAAGCACCTGAAGCCCAAGGATAACTTAAAAAAAAGATCGATGACGTCAAAATACCCTAGGGATTGCAGCGAAGTAGAGCTGTCCTACTTAAAAAATAAGCAGGGCGGAGTGGGCCGGGAGAAAATCTACACCATAGACTCTGACCGGGAGCTGAGTCTGCACTCAGAACCACAGCACTACCGGGAAAGCAGATGCTTGACCACTGACGATTTGGATTTTGGCGAAATGTATTCCGACCACAATGACAATTACCGCAAATGCGACCAGCCCATCATCCATCTCAACAGCAGCCCCCTGCATCAAAGCGACTCGGACCTCATGCCAGACAACGTCTACAACAAACACTACAGCTTGAAGGACAAGAACCTCAGTCCACATGAAAGCAACGACCGCTTCAAACAGACTCATTGCAGGAGTTGCTTGTCCAAGGTGCCCAATTATGGCACGGCACCTTACGCCCCAGTTCGCTCGCCGTACAACCGATGTGAGGCGTGCGTGCACATGGGGAACCTGTATGACATCAGCGAAGACCAGATGTTGCAGGAGGCCATGATCAGTCCCAGCATGCACCACGACGACATGTTCAGCCACTACTGGCCTCAAACGGACGGGCCGCACGTACAGAGGAGGAATAGACTGAGACTCAGTCGTCAGCATTCCTTTGACAATATCATGCTGGAGAAGCCCAAAGAGGTCGACCTGAACCGACCGGCCCGCAGCGTTAGCTTGAAAGAGAAGGACCGCTTCCTGGAGGACAGCCCTTATGCAAACATGTTTAATATCAAGGCTGACAAACTGTTTGGAAGTCGGTCCATGTTCTTTAACCGAAACCTTGAAGAAAGCAAGCGTAGCAAATCCCTTTACCCCGATCACCCCACAGACAACCCCTTCATGCAGTCCATACGGGACGACACCCGCTTGGTTCACGGCAGGAGCTCCTCAGACATCTACAAACAATTGGCGCCCATCAAAACACGAAACGAGAACAATCTGAGGTCCTCGGTAAAGTCCACCACCTCATTCGGCTCGAGGGACGGTCGAATACCCAACGACATGTACATTTCAGAGCATGTGATGCCTTACGTAGCCAACAAGACTAGTGCATACTCAGCTCCCCGGGTTCTTAATTCTTCGCAGTTTAGCAATAGACGAGTATATAAGAAAATACCTAGTCTCGAGTCAGACGTTTAATGCTTTTTTGTGTACTAGAACTATTTAAGAATGCCACAGTCACATACGCCGACAAAGTACCCGAGTGCTCTCTTCTCGTACGAGAAGCCAATTGGCCTGGAAAGCGCAATCCAAAGGTCTCAGCAATTCAGTGATGCCTTATGGGCAAGTATCTACAGAAAGACAATACGTGAGGCAGGTAGAAGCCAAAACAATTTGGTTTAGCATGAAAGTCATCAATTATTTCCCACTTTCGGCGAAGTGCCAGTGTGCACTCCAAACACTCGAGAGCTAAGGGAGACATGCGGCTTCCGAGTCCGAAGCTCCGGCAGTGGACTGAAGCACTTTCTCCAACGTTGAGCAGTTTGACCCTACACGCCAAGTAATGAGTATGTGGCTGGATTAGTTCCTGAATTAAGGCAAGCAAGGGTATTTCATTCATGGCGCTCTGCAATTGCAGTTTTATTGCGTTAATAATTATAGACTTGGGATTTTTGGCATTCTAATCCCGATTTAGAATTTAGATATGATCTTATTTGGTAGCACAATAATCATTAGTTAACCGTCCACCACTGCTTTATAACTGGAACTTCTATATTACTGTCAAGAATAGATTTCGGTTTTTAGTTTTTCGGTATTTTTTTTAGTTTGGGGTGTTTTTTTTGGCGTGTGTTTTTGCTTCCTGTCTTAATTTGATTTTGCGATATATTTGCATTAACGTGACTTGAAGAGCTGAGGTGGCCATGTGCAATGAAAACTTGACCTGCATGCAGGTGGTCTGACACACTGGTTTTTGGCATTCTCACCATCTTTTTGGCTTGAAACTTCCATCCTGTCACTGTGAAAACAAATCAGAGCAACACCTCACGCTGTTTGTTGCTGGAGACGAATGGAGTGTGACGAGTAGAAGGCACATAGAGCTTGAAGTCTGAGCATTGGTTTTCGGTTGCGTTCCATCACATGATCATTGGCGTCGAGGACTACCATGCAGGACCTTTTTATACTGTACAAACTCACGTAATGAACTCCATGCCATGTCGAATCAAAACACAGCCAAATTGTGTATTAGATGAATACCTCAGGATGGTTCTGTGTCAATATTGTGTAGCTTTTTTTTATTTTTCATGTCTTTTTATGGACATTCACATTGTGTTTTGGCATGCTATGAGTGGGCTTGGTATTTCCCGCCTCATCACTCTCGTTGTCTGAGGACTTTCGATGCAGTTATGTGAGCAGTAGAGAGATGGGAATGACCGTCCATCTTTGAAACGTGATGTTTACAACTCCGGCATTTGCTGGAGAAAACGGGATTTTTCCCGACACGTACGACTGCTCCGTTCGGGTCCCACATCTGACTTATCACCTATACTCACTTTGTCTTCACGTTTCTTTGAGATCTTATAGACTATAATGTGACATACTTTGTTTTAAGCGTCACGAATATGCCATTTGCGTTCATCATCACAAACATGTTCATAATATGAAGTGCTGCTTTCTAGAAGCCGATGTGCATGTGCACATTGAAATATCAAGGTCCTGTATCGTTTATGCCACACGAGGTTTGTGCTCTTTGCCATATGATTTGATTTACGTTTCCCACCCTTGTAATAACTACCAGTCTTTATGGAAAATGTATTTTGATTACATGAAAAATTATAATAATGGCATGCAACTCAATTGTAACTCTTTCTATGTTCTTTCTTATGATGTTATGATCACAGATGATTTGTAACAGGGTGCAAAAAAAATATACATTTATATTTTTTGTCCATATATACATATATGGACAAAAAAATATCATTCTTATTACAGAGCTGCTGTTCTGGGGAAATACGCAAGGTATTAACCTCTAGTATTAATCACAATCTGGATTTATTTCATATCTTCGAGCCGCCTTGGTGAGGCAAGGTTGGCGGTTGAACACATCGCCAGCCGTGTTTCTGTCTCTTTCCTGTCACATGATCAGACTTCAACTGTAAAGAGGAGAAAAGACCAAAGTCCAAAGATATGACATCGTCTCCATTTACTCTCCGTCCGCTGTAGTTCGCTGTAAGTAGAGCGCTGTTTTCCCTCATCCAGGCGACTATTTTGAATATGAGACACTTGTGAACTTGTAAAGTCATCATGCAAATAAGTCACAAACGTTGCGAGTCAACAGGGAAAATATTTTTGTGTGGGTTTCACAGGTATGTACAGCAGCTTTTTCTGTAGCCCGCGTGCCATGGATGACGAAACTCCGCCGCGCGGGATTTGCGAATCACCATGCGGCGTGTAATCAGGGATTGTAGCTCTGCAGATTTTTGTACGATGCGAGCGCGATTCGTCCGCTTGAAGGCGTATAAACACAAGTCGTCACCCCTCTGCGATATTTTTCCACGCCATTTTGAGAGCCGAAAAATATTCTTTGCGCACACTAATGGGTGACTAGCTGGTCAGATGTGTAGAGCAGGTCAGGTCATGATTGGGTCTGAAGCGATGAGCTGAACGAAAAGATTCTACGTAGCTGTTTTTGGGCTCCGCAAAAGCCATGTTGTAGTTAATCTATATATAGTACACACCGATATTTAACAGATCTCCTTTTGCGTTTATAGAATAGTGCGCACATGTGAACACATAGTAGCTCGGATAAATTCCATAAGACCTAGTCTAAGCAACGTAGCTGTTTCGAAAGTCGGCAGGATTGCAAAACTCAGACAAGAAATTAGCACTTTCTCAGTTAAGTTTGACTCACGTTGTCAAGCACTCCACGTTTTATTCCACCGTGAGGTTGTGTGTGCAGTCTGTGAATTGCAAAGCGGGCGAGCTGGAGGTCAGCAGCAACATCTCAAGGTTTTTCTTTCACAAAAGCAGTTGGTGTTTTTCACAGAAGATCTACTTGCTGGAATTTTTTTGCCTTCCCACTGAGCTGAAGTCACGATAGCACGGGGCAGAATAAATGTTTCGCGGCGACGTGCCGTCCAGACTCAACAATGGAATTTCCCAATTGAATTAGCATCCACACGGAAGACCATTTGAAACCTGTTTTTTTTTCCAAATGGAAATTTGGCCAAGTGCGGCGTAGTAAGAACAATAGGCTGGGTTCTGCTGCCAGGCAAGCTGTTGTACTGTCACTGCATCATTGGCTGTGTTCCCACTGAGGTAGTTTCAAGGAGAAATCACCTCAACTCAAATTACATCTGCCAGATCCACACAAGGCGCAGTGAGAAGGGGCAGGTGGCTAAAGACGGGAGTGTGAGTCCTCATGCGTGACTGTCAGTGATGTAGCTCGCTCTCAGGCCGCTTTACTACCCTCAAGAAGAGGTTTGCAGGGGCAAAAAAAATGCAGCTCGTGGGCCAGGAAACATCCTAAATGCTCTTGGAAATCTCGAGTGGGATTGCTTTACAAAACCGGCCCATGTTATTATGGAGCCTTAAGCAGAATTTGTATTCAGAGTCTCAATACGATTGACTGTTGTCAGTTGGGGTTTTTTTTAGCTCAAGATAAAGCATCCTTATTATATGATCACTTTGTGACAATTGTGCATTGATTCTTGAAATGTAGCTTTTTATTTAGGATTTCACGTTGTTTTTTGCACTATTGGATAATTACAAAGGCCCCAAAGTACCTATTTAGCATATGTCATGGATTGACTTCTGTTTCTACAATCAAAATTGAGTTTAAATTGTACGAAATAAAATAACAAGACCTGATTTCACATGTTCTGACAACAAAAGAGAGTTTTCTCTAACTTTCTAGTTGCTCGAGTTAGTCCTATCCCCACGTTCTAAAGAAAACCGGAATGATGGTAGCCATATTAAATAAAAATCAGATGTCTTTGTGGACACATATCCAACCGTCGATTAAGAATCTCTTTGCACTCATAACTTATGTATTTAAAGTAGAAGCTATTTGTTTTAGTTGGGAATTGTCACGTGACTATGAATCAACCGTAAAACACATCACTGAGACCTTGTGCCCTGCCTAAATGTTCTTTTGTCCCACCTTTTATAATCATGTGCGTACTGAAATGTCTTTTAATGTAAGTAATCGCTTGCTTAAAGCTTACACAAACTTGCATTAATAAAATAATTTCTGCTATTGGTAAATTGCATGAGAAAGTACTAATTCCATGGACCAGTTTGGACATGTCTCCTGTTCTCTCTTAAATACATTGGTTTCAGCCATTTGTTACACAATCTCTCTTTTTTTGTTTTTTTTGTTTTGCAATATTTCGTTTTTTTTATTGTATATGTAGTTCACTAAAGGAACAGATCTGATATGTGACTTGAATTGTCAATACAGTGTGGTTGCAGGAAATTTGCTGGGTTACAAGATGTAAAAAAAATGTACATACGTCAAAGTTTCATTTTTCTAATAAAGGCTCTTTCTGCCACTTTATATGATCACTGTATCTATTGCGGTGTGTTTCCCAATCCGCCTCGGACCCCGAGGATGCGCATGGCTCTTGACTCTTGAGGCTGACTGACGGTTCTGGTAATTCTTAGCGATGATGGGAACTTGCTGAAATGTTGATGAGCACAACAACCTCTTCTAGTCCTGCATGTGTAAAGCGGGTCGAGACCCGGCAGTCCTTCACCACTCAAAGAAGCTGCTGTGTTATGGGCAGAAGGCAGACGCTGTCATGGACGGCTGGAGAATTATTTTAACTCGCTCGTATGGTGTGATGGGGTTTGAGATTTACGTGGATGGAAAGACTGAAATGGTTTTCGTTGAAACTAGCCCACTATTGTTCGGTCCTTCCATCTGGTGTAATATTGATCAGATCGGATACGACTGGAACAAATATCCATTGGATATCACAAACAGGCTTTGTTCTGAAAAGAAAAGAACATACAAGCACACTCAGGGTGGTTCCATCGATCTTGGTCTTTGTGTTGAATGCGCCTCAAAAAAGCCACAGGGTCAGTTTGAATCCGTTTGAATGCCGTTAACACTTAAACGCTCACTTTTTTCTGTATTTTCGTTTAGAAATTTTAAACAACTGAATGAGGTAGCTTTTTGTTTTAATATAATTAGTGTTTAAGTTGGAGGTGCCTTTATAAAATTCATATTGTTGACTTTTATTGGTTATTATAAATCTATTCATTTTCCAAACTTTTCTGAGTTATTGGTTCCTTGGTACTACCAGAAGGTTTTGTCAAACATGAATTTCAGAATGAAGTGTGACAATGCAAAAGTCTGTTAATAGTGTCTATAAAACGTTGATTTGTAAAGTCATAAACTAGATACTCTGACTCGGTCTCAGACTCCGTCTGAACTATTTTCATTACATCATTATGAGTGAATTAATAATTACATGTCACTTTCTCAGGCTGCTAAAAATACACACATGGACACAATTCCACAATAAACTGGGGATAAATAATGCAAATATGTTCCATGTTTGAAGTCCGGAAACAAGTGAATCACAAAATTCGATGATGGATGGATGACAGACAGACAAATAGAAACTCTGAGTAAAATAGAAGAAAACTGCGCTTTACAGTTTTCTTTAAGTGGATCTGGAGAATGAAGAATATACATATAACTGTACACACTTTTTTGGAGGAATTATATGAACAATTTTTCCCCAAAAAAGGCAAAGCTACATCTTCACCAAACCATAGAAATTTCTAATATAGTACGTTGACTTAATTTTTTCCACTTTACCACCATTTTACAGTTTGTATTGAATTGTTATGTATTATCTATTGTATAAGACAAATTTGTAATAGCATTTGATTATTAAATCATAGTTTCACGGGCTGCTTGACGAGTCTGCAGTGCCTTTCAGAAGAGAGAGAAATGCTTTATAAAACCAGAAGAAGAGAAAAATCATTCCCACAGGCGCTGACAGAAAATACGCAATGACAGCGAAATATGGGGCTGGCATCTGTGCCCAGCTACTCGCATGCGGAACGACTGGAGTCGCAGATGAGCCTTTGTTGCTCAGTGAAGGGAAAGAGAACAGCGTTCCCGTGTTTCCGTCCCAACGCTGGACTCCTTTACTCCTGCTTGAATGTTTAAAAAGCTCCGGCAATTAATCATCACAGACCTGACGTGGGCTTTGCTGGATCCACGACGTGATTAAAGACAAACCAGTCAACAAAGCGCCCATCCACAAAGTCGATAAAATATAGAACCACCTCTTCTGCCGTCATTCGTTTTGTAATCGCGTTAAAAATGCATCGTAGGAGGAAAAGCCAGCACCTGCTCACGATGAAGCACACGCTCGCTTGACCTTCACGTATCTTCACCGTTACCACACTCGTTTCATACAATTTCACATTCGACTGGTAGTCAAAAAGCATCGAGCGCGTTTGAGAGTTTATTATTGTGGGTTAAAGCGTGAACGAACACATGTGCATCATGCCCGACTCGTGCGTATGCTTCACTTGCTCTTCATACGAAGGGTTTGCGGTCGATTGCTCGTGATGTTGCATCATCTACACCATTGTGGACAGTTATTATAGTTCCCTCGTTCTTGATCCAGACAAATCGCTGTTATTTTAGCAGTTGAGTCGATGGTAGACTTGTTGATAAGAGCCATTAAATCCATTCAGCAATCCGTTAAACACGCAATCGCGGCGATCCAGACGGTAAACTATCCATACCCTGTCTGCCAAGCTGATGTAAGGAGGAGATGCAGTGACTCATTCTGTAACGAAGCTGCTGGAGATCTTTTAATAAGCAGGAGTGAGTCATATGAACAAACTTTCCCTCTGGATCTCCGTCTCGAGGAGGATGAGGCGTTGAACGGCGTTTCTCACTCGTTTGCTCTGACTTCTGGATCTCAGTGCTTCTGTCCTTCACAACCCAACAGGCAGAGATGAGGATTCCAGGCTAATTTAGTTTGCAGCCAGATTCTCTCCAGAGAATTCCACTCCATTTTGGAACATATGGACGGCGTCGGAATGGCGATGCTTCATTTGGGGGAAAATCTCCAATTAGTTAGACTCTTTCATGGAGGCGACGATTTCTCCTTTTCTCCAAGTATTTGGAGCAATTTCGATATATTTACACAAATATAAGCACCTCGTCTAAAAATGTCCCCAAATTTAGACGTTCAAAAACTTTAAGGGTGCTCATATTCGCAGATTTCAAATTTGCACGCAAACATAAGCGCTCGATTTTTACACTTTTCAAGACAGGAGCGATCAAAAATAAATGGAAATACATTGTCCTCTTTTCTTTAATATTAATGGTTCCGGTGGCAGACAAAATCTTTACTTTGTGCCTGAAAAATCAAGTGGATACTTATATTCACAGGGTGCTTATATTTGCGTAAATACGGTGAAACCCAAAGCATTTTAGAGGCTGCGATGTGTATCACCTTCAGCTATCAGGATTCCATTTGTGTTAAAGGCTTGACAGATGTGAATGTGGTTCATCCGCACAAACTGCGGCGTTATTGAAAGGAGCCGTGATGCATGAAATTAAGAGTTGGTGTTGACCATCCCTTATCACGGTCTTCTTCTCCTCCCTGCCCTGCCACTTTAATTAATACCAAAAACTGCTACCTTTGCTGTAAAGTGGAGAAGAATGTAAAGAGAAAGTTTGCAGCTCGGATCAATTCGCCGGCTCCTCTGGAGTTTGGCTGTAAGTCCAGGCCGGTGTTGTGAATGCTAATGCAGGAGAATGCTGCACTGCTTCAGACGCCTTTATCTCCGTGCTGCCACTCCGGAAAGTTCCACAAAAGTTGCTGAACGTTCAAGAGCAGCTTAGCGGGATGAAGAAAAATAGCCATTTATTTGAAAGTGCTCGTTTGACGGCTGCAAAACACAACTGCGACTGACAGATTAAACATATACAAGATGATTTAAATTATGTTCGTCTTATGTTACGTTTCTTTTTCACATGAAATATGTGAATTATGCTAAGCATATTTGTCTTTGTTTTAATGAAGCATCAGTTCAACAATGGTTCACAATTGTTCTCTGCGGAATTCACAATAAATTATTGCGCTCTGGCTGTGGGCAGAATGGCTTCAAAAGGTCGAAAAATAAATTATACAGATTAGAAATTCAGATTAAACAGCATTCCAGGAATAAGAAGCATGTAATATCTAGACAGAACTAGACTTTGCAGTTTCTCCTCGGCCTAATGACAATGGACAGTTTCACGGATACACAAGTGCATTTATATGCATGAAATGCGTCGTATTTCTGCTCTGCGTTTTCACACAGTAAAGCAAAGAAGTAAACAGCCAAGTATATTGGTTTAGTTCAGAGGTTCTGCAATCCAGAGAAACCGTTTGGCTGAACGTTATCCAACATGTCAGCTCTTTAGATGAAGCCTATGAATTATTCAATCTGCACAGCTTAGTGATTGTGATAGAGTAAAAGATACGGATGTGTATTTAATATTTCATAACGGAATTTAATTTTCTTTACGTTTCTCTGGTTGGCCGACTAAACAAGTCTGGTAGGGATGCTGAACAAAAACAAGACCGATTTATCAAAAGTCTAAAACCAGACAGGCTTGTCTTGCTGCGCTGTAAATTCAGACCAAAGTGATAATATGTGAATAAAAATCCAAATCTAATTTAAATACATAAACATACATATATAGAAATATGCTTTCATTTATATTATTTGTGATATCATTGGTAAACGTTTAATTGTGAATTTAATTTTACATTTTTCATCGTCTAGTGTCATTATAATTTAATATTTTATATATAATATACATTTTCTCTATCGCATTTTTAACTGATCTGTGAAAACAAAAAACTTTAACGTAAAGTTTTTTGGACTCAAGATTAGGTTTGCATTATAATTCACATCGTCTTTAAAAAAAATTGCAACGAGTCGTTCTTCTCTCCGGTGGTCTGCTGTGCATTGCCCTTGAAATAAATAAGGCTTCCCAACATCTGGGCTGCTGTTTTAATGCAATTATGAGCAGGCACCATCTGTTTTTATTGACATTAATTATCATTCCATTCTACAGACTCAGACATCCATTTTCAGGACGAAATATGTCGCTCAACCTTCCACTTTTTGCATTCAACTTACCAGCAAAAACTGCCGAAGAAAATTAATAATTGATTAAATTAATAATTGATTCAATAAATAATTGAATGCAAAAGAAATTCACAAGTTCCATTCTTCAGTTTATGAGTGAAATTCTATTCAAATTAAAGGCAGAGTAATGACGGGCAAATAAAGTGCGGAGATACAGTGTGTGACCTGGAGAATTCCACAGAGATTTGTCTTAGCAAGTAACAGATGGACAAAGTTCTGACTGCTGACCCTGAGACACACACACACACACACACACACACACGCATGCACACAAAACAAGAATTACATAATCTGACACTGTGTTGTGATGTATAAGTGACATCAGTGAAATAGTTGTCTCATCGCATTTCTAGTTAAATGCCATGCAGATGCAGTGACAGAAGATTCACATTGCATTGCTTGCTCGCTCTCTCTCTCTCTCTCTATTTATATACTCAAATGCATTTTCAGCAAGATTTAGCAAAAATAAATGAATGAAGGTTTTTTGTTTACTTTCTGTTAGAAAAAACAGCATTAACTACATGGTTGGTCAAACCTGCAAAAGAAAACACGTCAATACTGGAATAGATAACGCTGCTCGATATCTCTAACACATTCCCACATTAGAATGACTTAAATGAGTTTGGACAGGGAATTAGAAACGGTGAGACGGAGAGAGACGGAGAGAGAGAGAGAGACAGACAGACAGACAGACAGACAGATGAGTAAGAGGAAAGAGTGAGCGAGGTAAAGTAATAGAAAGAAAGAAAGAGTGGTGTAAAAACAAAAGAGAAATAGAAGGGGGGCTAATAGAGAGAACGTATGAGAAGGTGAGTAGTAGAAAATTTAATAAGGAGTTAAATAGAGAGTAAATCAGAAAATATAAGAGAAAAGAATGAGAAAATAAAGAAAAGTAGGAGAGAAAAAGTGAATAAAAGACCGTTTGTGTGAAAAACAAATAGAAAGAGATGGGGCAGTCCGTATAAGAAAAATTATGAGAGGAAGAAACAAAAAGAATAATTGAAAATTAATAATGAAAGAAAAAGAGAGTAAGAAAGAAAATGTGTGAGTGAGAGAGGAAAAGTAAGAGAAAAACAAGAGGACAATTGCAGTGTCTGTATCTCCAGCAGAACTGAATAGTTTCAGCCACTGATTAGGACATCAGCTCCTCTTCTCAAACCTGCTTCCACGTCGCTGTCTTCTTCTTCTCCTCCTCCAGGCGTCAGAAACAGTGAAGCATCTAAACACTCCCAGAAGTGTGAGACACTCCGCCATCTTCAGCTTTAAACACTGCCAGAGCCGTGGCAGCTTTATGTGCCCGGTGCCATGGGTCATATCACTTTATCAAGTGCCATCTGCAGCGCTATTAACTCATTTAACCGCAAAAAACACTCCTGTGTTTTCTGACTGAAGGTAGAATGGATGAAAAATCTCTGAAGAGCGTTTGTTTCCGCGGCGCCTTTGAGCGATTCACTTAACCCTAGCCTGCTCCTCAAGATTATTCCAGTCAAAAAACAACTTTAAATGACTTTAAGAAAGCTTTCGCCAGATGAATAATGTAACGCTGCTTCCACGTGGGACAGACTGATGCAGATAAGGAGCCGCCTTAAGTACATTTGACGAAAATGGCCTGGTCGAGAATTTTCCAAACTGTTTAGTGGTGAAATTAAATGAGTAGGAAAGTTGTTGCAAGTAGCCTTAGGCGTATTGTATTTTTTTAGTATAAAAAGTAGATTATAATGTTTGATTTTAATTTTATTCCTAAATGTCGCCCCCTAGAGGACACATGCTTACTAATCAGGATGTGATAAAATCATAGTGTTTATACGATGTTTGTTCCCGTCTGACTTGTTTCGTAGCAAAATCCGTTGATGCGCAAAAATATCTTTTCCCTCCATGCCAATGTAAAATTGCGAATTACGACGGATTGACTTTAGGAAGGTCTCCTGATCAGCGTAGACGAATCGTCCAATCAACTGATGTTGCGACTCAAAGCTGGGAGTAAAATGTCATGTGACAAGGATCTGACGAATAGAATGTCTTCTCTGATCCATATCATTCATTTAAATCTTTTCTTTCCATCTCTCGCTGCAGATTGATCACGTGTGGAATGACAGATGAGTGAAGGTCATCAGGGCGAAGCGCTGTGCAATATTTCACACGCTAGCGTCTCTGGACGCCGTTCAACACGCCTAGCCACAGATAATTATTCATGCAAAAGCCCTATTGATCGATTTAATAATTACAGGGTTGACCTTGAGGAAGTGAAATACATAGTCCGGCCTATCTCACATTCAAACAATGCAACCAGCTTAAAAACGGGTTAAATATATATATGGTTTCCACGTTGGCCCAAGTGCAAAGTGGCCGGCCAGTATGTGTGTAATCTACACATTATACGAAATCTTACCACAATTGAACTGCATTTTTTCCCAGGGAAGGTCTGTCGAGGGAATGCAGCAGTAAAAACCTTTACATTGGGGTAAGTTGGAGCTGATAATCCAGCGGCATGCTCCACTCTCCTATCTCTCGGGCTTTACTCGCTGGAGAAGTGAGGACACAGAGCCTATCACATCCTGTAAAAGGGCTGGGGGATAAGTTGCACAGCCGGGGCGAAATGTTGCCGTTTCTGCCTGGAGCCTTATCAGACACTTACAGCTGCGGGCCCAGAAAACCCGATTTCTGCGTGTTCCACTCTGGAGAACAGACAGATTCAGCGGAGAAGAATCCAGCCAGTGTTTGCAGTTCTAACCCAGCTTAAGATCCTTGACCTCTTGGTTACGTTGTTCTATTGAAAGATCAATCAGAACAAAGGAAAGTTTAAAAGTGCTCAGTCTTTTGATACATTGTATAGTGTTAAATACCGATAAAGTGTTGCATATGACCAACATTTGTGATCATAATTATTTAAAGACAGATTTGATAAGTGAACTCCTTAGCACGCATGTGATGCTGCTTCAGCAGATAGTGATGATGAAGCTGGATGAGGCTCGGAATCTTTGTAAATCTATAGATCTGTGCTGCCCTGATCAATGATTCACTCAATACTTTCTTGTCTATTTCTCTCTTCAGGCTGATTTGTGCTGCTTGTTTCGATCATTCAGATATGAGAAAACAAAGAGTGGAGAGAAGGCATCTTTGATTTTTGAGTTCTGATTTGGCAATGCTTGGCAGGACTAAGTTTGACGTTTTTGTGACATATTATTGCATGGAATAAGGATGCCATAAGTGAAAAAGTTCCAAAGTATTTATTATAGGGTTGCTGTCGGCCACAATCACGCCAAACACACCGGCTTCAAGTTCAGGACAGGAACGCACACACCACGCACACACCACACAAGAACAGCCTAAGCCTGACTCCCGTGCTTGCCACACCCCCAAAGAGGCTGGAACCAATGGTGACACAGCATAAAACAGATCAATGAATAAACATAAATGCACTAAATAAACATGAACCTTATAACAGAACAAAAACATATTCCGAACACATTACACTATTAAATTTTTTTTTGTAATGTATCAGGAAAAATAATTGTGGATCGTGTGCAAGACAAAAACAGTATATATTATCTAAACAATTTTGTAGTGTGGTGGAAGTCACCACACTCAGATGCCTGGGTGGACTGTCACAACTTAAAATGGAAAAATAAATTGAATGGAAAAAATTAAAACGGAAAATTAGATTAAAACCCAATAGGTTCATTCAGATTTCATCGAGAAAAAAATAAGTTCATTGTAACAAAAAGCCCTCAGAAGTTTAAAAATTTCTTCACAGACATCGGTCACACAATGTATTACATTTATACTGACCAATCTTGTGTAATTACTATGTAATTGAGAACAGTACAAAAGACTGTATTCTAAAACAAAAAGAAATAATCACAAGACAACAAAACAAAATCAAATCAACAAAATGAAAAAAAGTGAACCATTTGCAAAAGTTTCCTTTCATTTTATTTCCAGGAGGAGAAAAAAAAAAGCATTCTGGTTAGAGAAGCAACCAAACAATACGAGCATAAACTCAATGGCCGATTTTAAATCCAAATTACAAGCCTGTCAAGACAATTTAGTGGTGTAGTTTTTCAGCTCGACCTAGAGGAAATGTTGTCTCTGTCTGAGCAAACAGTCGGACAGGTGGCGCATGTTGGCATGAGGAGTGTTAACCGCTGCCCTGCAAGACCTTCAATCATCTGCACCATCAGCCCTGAATGAGTCATTTTGTGTCTGTCCATCATTTCATTACTGCAGGAGAAGAGCCACCTGTACCGCAGCACCTCTGCTCCTCACTGCATCCATTTCCAGACAGATGGTGGCTGACATGTGCTCTCGGAATAAAGCTGTTCTGTGTTCTGTGTGCGGCGAAAAGCCTCTCTTTGTTCCGCTGCCTCGTCATAGCTCAGGATTGGCCGTGGCCTTGAAGTTTGCTTCTTTCGCCATGGGCCTGCTCCATGATTTATGGATTAAGCGTTTTAAGATGTGCGGCACGCAGTCATTGCAGTAAAGTGTTCCAAGGCCGCGTTTCATGCGCTTCTGCTTGAGTTTGCCTGGCTGGAGCATCGACTACACAAACCCGTAAATTACCAGCGCTCTGTCGTGGGTTTTGTCGCTAGGGTTTAGACTAAAATGCACAATTGGCAGAAAAAAAACGACATGGAATCGGTAGGAATGTCACAGCTTCATATGAAGTGGATTTGTCGGACCAGAACTAATTTTCTGACGCATTAAGGCAAGATTTCACACACACACACACACACACACACACACACTAGTATGATGCCTGTAAAGCTAGGGGAAAATCTAATTCAAAGTGACAATATAAATGCACATTTCTGTTAAAATAAGTAGAAGCATAAATGAAATTGATACAAAAGTAATTAAAAAAGTAACATGTAAGGTATTAGTGTATGTAACATGTAAGGTATAAAAAATTGATTATTAATTTGTTATGGTGTAGGAAAAGAAACCAGTACAAATTATAAAAAGTACAAAAAAGTGTGATGAATATAAAATGTAAAAAGAATGAGTAGACATTTTCTTTTCCTCTCTTCTTTTTCTTGGTCATGCGGAGCTGGAGCCAATCACAGCAGCCTTGTAGACGCCAACCAATCACAGAGAGGGAAACATCTCTGAGCTGTTTTCCTCACTCAATTCGACGAAGCGCATGTTTTTGGACCATGAGAGGCAAAACCCACAGAAGCACCGATAGACCAGGAAAATACACTGAATAGCTCAACAGGGTCTCGAACTTGAGTCTTATTAACACCATAACGCTAAAAACAGTCCAGTTTGGTAGTTAGATGGAATTTTTCTGGCAAATATCTCGCAAGGTGACCTTTGTCAAACCTTCCTCCTCATCTGTCGCTTCCATTTAAGACAAGTAATAGCGAATATTTGATCTGACAAATAAGCTTTTCAGCCAGTCTCTAATTTGCATTTCAAAAGGTGCCGTTGCTGCTGCGATCCATGATAAAGGTGTAAGATTCTGCAAAAAGGGCTTGGAGAAACTCGAGATGCCAAGTGCATCCATGAGGAAAGGACTTCTGACAACAGCGCAGCCCTTTGAACAGAGATTCCAGGGATTACGGCTATAGGAACTCTGCCTTTTCACATCATGGCTTATTGCAAACCAGCACAAAAATCTCACAAAAAGTTGCTGAAAAAAAAGTTATAAATCAAAACATATTGAAACATCAACTGGATTTTTTCCCATGACCTTGCAGTTTAAGCCATTGGAGTATGGGCAGTTTTTTCCTCTAAAAAGTGTTCCGTATTTATGCTGTAAAGATATAAAAAATAAGACCCCCCCCCCCCCAGTCACAAAATAGAAATTCAATTAATAGTCAAAAATAAGCACCTCATTACTTTTTTGGTGTTCTGACTTTCCAGAAACCTAAAATTCTGGCTCAATACTCTTTTAGTTATTTCAACAAATCTAACTTGTGACTCTTTTACTGGGATAAGTAGACTAACATTTGTACAGAGACAGTTCCCCATGTTATTGTATTTAATTTAATTTATTTTTATTTCATCCAGCCACTGCTAAATGGTGCTGCATGGATAAGGTTTTTCTTCAGTTATATTAGGTAAATGTGATATTTATTAATTTTAACGACATTACAAGCCAACGAGACCACTGCGCTCTCAAAACTCAGGCCAGCTCGTAATACCAAAAATCTCTAAAACTTCTTCTTTCACTCATCTACCACCAAAATTACGGAACTCTGCCTAGCACGGCCCATGAATCACAATCAGGTAGTCAGTTTAAATCTAGATTGAAAACACATCTCTTCAATTAAGCATATTTATAACTCTAATAATAACATGTTCAATGACTAATATTAACGAATATGAAGGCTGCATAAGGTAGAAGCCCGGAACCGAACCTCACCTGCACCAAAGCATCACTACTATTATTATTGTCTTAGAGCCCTTCAAAGGGCTAATAGCTTCTCTTTTGCTCATTTAACTCCCCTTCCGAGGTCTTGAGGAGTCTGCATCCCTGCCGGAGGAGTGTCGATACCATCGGGATATACTGTATATACTGTATATGTGTATACATATATGCCCTCAAGATTCGATCCTGCTTCTCGCTGATAACCGTCCTTGCAGCTATGGCTATTTCACTGGAAAGACAAGAGCTGATGCTGACAGAATCTTCCCGCAATGAGGAATCGGGGAACGGGGGCCAGTTGAAAAGAATGATAACCCTGACATCACCTCAATTACCAGTTGCTCGTCCTCTTCCTCCCACGTCGCAACAGAGGTTTCTGGGATTAAAAAAAGATCCCCAGGCCTGTGGGTCTTTTGATAGCACGTGTTTTTATTTAAGATAGCGTCCAGCCATTTGCCGTAAATGTAGTGCCAGCGCTATTGTTGTCAATATGGCTGCTAAGGAAGTACAGGGACTCACGCTGTGGAAAGTGCACGAGTTGGACACACTTGATGTGTTGGATGTTGGACCGACTCAACTTCTTGAGATAAGCCGACTGAAAAGCTGAAAAGGGTTTTTGAAGTGGGTTTGTGTTTACCTCCAAATGCTGACTTGGGAAATCTTGTAAGGATAAAACAGAAAGTCTTGCTGATATATGGAACAAAAATCAAACCGTAGACAAAACGGTTGCTAATTTATTTGGCCGCTAGCAGAAATGTAAGCAAAAAGTCAGTTTTGATAGAGTAAATATTTAAAGGAAAATTTTAATTTTTAATGGATACAACTTCATGCGATCTAAGTGTGAGTGAGAGTATAAATGTGGGTCCATGTCCCGCTCTGTGATTGGTTGACGAGTAGTCTAGGGTGTGTCCTGCTTTTGTGCTAGCTCGGATTGGCTCCAGTTTCTTGTGACCCACAAATGGAAAAGCTGCTCCGATAGATACACGTTACAAAATGCAAATCGTGTTCACAAACTACTAGATTGGACCTAATTGAAGTAACGACTTCTACATCTTTCTACATTAATCTGTAGACATCCGTTTTGATTCATACACTGGATATTACAGAGTGATGCTGGTAAGTCAAACACTGCAGCTAAAAGCAAACAGTGAATGCAGAGACGCCAGCAGAAAGCTCAAAGCTGAGATTCCGCTCAGTCAGCACATTGTAGTGACACGGCAAACAGGAGGGTTAAAGATATACACAATGTCTCTGGGGTCTGGAATAAAACCAGTTTACATTACAGACAACTGACGTCAGTATATTTGTGTCTTTCATGCGTGTGCGTGCAGGAAGCAGCCCAGGCATGTTTGTAAAAAAGCAGTTTAGATGCAGAAAAATGGTGCTGCAGGAAAAGTGAAAGTGATAAAAGGCGCCAAAAATGTGCTTCCAGTTTTAACCGGTTAACTTGTGTTTCATGGTTCTTGCACAAGCACTTACTGTAGTCATTCATTTATTCCAAATAAATATTACAAAATTGTGTATAATATTTTTGATTGATTAATTGGTTAATGAATTAGCTATGAAAACTAGTTCCAAGCTTTACGTGTAAATTGTTCAAGTTCAAGTTCTGTTGATTTATAAAGCACTTTTCACAGTTACCGCTGCTCAATGAAACTGTAAAAGTAGAAGATGGTTGCATTTTGTCCATTGTTTGTTGGTATTAAGAATATGGCTATGACCATTATAACCATTATGAACTTGAACATCGGCAAACATTTGACCAACACTTCCTTTATACTCGACTACTGCAATGCACTTTATTTTGGTCTAAATCAGTCACTAATATCTCTGCTTCAGCTGGTTCAAAACGCTGCTGCACGCCTTATAACCAGTACACGCAAACGTGAACACATCACTCCGATTTTATATTCCCTTCACTGGCTGCCCGTACGATTCCGGATCCATTTTAAACTCCTGTTACTTGTTTTGAAATGGTTAAATGGTGCTGCTCCTCTGTACCTCTCCGAGCTTCTGCATCCGTATACACCAGCACGGTCACTCAGGTCAGCTGACCTGCTGCTCTTGAGTGTACCTGTGACCAAGCGGAAGCTCCGAGGGGACAGAGCCTTTGCTGTGGCAGCTCCGAAACTCTGGAACGAGCTGCCGCTGAACATCAGACTTGCCTCGTCTCTGTCCAATTTTAAATTCTTGCTCAAGACGCACTTGTTCTCATTGGCTTTTAGTATTGTCTGAGTGTATCCGGTGTTTTTACTCTTTGAACTATGCTAGCCTAAATGTGTTTTTATTGAGTAAGACCTTTTTATCTGTGAAGCACTTTGTTTCAACACTGGTTGATTTTAAAGGGCTAAACAAACAAATAAACTAAACTAACTAAACTTATATTTTGTCTCTTTTGCTATTTTTTTCTACCTCGAATTAATTAACTGTCAAGTACATAATACACATAAAACTGGACATTTGCACTTACAATGCTTGTGATCAAAGAGGCTAATGGTAGAAAATTGGTTCTCACAAGAGTGTAAATACTGTATAGTTTTTGTTTTATTATTATTATTTTTTTTTAATATATTAAATTATTTTCTTTTGGAGTTTCTGAGTTTCTGTTGGAGTATACATGGGCCACTCCACAACATATCAATTTTCATGGTTTCACTCTTAAGAATAATAGTTTCAGAAAATACGCGTTCAAAACTCTTAGTTAAACTTCTTATAGCCAAGAAAGAGAAAACTAGGTCTTGCTTGGGCTTTTAACAAACCTTAAGGAATGAAACAAGCAGACTAGCCGCACTCAAACACCGGCGCCGATCCGCCTGACCGCACTCGACAGGCAGCTGTACTAAGCTGTTACTCTAAAGAGCTTTAGAACATTTCCCCATTCTCTACAATGGATTTTAATAATTCAAAAAAAAGTGTTGGTTGTCTGTCAAAGATTAAAACATTTAAGCTGCTCATTTGATTTTAAGAGGAAGTCGCGGTTCCCAAAGTTTCAAGACGAACTCAGAGGACGAACCAAGAATTGATTAGGTTTTTTTTTTTTTTTTAAATGGCATAAAATCTATAATCTATTACTCTTTTTCTAAGTTGCTTTAGATAAAAGCGTCTGCCATATGACTGTAAAGTATTAGTTTATCTGCTGAAGTTGCCTTCACCCACACGTGAATTCAAAAAGCAATGGAAACATAAATACCAAAGATTAGAAATTTGATTGAATCCTTGAAGATCGTCAAATGAGAAAGAGGAAAAGTTATAACTTTATACCCGACACCAATTTGCTAACAAAAATCAATCACTTTTCAAAACGGAGGAGTACCGGTAATCGAGATGATATCACTTTTTTGTCCTCCTTTTTCTCAGGAAATATCAATTTTCAGGCTTTCCATGAGCCGGCCAGATAAACTATTTTAGAGCAGAATAGAATCCGATCACATCAGATCCTGAAACTCCAGAAGTGTGAGACGCAGTGACGGAGTGGGGCATCTTGTGGGGCAGATTAATCCTTCCTTACTTTCAAAAATCCTTCACATCACTATCTCATCTGATGACACATCTGTCTGGGCAAGGCTCTTAAGCTTCCAACATCTTGTGATATAAATGATTTCTGATCCAGAACTCAAAAGGTCATCCCTACACCATCCAGAAGAGTGATCAGTAGCACAGATGATTAGTCTATCACTTATTTTCTTCTTTCCATGCTCTTGTGGGAAGCGAAGCACATTGCAGTCTGGGAAATGTAGTTTTCAAGTTTTAGAGTCAATATCTCTGGACTACAAATCCCAAATCTGTTCTTCTCATCTTGAGAATTTCACCAATGTTGTTTTTGTATGTTGTCAGTGTTTCTATAGCATTTCTATAGTGACAAAAAGCTTAAACCTTCTCATGGCTTTTTACTACTCAAGTACACAATGTAGGAGACAAAAACATCATTCCTCCCACTGTTCGAAAACGTGTGTCAGGAGGAATGGAGTGTAAGTGTGAGTGTGAATGTTTGTGTCCTGCTCTGTGATTGGTTGGCCCCCAATGCAGCAATGTCCCGCCTTCAGACTCTGAATTGCTGGCTCCAGCTCCCCGAAACCCAGAAATAGAAAAGCTGGTCAGAAAACGTCTAGATGGATTTTACACTTCGGAACACTCTGGGATAAAAGAAAATTCCAATGTGTGAATCTCCCAGGATTCGGAATGTCTTAAAGCCTGAGAGACAGTCAGCTCATCAGAAATGCACCGAGCACAAACAAACACTCCTTCATCCCGCTTAATATTGTAATTGGGAGATAAGAGCTGCTCCATAAGTGATGCGCATTAGAGAAGTGCAGCTGGCATGAGGAGGCAGGCGGCCCGCGTGAATGTGCAGCCAGTCAGGCAGAAGCTTCATCCCACTCCATCTGATTCTTCTCCTCTTTATCTCTCTCTCTCTTCCTGCTGTGTGAGCGAATACGCCTCGCTGCATGTCACGCGACGTCACCGAGCGATACACAGATGATTCATAGTGCAGATTATATTTATATTGGCAAAACAGAACTTCTCGCCGACGTGATTTTTTTTACACATTTTTGCGGTGTATTGTTGCTGGTGTGATGCTTTCAATTCTGGGGCCTTGGCGAAACATCACAGACGAATTTCAGAAGAGTGAAAATAATCCCTTTGTGTACTAATAATTTGGTTTCATGTGGCATTTTTAAATAAAGTGATAAAATGGGGATTAATAAAATAATCCCTTGTTGATCCTCTTTACTAGGGATCAATATATATTGATAAGGATTTGATAGATCGCATGGCTATTTATTCACATTTTATCTTTACTTTTACTGTATTTTCATTTATATATATATATATATATATATATATATATATATATATATATATATATATATATATATATATATATATATATATCTTTATTTCAATTGTATTTCATTGCTCGTTTTTCCTCTTTCTTAACTGCATCCCCTCCCCCTCCAAACCCCCCATGTGCTTGTAAATACATTCCACTTCATGTCATAGCATGTATAATGTGTATGTGACAAATTCAAATTTTAATTATCATACACACATTATACATGGTACAACATGCAATGAAATGTATTTTTCCAATCGTCTAGCATTTAAACAGGGGATGGGGGTGTATGCGAGAAAGAGATGCAATAAAAA
Source organism: Paedocypris sp. Pulau Singkep (assembly GCA_017309775.1). NCBI lineage: Eukaryota > Metazoa > Chordata > Actinopteri > Cypriniformes > Paedocypris > Paedocypris sp. Pulau Singkep. The sequence continues at coordinate 6,346,835 of MU204432.1, forward strand.
GGCAAAAATACAATTAAATACAAAATAAATAGATAAAGATAAAATATGAAAAAGGAAAAACTATGAACATGATGAAAAAGATAAAAATAGAATAAAATTAGCAAAATACAGTATTTAAGTGTCCAATAACCAGCGTGAAGTGTGACTAGTGCAAATGCAAGTCAGCGTGACAAAATTTGAATTTTAATTTGAGGTCAGCCAATCAGTTTCTTGATTGACACGTTGGGCAGCCAATCCTGTCTTTTCTGACACCGGTCACAATACGCATCTCCACACCAAAAACTCTATCAAGCTTCTGAATTGTCTAGCTAAGCTCCCAATTTATTTCTTCTAAACTCAAGAAAAGGTCTAAAATGAGTGAAGGAGCCAATTTAGAAGCAAGAAACCTTCCATTACAACAGAGAATGGGTGGAGGACGTTCAAGATGTCATTAGGGGTCCGGCCTGAGAAATAGACATTTAAACAGACGGACGGACAAACAGACAGACAAATCAGTCAGAACTTGCAGCTACATATATGCATGTCACCATGGCATTCTCTATATATGTTATGATGGTGGATTGAACCAGCAGTGGTCCTGTCGTATGTGAGTGGACACGTCTGCCTTCTTTCATCCGTCATCAAGAGAATTGAGGTTTTATAAAGCAATAAGCACGGCTACAGCTGAAAAGCCACTTGACAGTCCACAGCAAAGCTTCTGTTTCCTCAAAGTGCAAATGAAGATCCATTTCAGATTCTGTTTTCATTTTCCGTTCTCGCCGACCTTGCAGTGTTTCCAGCTGTCATGCTCCTAATGGCTCACATTGACACTGTGTTGTGATGCCCGGAGACATTTGGCTAGAAATGCACAAAATTATAACAAGGGAAAACAATACTAGATAATTGCCCACATCACCACGCAGGTACAAACAACTCGCATCCAAGCAAACTGCTCGCTGGTGCCAAATACTGATTTTCTCCGGTAATTGCTAAATTCCGCTCCGTTTTGTGCTTTCTCTTGGTTTTCCAAGGCAGCCAGAGTGAAAGTAATGGCTCTGTTTAATACAGGATGATGTTTGCTATGCCTACAGGACTATAGATAACAGGCTGTCAGTGTATTTATAAAAATCCAATACTTGATAATGTAAACTAAAGATTTAGTAGAAATGTACTTGCATTGCATTACTGTTCTATTTGGAAACAACTGAGATGATCCTGAAAATTGAACCCACAATTTTGGTGTTGCAAATCCGGACAGAAAAGAGCAATTCCATTCAACTGACTAATCTATTTTCATTATAAAGGGTTTGATGTGCAAACGTTAAGTCCATGTTTCTCCTTTTCAAATGTGTATATTATTAGGTTTATCGTCTGTTTTTGTTGCCTTGGAACAATACAAATTGCTAAGGGAATTACTATGGTGTATATTTATATATTCAATTACCAGTGGGCAGCTACGTACTCTAAGAATAAAAAAGGAGAAAGAATTATTGATAATAAAAATGCACTTTATAAATTTGGTTTATTGGAAGAAATGTTCACACCATGAAAACAATTAAAACGACCTCCTGCTCAGCAGCACACAATGATTCAATGGCTTTTATTCACATGGTCTTATTCTGGAATAAAGCTATTCATTATCTGCCGGAGAAGAACAGTTTGGGAGGAAAACTGCCGTTTCGGACTGGTGAATGAGTTCAGATGACTTGACTGAAAGGATTTGGCCAAAGCTGGTGACTATAATCTTGGGAGAATGGATCAAGCAGTGGACTTGGAATTCCTTAATGCTACTGAAGAAGTGGGATCTCAAAAAGCCAACTTACACAGAGAACAGCAAGGAGAGATTCTCTTTTACTTTTACTTGATGTCGGCCGAGTTATGCTGAGCTATACACTCAGCGTGAAGGTCAGCATGAAGATCAACTGGAAATGTAAATGTTTTTTTGGAAACTAGCTCAAAACGTTCCATTTTAATCTCGGTCCAAAACTCCTAATAATCTCAGTCCAAAACTCGTTCACCTAAAGGCTCAGACACTAAAACGGAAGATGAGCAACAGTTAATGCAGTCCAGTGCTGCAACAATTGCCCCAAATTGTACATTGGAGAAACTAAAAGCCATGACACAGATGGCCCAACACAGACGGAAAAACACAGCAGGCCCAGATTCTGTTGCTGTTCAATCTACAATAGAAAGAAAAGAAAAAAACACTAATTTGAGGACATCGAAGTTCAGATTCTGGACAGAGAGGACAATTGGTTTCAGAGAAGAGATGAGGAAAGTGTCACACAAAGATCAACACTTCCTCCATGAATGCTCAGGAATGAATCTACCATTTAATATACAGTTTTTTTTTAGCCATCCAGAAGACGATCTAGACCACTTCACAAGTCTAAGGAACAAACACAATCAAAAAGCTTGGTTGATGCACAGGGGATAATAATCTGCTATGATGATTTTCACAAGGCGTCGAATAAACAGAGAGCTGGAAATAGGCCTGAGCTTGAAATAATTGCTCTGCGCATGAGTCTGACTAGAGCAGAGGATCTTGGGAAATGAAGTCCTGACCACAAGAAATCAACATTTTCTCATCTTTAATTCATGTTAAACAATATAAAAATTATACAAGCCACATGTTAGGCTTGTTGAATAAACAAGGGAATATTAACGTCGTAATTGAACCAAAAACGTTAATTAAAAAAAAAAAAAAAAAACATTCTCAGAAGACACAAGTCTATCGCGGCACACCTAGTGACCTTGTAACGGTGGAGGAGGAGCTACAGTAGCTGAGGGTACACACCTACTCACTAGCCACACCTTTTTTATGTTGTTATGAGCTTATTGTTTACAGTAAGAGGATAAATGCTTGGCCACTAGCTGGGTTTTTTCAGACCGAGGAAGCCACCTGGAGTGGTGTCCATGTTTCTAAGAGAAAGAAGGAAATCCTCATCCTCAATGACTCATTTCCCTGCTATTTTTTCTAACATCCACTTGAATGCCTGAGAATCTCCACAGAACTTCTGATTGGATGCTGCTAAGTCATCATAGCTCATTATCATAAAGCTGTACTGAATCCAACTCTCCCAAACATCCACAAGATCCAGACGTGCTGCAGACTGCTGTATAAACGGCGTCTTGTCAATGCAACGCTGGGTGATGAAGTGCAGGGCACCAAGCTAGTCTCCATCTCTTTCTAGTCCTTGCTGGCCGGCTAAGAGATTTATCTCTGGAGGGTTTGGGTGCTTATTCTGTCCTGTTTGCTGCCGTGTCCTCTGTTGTGACTGATGACTCCACAGGGGTCTCGGCCTTCAGACACCAAACTCGCAGACAACAAACTCCCTGATCAATACGAGATCAACGCAGCGGGGGAGACACATTTGCCCTTAGTTTCCAGCTCTCCAAAACCTTCCGATCTACAGACAACACGCACTGCGAAATCGAAAAGCTGTAAATTTGTAGGAACTTTATCTAAGCTTCACATATTCCGATCACATTCTAAGCCGCATGAAGAAGCAGAGACGTCTCATGTGAAAAAAAAAATAGAAATAAATAAAAAAAGCATCCAGTCTTGACTAAAATATTCATACGTTTGAGTGCAGATCAAAGCGAGCACTGGGGCAGAATTACACTGAAACAACTACAAAAAGCCTCGCTTCTCTCATATCTGTGTGGTTTATCAGTAAACAATTGGTGCTTCAGTTTCATTTAGCAAATGAAAACATCAAATGTGTGTTTACCATTTAATGAGAAGAGAAGGTCAAACATCAACCTGTTTCCATTGGAAATTCGTCTTTGTGTATTTCTGGAAAATCGGTTTCTTAGTAATCGTATTCCGACTGGCCTGTAGTAAATACAAATAAAATAATCAGAAAACATACTGAACAAATTATAGAAATTTAAAAGAATTGTATCGACGTTGATATCCAAACCAAAACTATGCCACCAAGACTTTTTGTATAACAATTTACCAAAGTGATTTGCCAAAATCTTACATACTTGTTGCTTTCCTTTTTTGTTTCTCATGTTATTTTTTGTGCCTCCAAAACAAAAGTCCCGTCCGTGCTAAAACTGCTGTTTCTGAATTAAACGCAGGAATGATTTGCTCAACATCCACTGCTTCTGCTATCAAGAGCTTTAATTAAGCTTCCCATGTTTTCTCGGAGTGTTTCCACCCTGTTGACATCTCTGTACAAAACAACAGATGAGTTGGGGGATTCAAGGGCTTGTGCAACCTAGTGAACTGTCATGTCAGAGCCCAGGGCAGAAAGCTCGACGTCTGCAGACGGATGTGGTTTGCATGGCCAAGCAGTGAAAGCCTGGAAAAGCTCAGGTGGAGATTCCTCATGTGTGTAATTTGTGGCGTTGATATAGTATTGATGAAACATGGAGGAAGTGGAAAATGAGGGCCAGAGGTTGAAGTAGCAAAGATTTGAGTCCAAAGAAAAACCACCGAGCATCAGCCAGACAGCGTGATGGGAGCGGGATTGTTCTTGTGTTGAGTTCTAGATCCATTTAAAATCCACATTATGCATGTATTTATTTATTTTTAATCCTAGAACTGTACATAATTAATTTTGTCTGGGATTAAAGAATTTAAAAAAATGTTGACGTTGACTTGCTGAATATAATAATGCAATGTTAATATTGTTGATATTATTATATTATTATTAGTTTGATTGTATTGTAATTATGTTTATTCTGGGTCAAACTTTGGGCCTGAACACAGACACACATTCTCACTCTCACTCACACCTATGGGTGATTTTCCAGGAGCAGGTTTTCCTGCAGGCATGTTTTAAAAGGCCGGAACGGGAAGGAAAATAATTTCCTTCAATAATAACTAGAAAAATGTGAAAACAATAACCGGGACTTTAAACTCAGCACTTTATAACAATCCAAAAATGCCGCATGACGAATAAGACCGTGAATTCAGCAACTCAGCCCTCAGGTGGAAGAATAAATCCAAATAAATACATTTTCATCTGTTAGAGAACTGTGAGTTTATAAACCCGATTGACTCCAGATTACACAGAGTTATAAGAACAGCTCTTGTCAGCTAAATTTGATTCCAATGAAATATTATTTCCTTTAGCAAAAAAATTGCTGCTATACTGGAGCCTGTGAAGAAAGTCAACACAGGGCATTTGTGTGTTAACTAATAGTAGAACAACAAGTACTAAACGTCTATTGGAGCATGAGAAGAGACAAGTCATGTGCATTGATAATGTTCACTTCACTGCACAAGGCCCGATGTGGAAACTGCTATTAATAAAAGCAAAAATCATCTTCACTTCAGGAGTGCGTCTCTTATTTAATATTTAATACGGAATTTGTTTCTGCATGTTAGTTTCCTGGAAATTAATTTAAAAACAAGAATGTTTTGGCCTTGCGATCCCAGTTGAATCTTACTTGTGCTTGAATCCTGCATTAGGTTGATTACACAAGAGCGACGGTCTCCTAACCAGGAGATTTGTTCCTTAGAACGAGAGACTGGGATTGTCGGTTTGCGTAAAAGTGAAAGCACATGAATCTTTTGTACTTGATGTTGGTCACAGTGAAAGATCAGGAGTAAATATCTAGTTAGTTTTGGGATTGTTTTGTTCAACCTCAAGTAAACATGAGGTATAGTTCAAGAGTAAAACTTGGATTGTTTTAGGTCATCGGTTAAAAAAAACAGGACTAAATTTGGGATTGGTTAGATAATAGAATTTAAAATATTAATTGTACTAATAAGGGAAAGAACAAGAGTTAATTTGTGATTGGTTGTCACATCTCAAGTAGTGATGGAAAGTTTGTTTCTTTCAACTGTTTCTTTCAACTTTAATTACAGTGGCGCTGTAAAGGAGGTCACGCTCTAAAATAAGATGCACAAGATTTAGCATTTTGAATAAATTGTTCACAAACGAAACATCACTAATCTCGAGTAATCTCAGGCACAGAACACGGTCTTTTGTTTCTCAGACTCTTACTTCTAAAGGACTGGAAGTTCACACACATCACGAAAAGCATCTGACAAAGAGCTGTTGAGAACCGCCTCTTTAAATACTCCTCCCATTAATCAGACACAGGTGTCACAGATTGCTCATCACCAGTGGCTAATAAGAGGGAACAGACATGCAACACTACAACTTAAACACTGCAACACAAACATGACATTGGTTTTGGTTAGAAGTAAATGTGAGATTGGTTTCAGGGTCAGTTGTAAAATAAAAGCAGTGAGCATAGTATTGGTTTTGGCCAAGAAAAGCAGTGAAATTGGATTTGATTTTGGTCAACAAGGAAAAGACTGGAGTATTGGGTCATCAAGAAAAAAAATGCAATGAATTTGGATTTGGTCTTGGAAATGACTGGAGTAAATTTAGGATCGGTTTTGGTCAAAAGTGTTTTGGGATGGATTTGGTCCCGCAGTGAACAGACAGCAGCATATGCTTTAGGAAGGGAGTAATTAAGTATGGCATACACCAGGGAGCAAAGATGTGGTTGCCTATTCTCAGCATCCTTCAGACACTCTTCAGTGCCATAATGGCTTCCTTCTGGGTATGTGCTGCTGAAGGTCAGAGACTGTGCTGTCAATATGAGGGTAAACCACACTGAGATCAGAAACATGCCACTGGCAAAGTATGTTGAAATGAGACTGGCAAAAGCTGGAAAGACTCGAGCCTTCACTTACGTGTCAATGTGATTTTACTGTTACTTCATTAATGCATTTTTCTGATTAAAAAAAAAATGGTGCATTTGCCCACAACATTGTCAGAATGTTTTGAGCAGCAAACATCACAATAACACTAGCCACATATTTACATTGATGGATTTGTTAAACAAGTAATCAGAACAACTGAACTACCACATAGTTTTAAAATAATTTTTTATTTGTTTTTACAGAAGACAGACTATATGGATAATATACAAAATAAAAAATATAAAATGCAAAAAGGGTTTGCATGCACAAACAATTATGGATGGACTCAATTACACAAAGTGTGAAGGGCTTTGTTTCAACAAAACAAAACTAAGATGCAAACTAAAGTAAAAGATATAGTAAACTTGGTGAGTTTGTCAGTATGGCCACTAGGGATTCATTTTGAAATTTTGCTTTGCATTTAACCATCTAGTGAAGTCACATACACACAAGCCTCGGTGTCAGAGGTGAAAAATGACCCTTGTGGTATCATAAATTGTTTTGTGGTGGTGTCAAGTAACTGATGATGCAAAGCGACACTAGGCTCCATCAGCCCAAAATTGTTAAATTGATGGCAAGCGTTTATCCATAAGGACTGTGGAACTTTCAGACCTCATTCAAGAACTTCTCTCCCAAACAATTGACCCGCTGATCCCACAACCAAAGAAATATTCACCACCTCCACATAAAACACGTCTAAAAATAAACCGTGCCTCAGTGCGGCAATTATTTATTGGGTCAGTCTGGTGGGGGCATCTTACGGTGTCACCTGGATATTAGAGCATGGACTCTGGACCGCATCCACGCCGGAGAGGAGCATTTTACAGCTAACAAGCCCTTTGGGAGAGGGGAGTAAGCATTGATTAAGCGAATACTGCTGCTGCTTTTGGTCATTATATTGTGTTCGATAAAATATAGTGGTTGCTGGCTCTGGCAGAAGCTGAATCTCCTGTAAGGTGCTGAGACGGCAAAGAAACTTGTGCCTTTCATCTCTGTCTCAGTCAGCAGGCAGGTCTTCAGGGAGGATGACACTGCTGCAAATCCACTGAAGCTAACTTAAATCACATCAGTGATCTATTTGCAGTATTATGCTTTTAAAACTCGGCGCTAACCACTGAACAGCGCAGACAGTCATTTAACTCAACTCTCTTCAGTGTAAATTGGGCTTGTCTGTTTACAAGTGACTTGAAAAAATAAGCCATGTTTACTAAAAGTACAGTCTAAAACTGAAGACCAAAGCAGAGGTAAATATTAAAAATGTACAATTCAGAATGGTTTGTGAGACAGTCAATAACATTGGTGTTCTAAAGTCTACCATTGCTTTTGTTCCTTTCTGAATTTCTAAAATTTGTGTACTTAAATTTAGCTAATATTATATATCTTTATTTTTTATATCTCAATTTTATATTTTATACATTATGCTGATAAAAGACTTCTAAATCTGTATTTCTGTTTTTATGACTCTTTGTAATTTCTGTCTAAAAAATCTTTTCCTAAAACATTCTCCAAGTTACAAACATTCAACTCATTACAAATAGAGTTTGTTCTCTAAATTATATTTTACCAAGAAGCATTTTAACTACAGGGAGTGTTTCCTTTTCCTTCCATATTTTTCTAGCTATGTTTGTATTAATGTGCTATTATTTTAATTACCTTAGTTTAAACTGCATTCTTGGTTTTTATTCATCATTCAAACCCATATTTCACAAAATCGCTTATGATGAAATAGTTAAATGTCTTCTGAAAAAACATCCAGAGGACTTCAGGTTTTCCCTCATGAAATGCTGCTCTGTTCTGTGGACGACATTGACCTCAGTTTGCACAAAGGTGCACAAACTTCTTCGTTTGAACTTGGATGTACTTGAGGAAAGTAACAAAGTTACTAAAGCTGAGTACATTTAAGGGAAAAGATTCAGAATTCAGTAATATTGTTTCAGAGATGTTCAATATTTAATCTATTTGTTACTCTCTATAGGTTTACAGTGTAGACTATTTTGATGTGATATGTACAGTATTAGCTTTTTTGATCTGTATAAGTTTCTAGTTATGTCCCTTTAAAATACAGTGCATTATTTTCACTGAATTTACAATTTAAAACATAATTCTATGCTCCTTTACCTTTTTTTATTTTATTTGGATTTTTTTTGTTTTTGTCTGTATGTGATCGATTTATTGATTAATAATGAACTGTAATTTTCAGATTAGTTTTTTTTTATTAATCTCTGGTTCATGAATAAACGTAGTTTAGTGTTGCTAAATGTTTAAATAATCTATTGAAATGTAATGTACGGTAGATATTTTTAGATATCTGAAATGTCTCATATTACACCTTATATCTATCTATTTTATATTATGATGTATATCTAAATATAGCGTATATGTTTTTCTGCACTTTTTCTTGCCACAGAATTGAACTTTTTAAAAAAAAAAATAATGTTGCCTCTAGTGGTGAAACGTGAAGAGGTAAAACAGCTCCAGAGAACATCAATTATGATTAGCGTGGTTCAATTGTTTTTTTTTTTTTTGCTAAATCTTATGACGCAACTTTTAACTTAGCGCAGACATTTGCTTGCCTTTTAGATTCTTTGTCAGGAGATGAGAATACGTAGGTCAGCAGAACTAGGTGGTGGTCAAGCAGGGAATGTGAAGCCCCCAACAGCCATTACAGTGATTATCCAGGGCTCTCAACTGTCATTTGACAAGCAATGCTAATGAACCATGATAACAGGCCAAGCAAAATGACAAGACAGTCCTCTGCTAGTCTCTCTTCTATAGGACGACAGCCTGACCTAGAAGAGACCACTCAGCAATCAGCCGGACCCCTATACATCAACATGCATGTCCAGCACTGCGCTCAGTTTCTCTCTAACCCCAAGAAAACCTTCAAACTAAACGCTCAAATACCTGCTTTCCGCTTCTGTTAAGTGTTCTGAACCCATTTTGTATTAATAAACCTTGACCAGTGTTGTAAATTTAGCACGAGAATATAAAATGTTCCGTGGCAAGCAAGAAAATCATTTAAACTGATCTATCTTGTTTTTAGGTGCTATAAATGGACTTTGCTACTTAAGTATTTTTGGCTACTTTGTACTTGTACTGAGGATCAAAAATGTAAGCAACTTTTTCTCTCCTACATTTTTGATTGAGTATCTGTACTCTTTACTCCACTACATTTGAATGTACACTTATGTTAGTTGTTACATTGTGAGTGTGCACGACAAGTCGGGATCTTTTTCTACCGCAATTAATTGCTTGAGCAGGCAAGTTGATATCGCCATCTGCATGATGCAAAAGGTACTGGATGCTATTTATGTCTTAAAATCACGTGAATGTTAATTAGCGGTTGCACTTTTTTGCACATTAACGCTTGACTGAAACTGACATTTCATTCTATTTTGTTCCGCCTTTTTGAAACATTGAGGTGACGATTTTCATTTCAGAGTAAAATACTTAAGTACTTTTGAAATCGGATAAAAGCATACTTTTTGCAAGAAATAAATGCTTAAAAACAGATAAGTGATTTAAAAGTTTTTAGTGCATTAGATATAAAACAATTGAGTACACGGATCCAATCACGTGGGTCTTCTAACCGAGCGACGAGCAGTCGTGAATCTGACCCACCTTGACTGCCCTTCTCCACGATAGCCGAGGGAGCAGCTGAGGAACTCTACATGTTGTAATGATGGATTAAATTATAGTTGTTTAAGATGCAGATTTGAGTGATTATATTGTAATGCGCTGAGATGGAACCCAAATTGTCCGAGCCACGAGATGCAAAGGAAATTCATGCAAAGTCTCATCGCACCTTTTATTTAGGAGTCAGACGCTCAAATGACTTCTGAATAGCTCATCTAGAGAGAGCAAACATCTCAAGATGACAGCCTCATGAATAATCCAGCTCAAAATGGAGCCAACTATTGTGACCTTTGCTGTCCTGGAAAACATGGTGGTCCTTGCACGCTAGAGGCTCTTCATCCTTTTTTTTTTAATGTGTAAAATGCATTTGAAAAACCATTTCAATCTGCATAGTTTATAGGTCAGAATCCAGCCATTGTTTCGTTTAAACCTTTTGTTTGTTTTGTCCTGTGTTGCTACTTCACGTCACTAAATTGTGTTTTGCCGAGTCAGGCTAAAAGCTAAGCTAAGATAACGTCTTTTCTGATCTTGTCTTACTATGTCTATGTTGAGTGGATTCATGTCATATTTTAATGTACAGCCAGTTAATTTGTTCATTAAACTGCTGATCTTTGTTCAGACTTTTGATGGAAAAAAACTTGAAGTTTTTGAGTGATCAGGTACATCTGAGGACATATTCATATGCATGAAGTCCTTATGCCCTCAGATGTACCTGTTGCTATTTTTTTTTTTTTTGTTCTATACTTTTAACTTTGCAGAGCTGAAATGTCTCATATGCTTTACAAGTCTCTGGGAAGAAAACGTGGACGATTGTAACTGCGATCTGTCAAACAGCTTTGATGTTCTCATAATACGCGGTGGAAATGAGCAAGATAAGAACTAAACCCAAGGTCATAAAAAGTTATGGACTGGCCAGTAAAGCAATATCCCGCTGCCAGACGTAAAGGTGAAGATCTGAGCCGTGAAAGCGATAAACCTTGGGCTTAAAATGACCTCCATCGTTTAACCTCATTTGTCACAAATGACTCTCGCCGTCTAGAGAATCTCATATCTGATGATGGGGAAGAAAGAACAGATCAGAAGCCCAAATTGCCAAGATGACATATGATTGTGCATTCGTTTTATTCATCGTATTTTAGCCTTCTCGCAAATCCCCAAAGTTTTACACTCACATGGTAATAAGCATCTAGTGGCTCGGAAGGGACCGTAAAGCACTAGTTCGCCTGTAAAAGTCCCAGTGAGACGCCTAAGAGCCTTTTGCTTCAGAGATTCTTGCGAGTCTCTCAAGCCCGATACAGCTGTGAGGGCGAGATCTCTGAGGTGTTGATCATGTTCAGCCATTACGCTTCCCTCCTCTGAGATTAAAGGTCTGTGCTCTTCTCTTCTCAGGGGATGAGAGGGTCACACATGGTGGGTCCAGAGTGAACTTGTCTTTCAGGATCAACGTGTGAGGCTTGGGAAGAGCTCAGCGAGGGGCATCAGGGGACGAAAATCTTGCAAAATTCTCCTGCTCCTCTGCCAGCTCGTCTTTGGACACTGTAAACGCTCGCCTGCTGAGCTCCGAGCTATAAGGCCGCAAGTCGAGATGATGCAAACGTAGTCTGAAGGGAGAGAAATACCAAAGACCTTTTCCCGAGCTTTGGATTTGGGGTTTTTTTTTAGAAGCATATCTGCAGTCTGGTGTGCAGACTTCCTTTCCTACTGTGATGTGGAGAAGTGTCGCACAGATTCAGCGAATATAAAGTGGGAAGCGTCTGAAGGCGTACGTTTTATCATTAATGACTTGAAGTGTTTCAGCAGAAGGGAGTCTTGATGATGCAATATTCATGATATCCACCATCTCGTCTAATAATAGGACTTGACTACAAAGCTAAGTTTCATGTTTTGACCCTAATTTCTAATTGAATCAGCTCACCACTTGCTCGGGAGCGAATACACACCAATCGCAGGAAATGTAGCATCCCTGACATTTTCATCCTCGCGTTTGAATTGGTATCGGCGCGTCAATGCCCAGCAAAGATGTCAGACGTGGCCTTGTTGTTCGCCGCCGTTCGCTGATGTTCAAAGTAGGAGAAGAAAAGTCATGGTTCCAAATTAAGCAGAAGAAAATCTTGATTTACAATTCGTAAGAAATAATGAGCCGCCGGAGGGCTGCACCTCGCCAGCACATGGAACCTTTCTCCTCGTGTGATGATGAGGACAGCGACATTAATAAGGATCACAGCGGTGCACCAAAAACGGCGAAAAGTCACAAAGTTGATGTTTTGCTCATGTTAATGTGTGTTTTTGAATAAGTTGAATGGTTGCTAAGCTCCTACAAGCATCTTAACTAGTCCAGTGTCTAGGGTTTATTGGAAAAATATGTATCTTGTGTGTGTGTGTGTCTATAATCTTAGCTTTGACCTGGACTTTGTCTCTGAGACTGTAAAGCATAACACTTGCTCTCTGGTGTTGTCATACATCAAGCTGAACGTGTCACTTTGTCAAGCTTTGCTGCCTTTCCTCTCATTGCTCTTCACCTTTGCTCCAGCGGAAGTCGGAAACATCAGCTCACAAAAATCTGAACAAGCGCTTTTGATTTTCTGCCAGTTCTTTAAAGAGTTGTAAGCTTGTTATTTTTCATCCAAAAAGAACAAACTGCTTTTGTTGTAGTGAACAGAAACTCTTTTTGAGCTGTGGAAAAAAAATGTAATGTGAAAAATGTAAAATTCTTCTTTGTGATCAATATTTTCAAACTCAAATAGATGTTCTTAGTATAAAGAGACGAAAATATACTTCAGAATTTCTTTTTTATGTTCTTTTTACCTCAAATTTCAGGGTTTAAAAAAGCCAGTCGAATTTATTTGGGTTACAAAAAATGAAACCCAGATTTTCCCTCTAATGCCACATTTACCAAACTAATAGACAAATAAATAGCTACAAAGCCCTGAACATCAAACAGAATGGTCCAACTTTTAAGCATCAAATATCTGTGAAGACAAACTTCAAAACAATTTGTTAATTCCTTTCGGAGGCCAAGATCATTCCACAAGCTTTCAGTCATTTCTGCCATGCAATCTCTTCCTGGGATTGAAATTTCAACTTCTAAAATGTCTATGAAGACCTAAACTTTGTCGGGCCAAAATTTTGGTTCCTCCATGTTGCAAGACAAGATGGCCAACACTGCATCAGCACCATGATTCCACAAACTTAAAGTCTTTTCATTCACACAATCTGTCCTGGGATTTTCAAGAGTTTGAACAAAGTCTAGAAGTTCAAAAGTCTAAAACACCAAATGTCAGTGAGGACCAAAACTCTTCCAGGCCTCAAACTCGGTAAATACTACACAGTCATCCCACAAGCGTCTATACTTTGCACGTGTAAAACAAAGTCTACAAGTTCAAAAGCGTAAAACATCTCATGTCGGTGAAGAACCAAACTCTACCGGTCCTCAAAATCGGTTCCTTCATTCTGCAAGACGACATGCCGTTCTTCATTTCCACAGACGTCTCATCTCTCAAGTCATCTTTTCCTGGACTTTGCGCAGTGCACCCACAACTCTGCAATCTTTTCCGACGGCATTTAGTTTCTCCATCTCACGTAGGATGGCGCTCCAGCTTCCAATTAACCGATGTAAAGATGCCGTGTGGATCGGTAGCGGTGGATTCTGTGCTGTCTGCAACAGGAAAGGCACAGTGAGGATCTTAAAGCAAGTGTTGATTAACCATGACAGCTCTGAATAGGTAATTAGCTTCTCTGGCAGCTTTTCTATAGACGTTGCACGCTTCAGATGTGATTCTTTTATGCCTCTGCCGGTATTTTTAGTCAAAGACGTTGGGTAGGACGACTCGGTACAGCAGTGGTGACTAATGGACATGTTTTCATCTATTGAAGTACAACATGAGAACACGAGTGCCGTGCTGTAAATGTGTCGGCTCGGCCCCATAATCTGCATGACGTCATCTCCAGTCTGAGGAGATCTGACTCAATCCAGAAATTACGCTTGAATGTTCTCCCCGCGCTAGCGTGGCTTTCCTCTGGGTCTCAGACAATTGGAAATTTGCTGATAGTTGTGTGAGTGAGTGTGAATGTGTGTGTCTGTGTCCTGCCCTGTGATTGGTTGGCCACCCTTCCAGGGGATGTGCTTCTAATTCAGAGTGACTTTGATTGGGTTCAGCTCCCTGTGACCCTGAAAAATCAATTTAGACAATGGATGGAAGTCCTATTTTTACAGGCTACATGTAGGTACGAATAAAGAGACAGACATTTCTACCTTTCCATTTCCACATTAGAAAAATAGCAACCATAAATGTGGCTTGGATATCAATTAATGGGTTAATGCTTGAATAAATGAGGCCAAATATATTTTATGGCTAACATTTCTGTTGTCAAACAATCTTTTTGGTTTAACTAACTCTATTTTATAACTTTATTTTTACACCAGAAAACCAATTTGACGGGTTATTGGTGGATTGAATGACTTCTTGGTTCAAACTTGCATTTGTAATTGACTCTAATGGCTTTTAAAGAACAATACTCTAAGTGCCACCAAGACTGAGTAAAACATACAGGGTTTAAATTTTTAAAGAGTAAAAATTAAGTGCAGTAAAGGATTGTGGAATCCGGAATGGAGGGAGTGAGTTATCATGCAGAAAGGAGGGTGTAAGAAGAGAAGACCGAAAGAAAAAAGAAGTTGGACACATGATAGTGGAAGGGGAGAGGGTCTCGTTTCACTTGCTGCTGCATTGTGCTGCAGTGTGTGGTCTTGGCATCTTCACCCCACCTGTGGAAAAGTGAGTGCTGCCCCCCTGAGGACACTTTAAGAACTGTCTCATCAGCCTTTTTTATTTTTGGGAGCTGTGTGACTTCACATTAACATAATGGTTGCAAATTTTCAAGTTAAAAAAATACATTTAATTGTAATAATGACTAATTATAAATTATTCAGAAAAAATCATAAATGTTTATTGATAAGACTGTTTTATCGCCTCGCTACACGTTTGTGTGTGTGTGTGTGTGTGTGTGTGTGTGTGTGTGTGTGTGTGTGTGTGCGTGTGCGGCTCTGTATATCTACAAATACAAGGTGGGGTCATGTGGTCACTTGTGGGGACCTTTGGCTGGTACACACAACATTGAAGGCCTGTTTGATAGTCATGTTTGATAGTTTGATTTGGTTTTTAGGACTGGGGTTACAAAGGAGTTATGATTTAAGGTTACAGTGGAAGGGGAGGAGAATGGGAATATTATGATGGCTAGGGTCAGAGAAAATATTATGTTAATGGTGAGACTCCACATTGAAACATTTGCAACTACGCTTTTATACACAAACACACACACAATTTCTTAAGCCTTAGAATTTCAGATAATACAATTTTCCTCTTGACCCTATTTGACCCTAATAATCCTTTTGGTTTTATCCACTGCTTCAATTCCCCAACCGTGACTCCCACGATTCTTTGGCCATACAGGCCCACTGCAGTATAATTCCGCAATGATCTGTGACATCAATCATATCGGCTCGCGCCTCCTGCAACCCCTTCCTGACTACAGTCCAGCGCCGGTTGCCAAGTGAGGAGCCAATGCATTAGTCCAATTCTGGACCATTAATTCTCCATGCCAGGTCTGCAGGCACTCTTTCAGATTGCCGTCACTGAGCTCGCATTGGTGAAACGGTTCAGAAAAGCGGTGTTTGAGGGAGTGATAGAGAAGCAGACGTCAGTGCTTTCTTCTTCAGACTGGGAGAAGATGATAACACATAACACGGAGCTGATAAATTACTATTAATATATTCAACATGATAGGACCGTTTCCTTCAGCTTATCAGATGGTATCCGATATCTGATGCTAGACTATTTATGGTTTAGTCAAATTAAAAGAGAGCAAAACAGAGAGTGAGAGAGACAGTCTGAAGGAAAAAGGGAAGGGGGGAAAACGGTGAGACAGCAGGAGATAGAAACATGAGGAGAGAGAGAGAGAGATAGAGGGGCTGATTGATTTAGAGAGAAAGAAAGAGACAGAGAGAAAACGGGGAGAATGAGAAAGGAACAGCAAGCGAGAGAGGAGGAGGGAGATAAAAAGATAGAGACAGAAAGAGAAAATTGAAACACAGAGACAAAGAGAGAGAGAACAAGATTAAGGCGCAGGGAGACAGAACATTTGTATATGAGATTTTTATAGAAAAAGTGAGAAAATTAAAAGAGAAGTAGAAATAGAAAGAGGGTAAGAGAGATGATTAAGAGAGGAAGAGAGAGAGAGAGAGATAAACAAAGAAAAAAGACAGAAAGAAAGAAATAGTAGAGAGTAGAGGTAGGAAAAGGAAAAAGAATTGGGTAGACAGAGAAAAGGGCACCAGAGGGTGAGAAGAGAAGGAAAAAAATGGAGAGAAACAGAGAGAGCGAGACATGGATGGATGGATGGATCAACAAAGGATCAGAATGGGGTGAGAATGAGAAAAGAGAGGCAGAGAGAGAGAGAGAGATAGAGATGTGGATGGAGAGAAAGAGAGAGAGAGAGAGAGAGAGAGAGAGAGAGAGAAGCAGAGAGAGAAAGTGCCACGCTGCATTCGGAGCTAGTTTGAGAGTGACTACTCAAAGCCTTGACTTTGACACAATGAGATCATCTTAGCTGGCGAGAAGGAATACATTAAACATTCTAGGCCAACAGCACTGGGAACAAACACCAGATCATAGAGCGACGCCACTGTGGGAAACAATCTGTAGAAGTCTGCCATTTTGTTTTCAGTCCATCTACATTTGTGTGAGTATATTCCTCTGGCTCATGAGACCAGTAGTGGAGAAAAGCGTCCATTCATCTACCCGGCGTGAGCTCAGCCGCAGAATCCCCCCGAAGTGCATGATTTGCAGTCTGCCGCGGCGCTCATAACAGCTCAGAGCAGCCGTATTTTCCACCAATCCCCTGAACTGTAAATTACACAGTGACACCGCTGATTAGCTGATTGCCCAGTGAAACGCAATTCTACATGCCTTGCTAAAATCAACCAGGAACGAGAAAGCACCGAACCTGGGAATATCAAGAGATGGAGAACCGTTCCGAGAGGGATGATTAAAAACCACCGGCGAGAACTGCAACACCATGACGATAAGTCACGGAGAAATGTGGAATGACGGCTCATTTAACTCTTCACCCGGATAAAAGCATCGGATAAGCATCCAGTCAGATCCACATGATATTGATATCTGCTGATAGAACCTACACAAACACTAAGCAAGACACGATTTTCAGCAAGAACAGATTTCAGGAAATGGATGCAAATGCCTTTCCGTATTTAACCGATTCTGACACAAATAAGAAGGATTTTCCTTTACTATTGCTCTACTGTATGTACAGTAACAAGCTATTGTTTGGGCTTTTACTCTCTACATTTTTGATTGAGTAAATGTACTATTAACTTCACTACATTTGAATGGACACTTACCCTTACTCGTTACAATGTTATTGTGCGCAACAAGTTGGCCTCTTTTTCTACTGCGATTCATTATATATAAGTGATATCGCCATCTGCAGGATGCTGAAGGTACTGGATGCTTTTTAATCAGCTAAATCACGTGAGTTTTCGTTCTCTTTTATCTCTATGATTCTGCCATTTTGAAAACGAACATTGAGGTGTTCATTTTCATTTCTCAATTAGGAGATAAAACCTAAAACATAAAAAAAGAGAATCATTTCTTGTTTTTCACATTTCTTAGTGTTTTTTTATCCTACATTCAGTACAAGTAAAATACTCGTGTTCTTTTAAATATGGATACTTTACGACTTTTACTCAAGTGTTCTTGGAATTGGTGACTTGTGAAGCTAGTGAATGGAGTATTTTTGATGAGGTATTTTTTTTTTCCCAAATATGGTTTTTAAGTTTCACCTCTGGTAAAATTCAATTTCTTCAACTCAAAAGAAATTCAAAAATGTTCAACTGTACATCTTTATATATTCTTTTTACCGTTACAACGTTTTGATATTTTCAGAAGATAAAGGATCTTTGACCTCTGTCACTTGAAACAATTGAAGCAATTATCTAATTCTTGCTCAGAAATGTCCAAAATCTCATTTCTGAACTATTTTTCTATTTCTGAGTCACACGGTAGCTGAAGCCCAGCAACTTTGGATCTAAAGATGGAACACATAATTGATCATTGATATTGATAATTTTCCTGACTCCCAATTCTACAGACTCATGTTTTTGGAGTCCAGGAGGAAACCCACGCAAGGAGAACAAGCAAACTCCACACAGAACAAAACTACACGTCTCATTCTTCCACGCTGCCACTCGTTTAATACACATTCCACAGACATTTCTAATATCAATTGAGCTGGTCTATCTCGGCAAGAGCGACGATAAATCCAGCTAACAGGATACAGCATGAATAAAAATATGATTTGAATAGCTGGGAGGAAATATCCCTTTAATAACATATTAACTTGTCACTCGCACTGTCAAGTGATGTCAGCTTATGTTTCTCGCCGCCATGGCTGCAGCCGGATACGTACGTGTGGCGTTACTGCATCACTGACTAAGTAGGACACTAGGAAACGCTCTTTCCTCGTCCCTCGGTTTCAGCTGGAGCAGACTTTTATGTCCACACCATGGAAAAGAAGCTTATTTTAGGATTGTTCTCTGGAGAACACGGTCCTTTTGTCTTCAAACCTCACAATGAAAAGGTCATTTGGCGAAGACGGCCAGTAAACGATTGGTTTTATCTCACCGTTCCCTATTCAGCGGCTGCATTCGGCACATCGTGAGTTGAAACGAGCACATCCTGCGCCATAATCGGAAAAGCTGCGGGGAATTACCAACTGTGAAGATTAATTGCGGACCCCGTCCAACCCACCCAGCAATGATTTATATTCCCGCCACTATAAGTGTTAATCGTTGATATTAGCAGCGATTGGCGTCGTCTAAAAGGGTTTTCTGCTGTTTTAGCCCGAAACAGCTGTTTTAGCATTTAGCATTGTGAGCTAGGCCTCCGCTGTCACTACCCATCGCTCCGTACCTCACATTGTGTTTTAGCACCAAAGTAATAGGCAAGTAATAAATGATCCCTGGTTAGACTGCATCGGTGAAACTTCAGCGTAATAAAATGTAAAAGATAAATCAGCCTAATGCTGCGGAGGAAGAGCTTTGTGGACGAAGTGTATCTCATTAGCTTCCGCCGTTTCTCTGCGGTGATTGATCTCACAGAACCCAACGCCACATTGTATCGGATTATTCCTATATCAGTGAACGACGGCCACGTCACTCACACACACACACACACACACACACACACAAACGTAGCCTCTTTACAACATTGAGCTTTATACCTGAACCATGAGGAGAGAAAGAACAATTCTGGTTTAACACTTACGTTAAAAATTACATTTCATGTTCTATCTTTTTGGCCAACGCGGTTTTTTTTTTTTGTATAAACAACTGTCATTTATCTGCTTTTCAATTTCTGGGTCACAGGGAGCTGGAGCCAATCACAGCAACTCTGGATGTTCTTCCTGTTCTGTACTTAAATTGAGTCATGTACCCGAAGTGAATCATGTACTTGAATTGATTTGTTTACTTGAACTAAATTGTACTTGAAGCTTCTTCCCGGTGGCCTTTTCAGTTTAGATGCTAACTGTATTTCATTGGTTTGGTGGATGTACCTTGTGCTCCAATCCAATTGAATTGTGTACTTGAGCTGAATCCTATACCTGAAACGAATCATGTACTTAAACCAAATCGTGTATCTGATCCGAATCATGTATTTGAATTGATTCGCATAATTTAATTGAATCATGTACGGGTACTTGAACTGAAATGTGAACTGAATTATGGAGTTCAATTGAATTGTGTACTGTACCTGAATTGAATATTTGTATGTGAATTGAATCAAGGACTTGAACTGAATTGTGTACTTATATGAATCTTGAACTGAATCATGTACTTGAACCGAATCTTGAACTTGAACTGAATCATGTACTTGAACCATTTCTTGAACTTGACTGAATCATGTAGTTGAACTGAATCAACAATTGAATTGAACTTGAACCGAATCTTGGATTGGAACTGAATCGTGTACTCGAACCAAATTTTGTACTTAAACTGAATCATGTACTTGAACTGAATCAATACTTGAACTGATTCATATACTAGAACTGAATCTTTACTCGAACTGAATCAAGCCTGAAACATGCATCTCATCTTCTTCTAGAACAGTAATTCTCTGAAATTGTGAAGTCGACCAAGTGCCATGCTGAAATGTGAGATTATGTGCATAAATGAAAAAACTATAATCGTCTCAATTATCATTAGAGCTCAGTTGTGTAACACACTCCTCTGGCCTTGAGAATGTGTGCTACTGTGTGTTTGAAGACTGCAGTGATTAAAGCAAGAACCTTCTTCAGATGTTTAACGGGAGGAGACACGTACACTCTGTCCTTCATCATCGGACGTCACTGGACTCACAGTGAGGGACACAGCTGGATTCATATCGGTGTCATGGATGGTTAAACACTAGGACAAATGCAGTCCAAATTGTGTGCTAAATGAAAGCAAAGAGCTTTTCTATAAAGACGAGAGTGTTTTAGTCTGAGTAAACATATAAAATATAAATGCAGGCGACATGGGTAAAAAAAAAAAAAAGAGGCTCTTTGACTCTAGAGAAACAAGTGTGTTTGGATAATCATATATTAGAAGATGGATGGAATGGACCATATACGGATGCTAAACATATACAAACAAAACGAACAAATATATACAGTATTTAAAATGTTGTATGCCAATATGTGATGTTTTTCCATTGAATGTGTGTACTATTAACATACATGTTATGGATTTACAAAATCAATTTAAATGAGTGTGTGTATATTATATTGCTATTTTAATACAATATTAACTATTAATATTAATACATTATGCTATAATATTACTATATTGTATCACATCATTATTCACCCAATATTATTAATAGTATTATATTATGTTATGCATGTACTACTGAATAAAAAAACAATGGAATAAAATGTCATTACTTTAGTGAATCAAGCCAGGGCATTGCAGACAGACGGTTGATTCTCCATCTCCTTTCACTCCCACTGAAAATCAATAGATCCGAAACAGCATTATGCAGGAGATTAAATGAGTTGGCCGGAGCTGTGATATGAGGTCAGAGGATTAGGTGGGAGGAATGACCTTATGAGAGTTGCAAGCCTCAGGTTCTAAGTGATTTCCTGAGGCTGGGTTAAGTCACAAAGTAAAAGTCCTGAAGCTTTGTGTTATCTCCACGTGAAGCCAATTGAGTCGGTCATTCTTGAGCACTAGAGATGTTCAAAGTCAGACCCTTGACCCCTGATCTAGTCCGGCAAAAAACTAAAGGATCAACATGGTCAATTGAGACATATTTTAAACGTTCAATGTGTTATTTTGGGAGTCATGGTGGCGTAGTGGGTAGCACTGGTTCCTCACCACAAGGACCTGTTTGAGATCCGGTTCTGACCTTTTTGTAGCTTGTAGTTTGGCTACTTTGGCAAATGTGAACGTATTCGTGTGCATTGTCTAACTTAAAGATGTTTCTTTACTATTAAGCACGGAGCCTTTAAATTCTGTCCAACTTCATAATCCACACCTGAGGGTTATTCCAACTAAGTCAAGAAAAGGAATGAAAATGTCCCATTTAATTTGAGCAAAAAGTTGGAACAGCAAGATCACAACATCCGCATAAAATGCATTAGTGTTTGTTTTAGAACAAAGCCGCTCTGGTGTGTAGTCAGCAGAATCGCTTCTGTAATAGTGTTCTGCTTTCTGCATTGCTACATGAATATATAGAGCTTTTCCAGACACTTTTGCTGAGCCTCCATTTCTGAGTACAAATATTTTGCCGTTAGTTAAAAAAAATGCAGATTAGTTTTTAAATCAAAATTCCAATTTCAGCCTAGTGATCAAACTGTGACCCGTACCTAAGACATAGCTTATCCCACAATGCAACAGTGCACATTCAAAACAATTAAATCGTGACAGGTAAATCCTGGCAACGTGTTTAAAACATCTTGGGCTTTGGGTAATAACCAAGAAATGTCAATTACATGGCTCACTGTTTTAAATCTGTGACGTATTGAAACAAATGACTGTAAAATACCTCTGAAATGAAAACCACCGGTGTGACCTCGCTTTGTTTCTGCAGTCGTTCCCATTTCGGCTGAAGCCCGAGCTAAGAGTGTTTAATTAACATTACAACACATTTCAAGTCTTGCGTGATATGTAGAGCTGATAAAATGGGTCAAATGTTTTTAGTGGAGTTAATTTGACTTCCCTACCACTTAATATCAGAACACGAGCTCCGTCAAGACTTTCTTCAGCACTGCTGAATAAAGGAGCAGGAAAATAAAAGACAAACTTGCACAGGATTAAACTGTCTTATTTCCCTGGGGATAAAGCGGGAGCATTTTTGCCATGTGGAATGCACAAATAGTAATAGTGAATCTTTTTCCCTGTCATTCCTACCACCTGGTCCAGTCAGCTGTGATTTAAAATAGTGAAAAGCGGGGCAGAGGGGAATAGCCGCACTGACACTGACACACATACCGAGCTGCCCTTTGCTTAGTGAGATGGGCCAGGATTAGAAATGAACACATTAAGAGATAAGAAAGGGGGGAAAAGAGCCGGAGAAAGTAGGCAAACGTGTGCTGCCTGGGCATGTGGTGTCGAAGGCGGCAAACCTGGAACATGAGGCATGGAAATGCCAGCTGCTCCATCCTTTACCTTCAAAACAGAAGTTTAGTGGAGTTTTACACATATCTGCAATACACAAAAAGAATAATCCACAATTTATCAATTAAATTGTAAATGAAGCACTAGGATCATGAATGCAATTTTTTTTTTCTTTAACTGGAATATGTTGCTTTACAGCCTCTCTCTTAAGTACACCAAATTAAACATGCGAGGTGTGTGCTTACTTAATGAGAGGGTGCATACTTAAGATTAGCCACTCCCAAAAGTCCAGAAGGTATACTTTTTTTCCACTTTAAACAAATTGTCTGCGCCACTCAGTCAGTGGTAGGTCAAAAGTATGACAAAAGATTTGTGAGAATCTGTGAAATGGTCTATACAATCCGCCTTGTTTTTCTGGGAGTCAAGAATCAGTGTAAAAATGTATGTCAATTATCACAAACCACAAACCTACTAACTAACCCTAACATACTATCCTACTCTAACTAACCCTAACCATAGCCCTACCGATCCTAACCCTAACACCTAAACCAACCCTTAACCCCCATAACCTTATCTCCACAAGCTCTTAACCCATAACCCTATCCGTACACCAACCCTAACCCAAAAAAAACTTCGCAATCATCTAACCGGGACGTATACATTAGTACTGTAGGCTTAACTTCAAATGAATGTAAAGGGCTTCAGAGTCTGATTTGAGTCAATTTCACTAGATATCTGAGTTCTCGCATCCGTACAGTCACTTAGATACGGGCCACACTTTTGATGTCACCTTGGTCTTGCATTTTTATTTAGACCGGGCCCCTTAAGACATGTCTGCTTGAACATATATGAAAAGAGTTTGCGCATTTGGAAAGTCACTGTGTCAAATTGCTCCCGGCAGAACCTGTCATAGAAAGGTGACCGGGCCTGCGAGCTCGGTTCACCGTGGCATTCAGAACGAGAACCTGTTCTCAAAGGCAAATGGGAATTACTTATAGGTCAGTGGAATACCAAGCTGCGAGGAGTTTGATTCCCACCAAGGTTGGAAGAAGACCTCCATAGAAGTCTTTCTGCAATAATGTTAATGATACATCAACATTTTGAGGTTTTGTAACCAATTAAAACACTTGGGCACTTGACTTGACAGAAACTGGTCGGTTCTGATTCTATCGTCCAGAATATTTTTTTTTTATCAGAACATCCTAATGGCAGTTGTGGAACACAAATACCTAGCACAGTTCTGAAACAGAATCACTTACTAAGAGCTCTTAACTGCTTCACAGACATGGGGTCAACCTTCATGTGGCATCCCTAACATCTCAGCAACGAGAGGAGATGAGAGGGATCTGTCTCTTTTCATCAGGGTCAACTGGGGAAAAGACGTTTCAGAGAAAATCCGAGGAATATTTAAACAGCAGAGGAATCAATAGCGATTCTAAGAAAGTTTGGCTTCACATGCCAAGGGTAAATGCAAACTCATGCTAATGGGATCTATCTCATGATCTCCATGTGTTCGGAAGAATTGGTGTCAAACCAATGAGAGTGTGAAAGTTGGTGTCTGTGTGTCCAGCTCTGTGATTGGTCGGCCACCAATCCTGACTATGTAGCCCAGAAAAAAAAAAAAAACTGGATTTGGATGGAAGTAGAATTCAAGGGAAGACACCCCTGGTTAGAGAATGAACTGTGAGATGATAAAACCAAAGAAAGTGATCCACTGAATGAGCGAAGGAAGGAGAGACCACGTACAGATGGGTTGAAAGGCCAGTCGACACCACCACGGCTGGATTGCTGATGTGATCTGACAAGGCAATAATTCCAGCGCTGCTGACTCTCCCACTGCAGTCTAACTCTCAATCCCCTCCACTGACTCCACTTTAAAAGAGGGCTTAACTTGCCAAATAAAAGTAATGTTGAGTTGAAAGGAAATGGGCTCTATTGTCTCTGACATTATTGCCAAGGAGTCTCTGCCGTGCGCAGATGAATGCCGCAAAGCTGATTCCCATTCATTTATCTGGAAACGGAACAAAGTGACAGAATTTAAAACACCCCCCCCTCCGCCTCAAAAAAAAAGAACCTAATGTGTTTTTTTTTCTATCTTGCGGAGATAAATTGGCGGCCATTAATTCATTCTCCCTCAATCTCGGCGAGCTCCCCGTGCCAACCGAACTTCCGCTACCTGGCTGACTGGTGATAGCCGCATTAAAATGTTGGAGGATTTGAATTGTGAACGCTCACTAACCCGCTAATTTGCTGCGCTAAACGAGCCGCATTCAAACTCAGGAATGGCTTTGTGGTGGAAAATAATTAGCTTGTCCCTCATGAATGCCTTAAAGGCCTTCCTGTCTGCAGCCATCTCCATGGCTCGCTGGATTTTAAATGTCAGATCACCGACTTGGTAAATAGCATCTATATAGCTGTTGTACAGATCTTTCCAAGTAACTTTGTGTAGTTTGAGACGTTCAGATTACAGTGAAGAGATAGCGTCGTTATTGGCAATAATGGCGTGGCTTGCAGAAAAGTCCAGGCTTGATAAATGGTAGCTGAAAACGCTCCTCACTCGAGGAAACTGCAATTAGATGTGAATGTTTTTCATTAATTTTGTCTCGTCAAACTGCGCACGCAGCCATAAATAAACCCACTTTAGCAATTTATGTCACTCTGCAGCGTGCAGTGTCATCCGGGTCACCAGGAGATTTCATATAAATTACACCTCTGAGTAATAACCGAGCACTCAACACAATAATCAAATAATAACAGACCCAACCAGTGTTTCCTCTACTTTTTACTCGTACGTTGATCGTATTTTGATTTTAGTTTTGCGGGAATTTACGATTAATTTGCTAGAATTGTATGGTGCTCAGAGTTCTTATGCTCGTGATGTGACATCACTTCATGAATAAATGTAGTGAATGATAAAAGATCAAAACAACGGCAAATTCATTTTGATCTTCTGTCCTTTTTGTATTCATTGTGTACCATTGCATCAGAAAATCTCGTTCTGAAGCGAGTGTGTCATTGCCACAATTTCAACTAGTTCAAAAACGTGGCCCCACCCAGTACTGATGGCTTCGCCTGTGAAAGATGACCACACCCATAAATGTGCAGCACCACATTTGTTTTTGAACTGAAACTCAAGGTATGTTGTTAGATTTTATTTACCGTGTACTTTCTGAATTGTGCTCCCCGTCTTTAAGCCAAATCGAGGAAACTAGCTATTGCTCTTGTGAGCTAAATTTAATGCTAGTACACTGAAAATGTTTTAGTACGCCGTGCAGCACTCCGAGCTCACCGACGCTCTCAGAACGCTTAGTGCCACGTCACTTCTGATTCGCCTCACTCGCCACCGCATCTCGCTTTCCATCAGCAAAAAGACAGACAATTCATTTTTAACATGCTAACAACGTGAGCGTCAGACACAAGCAGATCTTCATGTGACCTCTGAAGGTTAAAGTTCAAAGACACGTACTACTTAGTTTTCATTTTGATGGTCAGGATTCAACACTCAAAAGAAAATTCATTCTTTTCATAATTTTATGAGAAGTTTACGATTTTACTTTGTTTCGAATCACTGATTTTTTAATATTTCTTCAGCATTGTCTGGCGCTATAGACGAGAGGGGAAAAGGAATCCAATCTCCGTCTCTGTGTCTTTCTGCCTCAAGTGAACTGCTTTGTCTCTGAAGCACGATACTCTATTTTTAGTTGTGGGCTATAGCGCTTTGTGCCTGTTCACCATCGCTCACAATCAGCCAGACACTTTTAGATGTTGTGTTCTGGCTGGTCTTAAGGACGTATTATAAAAGGCCCATAAGACTCTGAGTCAGTAACTAAAATGTCAGCTCATTTTACTTTACAATTTGCTTTTGACTGTTAGAGATCCGCCGGGATGGTGTTAATTATGAATGAACGCTGGAAAGATGCTATTTTGAAGACGCACAGAGAAACCAATTAATGTAATTAGAAGTAAACAAACAATTAATAGAAGTTCTGAACACAAGGCACGACTTTTCCGGGGCAATAGTGTTTGGTCGGGCTGTACTGATTTCTGTTATACGGACTGCAGACACAGAAATGGAAAAGCAGTTCAGTAAAAAATGAATGGATTAATGGATGAATAAACTCCTTACACTGAATATTAAAACAAAAAAACTATTTAAAGACACATTTAAAAATAAAACAAACTATTAATTTGTACACTGACAATGTACAGATGTTCACAAAAGTCTTATAAATAACTGGTATTATTCTTGTTGTTGCTATTATTAGCCACAGTAATTTTACTGCAGTGATAATACGATTATACAATAATACAAGAGTTTTTTTTGTTTTTCGAAATACAATCTGTCAGATTATCTGTAATTTTTTTTTTCTCATTAAGCATAAAAACTGCCACAAATTAAAATAAAGTGCAAGAGATATAAGGCTAAAATATTGATGGTTTTGTGTCGTTATTACATTTGTACAAACTCAAATTTATTGAGCTACACCCAAATGCATTTTTTAAATAACTTTAAATAAAAGCACTTCCAAAGCCCATAAAAGTTTAAACAGGCACTTAAAATGTGATCAAACGGAGAAAAAATAGAGGAGGAAGAATGTGTGAATCAGAAATTTGCACTTTTAATAGTTTAAAATGCATGAGCGGCTCGGTTTCCTGTTCAGGTCGGTATTACAGGATGTGAAAACATCCACCAGCAGCATTTTTAATGTCCGTCACTGAAGCACATGCTGATCTCGCTTGATTTCCAGACATTACGCAACACATTTAAAGTTAAGAAAGCGTGCACAGCCGGCACAAGTTTTATCAGGGAAACACTAAAAGTGATAATGACACGTTAAAACCAAGATTCGTGCAATTTCACTTGATATTGTGAAGAGGCCTGAATATAATCTCTTAAAAAATGAAGCCGGATCCAGAAAAAGAGCACAGACGTTCATCTGCACTTATATGGGCTTCAAATGAGGACACGGGCCTATGGAAAGCGGCTTCATTTCTGAGGAGTAATATTTCACACATTCAATTAGAGCTGAATCAGATTTGGTGGAAGATAATAGATCTCTTAGCAGAGAGGCTGCAATCTTCAATCCCAGAATTCATTATCCTGGAGTGTCTCGGGATCACGAAAGCTCCGATTTCTGAAGAAAAGAAACGTTGTGATTTAGATCAGTTGTTGCACAATGGGCAATGAAAGTAGAGTTTTCTATTGTCTTCAAAATGACTAAATGTTATTGATTATTATGCCGGGATGCAGGGATTGATAGAAGAGTCTCAATGTGAAGAGGGAAGAAAAGACGCTTCTTTCAATCCTTAATATCCAAACATCCAAAACACATTGTTTGGAGGCCAACCAATCACAGAGCAACACACACACACACATTTACACTCTGACCTTTGAGCAAATTTCTAAATGAAATTTGAACTGATGAACGTAGATTTTTGGGCCTGGAGAAACTGGAGCACCTGAAGAAAACTCCAGGTCGTCCTGCTGTGAGGTGACAATTTCACCCCATTTCAAACTTTTATACATATAAACATTAAAATAGAGTTCTTCACAAATTCCTCCACCTGGACTGTAGGATTGTGGGTAATGTAGTTCTCAGAGACAAACTGTAATGCTCTGAACCAATATTTACTTAAAAGGTCAGGTAGGTCATTACTTACTGTATTTGTGGGACTATAAGACACATTTAAAAATTGTGTGTGCGCCATATAATCCTGAATAAAGGCTTGTGCATCAAAAAAGATCAATAAATAGGCGTTTAGCAGTAGTGTGCCTTATAGTCTGGATAATTTAGTACTTTTAAAATGTTTACTTTTCCTTGAATGTACTACTTCTAAAACAATGTACATCAGATAATAACGCAGTGTATATGTGTTAGGTACCCTTATAACTAATGATTTTTTTAGAGGAACATGACCAGCTCTGGTTGTCCCATCTCCTCGTGTAAATGTGCGAGTTGTGTTGCATCATCAGAATCGAGTCAGTTAGCAGCAAAGAAACACATTTTGTCTTGTACGTCTAACAGCAGCTCATCTCCCAAGAGACTGGGAGATGTTGTAGAGACAATGTACTTTGGCATGGGGCCAGGCGATTGTTAGCCTTGGGCATTCAATAAAAGGTACGGTAGATTGCTGTAATATATTCCTCAGCCACATGTCTAACGCTGTTCGGAGCGAGAGATCTGAAGGCAGGAAGGAACACATCCCCCATGCGGAATCCATTTCAAACCCTTTCTGCTTCACCAGCAAAAAGGTGCTAAATTGTTGGAGGCCTTCCAGCGCGTCCAGCTAAAATAGATGGCACATAAAAGCCAGAAAACATGCTCAATAATGTAGAATTAATTTTCATTCATTAGCTTGGGTTTCTTCCGTTCTGCGCTGGGAAAAAGCCATTTGCCTTTAATAGATTTTGTCAAGCTTCATTGATCTTTCATGATTTTGCGTGAGGAACACTTTTGCAATCAACATGATTTTTTTGTATTATTTTTTTTACATAGTGGGCGTGACTTGCATCATGACACACAAAAATTGCCACACACAAAAATTCGTATTTGCTTGTTAAAAGACAAAGACAAAATTGTACAGATCCACTTGACTCACACGCTTGAGTCTAAATGCATGTTATATATCCAGTAAATAAAACAAAAAAAAATATACATATGTTCAAGATCATTTTATACATATAATATACATATTTTGTAGTACGCATTAAATATGCATATGAGTTAATATTTTTCTCAATTTTATTTGAAAATGAGTTCAAATACATTTTAAAAATTACATTTATGTTTATCATTTTTTAAGTATCTTCTTTTTCGGGTAAAGTTTTATTCCAATATTGTTTGTATTGTACGTATATATTGCTATACAATAGCACAATGGTATGGAACGCTTGCTTTCATTAGCCTCAGAAATAGCCAAGCATTCCTGACATTTACCTTCTAAACTCCAACGGTTTTGCGGCAAGCTCATTAATAATCCCAATACTAACTTGGCTCCTGTTTACCTCCAGGCAGCTGCAGAGCTTCTCAAAAGCTGTCGAGAAGAAAGAAAACACTTGCCTAGATGACATTTCTACAATGCTTTAGGTCAGGACTGCTATGAAACCTGACATTTATCTTATATGATGGTTCAACTGCATTCTCCAGATTGGCTGTCAACACTGGGCTGAAAACCAACAGCGGCGATTGAGACGGAGCCACAACACGCACCAATGAATGACAAAACCAACTGACATTTGGTGAAAAAGAGTCACCTGCAGTGTCATAATTATACCGCCATCTTTAAAATGCAGCCGTCAATATGAGCGCCAGACTTTTATTTTGACGAAATCTCGCCCATGTGACACGGCCCGCGGCTGCAGTTCGCCCCTCTCGTTCGCCCTGAGCTCTCTCTCTCTCTTTCTCTTTCTCTCCGTCTGCATCGTCTTCTGGCCCTGACGCAAGATTGTGTTTACTCTTCTGTTCTTTTCCCAATGTTGACATGCAGTTGCTATTCCGAGGTTTGCGTTTGCCCGTTGTGACATTTTAATATTGCACCACTGTTGCATGAATACTTCCACGATTCCTAATAATAAACGAATGCTTTATCATGCTAGAGCGAATCTTTGGAGATCTGTTTACCGAAGTATGTTTCTCGCAGTACTTCCTGCGGAAAACTGATTTCCAAAATGAATGGAAGCCTTTCGTGTTTGCTTTGCTTAGATCACTGGTGCTCAAACTTGCATAATTTGTGGGCCAAACTTGACTTTGCTGTTGATTCTACAGACCACAACGAATATGAATAATAAATAGGGAAATTTAAAATGTGTAGTCAAGGCACGAAATAAGAAATTAGAAATTACCAATTGGCGGGTTTAGCATCTGCAGTTGTTTTATCATAGAACTAATTTGCAATACAAAATCAGAATATCCAGTTTTGCTCTTCATCAGAGAGAAAATCTGCTCACAGACGTATGTGTTTGCAAACGGCGCAGTAATTTTAACAAATTTGGAAAGTTCACTGCTGAGAGATTAGCATTAAAACTATATTTGTCCCTAAATTTGACCTCTATAAACATCTGAATGTTGTCTCGGATTGAAAGTTATAGTGTTATTAGTGTACAGTCATAGCCACTGCTTCCACATAGACGGAAATCACTAAATAGTAAAGTGTGTGGATATGCAAAAAAAAAACCAGCTCACATGTTACTCCTTCATGGGTTGGGGTAAGTTCAATAATAATAATAATACAGATAATATGTTCTGTTTATTTTTAAAACTCATCATTTCATGCTAACTAGAATCTAACGTGAAACCCTGTATACGTGCGCACTAAATAACAAGTGCAGGCCGCGTGATCACAGTTGTTGTTGTTGTTGTGCAGTGATGTGAAGGTTTCGGTCCAGAACTCATCACTACAAGCGAATAAATAATCTAACGATGAAGATGCTCCGATTCTGAACTCACCAAACCACCTACACTTCCTGGTCACGGAGCTGTCAATCCCATTCTCCACCAGCCAATCAGAGTAATAGCTGCCCCCACGTGAAACTTGGGCCAGAAATCCAAACGAAAAAGAAAAGGAACGAAAAATCTGAAGTGGAAAAAAAGTTTCAAACAAAAGCGTAAAGATTTTGAGTTTTTGAGATTTTGAACAAAAAGAAAACAAACATATTTGCAAGCGAAAAAAAAAGATCTACGTAAATGTGAAGCATCTTTGTTCGTTTCTTAGAAATTTACGTTTGATATTTTTGGCACTAATCTGATTTCACAAAATCCACAGCGACAAGAACATGTGAAGATCCATCCGGTGATTGACACACAGCGACGCTAGCCACCGAATCAGGGGAAGCCATCAGAACAGCAGCGTCACCGTCTCAGCGTCGACTGAGAGCTGTCCGGGGTTAAAAACGGAATCACTGTTCAGTTGGCATGTAAAATTCCCACTAATTCATTCCAGATTTCTTGCTATTTGGAGCGTGAACGTCTACTGCCAGGTTTTATATATAGGACTGTTTGAACAAGCGTTTAAAAATGCATTTCAAAAATGCTGCTCTGCTCTGCGGGGGTTCCGCGTAAAATGCTAAATCACACCATTCGGCCTGTGATCGCACACTGGGAAGGGAGAACAAAACCCCAAATTTTGCTAAATAGGTCTCACTGTTTTCCAAAGGATTCTTCTTTATGAAATAATATATGCAAGGAATGCAAATTACGGTGTCTTGCCGTAAAAGCCTTCCTGCAGCTTTTCTCCAAAGGTGCTTCAGGTTGAACAGATTGTATGTGAACATATAATCATAACATTAAAAACATAATATTGGCTTTTCCAAAAATATTAAATTGTCTTTAATGATTAAGAACATTTCCTGTACGCATATACAGTTTTGCATGTCTGTGCTGTCAAATTCCTATGAGAAAAAATGTCCTATTTAAAAAAATTCCTTTCAACCCGCAGAGATTTTTTGTTGTCATAAGAAATAAAATAATAAATGAAAAAAAATGCTTTGCTTATTTGTTCTATATAAACAAGTTCTTTTCTGACATTTTTTGGTGACGATAAGTAAACTGCACCAAATCTTGCGACATATTATTTAATTTCAAACACAATCTAACATTATTGTTCATTTTTGTTAGAGAAATGAAGGTCATATTTATGCTTCACACGTGTAATAATGCAGATGTTGCTTAGTTTTACACATATAATAATGCAGATGTTGCTTGCCGAGGCTATAAAATACCCAAAACAGCCGACTTGGTCTCTCTGAAAATGAAGCTAATGACTCAAAGAACCTTATTTGGGATTTAAGATAACAGCTTTACTTTTCTCTTTGAGTTGACCCAAATCAATAGAGATATTTTAAGACTGAGCCAGATATGTGCAGATTAGATACGGCCGAGCAGTTTCAGGAAAGTCTGTTCAATAGATGTTTAAAGAGCAACGTTAGACAAATGGCACAATAAAAACCAGCGTTTGTGTGCGTTTGCTGTGTTTTACCCAAGAGCAAGGGTCTTACTTTCATTTTATCGGTTTATATTTGTGTAAAGTTGGTTCTATAGACCTTATTTTCATGTTTGACTTGTACTGAATAAAAAGAAAAGTTCACACTCGATATATTTATAAAACATTTAGAGTGAATTCTAGTTTAGCTGTCATATATGCTAAATGTAACCGCACAAAAAAAAAATTCTTTGACAGACAGATTGCATAGAATAATATTGCAGATTAAAATGAAAGATATGACCATGTAATGTGGTCGTTACGTTCCATGTTGAAAATGTGTATTTAAATGTAATTATTGATAAATCTAGGGTACACTGCATGATTCATTAGTCTGCCATAGTCATTACACACGGTATATTGTACATTATCATCTACAGTATACATGTTTATGTGTTCAAGTGTGAGAGTAGTTTTGTCTCTTTTGACTTGTATTTTAAGTTTCAAATAAAATTCTGTGACCCAAATATTGAAAACGAATAAGTGGAATGTTAGTTTTATGTGTCTTTTCCATGATACGCGATAGATCAACTCACATTTTGATCTATGGAGGAAGCGTGTTTCCTTCAAGCTCCATTTTGATTTTTCTTTCTCTGTTTCTGGATAAATTACATACATCTCTCTTTAAAATACTACTATCTATTCTAGTTTGCTGCTGACTGGTTCCCATGATCCTTTGCGCTAAAAGAGCATAGTGTAAAGCTGACTGAGCTCGGTTTTTGTTAGACGTAAACATTAGAACAGTCGCGTTTTTCTCTGTGAAGCAGACTGTTACGTCCCGTGTTATTTTAATTTCCGTGTTTGACTTGGAGCGGCCCTGGAACTTTGCGCGACACATGCCCGCATGCGATTGGCCCATCCTGGACGGGGCTGGCCTATAAAAGACGCCCCGGAACAGCTGTCGCGGAGCTCATTATGTGTGTATAACCCTGTGGTTGAGAGCTCCCGGTACTCGCTCCTGTCTGATCAGTGTAACTCGGTGTATGTGAGTGTAACTTGGTGAAGTTCAAGAGAGTGGTGTGTCCTGCCCTTTTGTTTTTTGTAAACCGTTTGCCATTGTTTCTCATCAGGGAGTTAGGTTAGTTATCCTGTCTTTATTTTGTTGCGGGTCGGTTCAGGGTATTTAGTTACATTTATTTTCCAGTGTGTTTCGTTTGTTATTTTGGCAATTGGACACTTTTCCTTGGTTTTTCGTTAATACTCAGGTGGAAAAATAAACCACTGTTTATCACAAAAACGCTTTTGTCTCGCCAGCCATGTTCAGTTAATTCTCTTAACTCTATGCTTACAGCCACACACAACCCCTAGGTAAACGAACATAACACAGACAGAGAGTTTTCATTGTGTTTGACTCCAGTGTTCTTCTTTTTGAACGAGTTTCTGTTTGCTTTGAAACTTTTGCTGGTCTCGTTTAGCCCGTTAGCCTTTAGCACGCAATCTACTGCATGCAATATGGTCTGTCTGTTCAAATTATAATGATTGTTTTTTTGTTTAATCTTACTACTTCCAGTGTCATTATTTCCCTGTTAAGTGTCACAACGTTTCTAATATTTATTTATTTCTGTTATTGAGCTTAAAAAACTCATAAGCACGTCTGCCTCCAGAACCATTATTTAAAGAAATGAGCGCTTATATTTACGTGCATATTTGAAATCGTTGAATATTTGAAGTTTTTAAGCCGCTAAAATTGGAAAACAACAAGTGCTTATATTCGCGCAAATACAATATATACATCCTGACCAAAGTAGAACAACCGTTTCAGAACACGAGAGAAGACAGAAGAGTTTTACTTGTTCAAGGATGGTATTTTCAACACGTCCGGCATCAAGAAAAGACAAAATGCCCCATCAGCAAACCCCAGCTCACATCACCTCATGCAAACCCAGCCATCGACCGGAGAAGATGAACGATTCCTGCAAATGCCTCTCATGGCAGGAAGAGGCGGTGTGTCATCTCTGCCAGCTCTCCGTGGCTTCACTCACAGGCCGTTGTCGCATTGGGCACCACAGCCTGGTTCTATGGCACAGTGAGGCCGCGTCTCCATCATCCGTCACCCGGGTGGCCAACACAGAGTGGCTTTAAATCACACCGCCTCTCATCTTCATCGCCCGGCTTTAATGCCCGGCCTCATTTATAACATTACGCCAGTCCTCCTGAATGACCGGCCAGTGATATTAAAAGCTGCGGAATGGAATAAAGGCCTAAACTTATTACCGACGACCTGCAATATGCGACAGAATATTGCACACTATCAATTTCACACTAAACTGCATCTGCTGGACACTAATAGATTTATGTCTGTGTGTGTGTGTGTTAGTGTGTGTGTGTGTGTAAAGTGTATCTAAGTATAGATATAAGTATAAATATAGGTATAAAATATGTGGAGAGAGACAGACAGAGAGAGATTTTAATAACGTATGTACTCACACATACACACATGTATATATATTTTTATTTTATCAAGCCATGTGTTTATTTATTTTTTTATTTTTAAACCAGTAATAACTTTTTAAACATTCTTTATAATATGACCCTAACAGAAAAATTTCATTAAGCATGCTCACAGTCATTTGCAAATCTACTGTAAATTGCATGCAAGAAAGAAGCATTTATTGAATTTCGTACATTTTAATGACAAAATTATAGTTCTTTTTTTATGTAATTAAAATTCACTCAAAAAGACCGAAATGCACGTTGAATTTGATCATAACATTAAGCAGCTCTGATTCACCGTAATAAGGCTTTACATCTCCCTAAAATCTTCTTAATATTGCGTTGCAGTCACTATTATTTCCTTATGGAAATACAAATCCGTTCAGCTAATGTCATTTCCCCTAAAGTTTATTTGAAAAGGGAGACTCGGATGTGAAAATCACACCTAAGCTTCTGAGTAATCGCCCAAACCCCTTTACAAAAAACCTTTAGTAAGGTTTCTCAAGCCCAAGCACAGACCAGCAGTTTACATTTCCTCGTCTCTTTCTTCATTCGTTCAGTGCTGAGTTACTCACTTTCCCCGTGTTTTGTTTAATTAAACCTTCTAACAAGTTACATCTCTAAAAGGTCAATCGGTGAGAAACACACAATGACTTGTACAGTAATTCAACAGTCAGAGTTACAGGATATTTATTTAGCTGAATGGCTTGTGATGGTGTTTGCAAAAACATTGTCCTGGGTTTGATTCCCAAAGACAGCGACAAAGAAAAAAGAAAGGAAAAGAAAGTCGTTTAAAATTCTGTATAGTTCTGCTTATTATGGCCTAAAAATAGCATACTAAACTGTACTAATATTTAATTGTGATTCATTTTAATACCACATAAGTATTAAAACACATTTATAGATACATGTTTTTTTCATTTAATATTTAGTATTTATAAAATAGTTAGCAAAATAGTTCAGAAATTGTATTTTTAGTAAACATATTCTATGATAAATGTATGTTAAATATTGTTTGCATAATTATGTTTGGAGTCTTAAATTGGAGTCTTATAATTTTATAGAATTCTGAGACAAATGAATACAAATAAACACCGTTATCGAGAGTTAGTTAGACAGAGGGAGAGAGTGAGTGAGAGACAGTTAGACAAACAAAGAGAAAGAGAGTTAGAGAACGAGAGTGAGCGAGTCAGTTAAACAAAGAGAGAGAGAAAGAGAGATAGAGAGAGAGAGAGAGAAAAATAGAGAGATACAAAGAGAGAGATACAGAGAGAGAGAGTGAGATAGAAAGAGAATGTGAGTGAGAGTTAGTTAGACAGAGGGAGAGAGAGAGAGTTAGAGAACAAGAGAGAGTCAGTTAGACAAAGAGAGACAGAAAGATACAGAGAGAAAATTAGACAGAGAACGAGAGTGAGAGAGTCAGTTAGATAGGGAGGGAGAGAGAGAGAGAGAGAGAGAGAGAACAAGAGTGATAAAGTTAGACAAAGAGAGTGTGAGAGAGAGTGTGAGAGAGTTAGACAGAGAACGGGAGTGAGAGTCAATTAGACAAAGACAGTGAGAGAGAGAGAGAGAGAGACAGAGTTAGACAGAAAACGAGAGTGAGAGAATCAGTTAGACAGAGAAACGAGAGAACACCACTAATGCAAAAGTAAAGAGTAAACTTTCTGCAGCAGAATGGTTGGAGCTGGTGTTTGCAACCACAACAGTCTTGGGTTCGATTCCCAGGATATCATCAAGTGGTTTTAACTACATCGTAACATCTCAATGAATTAAAAAACGTCTAGTTCTGAAAAAAGCCAAAGCGACGTCTGCCCGATCCAGGAACACAGAGTTACCAAAATCACGTCCGAGGCGATGAAGAGAAGAGAAGAGGACGGTTCCGTCAGCTCCGTGTCCCATTGCGATGACAAAGAGCCAGTGACACGGCCAGATGGCTGCGGACAGGGACAGGCTACGTCGGGTTTGTCTGCCCTGTACTCGTCTGCTCCGCTGTCGGAAGAGAAAAACGTGACCTGTCCGTCACGGCGACAAAAAAGTAAACAACATCCAGAGGGCATGCAAAGTTTGTGACCGCGGAGTGCACTACAGCGTAGCATATGCTGCACTCACATTTAATGAAAAAAGATCCGCGCGGCTTCAGCATACATCATTCATGATGGCGCTGATAACCAGGGTCACAGCGCCGGAGAAGATGTGATGGAGAAATCGGAGGAGAAAGCCAAAGTGTCAATATGGCCACTAGGGGGCGTATGAAAATGGTGTTTTCCGTCCAGTGAACACACATGAGCCCGGAGCAGTGGGCAGCGTTAAGAACAGAGGAACAGTGTCTTATAAAGGAGCAGGTCCAACTCTCCAAGTCAAAATACCTCCATCTTCTGCATTTTCCAACCAGAAAGTGGAGTAAAAGAGTGCTTTTAACAAGGTGAGGGAAGGGTTTTAATACAGCAGCACCCACAAATCTATTATTTTAGACTTGTGAGGTCACAGTGACCTAAAATACAAGCCTTTACTTTTTGGGCTGGGACACGTTTGTAAAAATAGTCTCTCCATTCGCACAACGTTCCACTGGAAGGAGGCGGATCACTAAGCATGACCTATTTAAAACGAAGCCGGTTTACATGAAAAAATGCGGCTAATAATCTTTGTAGGCCTGTTTGGACTCTTTGCTGAGGGTCGCTCTAAGTGATGAGTCAAGCTTAAAGGGTGAGAACGTGTTTTTTTTGGTCAGATGGTTTGGAGTTTAAGGTTGATGTGAGCGTTGTTGTAGACCCGGACTTACAGTCCCGCATCCCTGCAAGTGTTGTGACTGTGACGACTGCAACACCTTGTGTAGATCTGAGGATGTAGAACAAGATGAGCCCCATCTAGTGTTTGCTTTGTGGAACTACAGTTACTTGATACAGTTTTATACATGTACAATCCAGTCAATTGTACAGTTGACTAAACTGATATCTATTTCTGACAGATGGCAAATGCTTTACTTGTGAGGACATTAAATATACGATAAATAAAAATTACGTTTAAGTTATTGATAGAGTGTTTGTTAATTGATACAAACTATAGTGGAATAATCACACACAGCATGTAGGATAATATATAAGTATATAGATTGATCTGAGCACTTGGTTTTATTTTTTTTTACATTTTAAAAGGAAAATCCTCTGTTGCTTGGGGTTAGGGACCTTTGACTGGAAACTAAAACGATTAAGGCCTGAGGGTCAAAATTGAATTTTACGGATCTTGGCTAAGGTTGGAGTAAAATCCCTTTGGGTTGGGAAAGGAACATTTTTGATGGTTGGGATTATGGTGAGGGGGAGGAAATGTGTGTGTGTGTGTGTGTGTGTGCGTGTGTGTGTGTGTGTGTGTGTGTGTGTGTGTGTGTGTACAGGCTTTAAGCACTAAGTGGCCTATGGCTGGGCCCCACAACTTTGCAATTTTGGGGCTGAAGTTTAAAATTTTGTTGTTGTTTTTGTTTTCACAATAAAGGTGAAGAAGGGGAATCTTTTGATGGTTTGTGTGAGAGTGAAGGATGCCTATTTATTTGTCTGTAAGTCAATGGTGGGACCCCACTAGGATATAAATGCAAAATGTATGTGTGTGTGAATTGCCTAAATGCATTCTGCTTATACGCCGCTGTAATTAGCAAGTTTCTAAGGTGTTTTTGAACATTTGTGCTGACAGTTAACTCTTCTGGCAACACTGGAATCAGCAAATTTGCGCACTGCTGATTTAAAAGTGTCCTCGTAAATGACATCTCCTTTACATCTACTGATAAGGGGATAATCCGCTGGCGTGGAGGTGGGATCTGGAGAGAGCAGGAGGTCTCTGGCATGGCCGTCTGACCTTCAAGGACCTTCAGTCTCCACCTGCTCCACAGACACGTCTAACACTGATGGATTATCCGCACATGTCCTTCATGCTGCCAAAGCACCAACCATCAAACTGGAAGGATCCACCAAACCTCACCTCACCTTCAAACAGCGTGACAACACCAAAGACTCGCCATCTGATCCATCACAACCAGAGAGAAGGATTCTGCCACGAGCTGCTGGCGTTCATTTGGAAATAATGGGATGGCGTGAGGTGGGTTGGCGGGTCTGAAAGGGAAG
This sequence comes from Paedocypris sp. Pulau Singkep, assembly GCA_017309775.1. Taxonomy (NCBI): domain Eukaryota; kingdom Metazoa; phylum Chordata; class Actinopteri; order Cypriniformes; genus Paedocypris; species Paedocypris sp. Pulau Singkep. The sequence continues at coordinate 6,386,316 of MU204432.1, forward strand.
ATGTGGGATTTCTGCTGAACCACAGGAGAAATATGTGTCGGCGGAAGAAATTGCAAGACTGCTTTCAGACAAATTATAAACCGAGAAAGAAACTCCACCGCATGTCTTTTCGGAGGACAGCACTATGGGGGGTTATAAACATGGTTAAGCAAACGCAATATAAGATCCTCTTTGTTATCAATAACTAAAAATAGTTAAACACTGAATTATTAAAGTCTTCCTGTGGGCTCCGCTTACTGTGTTTAATACACAGACTGGGGAAACTGGGACAGAAAATCTTCAATAGTTTGTTTTCTTCATCAATAATGCACCTTATTTAAGAATGAATTACCATGTCGGTAGAAAACATCTACGTAGTTAAATTTCCTAGGGCAGGGGTAAAATATAAGTGTACCGTATCATAAATAAAACAGCCATGTCTTTTAAAGGGCCTTGAACAACACGTACGGGCCCAGATCCATTTATTATATTATACTGAGAATGAAAGTTCTGCCTTTCATTCCCACACACTGTAATGCTTTGTTTAAAACTCAATTTCATTCATTAAAATAGTTGGCCATATGAATATAAAAAACATAAAGAATTAATATCTGAAAATTATGAGTATAATGATGTATAAATAAAAACATATACATATTAAAAAATATATTGAAACATTTACATACAATAGAGACTCGACAGAGAATAAAAAAAATGTAAAATTACCTAAATATATACACTTATAAAAACACACCAACAGAACTACAAAATGAGGAATGACATAAAACAGTGACTATATACGGTTCAATACTGTATGTTTCACATTTTCACATCTCAGTGGAAATAATCAACAAAATTCAAAAGCTCAGACTATACAAAGGTTCTATTTCTTCACACCCTCGTCTTCATTACTTCACTCATTCACACGGTAACAGAAAAGCCCCCCACTATAAATTGATTGTTGTTATTACAACAGAGTTCTGCTCTCAGATATTCTGTTTCATGTTGAGAGCGGTGATGCATTATTCTCGAGGGCCCTGAAATCATTCAAATATTTTAGAGTGTTTCACCAAGACCACCACACACTCAGGACGTGTTACGCAATAGTAGAGGAGCAGGACTACTGTCAGGAAGTAGGAGTCTTTGATCAGGAGAAGATGGCTCTCGTGTGGCTACTGTCATCGCTGCAGGTGACAAGCAAACTACAACAAGCAGAAAAATGATATTGTCACTCCTGAATCTCATAATACAGACGTCAACAGATAACATTATCTACTTGCCTAAATAATATTCTATACACTTCATAGAGTTGTACAGATTCATGACTAACAAAATTTGCATTTGTGCTACAAAGAAAAACAATATTTGCGTTTGGTGTACTGTTAAATACACTAAACTTCTCTCAGTCTATTCGCTTAGAGAACATAAATATCGACTTTAACATGAACACATTAAATACTATTGATCAACAGATGCAATCGTTTCATTGGTCCGCTGGGAGCTGCTCAGTTATTTCATTGGTCTGATGTGACGAGGACAACATTATTGGTGCAATGGAGATTGTTCGTGAAATCTACAAATTAGCCACATCATTTTTTAGACTACAGAGTTTAATGCTTGTGAACAATGTACTGTATATGTAATCTATTCCAAAAACTGCAGTCAGTTTATTATATATTTTTGTACAGATCATTTACTGTTTTCTTCTATGATGATTTAGTGTTTATGAGCCGTACCGGTCCATAAAAATAAGTGTAAAAAAATATATTTGTTTTGTTGCTCAACAGAAAATTGTAAATTTGCCAAAAACAAACCAAAGTTCATGAATTGCGACACTATGCTTATAATTAAAAATAGCTAGTAGTTTCATCATCTTATTACTGGGAAATAAAAATGCTTCTGAGGCAAATTCAAAGGTTTGCTTTGGAGGTTTTTTACAGTTTAATTCCGCTGATCTCCCTTTTACTTTACAAGTCCTTTGATACAGAGAGGAAAATAGTTCAATATTAACCAAGAAGCAGAAAGTTCAGTCCGGTTCTGCTTTTGGATCGTTTATGAGGTGTGTAGACAAGACACCTTAATTAAAGTTGTTTAATTGGACCAGAGGAATGCTTTGTTCACATTTTTAAGAGGTGGTTGCTCATTTATTATTACACAGTTAATGTGTCCGAGATTATTAATATGATTTTATATACAGCCCAAGGGACCAATATTTATAGTTCACAACAAAAGCTAAAACAAATAAACAGTATTATCACAGTGCAAAAATCTAAATGGAAAAGTTTCCTGGAGTGTTAAAGCAAATCTGTACATAAATAGAAACCTACAACCTATAGCTAGCTGCTTAGAAGCTGTAGCTGCCTGCTAAATAGCTGTATACAATTGCAATACAACTGTAACTAACCACTAACTGCTATGGTAGTCTACCTAAATTAACCTAAACTGTTAAGACCATGTCTGAGCTACACACCTGTAGCTAACTGCTACAAAGCAATATCTGAGTGTAATAAACCTGTAGCTAACAGCTATGAACATGTAGCTAAAAACTTTGAACCTGTAGTTAACTGCTACAAAGCTGTATCTAACTTCGATGAAATGTAGCTAGTTACTATGAACCGGAGGTCTACTTTTTTTTAACCTGTACCTAATTGTGATCCTATGATTATATATCTAAATGCTACAAACCTGAGGTGTACAGTACTTGAGTACACTTTAGGAATTTTTGTACAATTCTGTATCACCAAGTAAAGTAAATGTTTTTTTTAAAAATATATGCAAATTTTTAATTCACACTGTCCTAAAGAATTCACGCCATCAATAAGTACAAATACTATTCTCAGTGATTCAATGTCTTGAGATTGTTTTTTCAGTTTCTTTACGCGTTTGTCATAGTTTATTTTTTATTTTTTTAAGAATCAATTGTATTATACATATGTATACATGTATACACAGCTAAATGCTAAGTTCGCTATGTCTAACCTAAACTTGCCACTAGCTGCAATTAATGTGTAAGCAAACTGCTATGAGCATTGGTCTTAAATGACATGAACCTCTAGCTAAATTATAGAAATGTAACTGCAAGAAACCTGTCGCTAAATGCAATTTAACTTCCAGGACTACTAAATTGTAACCTAAAACTTTTCAGATTCTAATTGGTCATTTACAATTAAAATAATCTCTTGAGATGAAAAAAGATACAGTCGTTCTGCTCTCACTGTAACAGGGGATTTAGTTAATGAAGCTCACTTATCAAAGAAAAATTGTGAGCTCCATCTAAAATCTCAATGTGCTGCAATTAACAAGTGAAAAAGACATGCAACTGCATCTTCGTGATCATAAGTGTCCAATTAACGCCAACTCTCATTAATGAACATGTTCAGGCTAATTATTTCTCACTTTTCATATTACCTAGGCATTTTACAGAATGCCTGGATGTCACAATTTATAAATATGTGTGAATGTAATATACGTCTACTGTATATATATATATATATATATATATATATATATATATATATATATATGTGTGTGTGTGTGTGTGTGTATGTAATATACGTCTTCTGTATATATTAATATATATATATTAATATATATTAATTTAAAAAATATCCTTACAAAACCATTAGTATACTCAATATGGGCATTCAGGGATGTGAGAAATATGGTGCCACTGATGTGCAGAGATGGTGAGTGATGTTTTTAGCTCTTATGTGGCCTGGAGGAAGAACATCTGGTCTGGACTTTGGGTTCTGAACCTCTTATAATGCCTGTAGACTGCTTCATGAATTATGCATTTTGTATCATGCTACACCTCACATATGAACAGGGATTCCAAATGCAGTCCACAAAATGCAAGCAGAAGCTCACGTCCACCATACTTCACACCTCAATGTTGGGGCCTTTTTAAAGTTTATTTTCAAATGGAAATGAGCCATTTGAAGTACACAGTATACATTGAGCCAACGGAAGTATACAGTTTTTTTATGTGTCCTAATTAGCGGAAAAACTAAGTACACTTATTTCACCTAAAATTACAGGCTTCAAAATTTGTAGATTCATGTGTGATAAATTGGGTGGTTTTAAAGTTTAAAAAATGGCCTGCAGAAGTGGACAACTGAAGTGGTCAGATGCTTGCGAGAGCACTGATTATACTTTAATTATACTTAATTCTACAAAGGTACGTTTCCTTGTTTAACAGCAGCAAGCATATAGTCAAACGGTTCAAAAGACATTATAAACCACAAAAAACACCAACAGAAAAACGAACAATAAAAAAAACATGGTGCAAAAAAGTGAATAAAAAAAGTAAATTTTAAGTGAAGGTTACAAATTATGATTTATGTAAGACATTATATTATTGAATTATTATTTCTGTCACCAATTAATTAATACCATTATTAATATATTCTGGCAGCCTGGTTGTGAGTGTGACACTGAAGGACAGTCCTGGTCCTTGGCTCCCTCTAGTGGCGATGGAGGGAAGCAACAAGTGTTTGATCAACCACCTGACAATGATCTCCAGCACACACCTGTGGGCACTTGTGTCTTGCTATTTAAGGACTGCTGAAGATCAGAATGGGGTTATTGAAGTTACACCCATGTTTGTAGGGTTTCAAGTGTTCATGCCATGTTTGTTTTTTTTACGTTATGGTTGAGTTCATCACAAGACTATCATCACTATACTCTAAAGCGCTCCATCTATGAAACAAAAACGTCTTTGATACCAAATGTAAATGTGAAGCATTTTATTTAGTTTCTTAGAAATTTACGTTTGATATTTTTGGAACAAACCTGATGCCATGAACACAAACCCACTGATCAAGAATTAATTTGACTGAATATTGATGTAATTTGGTATCAGTCTCCAGTACAATCGTAGCCACACATCCGCCACTGTATGAGCCGGTGTCGTTTCCGGCCTCTAATGCCACTCCAGGCTTGGAATAAAAGCAAGCAGATGCTGTAATTAGTATCGCATTGTGCTTGAAAACCTTTCGCTCAGCTCAGCAAAACTCATTGTGCCTCTCCTGTACTCACTCCCACCGCATTGTGCAAGACGCAGAGGCTTTGCTGCAGTTCCCTCACCACCGTGATCCCCCTTTCAAAGCCTTCTGCTGCTAAAGCCCCGACAAGCACACGAGGAACTCAAGCTGATCTGATTTGTACCAGGATCACATCGTTCCAACAGCTGTTTCATTGTTTGTCAGGGTGCGGCGAATAAATGACGACTTGCTGCGGGGATTCTTACATTCATGAGTCCATCATTCAGTTTTCCTTTTCTCTCGTGCCACGTGTGAGGCTTCCCAGAACATTGAACTCACGTGTCTGGTTTATCTGACAAACGCAGATTTCCACTGTCAGCAGCTATGAACTAATGCTGATGAAACATGTTAGGATTGGTAGACATGTTGATGTTTTTAGACACTTGCAAATAAAAAATCTAGAAAATTCCAGAGAAGTGTTGTTGAGCATGAGCTGAGTTTTGAGTTCTGCTAAATAACTAAAGTTCACATCAAACGTACAGAAGGCTTACAGAACTATTACTATCTGTGTATTTTGTCTAAACATATGTCCATATAAGTATTCAAGTACAGCAGTTTACGTGTGGCCACTGTTTATGGATTGATCAAAATCAGAGACAAATTTCCCCATTGAAGAACAAATGAAGTTACAATTTTCATTCTATCAATTTATTATCTAAAAACAATTTGCATTGGCTTTACTATCAAACTTGGGAATCAATCCTCCAATTCTTTTTTTTTTTTTTGAACGGCACGCGTTATTTTGCCTTGTTTCTGAACAGAAAGCAGCAACCAACATTCACTTATTGGTATTTGTGTTTTAAAAAATCCAATGTGATGAGTTTCCCGAGTCTCTAAAAGTGGGTTAGCTCACTGTCCTTCACTATAAATAAAATCACCACGTGCTTTGCGTCACGGATTTTGCAAGTGTGTCTGTAAAGTAGGTAACCTCATTAAAGCAGCCCGTCTGATTATTTCACGAGCGGTCGAATACAGAAGGTGATCGTTTTAAAGTTCTTAAATCAACGTAGTGTTATATTTGTAGCCTACATGATCATTAATATTCACACTATACATTTCTTTGGCTGTTGTCCATTCAACAAACACTTTTTTTTATTGAACCCTTCCGAGCTGCATTTTTACAGCCATTAAAGCTAATAACTCAAGCAAAAGCTTGACAAGAAAACTTTATGCCGATCAACGACTCAGAGTTTGCAGTAATGTACACGAAAAAGGCAAACATCATTTGGAGATCACATTTTCAAGAGAATCATTAAAGACCCTCTAACAGAAAAACTCTCCCAGTGTGACTCTGATCTTTGTGTGTTTTCTCCGTAATTGGACGGGCGAAAGAAAATCCACTGTCACCCCGGAGATAATGAGAACGGCAAAACAAACATCATATGTGAAGGCTCATCAGCAAGTCTTCCAGTTCTGGGAGAAATATTTAAAGTCCTTGGATGTCGTGGGACTTTCGCCTATTTTCTCATGCCAATCGTGTCGGTTCTCAAGCCACTTTCAATGATTCAAAGAATTGGGTTTTGTGTTTAACTGCTGGTTTAATTTTAATGCCGAGTGTTTCTTTAACTTGACACTAGCATGACTTCCAGTTTCCAGTCTCATTTATTCTGCATGAAGTGTCGTTTTGAGCCTCAAGTTTCGCCAATAAACTCTCAAGTTTTGAAACTATTTCCTTGCATCTTATTCATCTGAGTGGGATTTTTGAAGCACTTAGTGTATAAGTACCTTTGAAAATTTGCGAAAGTAGCAAACAATGTTCATCTATTTCCTTTTTGATCTCCAATTTGACGTCTCAAGAAAACTTGCCTGAAAACTCAAATTAATAGAACAAATAGAAGGTCAAATTCATTCACCTAAACACTCAGAGGATTTTGACAAGAATCTGAGAAGGTTAATTTCAGCTAAACACAGACTGAATTCCTTTGTAAGCTACCATAGCAATAATTTCAAAAACAGGGAGGTCGGCGACTTCCAACACAATAAAAGTCAACGTCAACATTTTTGTTAATGTTGAAAGAAGAAAAGAAAGTGAGCGTGTTTGTTTAGTTGCCCAAATGTGAGTAAAAAAAATTGCAAAATCAATGTTTGGATTAAGAGGTCTCACATTGATTGTTAGTACAAAATGATGATTTTCGGAAATGTAAGAATATGACCCAGTTTGCTCACAAATGGCTCGCAAAGGCCACAGAGATTTTCAGTCTTTTCTTTCTCAAATTTAGACGGTTCACTGGTGACAGTTTGTCATGCAACTGCGAATATTTTTCTCTGAATGTGTCTTTTAGTTACATTGGAAGGTCTTTTCCAATAGGATCCTAATGTTAGTGTACAGTCATAATCCCTTCTTCCAAATTTACTAAAATCACTAATAGATCTATTAAGGTCTAGAATTTGTGGTCGGTCATGGTCACAATCATAGACGTTGTTAAATTATTTTCATTGTTTTATTTATTTTGTAGAGCTGCTTTGAGGGAGTCTATCTGAAAATCCATGATTCAAATATTCAAATTTGCACTAGAACATAGAGAGCAAATTTGCATTTTATAATACGCAAAACGTCTCAGTAGAAAGTACAAAATCAATGACAGATGTGAACTTCACATTATTGGGTTTATTTTCTATTAGATTATGAGTGAATCCGAGCCACAAAGGTTCTTGGATGTGGCCAGTTGTAAACAGATTGGTAATTGTAATGCACGTTGCATCAGCTCCACTGTTTACCGAATAGTGACGGTAAATGAGCAAACCAAGTAAACAGTCTGAATTAGAACAAGTAATCTGATTTGCATTTTATAATTTGTGGTAATTAATGTAATTTTCTTAAAGCAATAGAGCGGTGCATTGCACTGCATTTACAGCATCGTTTGCCAGAAGTGAAAATTTATCCCGAAAACAGCATCGGCTTCAAAAGGCTTAGGCCAAAAGATTATTTTATGCAATTTCATTTGAGTTAAATACTTGGCAAAATTTTAAACAAATATGAAAATCAAATTTTGAATGTAAAATTGCATAACTTGTCAGATGTTTATGAACTGATTCACTATCCAAACTGAAAACCATCTATATATTTCATTTTTACCACGCTTTTAACATTTCCGGGTCAGTAGGATCCAGAGCCAATCCTGGCAACTCTGGCCCCAAAGGCTGGACACACCCTAGACTGGTGGCCTGCCAATCACAAAGCAGAATGCACAGACACACTTTCACACTCATGACCACTGTATACTCCATCCAAAATAAGAAATTAATTTAAAATATTTTCTATTGCCAGTGGCCATGGCTGTGCTCTGAAAGCTTGATGCCTTTAATTGCTGTAAAGGAGGCAGTACCAGTATGTCAGACATTCACTTCCAAATCCTTACAGCGTGCTGTTGATGTAAATAGTATAGTCTGAACCACACAGGGTATTTATTAAAGCTTCACTTGAGATTATACGGGGTGATTACTGACGTCACCTCTTGAACCCCGAAGGCTTCATTATAAAATACAAAATTGACCATGCAAATTGCAAGTTCTAGCCGTTAATTGCAATGTGACCTCATGCGCTCACACTATTTAAACATGCTAGTCTGATATCAGGTCATTTTTATAAAAAATAAATACAAACCTTAGATGTTTACCTTATGTAATGTATCTTAAGAGTCTTCTCAACATACAATTAAAATGCTGATTACGTATTTGTTAAGTTACAACTGCTTTCATTTTGCATTTCTTACATAACCATATATCACATGTTATGGTATTATTGGAGTTGGGATTATTGTTTACATATTGGATCATTTTTACATGAAACTTTACGCTGTTTATATTGGCAATCAATGTTAATCTGCTTTTTGAGTAATTGTGCATGTTAATTGTGTAAACTGCTACTAAAATGGGATTGATGATGTTGTTGTATCAGGGATTCATGTGCCCATTATATAAAGAACCCATACATTTTCCGAACCTGAATATGTATCCTTTGTTTTAAATATTAGTTTTATGAAAAGGGTAATTTTATTTAAAAAGGGTATTATTTATGGGTGGTGTTTCAGGAGTATGGAAGGCAGGACCCTCTTTGAGAGCTGTTCAATATCAGAGGTTTAGTTTGCATTGCCAGTAATAAGACAAACTTGTTGCTTGTCGGACTCAGACAGGCTTGTCCTTCATCACCGGCCCAGTTCATTATATTTATGAACAGAATTTTCAAGACGCAGACAAAGAATGGAGGAGATCTGAGGGAAACAAAGGGAGAGGGAGAGAGAGAAAGAGAAAGAGAGAGAGAGAGAGAGAGAGAGAGAGAGAGAGAGAGAGAGAGAGAGAGAGAGAGAGAGAGAGAGAGAGATAACAAGAACATGTGGGTGAGGAGAAAAAGAACAAGAGAGAAGGAGAACATGTGGGTGAAGAGAGAGAGAGAGAGAGAAGAAGAAGATGATGAAAAGAGAGGGAGGGGGTAGAGAAAAAGAATGTTTGAGAGAGGGCAGAAAGGAATAGAAAAAGTGGTAGAGGGAGGATGAGGGAAAAGAGAAAGAGAGAACGTGTGTGTGGAAAAGGGAAAAAGATGACAAGTAGAGAGATAAGAAGACGGAAAGAGAAGAGACAGAGGATGTGGGAGAAGAAAAGATAAAATAGGAGAAAGATGAAGAGTGAGAGAAAACGTGTAGACAAGGGGAGAGAGAAAAAAAGAGAGACAGAAAGAGAGAGGGAACGTTTGGGTGAATAGAGAGAAAGAGATTATTGGTGAGAGAGGGTAGAGAAAGATGAAGAGAGAGAGAGTGAAGATGTGGGCGAGAGGAGAGAAAAGATTAGAAAGGGGGCAGAGGAAGAAAAATAAACGAGTGAGAGTGGAGAACGAGTGAAGAGAGGTAGAGAGAGAGAGAGAGAGAGAGAGACAAAAAAAGGAAGAGAGAGAACACGTAGGAGAAGGGAGAGAAAGAGAAAATAGGTGAGAGAGAGAGAGAGTTGAGAAAGATGAAGGGGAGGTAGAAAAAGAGAAAATGTGAGAGAGGGAATTAGAGAGAGAGAGAGAGAGAGAGAGAGAGAAAGAGAGAGAGAAAGAGAGAGAGAGCGATGAAAAGGACTTCCATGGCTTGATAGCAATCAAAAAAAGAGCAGGTGGCAAAGCAATTTACACGCAGCCAATCATCTTAACTTCTCCATATCAGTACGCTGGGTCTTAAGTCTTAAAGAGCAGCGGTCTCGTTCCTGTCTCTGAATTATTGAACTGTGCCTTCCAAGAGAAGCATTTCTCCCCGGAGGCTGCGGGTTTGAAGATGAAAGGCATGTAAATGACAGCAGCTAGTCTGCTCCACCAACTGCAGCCAGACCAAACCTCACCACTGGCTTCTGTGTTTAGTCTCCATGTCTGACATATTTGCTGACTGTAACAAGGATGAGTGGCTAGTCAACATCTTATCAACCTCGACCAGGACGAACCTTCTGTGACTCCTGTGCCATGCTTTTCACCCTGATACGGGGATTCGTTTCAGCGGCAGGATCTCATGGTGCTTTCTGAAGCTGCACAAACAGACATGTACGAATGAATATATGAATGAATAGGAGGCATGAGGAGATATGAATGAGTCTCCAGCAGTGAGGTTAGGCCATCTATCTCCAACTCCGCACAAACGGTTCTCAAAAGAGCTCAGAATGTATTCAGCAAAAAGGTATCTTTCATCTCTAAATATAATAAATGAAGCCCTTAAAATTTGCTGAAGTAAAACAATTATTAATAATAATATTCATAATAAAATGAGTCTGTTGTGAAGGCCCATGACGACAAACACCACAAATGTAAAACCAAAGGGTTTTGAAAATACATTTGAATGGATACATTTTTATTTATTTAATTAATTCAAATGAACCACTTGTTTTATTTCTGGGTCACGGGGGGTCTGAAGGCGGATACCCTGGATGGGTGGCTAAATATAAATAATTTTATATTCAGTATTTTTTTTTTTATTAATATAGACTAAATATTTTTGTGGTGTAAAGTACTTAAATAAACTAGGAATTTTTGTAAATTTGTAAATATTGCAAATGTTTTTTACTTATGTGCATTTTTGGCAGTTTTGTACTTGTACTGATTATCAAAAATATAAGCAACTTTTAAATTCACACAGTCTCAATAAATTCACGCAATCAATAAAGTGCAAGTGTTTACAAATTACAAAATTTACAAACATTCTAAAATTTTACTCAAGTACTTAACACCTCTGGCTGTGATAGAGTGAAAGTGTGAGCCACATGCAGTATCTAAATGACAAATGTGATTTGACATTAATGGAATGCATCATTAGATGCGAGGTCATAAAGCAGAGTTATGTAGAGGTCGTCATTTCTCTTATCTGTGTTGACAGGACATCATACTCGCTCATAAACCTTTACTGGCATACAACCTCCAATTGCTAGGTGTTACTGTTTGTGACATGTAATTGTGATAAAAAGAGAAGAAATATCCACTTTACACTGTTTGGTTGAATGAGACATTTTGCATGCTACGGTTCGGCGGACAGGTTTATGTAATAAACAAATTAATAGATTCAAACTTAAGTCTTCAAACTGATATAAATTGATATATTCAATCAGTGTGTTTGCCTTTGATCTTATTAAATATGTACCAGAAAATCTGAACAAAGAACAAGACAGTACAAGAACAAAGAACAGTACAAGAACAAAACATGACTGTTTTGTGCGACACTCTGATTGGTTGAAATGTAAATGGACGACGAAAGATATGGTTAATAATTTTTTTAACTCATTGTGATCAAAATCAATATGATGTGCAAGTATAATATGCAGTGAAATTCATTTTCCCCATAACTGCAGGGAATATAAAGAAGCTACAAGGGGATAAATAGAGAAGTAATTAAATACATAAGCACACACCTATACATAATACAATACAATATGCAAGATATAGAATACTGTTAATATAATGCAAAAAAAAAAGATTGTAAAAAAAAAATACAGTGGGAAAAACACAAGACTTGAAGGTCAAATGAACACTAAACACACAAGTATGAACATATTTCATACATAAAATTTTTCTTTTGTGTGTTCTATTACTTTTGCACCAAATGGGGTAGTATTTCCAATGTCACTGTAACCATGTGATGCAATAACAATAAAGGCATTCTATTCTATTCTATTCTATTCTATTCTGTATGGATGAACAATTGCAAGTTAAGAAGCACAGAACGTGCAAATTAAATATGCAGTCTCATGAAGCTGATTCCACAGCTAACAATTCTTTGAGTAAAAAAAATGAAATTGTTATGCACGAAAAATTATTTATTTTAGACTCTATGGTAAGAGCTGAGCATCTTCTAAAGCGTGTGGTCATTCTATTACTGGCCTGGAAATGAACAATGAGAGACATCAACTTTAGGAGAGTGGCAGGATGAATAGACTTATATTAAAATATGGAATATATTAGGATACAGGGGAACTGGGCCCTAGGGACTCCATGTTAAAATTCCTTGTACGTTTTCGTAGAACTCCTTTCTGCCTCTTCAGCTGTTTTGGAATTGATAGAGAGAGCCAATCTTTAATAGCGGCACTCTTTCTTCAGTCACATAATAAGTTAAAAGGAAAGGTGGATGCTATATGAGCCCTGAGAGCTCCGTTAACCACAGCACTGCAGCAAATGACAAGAACGTCCTGAATCATCATTTACACTGTTTTCCACACCGTTAGAATTAACTTTACAACCACCGAAAATCAAACCAAAAGTAAAGCTGTTGTTTTCTGATGTTTGTGTTGAACTTTTCAGTCACCATCACGTGACCATACAGAGGTGTAAAGAGTACTTGAAAACAATACTTGAATAAAAGTGCGGATACCTTACTGTAAAAATTACTCCATTACAAGTTACAAGTCACCAATTCCAAGAAGACTTGAGTAACTTGAGTCTTAAAGTATCCAAAAAAAAACAAGCTTTTTCTTTGTATCGAATTTAAGATGAAAAAACACCAAGCAATGCAGTAAAACATTTATTTTAACAAAAAACGTTTGTTTTAAATCCTAATATAAAACTTACTGTTAACACCTCAACATTTCACATTTAAAAAAAATGTCCAAAAACAGCAACTGCTAAATCTCAATGTACCGTAATGAACTTGTTCCTCTATATATTCTATCTGCTGTTGTGACATTCAATTTCCCCGCTGTGGGGCAAATAAAAGCATTTTCATTTATTTCATTTCAGTACCTTCAGCATCCTGCAGATGGCGATATCACCTCGTCCACCCAAGAAATTACCCGCGGTAGAAAAATGATCCAGACTCATCTTGCACAATCACAATGCAACAAATAAAGTAAAAAGTAAATAAAAAGTGGCAATAATAATACTTTAGTAAAGCACAGAAATCCACTTACTCAAGTACTTTAGACCACTGGGCCTTCACGTGTGTCTTATTTCTGTAGGATTTCAGTTCTTATCTGACTTGATGGGATTATCTGATTCTTCTCTAGAGTCTAGTTGAGATCAATACCATGATTGACATGTCAACTTGGGAAGGAGAACCAGACCCTCGGCACCGTGGGCTGTGATTACCCCCGCTGCACACCTCCAAATCAGAGGGAGATTATGAGATGAGCCGAAAGAGAATGGCAAAGAATTAATGAAGAGAACGCAGGCCCGAGGTCCTCCTCCAGTCCTGATCAGAACATTTAAATCTCTCGTGGGGAGAAGTGATGAGGTCCTAACCCTCCTCGATGGCTTTTCAATCCAAGCAAATACAAGTAATGCACATGCCTTCGCTCAATTAAATGACGAGTTCCACAACAGAGGGTCACATGATCAGATAACTGAATTGCGTAATTGCAAATTTATCCCGTATGTTCTGGAACATTTTGTTTTTGTTGTTTTCATTTTGTTTTCATTTAGCTACTTTTGTAGTTCATCAAGTCCAAGACTGAAGGTTCGACTCCCAGGAAGAAACATGAAGTCGTTCGGTGAAGTTTGCTTTTTATAACGATTTCCATATAGCAGACTCTTTATCATGCATCCTTTCTCAGAGTCGTTTTTTTCTGGGTCATGGGGATCTTGAGCCAATCATAGAGCAGGACACAGACACACACATTCATACTGTCACTCACACCTGTAAGTGATTTTCCTCAGTGCATATTTTTTTGGATTGTAGTAGGAAACTGGAGACCCGAAGGAAACCCACGTTTGGGTCCGCTACATGGATCCTCCATCCATTTTCTACTGTGTTTTCCAATTCTGGGTCAGTTTGTTGGCTGGGTGGCTGGCCAATCACAGAGCAGGACACACAGACATTCACACTCTCTCTCACATCTATGGGCATTTGTGTTTTTGGACTGTAGGAAGAAATCAGAGACCTGGAGGAAGTATGGACTCCACACATAAGTTGCTCAGACTAAAATAGTCCATTTTAATTTCATACCATTCTGATTCCATATTAGTTAATCTCTGCTTTTAGAGAGTTAAGAAAGTCGAATTGATCCTCCTGTAGGCCTGTAAAGAGCAGCAGGCACTGGACCATCACAGTCACTGGCACGCGATGCCCTCGGCAGATGGCACTCTGTTCTCTCTCTAAACTCTGGCAGTCTCCTCTTTCCCTGGAGGCATCATGAAATGCCATGACATCTCCCTTCTCTTCACCTTTTTCCCCATCCCAAATACCTGTCAGCGTCCTGGTTTGATGTCTCGCAGGTTAGTCAGTCTCCACTCGGATTTTTAGCACCATCTGCCCAAACTTTACTGACTGAGCGCTGTCTCCGCTCGGCCCGTATTTGTCTGGATGATGAGCGTTTAGTGATTGAAAGTCAACCGTTCCTCTTAAAGTTCCTCTTCTTTCAGCTGTTATGTGAAAGAGCTTGTAAAGGACAGGCTATTGCTCGCTACTGCCGATATTAAACTGAAAACCATGCATTTACCATGCAAATTAGACTGCGACGGATTTCATGGGACTCTGAGGAAAAAATCAAAATCGAGATTCTTGAAGTAATTTTCGGAAAGAATATATTAGTGGCTTGTTTTTACGATTCACATTCATCTAACCCACTTGGATATAAATAAACTACACTTGATGCGTTGAAAAAATTATAAATGTGTATGTTTATTGATATGCTTATATTGTAAAAAAAAAAAAAAAAACATTTTTAATAGAATAATATTTGGTAGTGCTGTTTCTTTGAAAGAAGGTCCAAATCAAATTGATAATTTCCAAATCAGGAAGCTGAATGGACTTAATTCCCTAATAGTGAGAGTGAGAGTGTGTGTGTGTGTTTCCCACTCTATGATTGGTTGATCCCCCTCCTTCAGGGCCAGAGTCTCTGGGATTGACTCCAGCTTCTCGTAACCCAGAAACATAAGAAGTGACTCATGTCACAATAAAATACATTTTTAACAGCTAACGCAAAAATTCACAAAGGCTAAAGTCTTATTGTAAAGAAATGGCAGGTTTAAAAAAAAACAGTTGCAAGCAGCAATGACAGGGTTCTGCTTTCATTAGTTAGACAGTAGGTCTGAATTATGCAGTCCAAATAGATTGTAATATGTATATACAGTGTCAAGTTCCTGAAAATCCGGGTGCATGTTAATTATATTTATTAGTGATTGTTGTTGTGTATGTTAACACTCAAAACTGTCATGGTAATGAAAATGCACGTTTAAATTGTTATTGTAAGGATATATGACATTATGTGGGAATTTATTTTCATACTAATTGAAAGTCATCAAGAAAACAATTTTCATATTGACAAAACATTTTGAAAGCAATCAGTCTATTTCATCTAATAGAATAATTTTTTGGGACTATTATTAGTGTTATTGTTTCAGCTAGAGGTTTTTTTTTTTGTATTCTGGGCAATACTACGGTGAAGTGAAGGAGCAGCACTGCCACCTACAGAGAACACAGCTTCTTCCACCACCAACATGGCTTCCTCACTCCCTTTGGGCCTTATTAAAAACGTACTTCAACCCATGAGAGCGAGATAAGCCCCATTTCAGTCACTTCGTAATTATCCTTCTGCTGATTTCCTCAGAAAGATAAAGACAAAGACAGGAAACTTTCTGAGGGGTTTGTTTTATTGATTGAGATGGTGAATGATGATGGTCCCGGGGTTCAGGCGAGGACAATACGCGATGCCAGGCGAATCTCAATATTGAAGTGATATTTCATTACCTGCAGTAGATGTAGCGTGATAGCTGTTATACAGGCCCGACTTTACTCCTTAATTAAGATTCCCTAGAAGATCAGCAGAGCAAAACTGATTCAAGGCACGTAACGTCCTGGTAAATCATTGTAAATGAGACCGGAATTAAATAAAAGCATGTTCATTTTTTTGTCCATTTTAATTCCAAATATTTGGCTTTTTCCACATTCTCATTGATATGTGTGTGTTTTATCGCTCTTACCAGCCTTTTCAGGTCCAGCACCTGCTCACCATCGAGTGAAATGCACTACTCATCCATCTATACGTGATAAACAGAGCGTGGATAACAGCAATCACCTTTCCTGCTCAGATCCTTTTGTCAGCCGAGTGGCCGCGTCCATGTTTTCACCTGTTGTCACGTCAAAGCTCATTCCACCCCGTCCTGGACACGCTGTCACGCTGCAAACAGGAAAACACGAGCTGCGTGAGAAGTCAATGTCCTCGAAACCCAGAAAATGAAAGGATGGATTTTATTTATGTGTAAAAAAATATTTAATGTATTTATTTAATCATTTTTTAAAGATGGATTTTTTTAATTTGTCTCATTTGTGTAGTGTTTTATAAAGCTTCACATCACAATAAATCTACAAATCCAGCAATAGTACTACAACGAAAATAACAGTTTGCAAAAAATTCAGTTTTCCCAAAATAGCGTAGAAACAATTTTGTTGTATTCAATATTTTGACTGAGATGATAAAAACCATAGCAACAAGTTTATACTCATAAATGCACCTGTCACACACTTTTATGCATTGCAATGTATGTATCATGCAACTTGATACTTTTGCTGAAAAATAAGATTTGATTCCAAAGTAATATCAACTTGAGGTTTTAATTAACACAGCGATGAATTTGCACTGACCATCATGACCTGTCCGTTCTCAGAAAACATGGATGTAAATCTCTGTAAAACATCACGTTGCTGAATTAAAAGCGTGCCAAAGTGTGTTTTGAAACAAATTATAGATAGTAAATGTAACAAATGCGGTCAGGAATCCATTAAGATGATTAATACATATTTCCTGTAACCGCATTGGTTTTAATGAATAGCCTTTTTAACGTCTCCATAAATGCCAGACATTTTCTTTGATTAACAGTTTATGAGAAGGCCTCGCTGACCGGAGCCAGACGTGATTACCAGGCAACAAATAAAACTAAACTCAGATCTATGACGCTCCACTGGAAATGAGTCGAGGGAAGATTTGGGAAATCAACTTCCTACGCCTGACGTCTTCTCCCCAATAAAAGCCAACATCTCTCCAGCAAACAAGCAATCGGTGTGTGTTTGACCCCAGTGAAGCGTCTTCTGTGATGGAAGCGTCTCTCTCGTGGCTCCGTGTTAATGGTAATCAGTGTCGAGGGGGACGTTTCACAGCTTTCATTTTACACTGATGGGCTCTTCAGTTTTGCAATCGCACATAATGATGCGAGAAACGCTGATACAAGTGCATTGTTTGAAAATTACTTCCGGAGATCTCCCTTTATCTCAACACAGGGCGAGAGCTGATATATTTACTCCTTTTCCACGCGCTCAAGGGAAATAAGAGGTTTTTAATGTTTCTGGTAATGTCTGATATGGACCGGGCTTAGGCTGCGAATATAGTCGTATCCCTTATAGAAAAACTGAGATGGAAAACAGATGAAAGCAGCCAAAATGATACAAAGAGAAGAAATCTGCATATGATTCACCTAAAGTGTGTGAAATTATAATGATGAACAAAAACATATTCTTAAATTGTGTTAAATAATTACAACATGCAATTTATATAATGTTTATTGAATTATTTATTTTATATTCATTAATTTCAATCTTTATATTGGAAATATTATCAAAATGTTAATTTTTGTAACTAAACATGACACATGTAACTAAACATATAATTTTTTCTATATAAAAATGTAACTGAATGTACAATATATAATATGATAAAGTAAAAGATAGTACTGTTTTTTTTACTGTTTAATTACTTTGTTGAATTTGGGTGGGATTTTGTGAACTTTTAAACTTGCCAAAAAAACACTTCAGGTCAAAGAATGTATGGTTTATTAACATTCTCTGACCTACTTTGCTATTGCTTAAAATGTGTTTCATTAAAACTGGAATTGTCAAGGGGAATCGTTCCTCGCTAACAAAGCGCACTCAGGACACGATGGCTGCATTCTAATTTTCATATCTTGTTATCCAACAAAATTTGGTTGTGAATATTACATCGTAATAAAATTACGCGGCGTGCGATGTCTCCTCCGTGCTGTTATCAGAGCGTCTTCATGCACGGCTGGTCTTCTCAACCGATGGCCTCTAGTTCATCAATTACCTTCACAAATAATTGGTGTTTTCGACACCGGCTGGCATGCAAAATGTTGCCGTACTTGAGTAATTTCTGCTGACTAATGGCTGTGTACTTTATTAATAATTCACTCGGGCTGACCGGTCGAGGCCTTACCACTTGCCCTTTGCGTTGAACTCACTTTGGATATTCACTTTAAATGAACGTAACTCGATAAAACGTGGTAAAATGTGCTATAATTCCACCCACCCATTTTCTAAGATGCTTGTCCATTTCTGAGTCAGGGGGAGATGGAGCCAATGCCTGCATCTTTAGGCAATGTCCACCGTAACACATTTCTGTGTTTTCCACAAATGTAAAGTGTGTGTGTGTGTGTGTGTGTGTGTGTGTGTCGCTCTGTGATTGGCTGGCCTCCTGCCTCCAGCTTAGAGTTTGGAAGATGAGTGGATGATTCTTTGTAGCTCGTTGTCATTAAATAGTTAGGTCAGAATGATTTTTAAATATTACATTTTCAGATTAGGTAAGAAAAAAAGTTTAAAGTGTGTGAGACGCCTGTGAGAGAGCGGCAGTCTGAGCTTCAGGACCATGGACAGCAGCATCTCGAGCTATCAGCCTGGTGAAAATCGAATCAGATCAGAAGTTCTGACGTCTACACACACGACAACAGACGTTTGCGGAAAAGTTTACAAACAGCTTAGTGGAGTCTCAACCCTGCATGAATTTCTCGATTGCCTGTGTCTTTATTTCGGGAAAAGCTGCAACTAAAGAGGAAACAAAGAGCGAGAAAAAGCCAGAGAGAAGATGTAAAAGACTTGTTTTTGTTTGTTTTATGCCCGGAGCCCTTTTGTCCTGTTCTTTTTTTTTATTATTAGTGATTTAAACTGACTTCTCTGTGGCTGGAAAAGTTTACAAGTTATAAAGTACAATAACTTGAAATGTAAAATCTAAAAACTACAAATCTGCTTAATTGTGTACATCTAAATTACAACAGCTCTGAATTAAAATATGTACATGTATGATAATCATAATGGCATTTTCAAAACCTCTTCTTCTATTTCTGGGTCATGGGGCACTAAATGAAATCCATGGAGAAACACATCGGTTGGTTTTCCTGGAATTAATTTTTAAATAAGCTTTTGTAAAATCCATTGCGTTTCATTACAGACTCTCAAAATACATCTAGAAGCTTAAATAGGTTTGATGTATTGAAGCTTTTATATTAAGCGAACGCTGATAAATAAATAATTTATGTGTTTTAAATGGAAAACATTTGCTTGTACTTTCTAAGACACGACTAACAAAACGTTTTCCATTAGAGAAGCTGGAATCTCTGGAAGACGTAACTGGACTCTATGGTGAAGGCAGCTTTAAAGGATACAAACCCATTCCATCTGAAATGACACGAATGCTTAGCACATGAACACATCAGGGAATGAGCACTTGTGTACTAAGAGGTTTAACTGCAATAAATCTGTCAGACCGAGGAAGAAGTGTTGTAAAATAATTCATCTGGAACTTTCACATCCACATTTCCGGCCTTCGCTGAATGGATGAGGTGGTACAGATCCACAAATAAAAAAGAAAAAAACATCAAGACCTGAAATATTTGAAGGACTTTGCTTCACTTTGTGCTCATAGATCAGCTGGGGCCCGCATTCATAATTTACACTCCGGGGTTATGGAAATTCAAGATGGGGAAAGTGGTGTTGCATTTTTTATTAAAGTCAGAAACATGGCGAAATAAAGAAAAAATGTCTTGTCGAGTCCCGATGCCAGTCAATTGGGATTAATGCAGAAAAGCATGTGCCCTGCCAAAGCGGCTCGGAGCTTTGGCACCAGCGACTCTTCCAACGCTTTGTCTTGAGAAATTCTCTGGCCCCAAAATGTACTTTCTCTCTCTCTCCACTGCTTTTT
Organism: Paedocypris sp. Pulau Singkep; assembly: GCA_017309775.1. Classification (NCBI taxonomy): domain Eukaryota; kingdom Metazoa; phylum Chordata; class Actinopteri; order Cypriniformes; genus Paedocypris; species Paedocypris sp. Pulau Singkep. The sequence continues at coordinate 6,406,703 of MU204432.1, forward strand.
TTTTTTTTTTTTTTTTTTTTCCAAAGCAATGCTTAATTTTCAAAACAATTATAATTTTCAAAACAATTATGTATAATGAATTTGGAAAATATCCATGAGTTTTCGAATGCTTGCTTTGATTGTGTGTTTGGGATTCCAAATATTACATCTAAATAAATAAATTAAAAAGGCTTTATTAATATAATAAATATAATGTGTGTGGGGTTTTTATATTTATTTATTTATTCATAAACTGTACGTAGTTTTATATATACACACTGTATATACTGTACAGTATTCCGTTTAGCCCCCTGACCATCCGGTGTCGAGGTTCATCATGAACTTCTGGCGCCCTCTAGTGGCTAGACTTTAATACTTTGCAACGCCCACCTCAGACCCATCTCAATGATTTTTAATTTTCAATTACCTCCCAGAATCAAATTCAACTTTGTCCAAATAGAATAAAAAATATATATCTTTTATACATATTTTAATAAAATTTATTAAAGTACATTTAAATTTGTAGTAATTAATTCTCTCAAGGAAACGGAATCATAGTTATTTTGCAGAGTAAATATCACTCCACTAAATACAATAATGATTTTGAAAAAAAAAAAAAGTGAGGGTTTAAATAGTGCAAGCTTGTGTTTCAAAATGAATAAAAGTGTAAAAGTAACAGTTTTTAAAAGATTTATTCTAAACATCCATATAGAATTGTTTTACAATTATTTTTGATGCTTGTTGCTGTATCAACGTGCCACAAGATGGCAGACGTGAATTAGATACGGAAGATTCCAATTAAGCACAAGTTCCACTGGTCATTGATGTTGACTAAAAATTTAGTCAAAATTAAATAAAAATTGTTTTAAATTAAAAAACATATGCAGTAACTAAATCATTACAAAAAAGCACACAGACACTTAATGTGAATATACAAACATCATTTTAATAACTTTGCCTATAATGCTAGTTTCATTTATGGCAACTGTGGTATCAGTAAGATCTAGAAAATCCAAGCAATTCCACATTGTACGGTCAAACGTAATTATCAGACACGTTAAGACCTTCAATCGAACAAGCGTCGCATCAAACGTTACCAAGAAACCAAATCTGTCTGAAACATTTAACAGGGTTTCGCTTCTGTAAACACAAAAGTTAGTTGCAGTGACGCAGATATCCAATTGCCTAATAAACACTGATAACTAAACATGTCCAACTAAAAGATTTCACTGAAAATTTGAAACCCTAACTTGATTAGAAGTGGACCACCTTACAATTACAGATTGTGTCAAAACAATACAGAAGGGGAAAGAATTTAAATCAACTATGCAGAAACAAATGAAATTGTCGAAAGATCCGACCAGGACTGTTTGGAGCGAAGCTTTTGCCGTCATCAGCTACTCTAGAAGCTTCCGTCAAGATCTGAGAAGCATTTAAAGGCCACTTCAACCATTTCGCCAGAGACTTTGGACCACCAGATCCTCACCGAAGCCCAAAAACCTCTCCGAGCGCACACGCATCAGTCAAGCTCTCTCTTTTCCCCGTGGAAAACAACAGTCCGACTGAAAAGCATTAGTGCAAAATCATTATTGCAACCATCTCGAGTTCACAGACACGGATCAGCAGCAGTTTCAAGTTCGTGAGCTAAACTACATCAACACAACATTAAATAAGTGAAACTAAACAGGGAAAAGATAAAGAAACGTATGCATAAATGATGTGAGCTAACTTGGCAACACCATGAAGCGCAGATACGCGCACGCATATACGAGACGAGGATCCTCAAATTAAAAAGAAAAAGTTTGATGGTCAAACGGACGAGGTGTCACGTCACAGACTTTTCTGCAAGACTGGACTCAATATTAGTGTGATTCTTGCGTCCTTTATAAGTGTGGAGCCAGAGGTTGAGGATTAAGTGGTGTTTATTTCAAGCAGCATCAGATCATTCGGTTGCGTTTGTGGCTCGGCGGGTCCGTGACGTCGGCACACTGCACTGAGCTCCGCTTCCGGGCGCCACCCAGGTGAAGCGCCATCTCTTCTGCTATGAAAGTGTTCAGGTCCACGTCGTGCAGTCCGTTCCTCCTGCGGCCTGCGCCTGAGCCACTGCTGACGTGAGTCGGGGATCCGGGAGTGCTGGAGCGCACACTGACGCTTGCCATCGCTCCGCTCAGACCTGCCAAACACACAGTTATTACATGCTTATTAACCCACAACTTCATTTACCTAGAAACTTAAGTAATGTACAGAGCTTCTCCAGACAGATCGCTTCAACCGGATTGAGAGTAAAGCAGCTAATTTGGAAAATAAACAATTGGGAAATTTAGCATTAAAATTGTGTTTGTATGTGTATACATTTACGCAAGACACATATACACAATTTGAGTGTTATGGTGTGGAGTTTGCATGCGCTTTCTGCTCTTGGGTTTCCACCGGCTCTCCGGTTTCCTACCAGTGCAAAAAATGCGTTCAGGAAAATTCAAATCTATAAATACCCGCGTGTGTGAGTAAAGCGTGTGTCTGTGTGTCCATTGCATCAGTGTGTGTTCTTTACCATAATACTCAAAAAAACAAAAATGGCAGACTTTTATCCAAAGGGAGTTACAGAATGATCAGATTGAGTTGTGTGTTGCGTGTCTTACTCAAACACACTACAGTTGAAGAACCTACTGGTCTGGAATTCAAACCCACAAGCTCTGGGTCACAAGTCAAACTCCCAACCATTAGACCACAACTGCCCACACACGGCTGGTGTGATGTCACAGGTCTACAATTGTGGGATTTCCTCACGTTTCATAGATTTTACTACCGTTGTTTGCGAAGTCAACATATAGAGAATATTATACAACCCGCCAGACTAAATGTAAGCTGAAATATTTACCATGCAGTGCTATGGCTTCACAGAAGGGCTGTAAATCAGTCTCTACAGACGACATGGTGTCTGATGAAGGTGGTCGATTGGGAGACATGACAGTCAATTTGGGGGCAGCTCTAGTTCTTGGTGGTGGTGCTTTACCACACAGGAAGCTTATCAAGTCCTCTCTCCGTATAGTTCTCCTTCGCTTTTTGACCCAGGCAAGAACATCTTTATTACGCCGCTGGTGGCCAATCTGAATCCCCAGATCATAGCTCCTCTTGTGCGCATCAACACTCTCTGTGGAAGAAAGAACATTCTTGTTATTAATGCTCCACCACATTTGCGACAGACCAAAGTACTGATAAAACAGTCCCTCGAGGTTTTCACGATTGCTCCAAATCATGCAAATTCAGTCAAACTCTGCACATTTTTGCGACCTTGCAATTTTGGTGACTCAGTTTGGTTCGTCACAGCACGACTTCCTTATAATGATGGAAAGTCCGGCTCTTTCGGCTCGACTATCTTAAAAGAGCCGGTTCTTCTTTCACGCGGCGCTCGTTTAACCCTTTCAAACACTCCTGGAGCGGTTCAGTGCGTATGTGAACACACCATGCGATCTCAAAACCCCTTGGGGATGTGGTCTGTGGTTTGTTAGCGGGCCGTTTGTGGTTCGATTATTTTGTTATCTGTGAAAGCAATGAGATCCGGGTCCACTTTGCGTTTTTTTTTTTCCCCTGTGCGCACCCGGAGGCTTCCGTACCTGCTGCTTTTTTACATTTAAAGGAGGAAGCAAAATAATGGCAAAATCCTTTTTTGCAATGGCAGGTCGTGGGGTTGTGTTTCCCAGGCGGAGGATTAATATTTATTAATATTTGGGAAAAACAATTGCATTAAACAACTATTCTCAACAATTAAATCGGTTTTAACAAAAAAATATATTTATTCTTATTAAATTCTTAAGTCTTTCTTTTGATATCACAATAAATGAAGAAAAGTGGTATTAATGGAACCAATGCCGCATATAATGCTAATGCTGCGTTTTTCATGACTGTGAAATAATGACACACTTCGCTATTAAAACAATTATTTGTTTCAGATACAGATTGTGGTTTCATTTGATAAAAAAAATTGAATTATTTCGTCCTACCTCGCGCAATCGGACTGAATTCCAGTGTTCTCTCATTCTTTTCTACCCATCATTTTATCAAACTATGCACATGCATCAGTGTACACGTCGATAATTACACTAACCAAATGTATTAGAATAATGTTAATAAGATAATTAGAAGTTAATGCGCAAGCGCGAGTTTAGGAAAGCTGACGAGTAGCCAAAAATGATACAACACCGGCTTTACTGATGAGATACGCATGACAATCTCATGTGATTTATTGCAGAGCCCTAATGCATGTTCTGTTTACTCTTTCTCTCCATTCCTGGAATGAAGGAGCCATTCCTGGATTTCACCAGCTGAAAGAAAAATACCTGGGCAATGTAGGGTTCGCAACTTTTGGGATTTTAGGCCCATACACACAATTATTGTGTCCCCATACACACAACCATTCAAAATAAAATAAAGATGAAAACGGTGTTATGAAGTAGAAGAAAAAAGAATTATGAAAGTACAAATAAAAAAAGTTAGTACTGATAAAGTATTAATCATTTTAATAGAAATTACAAATTATTAAGCACCAATAAACGCTGTTTTAAACTGTGTGGCTAAAATAGCTACAAATAAAGCATGAGGACTATCAACAGTTGTTAGAATTCATCAACAAGGACTATCAACAAGTTTGTGTGAAATCTTGAGCAGGAAAGAAACAATTTGTTGTTTTCTTGTCCATTTCGTAGCATTCTATACTATCTCACATATTTTAGTGTGGAAATATTCTATATCCTCAAGTACGTCTGGATTATTCGCCTGCACTTCCATCAAATCTTTGGCTTCACGAACAGTCAGACAGATTTACCTTTGTAGAGATTAGTTACTGCCGTTGCTGCATTTTGAAAAGGAGACCACAGTGACGGCCCTTGCTGATGGCAGACACGATCTACAAGACGGAAGAAAAAAAAACAGATGCCTCTTTAAAAGAAATATCCTCAACAAACTTAATTTATAAAACATGTAGTGCAACAATCACACTCAATTTTACACCGGGGATTAAAATGGCACCAACACACCCTCAGTCCTTTGGCACGTGCAGTTATGGATTTAGCCTAAAACGTTTTTTTTAATGCTAAAATTAGATATTCGCCATTTTGAACATGAAATACAAAATGCCTGCTAGCATTTTCGGCCAAACGCAAATATTAAAAGCTAGTTCGTCCGCTAGCACAAATGCTTGACTTATCCAAACAAATATCGTGTAATAAAACACAGGATTATTCGATTTCGGTCTTTTTGACCATTTTAAAGTGCTTTAAACGTTGCGCCTGTTGGTTTAACTAACCAATACTAACCTCGGCGTAAAGAAAACGGGCACGAGTCAACTCAAACGTCCGACTTTGTATTTTGCTAAATATGACAACGTGTAGCTAACAGACAGGTTGTGTAAATGCCAACGTGTTGAAAAAAAACGCCGCAAACGCGTGTTGCTGTTATCAAGAACAATAATACGAATCTTTCGGGCTAACTAGCCGGCTTTCCCGGTAGCATGTTAGCAAGGCCAATATGACAACAATGATTTAGCTGTCAAACGGCTAACGCTACTTAGCATGACGGCAAAGCGGGTCGCCCGAATGAAATAAAGCACTTTGGGCCGCCGATTGGTGATTAGTAAACGACGTGAATGTCCGATGTGTGTGGTTTTCCCCCTAATGTGGACGGTTTTGGGCCCAGCTGCTGGTCGCTGGTCTTCTTTTTTTCCATTCACGGACCTTTATAAAGTTGCGCCACCGCCGAAGCGGAATTCTGGAAGAGATGCCACAGATTGTCCTGGTTCTGATCCACATCCTCCTCGCTCGGCTCTTCCCTGTCGGTTTCGGCCAGACACTGGCGCTCCCACTTGGAGAACCAATGTTCGGGTCCGTGTTCGTGGATCTCCGCTTCGGTTTCCTCCTTCTTCTCCTCCATGATTAAACGCTGAGAAACTTCGGAAAACTCCTGATGGTCGCACTACGGCGGTGTGTCCTTTGATGAACCGATTCGCTCTGTTGAACTTCGAAATCAGATAATTAGCAGTTGGTGGGCTTCCTGTTTGCTTAGGACTTCTCTGTCGGTGTTACAAGGCGATAAACCCAGATGTTTTTTTTCCGTCTGTGACGCCGAAATGTCCTTATCCCGGAGGGTAGCTGCCGTCTCTCCGGGTTCGAGGGTGGCGTTTGCCCTGCGCAGATCTAGACGTCCCTACATGAGGGAGGTTCTGATTTTAAACACGCCCTCTTTTCACGCATGCGCGGATTACTTCGCCGATAAGCATTACAAAATATCGGTTAAAAATCTCACAAAAAGCTCTTTTAAATAAAATAAAATATAAATAAAGCAAATAACTTAACCACCTTACCTTTATTTGTTTCTTCAGGAATCAGACTACTGAACACGCGATCTAAAGGCTAATGTCAGTGTAACAACCACGAGCTGATAGCATAACTGTCACTATGAATCAGATACCGTTATCTATCATAAACTGTACTGTACATAGTAATAGTGTGTATATTTCTGGCATTCATTGTGGTGAAATTAGAAATGTAAAATTTTATTGCACAGGGCTTTCCCTGTAATTGTACGGATGACAATAAAAACTTTGAACTTGAATTTCCTTCCCTTATTTCTTCCTTCCTTTAAAATCAATAACAGTAATAGTCACTAGAACAAATGAAATAATCCGTAATTCTCACAAACTTCATAATCCACATCATCACATCCATGGACCGTATAGTAAGTTCAGTTTGGAGTTCTGATAGACAAACAGGGGTAATTGCTAGTTCCCTCAGGGTTACTGAGACCAGGAACTTTATGGCGGCCATCTAGTCTTTCACCAATTGTCCCTGTTCTTGACCACACTGTGTATACGGCTTTCTAGGACGTTCCTAAGCTAACAGGGGAATTCTGTGAGAGTCTTTTTCAGTGTGATGTGTAGGAAGTAGGGGATGCAGAGGATGAATAACTGATGCTCCCTTGGCGCTGAGGACTGTCTTGAGGTAATAAAGTTTAGTCTGCCATAAAGACCCCCCCCCCCTCCATTATATTGATAAATATAATTGCTAAAATTGCCTGCTGTGCAATTGTATAATTATAAATGATGATGTGTGATTTTAGAAGCATTTTTGATATGTAATCATGAGTAGTCTAGACAACGCAATTCTCGAACAATTCCTGATCAATTTTGAACAAATTATCAACTGTAGCCAACCAATCACAGTAGCTATTTCAGTTTCAAAGTTTTGTTGCTGAGGTTGCATACATTTTTCCCTATTCTCGTGACATTATTAGTATTATTACTATAGCTCGGTGCTCTTTATTGTGAGTGTATTATATACAGTAAATGATGGTTTGGTTCTATGAGTGAGTGAGTGAGTGAGTGATGCAGGAAATCGAATAAATGAAATAAATAATGCAAAATGTTAGTTAGTGTATACAACAGTGTATACAAAACATTGAGATGCTATTTATCAGATATATGGTATGATTCTGTTCATTACAGCTACAAACTATTTCCGTGGAATATTTCTAATTTTCATGGAAACATTGAGTTTAACGGCGATGGAATAGTTATTTCTGAACGTTTCCATGTTTTAATAGAAAATAATTTGCGTTTCCTTGAAGACATAAGTGTAAACAAAGACTTCATGCAACAATTAAATATACGTATAAATGAAATATACAAACATAATTTGTATCTTGTAATACATTTACAATTAAAATAAAAATCAATTAATAAACATACTATCCCAAATATTATGAGGTCTCAAGTTATGGTAGAAGTTGTAATTTAAATAAAGATGGCTATTTTTAATTTAGATATACGTAGTTTCTTTATATTTATTCTTATACCAGTATATTGTTTTTATTCAAAAGTCAACGCTTGTTCAATGCACGCTTCAGCAACCAATACACATATTTAGGTCATTTAGAGCAATAGTGTACATTTTTATGTATTAATAGCGATGGCAAGTTCCCAAAGATTGATAACACACACAATAGACATTGTGTTCCATTTGTAAGGCTTATTGGCCTCAAGATGGCACTACAGCGCTATACAGTAATTCCTAGCACATCAACATTCATAACTCTAAAACTGATTGTGGATTAAATGTATAGGGTTCCAGGCTAACAGAAAAACAATACAACTTTTTTATATTTTATATAGCGTTATATAATAAAGCTTTTTTAATATCTTGTTTAAAAGCACCACAGTGCTAACTTCAGGCACCAATCTATTATTGAACCAAAGTTACAGCTTGGGAAAAGAAAGTTGAATCAATAAAAAAAAGTGAAAAATAAAGTAAATGGATAAAGTTGAATACTTTCTGAACAAAGATTTTACTTTTTTTTTTTTTACATTTAAATAAGTTAAAAATAAATAATAACACTAATAATAAAGTAGATACATGAAAAAGTAAAACTAAACTAAATAAACAATCATTACCGAGTTTACAAAGACATAACTAATTCTAGTTAGTTGTTCTAAATTAATATTTTATAATTAACAATTATGAACTAACATAACTGTACGTATTTTTTTTTTCATCGTTTTGCAGAAAAATATTAATTCACTGCATTTAAAAACAACAATATAATATATCGTGTTAGTAAAACGTTATTGATTTAATTTCGAAGGAAAACAAAAAATAAATAAATTATTAAACGTGATTTGAATTGATAAGATCGAGCGAACTACGGCGTGGGGAAGTATTAGTGTGAATGGCGCTGGCGTTGTGCGCCACTGTTTGGATCTCCATGCGGATGTGACATTTCAGAGAGGAGCGAGGCCGCCATTTTGAGTTTTACCTCACACTCAACATCACAATCCACAGGAGCGGGTGAGAAAGACGGGCCGTGACCGGGCACAATTCTCTTTTCTGCTTCAAAATTTCGTTTGGGATGCAGTTTCGCGGTGCATTTAGTCGCTAGGCGTTGAGGTTAGTCTTAGTTGGGATAACGGCGAGGCGAACCGTCGGCATCTTTGTGACTTTAAACTTCTAAATTAGAGCGATTTCACATTAGAGTCTGGTTTGAATGGATAGGTTTTTTTTCGGCTCCCCCCCAGAAGAGGGACAATCGGAGGAGCACACGGACTGGAAACACTGCAAGGAAAGTTGTATTTAAATGCTTTTCGGACGTGCGCGGCTCGCAGTATTTATTGTCTTTTCGTTTCGCTAGCGTGAGCCATCTTGCAGCGGCTAGCAAACAAACAGGCGGCTGCAGGTTGTTGTGGCTTTGAATTCTCTCCGGGAACGCCGGGGTTGCGTTTACTGGGCCTTCTTGGAAAAAGAAGCCTGAGCCAAAAGACTGTCGGTAGTTCTAACATCCCTTCACCCAGGCGCCGAGATTGGGCGAATAGCGAGCAAATACGTCCGCGTTTCTCTGCCTGCTCCCCCGCCGGCCTCCCTTCCTTCATCCCCGGCGTTGACAGCAGACAAGGCCGAGGTCGTGTTAGTGCAGGCCCAGCCGCAAAGGCTCGACCTGTTTACCCCACCTCCGCATCTTCCGACACTCCACCAACCGCTCCGGACTCCTCTCCCCGAGGACCAGTCCTCAGACCGCCCCGAGGGAGACAAAGAGTCCAGACATTCTATCTCAACAGCCGCCAACATGAACCATCATCATACCCAACAGCAGCAGCAGCAGAAAGCCGGTGAGCAGCAGCTCAGCGAGCCCGAGGACATGGAGATGGAGGGTAAGCAAAGGCCTGGCGCTCACTTTTAACCCGTTTCTGTTAAAACCCGAACAGCGCGCCGAGCATCGGGACAATAATCGCGTATTTACCAGACTTCGCGTTAAATCGGCTCCACATTGTCGCATGTTTTGACCCCGTTAGCATCTGGCTAACCGCTACCTTTTCTCAAACCACAGATCGGCAGCTCAACTCGCAAATAACATTTTAACGCAAGTCTGCGATTTAAATGTTTATTTTTAACCCGTTAGAGCCCAACTAAGCTACAAGCGACAACCGCTCGTTCGTTTTTCGCCGTTTAGCTCCTCGCACTAACTTGGGTTTTCTCTAAGCTCTTTCTTGCTAACCGCTCGTGTCGGGTATTTTATCTGGTTATGTAAGTGCTTCCCTCGGCAATACACCTGCACATCCCGCGGGCAACTTTCGTGGAGCGTCGGGCGGTAAACACGGCTCGTTTTAACGCGAAACCGGCAACCATTCCGGCGTAGAATGTGAGTAAAGCGAGTTTACAGCTTGTCGTTGGTCTTCATAATCCAGGCCGACAAGACATTAAAAAAGTGACTGAAAAGTCGCCATTTATGTGTTGTGCTTTACGAACTCTGTGCGTTTCGCCTAATTGGGCTTCTTCACCAGATCCACATGTCCCGAGTTTACGGATTGGCGTCAACATATTCCGCTGGAAAAGCGTAAACACTGCGGGTCGGGTTTTAAATATTTATTGGCCATTCGGATGTTTAAGCTCTGCAGGTGTTGTGGGTTTTGGATGTGATCCGCATAGGAAGTTGCGCTCGTGGGGCAGGGGGGAGTGGATGGCAGCTTGATTCCAAGATGGTGGCTTGTATTTCGCACCACTCGTTCTCGGCGGGGCCTGCCTTCGTTTGCGTTTGTTTTTATCACCGGGGCAACAAGGATCGCGCGCCTTGATGGATCAGCGAATGATCGGCGATCCGAGTAATTGCTTCGCACTCTTGTGTGTTTACCACCGACCGAGCCGGGCCGGTTTACGCGAGATCGGAGCTCTGTTTGCGGGGAAGCGTTAGCAGGGATGCTAACCGTGTGTGTGCGGAGGGGGAGGGGGTTAAACAAGAGGATCAACTCGGAAAGAGTCCGGGATGCACTGCTGGCTTTCATCGCGAGCTCATAGTCAATACTGTTTTCATTCTCATTGCGGTTTTTTTGGATGTGACTCTGTGTCCAGTCCAGCGTGGTTCGGTCCGCGCCGATGCTTTATTGTATAACGAGTCATGCAACGGCACCGCTCGCCATTTTTAATGGTCCGCGTCTCTGTTTGCGCCTCGCAGGCTCTCACACACCCGCAGTCGCGCTAATAACGCAGAAAATGCCCTCGCACTTGCTTGGCGGTCTGACTCACCGCGATCCAGAAGCTCGATTTGCGCTGCGTTACGGTAAAGTTCTGCAGTGCACGTGTGGGGGCGTTTCTGACGCTCGAGACCCGCAATAAGACCCGCGTGGATTAAACGCGGTGACCGAGACTGTTCCTCGGGATTTAGGCAGCTGTCTGGGTTTAAAATCGCCACCTGTACTAGAATATTAGGTGCCAGACTAGTCTATAAAGCCAGTTTCTAAGTAGCTTTTTAACGCTTTGGCATATAGCTGAAAGCTCTGCGTCATGTATGTTTGGAATTATTCCTTTTTTGTCCCTTAACGAGTCATCACAATTCATCATTGAAGTCACCTCCGTCTTGTTGCAATATGTTTTTTAAACATCTCACAACATAATTGCCATTAAATCATTTCGGGAAAAGGCTGTCGTCGTTATCCAATAGTTTGGATTTCTGTTGCCGTCTCCATAGCATCTATTTACCATCCTTTATTATCGCTTTCTTCATCTTCTTACTGTTTGATGGTCTGTACACATGAGACACGCTAGAATGATTTGATTATAGACGGAACGTCTTTGTTCTGTCTGCAAATCCACCCAACGTCCAGGTTCTGCATCTTCCTGTAATAAGCCGCATTTAAGCGATTGAATATTTCAGTGTTTCATAAACACATCTGGTGGGTTGACAAAATAATCTGTGCCCTTCCTCTCAGACGTCAGCCTATCACACGGAGGCTTTAGATGTTCTGTGATTAACGATGGACGAAATATCATGACTACCTTTTAATTTTTTTTTTTTCGGATTGTAAGGCATGCAAAAGTGTTTAAAAATTGATTGTGCTTCTGATAATCTGGAAAAGTTGTGTGCCTTTGTTAAAAAAAGATTATGGTTAATTGTGTGCCTTTTAGTGGGAATATCGGGGTATAATTTATCTTGGAATTGTGTCCTGATGTTAAAGGTGTTTTTCTGCCAATCACATTAGTTTGCAAAGTTCATCTCAGGATAGAGCTGAAATTGTTCTGAACATCTCTGTTGTTGTTGTGCTGCAGCAGCTGATGGAATTTCAATTTGTCTTTTAGCTGGGGACCCAGATGATCCTCCAAGAATTCCCCAGAATCCAGTCATCAATGGGAACGTAGCGATGGCTGACGGGCACAACAACACAGAAGAGGACATGGAGGATGGTATGAAAGGCAACGAGTGCTTTGTACTTGTTGACGTTAGACAAAGTCGTCTAATGTTTTTTTTTTTCTCGTATTGTCCTCAACGCAGACACAAGCTGGCGCTCGGAAGCCACCTTCCGCTTTGTGGTGGAGCGCTTCAGCAGACTGAGCGAGTCTGTGCTCGGCCCGCCATGTTTCGTGAGGAACCTGCCCTGGAAGATCATGGTGATGCCTCGCTTTTACCCAGACAGACCTCACCAGAAGAGCGTCGGCTTTTTCCTTCAGTGCAATGCTGAGTCTGACTCCACGTAAGCAAACGTTCCCATGTTGATGGTTTGTGTGTTTTTTGTAGCGATGAGCCATTAACATGAGACTTATCGCAATATAACAGAAACACTTTTGTGACTTTCAAATGTATGAAAACCTGAAAATAAAAAATAATGATCTGTTTCTCTCAGAATTGCTGAATGAATGTAGTATATGAATGTATATAATTTTATTGGTGAAAATACCTGTTGTAAGAATAAATTCTGACTTTATAACCCACAATTTTTTCTTAACACTTTTAATTTCTCAGTGACTCTAAGGGGCTTCCATAGAAGTCCGCTCAAAAGTATTCAAAACTGCCATACAAATACCGTTTATTTCCAAGAAGACTTTCAATTGAAAACTCCACAAGCCCAAAGTTATTTGGCCCTCAATATCTAGTTCTTTCAGTCTCAAGTGCCATTTAAATGCTAAACAACCTGTAACTAATGCGAAAAAGTATCTCTTTGCTACAACATGACATTAGTTTAAAATATTCTAGATTCATTCTTTGATTACAGTGAGATTATTTTAGATCTAACCTGTAGCCTTAATTCCCCTTTTTTCCCCCTTATTTTTAGGTCTTGGTCATGTCATGCACAAGCCATGCTCAAAATAATCAACTACAAAGACGATGAGAAATCCTTCAGCCGTCGTATCAGTCACTTGTTCTTCCACAAAGAGAACGACTGGGGCTTTTCTAACTTCATGTCATGGAGTGTAAGTTTTTACTTTTTGCTCATGTCCTTGTCCTTGTTAAAGGCAAGTACCATTTTAACATGCTTGTGGTTTTAGGATGTGACAGATCCAGAGCGAGGTTTTGTGGAGGACGATAAAGTCACATTTGAAGTGTATGTGCAGGCTGATGCTCCTCACGGCGTGGCGTAAGTCATTCATCAAACACATTTTTAGAGTCATTTTTATTTTAGTTTTTATCAAAGGTAAAAAAATACAGAACATTTTTAGAAAAAGCAAATCTTTTTCAGTGTTTATCATCAAAATACAGTGGATTGTTGTTTGTAATTTGTGAATTCTATTTTGTAGAAATTGTAGTTATAATGTACTTTTTTTTTTTTTTTTTTTTTTTTTTTTTTTTTTGAAATTTTTTTTTTATTTTTTTTTTTTTTTTTTTTTTTTTTTTTATTTGTCATGTCTCGAAATTGTAGCAATGCAGTTTTTTTTTTCTTTTTAGTTTTTTGATTGTGTTGTTTTCTTCGCTTTCAGCTGGGACTCCAAGAAACACACTGGTTATGTTGGTCTGAAGAACCAAGGAGCCACGTGTTACATGAACAGCTTGTTACAAACTCTCTTCTTTACAAACCAGCTTCGGCGGGTAAGATTCCTGCTCTTAAAACATTACGCTAGCTCTCATATTTTACAACAAATTATCTGGTGCTTACAGGAAAGGGACAGGAACAAGGGAATTCCAGGAACTGTTTAATATTTAATTAGTAATATTAATTTGTTGTTCTGTTTGTATTTAAATGTAGCTCAACATTAAATGTGAAGTTGCTATGGTGTATCAACATTTCAAATTGTTGAAAAAATGTTCAAAATATTTTTAGATTCAGCTTTGAGTGTCTGAAATGTGCCTTTGTAAAGCCAAATCATTTGTACTCTATTTCTGAATGTCTGTTTTTTTCAGGCGGTTTATATGATGCCCACAGAAGGAGATGATTCCTCTAAAAGTGTTCCACTCGCACTCCAGAGGGTTTTCTATGAGCTCCAGCACAGTGATAAACCTGTTGGGACAAAGAAGCTGACCAAGTCTTTCGGGTCGGTTGTGATTTTATATAGTTTCCTGCATGATATAGATGATCTTGGGTAATTTGTGAGTAGATTAAACACATGGATGTGTGCTGTGATAAACCAGAACATCTAAAAACAACCCCAGTTATGTTGAAAACTCACAATGAAGTGGAACTAAGTTTGATTGGCGGAACGGTGGTACTCCACCACACTTTATTCTTCTTTAAAGCAAAATCACGAGCACTTTTTTGACGCATTGGGAGAAATGGCAAAAAGCTTTTGATGCGTTTGTGAGAAAAACTGCTCCGTCCATTAAAAATGGGCATTCAGTGTTGATTTTGCTCTGACAAGTGAAAAGAAAGTTGCCTTGAGCCTGAAAGGAGTTCCGTGCAGCAATGGGCACTTAATAGAAGTGTTTTATTATCTCTTGTTTCTGACGGGTAATGTGTGTGTTTAGGTGGGAGACTCTGGACAGCTTCATGCAGCATGACGTGCAGGAGCTCTGCAGGGTGGTGAGTGTCTGTTCATTTCAAGCCATTTCAATTACCATCTCAAAAGCGCTGAACATATTTTCTATTTTCCCTGTTCTAGCTGCTAGACAACGTGGAAAACAAGATGAAAGGAACGTGTGTGGAGGGTACGATCCCTAAGCTCTTTAGAGGAAAGATGGTGGTAAGACAGCTGAACCTTTTGACTTGTACTTGCTCTGGCTCATTGAATCCTCCTCATTCTTTATGTGTTTTTTCTTTATTTCAGTCATACATCCAGTGTAAGCACGTAGACTATCGCTCTGAAAGAATAGAGGATTACTATGACATACAGCTTAGCATAAAAGGAAAGAAAAACAGTAAGTAACTGATGGATATTCTCAACTGATGCTTCTGGCTCATAGTTGAAATGAGTTTGGCACGTGTGTGACTTTTTCACCTTTTCTCTTCTGCAGTCTTCGAGTCGTTCAAGGATTATGTGGCTGTGGAACAGCTGGACGGGGATAACAAGTACGACGCAGGGGAGCACGGCCTGCAGGTGAGGCCTGAATCTGCTCTCCAGACGCAGTAGACAACACTAGATGATTGGGTTTTAAAGTAACAATCATTTTGTTTGTTTTTTTTTTTTTAAACTAATTTATTTAACTTTTTTTAAATGATGATTTAAGCCAACACCAGTCATGTGCAGAATCTGGGTTCCACGTTCAGTTTGAAATCTCTTTAGTCATCACATCTGCAGATTTCTCAAACCTATTCATGTCGTTTTACACGGCAAACCAAAAAAAGCATCTGATAAAACTGTTAAAATCAAGATTCTTAGCTGATAGACTCCCGCTCCTGGTTTAGACGCTGTAATCCACTCTGTCTCCATCCTTTGACACCAAACGGTTTGTGTTTTCCAGGAAGCAGAAAAGGGTGTGAAGTTCCTGACCTTTCCTCCCATTCTGCATCTTCAGCTGATGAGGTTCATGTATGACCCTCAGACCGACCAAAATATAAAGATAAACGACAGGTAACAAACGGCCTCACATTGTCCTCCCTTGTTTTGCTTAATGTTTATTTTTTACATCACTCACATCATTATCGTTCATGTAAAATTGTTATGGTCATCAAAGTGGCTTCAGAGGCCCACAAAGCGTAAAAGCAAAGCAGAAGACTTGCTGAATTCTTTGGAAGTCACGGTCTCTATCAAAGCCTAGACGAGTGTGCGGGCCGAGTTGGCGGCAGAACTCAAAAGGTCTTTTGTTTTCTGAATGGGCTGTTGTGTTGGGTTTGTTGAGCTGAACTCTAGATGGAGTGGCTTTTATTAATTCTGTCACACATATGTGTTCTACTCCGCTATCGAAACATACTTGAGCAAGTCACCGAGATTGTTCTCAAACTGTTTGCATCTTAGGAAATTGTGGATACTGATTGGCTGATGATTTATTTTCTTTGCCCTGCAGGTTCGAGTTCCCGGAGCAGTTGCCTCTGGATGAGTTTCTGCAGAAGCCGGACACTAAAGACCCTGCCAACTACATTCTCCACGCAGTGCTGGTGCACAGCGGAGACAACCATGGGGGCCACTACGTCGTCTACCTTAATCCCAAAGGAGACGGCAAAGTGAGTGTCACCGCACCAATAGTGAGAACCTTTTCCTTCAGGGGTCCCTGTGGGTGTATAATGGGTGGGATGTGGTTGCAATTGATGTTTAATGTATTTAAAGAGCTGAAATGTACCTTTTTGCTCATAATGTTTTCCTTACAAATCATAATGCTGGATTTTAAAACGAACAAACGTAATTTTGATCAACTTATGAGGTTGGACACATTAGATTTGATTAATAGTAACAGCCTGGGTTTTGCGTTGTCCTGCTTCGCTGTCCTCAAAAGTTTCATAAAGCTTTTTGGCTTTTGTGCAGATGTTTGTTACTGTAAGGCTGGCGATCTGAACTCATTTTGTACAGATAACGACACATTGATTTGACAAGGGTTTACAGCCAATCAGATTGCAGAACACAAGACCCCATAAAAATTGTCCCTTGCATTATCATGAGGCACAGCTGTTTATTGTAGTAATAATGTTATGCTCATTCCACCATTTATTACACTATTACATTCTGGTGAAGATCTCATGCTGCTTTGCTTTCATGCCGTTTTTACAATCTGTGTTTAATTATAAACGGTTAACGAAAGACTTGGATTCATAACTTGTTGGCCTAGTAACCTGTTGCACACACTGCATAAGTCTGAATTCCTGCATTATTTAAACCTATTTAAATATTTTTCCGTATGTTTTCCTGAAAATTAAAGGGAAAAAAAACAAATTTCATTAATTTTTATCTTGGCGTGACAAAAATTGAATAGTTTCTATTGGATAAGTCGATATCAAATTCTTAAATCTGCCATCAAATGGCCTCTGAAGCTGAAATGGCAAAAACGAAATGATAAAAACAAAACAAAAGTCTAAATCCTGCATTATGATGTAGTTTAGCATTAATTCTGCTAGCTAACTGTTGTGGATGTTCTGTTATTTAAATGCATGTTGTGTTTTTATGAGAGCAGTTCACTTCCACAATGGCGTTTAACGCTTCCGGCGCTTGTGTTTTAGTGGTGCAAGTTTGACGACGACGTCGTGTCACGATGCACCAAAGAGGAGGCCATCGAGCACAACTACGGCGGTCACGACGATGACCTGTCAGTCCGTCACTGCACCAACGCCTACATGTTGGTTTACATCAGAGAGTCCAAACTCAGTGAGTGTTATTCTCTTCAACCACTGTTGTCGTAATGGTTTCCTACCATTCCATCTGGGACCCAAAGTGAAAGAGTGAGGGAAGTCGATCAAGCCTGTGCTGTGTTCTTGTTCAGGTGAGGTCCTGCAGCCCGTCACGGACATGGACATCCCTCAGCAGCTGGTGGAGAGACTGCAGGAGGAGAAGAGGGTGGAAGCTCAGAAGAGAAAAGAGAGACAGGAAGCTCACCTTTACATGCAGGTCCAGGTATGTGGCAGCATCACCACCCTGTCCTGGTGCATGATGGGACCTGCAACACCCATTTTTGCAGATGGTGGCTGAAGACCAGTTTTGTGGACACCAGGGCAACGACATGTACGACGAGGAGAAAGTGAAATACACCGTGTTCAAAATTCTCAAGAGTTCCACTCTTGCTGAGTTTGTGCAGAACCTCTCGCAGACCATGGTGAGTGTTCTCGGGTTAGAATAAAGGAAACCTTATTTTTCCGGAATTAATTATTAATTAATTCTTTGTCAATTTCTTAGTCAATTTTTTTAATTAATTCTCTGAAATTAAGCTCGTAAATCGCAGTTTGAAACACAGCAAATTCAATCTAATTCATCATCGGCCTGTAACTCTTCAAAATCAACAAACAAAATCATCGACTGTGAAACCGTCATTGTGACTTTAAAAAGTTACGCATTCTTTCCGGTTATAGCGACCTACAATTGGAAAACTGAAGCCAAACTCGTGCGCTCTAAAGCATTAAATGCATTCGTTCCTCACATTAAACCCTGTACAGAATACGCTCAATTTTTCAAATTTGAGCTTTGAAGGAACAGCTAATTAATTAAAAAGATTGTCTGCCGATTAATCGATTGCCAAAATAATTTGCATTGCAGCCACCTTTGGCATCGATGTATCGGGATGATTTTATTTTTTAAACCCGTTTATGCCTTAATTCAGGGTTTCCCACAGGACCAGATGAGGCTGTGGCCAATGCAAGCGAGAAGCAATGGCACCAAAAGACCCGCCATGTTGGATTATGAAGCCGACTGCAACAAGTCGGTAAGTCTGTTTAAAGTTTTAAATGTTTTTTAGAGATATTCTGAAATGACAAAAAACTGCTGTGCTTATGCTGTTGGTTTCAACGTCGCCTCTAGATGATTGACCTGAGCGACAACGAGAACCCGTGGACAATATTTCTGGAGACCGTGGATCCCGAAATGGCTGCCAGCGGTGCAACGTTAGCCAAGTTCGACAAAGATCGTGAGTTCCAGAAACAGGTTTAAAAAATGTATACTTTTTTTGTAATCACTTTTTTTTTCTTCAGACGATGTTATGTTGTTCTTGAAGATGTATGATCCAAAAACCCGAAGCTTAAATTATTGTGGACATACCTACACGCCTATATCCTGTAAAATACGTGAGTAAATAGCTTTTTGTAAAGATTGTCTAACGCTATTAAGTGACGTTATTGTCTTCTTTTGACCGGAACAGGAGACTTGCTGCCCGTCATGTGTGAAAGAGCAGGGTTTCAGCAGGGAACTAGCCTTATCCTCTATGAGGCAAGACTTCCTCATTTACACTCATTTCTCCTCCACAATAATTAATACAATGATTTATTAGTTTCACTTGATGTTATTTGAACCAAATCTGATCTTAAATCTTTGTTTGGCACGCTAAACATGAGTAGATGAACAATTGCTCCCACGTTTCAAACCAGACATTTCTTGCTTTTTTTTTTTTTTTTTAGGAAGTTAAGCCGAATTTAACCGAGCGGATACAAGACTACGATGTCTCCCTGGACAAAGCTCTGGATGAGCTTATGGATGGAGATATCATTGTGTTCCAGAAGTAAGTCCATAGCTTGTCAAACCCGCTTCTTGTTCTGATGCTAAAGAGTCGTTTTGCTTGCGTCTTCGACAGGGACGATCCTGAAAACGACACCAGTGAGCTGCCTACTGCGAAAGACTACTTCAGAGACTTGTACCACCGTGTGGATGTCATCTTCTGTGACAAGACCATTCACAACGACCCGGGCTTTGTTGTGACACTGTCAAACCGAATGAACTACTTCCAGGTGGAGTTTTCCAGCTCTTTCAACACAATAGTCTCCTATTTGCTGTTCTGTTCTTATAATACCGCTCACTTCACATCATTTGGGTTTTAGGTGGCGAAGACCGTTGCACAGCGGTTAAATACAGACCCCATGCTCCTCCAGTTCTTCAAGTCACAGGGGTGAGTCTTCTGACCTTCCGGATCTGACCCACCTTTTCATGGGCAATACATGTTCATTTCATTTGTTGATCCAATTTATGGGCTATACATATTAATTATTTGTAGATTACCACTATAACCACTGCCAGTGTACGCACTGTTTTAACTCTCTTATCAATTTCTTTGGCTCTTCGTCTGTAATCACGATCAATTTTTGCTTGCCCATCTATTTTGATTCACTTTATTTGTTTTTTTATTTTATTATCCATTTTTATTCGCTTTATTTGTATTTTATTAGTTTATTTTGTTTCCATTATTTTTCCTGTCTTTTTGTTTTTTTCTTCTTGAGAGCAAGTGTCACCAGAAAAGCAATTTCCACCTGGGATAAACAGTTTTTTTTTTAATGAATTAAATTGATAATGACGACTTCAGCTTTTTTCCATTTCTTCACCTTCTTTTGTCGGTTTAAGGTACAGAGACGGGCCAGGAAACCCTCTTAGACACAACTATGAAGGCACACTCCGAGACCTGCTGCAGTTCTTCAAGCCCCGGCAGCCCAAGAAGCTCTACTACCAGCAGGTGAGCACCTTATCTCCACGGCTTTTTTTTTAAGGGAATCGGAGCCTTTCGGACTAGTTAAGGCCAGGTCACCTGATTTATTCATGGTTTCCCGTCCCTCAGCTCAAGATGAAGATCACTGACTTTGAGAACAGGAGGAGTTTCAAAGCCATCTGGCTCAACAGTGTGTTTCGAGAAGAGGTATGGTTGTTTCTCGCAGCTTCTCTCTCTCCTCGTTCTCTTTTACTCAATCTGTGACGTTCTTTACTCCATCACGCCAGGACATCACACTATACCCCGACAAGCATGGCTGTGTTCGAGACCTGCTCGAGGAATGTAAAAAAGCTGTGGAACTGTCTGATAAAGGTTCCGAGAAGCTGAGGTCTGTATCTTCTGGTTTCTAGTCAGCACTTGAACGTCATTCGTCCGTTTTCTCAACAGGAAAGACTCAAAACAAAGATTTCACTCAAGCCTCTGCTCTTCTTTTAGGCTGCTAGAAATCGTGAGCTACAAAATTATCGGGGTGCACCAGGAAGATGAATTGCTAGAATGTTTATCTCCAGCAGCCAGTCGAACCTTCAGGATAGAGGTGTGGCAGACGCTCGCTCTGAGCCAATCACAAGCCTGTACAGTAGTATTTGTTCTAAATCCCGCCCCTGCTTCAACAGGAAATCCCCCTGGACCAGGTGGACCTGGATAAGGAAAATGAAATGCTGATTCCAGTTGCACATTTCCACAAGGAAGTATTCGGGACATTTGGGATTCCCTTTTTGCTCAAGATCCGCCAGGTTTGTCGTCTCTGTGTGGAGGTGGGCTGCTGTCGGGGGGCCGCGCTGATCTCGTGTGTGTGTGTGTGTGTGTTGTGACAGGGGGAACTCTTCAGAGAGGTGATGAAGAGGATCCAAAGCATGCTTGACATTCAGGAGAAAGAGTTTGAGAAGGTAAGATTGTCTCTCAGACACATTCAAGGCAAATTCAGATGACCGCTGATCAATCGCTTTGAATTTGAGTCGCTAACAGCCTGTAGTGAAATGCTTTGAAATTAGTATCATTTATGAACAATTGAACATTGTAACCCTGTGATACAATGACAAATGCTCAGAACTTGTACAATAAAGGAATCCTATTCTAATCTCTAAAGAAAAAGGTTAACAATGAATGGAAGACGCAAGGAATTGGGTTATTTTTCAAATAAATAAATGTATATCGAAAGTTATTTATCGATTTGTAACGTAAAAGAAACCTTTCTACATCAAGTCACAAAACTATTACATTTTATTAATCAGACGTTTGCATACATTCTATTACAATATAATGGATTTTATTGTTGCATGTATAATTGTTTTAATAAATAGTTAATAATAATTGTTCATTTTTTTTTCTATACTATTGACATGTTGATGTATTTTTTTATTATTCCTCTATTGTGCAGTATTGTAATTGCATCATTATACGTCTGCGTATTTCCTTTAAACTGCTCTCGTTTTGCGCAACCTCAGCATTTGCAATAAGACAGTCTCTTTCTACTTTGGTGACTTCACAGATTATTTTTAACAAGTCAATTATCTGTGCTTCTCAGTTCAAGTTTGCAATAGTGGTGATGGGCCGACATCAGCATATCAGCGAGGAAGAGTACGAGGTGAATCTGAAAGACTTCGAACCACAACCAGGTGAAGTTCCGTCTCTGTGCGCCGCATCCTCAACGTCACGTCCTCCTGACGTCTTTCTTTCTGTTTGTGCTTCAGGAAACATGTCGCACCCGAGGCCTTGGCTAGGACTCGACCACTTCAACAAAGCTCCAAAGAGAGGTCGCTACACGTATCTGGAGAAAGCGATCAAGATCCACAACTGACAAGCCCCACTCTAACCGACCGTACTGCAGACTTTAACCAAACCTCGTGCGCGTGCGCGCGTGTGTGTGTGTGTGTGTGTGTGTGTGTGCACCACTTTTAACAGCCGTCGTCTGGTGCACGGGCATCGCGTAAGAAATCTTCAGCGAGCGGAGTGATCCTTTTTTCTTTTCCAGGCTGTTCCACTTGGCTTCTCTAACTAATGACTGCCTGTTTCTCTGGACACATGAGTTGGATTTTAACGGGGAAGTTTGTCCTAGAATTCTGCTTTTTTTTTTTTTTTTTTTTTTTTTTTT
>MU204432.1:6435838-6528132 GCA_017309775.1 Paedocypris sp. Pulau Singkep
TTTTTTTTTTTTTTTTTTTTTTTTTTTTTTTTTTTTTTTTTTTTTTTTTTTTCGGAAATACTGTATATTTATAAAAAATAACGATACAATTCAGATCAACAGTAAAACCATCAACATCAGTCTTAATTATAGAACCAACTGACTGATTGTTAAAAGAAAAACCATAAAATAATGCAGATACGAAATGATTTAACATTATTGCCAGGCGTGGAGAAAGTCACCTGGTTGGGCTGAATCCACCTGCACTTGAGTCTCAGCGGCGTTGCTGCTTTGTGGGGCGAACGGTGTGTGCACATGGTAGACTCGCACATTCGGACCCTTCTCACCTTCAACTGTTGAAGCCACAAACACATTTCAGTACAGTCATGTGACGTGATTTCTGACCACATGGCTCGCTCGTACGGGTCGTGACTCACTCGGTATGACGTAGGGAGGTGGATCCCCAGTTCCGTCAGCGCTCATTCTCTCCTTCACTGGGTTTAAACTGGATGAACAAAAATGATTGTGGTTAGATGTCTCACACACACACACACACACACACACACACCCACACACACACTAATTCAGCTGATATAAAATATCATATTTCCAGGCTCAGCTTCAACCTGCTTGATCAATGTAATTCAATTCCATAACCACATGACGTCACATCCATCCCAAAAGAGTACTAGTTTCCATCAAACCAGTAACGTCAGGCTTTTTATACAGTAAAACTTCTAGTAACTTGTTGTAAAACGAGATCCATGAGACAGGATTGTTTCTTCACAAAACCTTAAAAGAGGAGACAAAGTCAAACTACAACAACTGAGGAACAAATAGAGACCTCAAAAAAAGGGGCTCAGAGGATCATGGGAAATGATGTCCGGTGTCCAAACACAACAAAACTCAAGATCACAAATCAAGTTATACACAACCAGAACATAGATAGTATGTAAGAACATCCCATGTCTTCTCGTTTCCCTCAATAAAGCTTTCGGAATTGTATCTGATGATTGGTCATATCAAGAAAAATCTGGCACATTCTGTTACTACAATACCGTGAAGTGAACGCCTCAGATTATAAAGCATCAGTGTTGTCACAAGCCCAGGCTGTGATGGATACAGACGTCCACCCAAAACCCAAAGTGGAATGTTGTTCTTCTACATGTCTGTCTGCTGTAGTAAGTCCTGAAGCGTCTTGAGATCTCAGCCTAAACGCCATTTGCGGGAGTTTTTATATTCGTTCTATTAATCATTTAAAAACATCCAATGACTTCAACGAGGTCAAGGTTCTTCATTGAAGCCATCACCAGAAAACCTTTCCAACTGTCCGGATACGATTGAAGGTTCCCTTATTGTTTGTCTGTGACGTGAATCTGAAGGTTGTGACCTGGAAGTCTAATAAAATGTGAAATGTCTGTCTGAATGTTAAAGCTTGTGGACTCCTCAAGTGAAGCATATCTTCACCTCTCAGCTTGTGATCTCCCCCTCAAAAAAAACAATCCAGAATCAGAGACCACCTCAGAACCCAAGACTCAGAATTAAATGTCCAGAGATTCAGCAACATAATGTCATGTTAGTAAAAGTTAATTTAATTAACATCAGGTCTCCTCACATCTTTACGATGTATCACGTGTGTATCTTCCATCAATTAGAGAGAGCTAACGTGCTAATAAACACACCAAAACATATTCAAACTCTCCTTTCAAACTCCCAAACAGAATGTTCCAGTAATAACAAACTCAAAACTGAATATTGGGGATTAGAACTCGTGTTTTCTCCTCACGTCTCGCTGTGGCTGAGGAACACCGCGGCTGAGAAGAAGAACGAGAAGTTTCTCACCTGTCCTGTGTCGAGACTGCGGCTGCTGATAGTCACTCTGAAACCAGTTTCAGTGCCGTTTCCAGTCTTTTCATAGTCACCGCGGTATTTCTCCACCCCGCCTGCTGCGAATATATTAACATAATGAAGAATTTATGAATGTCGTGTGACGAAAGGTGTGTATTTACTCGTGTCATCCATCAGACGTCAAACAATGGCGAGCACATGACAATGCCTGAAAGATACTTTGGGTGGTTACAAATATTAATAATTCTAAACTGTGTTTCTGCCAGAAAACACGGACGCTATGCAATATTAAAACTGGTCCCAAAAGGAAAGCCAATAAAGATATTATAGGTTAATTTGTTTATTTGTGTATGCGTGTGCGTGTGCGTGTGCGTGTGTGTGTGTGTGTGTGTGTGTGTGTGTGTGTGTGTGTGGTGACTATACTGTATTTACTGTAAACGTTTCATTCAACTTTTTTACACATTTGTTTTGTGTGTAAGTATGTCCAGTATCTTTTACTGTAAACAGTTTCACCGATTTTTGTATTCAATTACAATTATTATTATCTATTCAATAATTAATTTAATTTTTCTTTTCTGTGTTTATCATTTAACACAAAAACGTATTATATATCATATATTTATTATATATTTTTACACAGGGTAGTTATAAAGTTTTATGGTAAATGTCATTTTATATTAATTTACATATTTCATACATTTGATGGGTGCATGTGTGTGTGTGTGGGGGGGGGGCACGTATGTGTGTTAATGTACTACTATATAGCATGTTTAATCTATCTCTAATTGCAGCATAATTTTACGGATTTATGTGGTACTATTATGTTATTGATATTGTTTTAGATAAAATATTTGTGATCTTGACTGAAATATAGTTTTAAACACACAGTATAGTGTCACACCAGTGACTTGGAGGTAACATCTCATATCTTACTGATTTAATCTTGAAGATCTCTTCATGCTCAAATATTAGCAGAGTATTATTAAATTAGGATAATGCTGTTTATCTGGAGTGTCGAATACCTTAATGGTTATTTTTACAGCTCACATGTTTCGCATTTTTCACGTATACACAATCCTTTTGTTGGCAAGCAATCTGGAGATCTTTGCTGCTTGTGCATCAAGGAGGAACAGAAGAAATAAGTGAGTGTCACAGCAGTAAAAGTCACTCGCAGTTTCAGCTGGTGATAAAGTGTGGAGCATAAGGCCCCCGGGGCCCGCACCGCTGATGGTGAAGGGGCCCGATGCAGGTGTGTCCGGGCGTGGTATCATGAGAGTGGGCTTGGTTTCTCAGCTGTGTTTTTGTGTGACACTCCTGTGGTGCTGTCAAGCTTGTCCTGCCACATTCCAGCCGTGGCCACTAAACTTCACATTCCAGAAAAAGGCTGTACAGTTTTTCGCAAATGATGTACAGGGAAAGAAATGGAGTGGCGTCAGTGTCGTCTGCTGATTGGTGGGAGAGTACTTAATTATTCTATTATTAGTATTATTTCATAATATAACTAATATTTTTTTCTTCTGTTATAATAATTACGCTTTTTTTGTCTAGTCTTAATCGGTTTGTGCTTGTATAATTTTCCGTGCTATCTTTATACTTTTTGATTTTTTGTGATATTGTTACTATGATAATCTTCAATCAATAAAAAAAAATGCTTACCTTCTTTGGCTGTTGTTGTTGTTTTGTTTTGTTGTCAAATTTGATCTAAAATTGGTGTCTACATTTGGATCTTTTGTGCAAAACAGCTACTGCAAACCTTATGTTTTGCTATTTTGAAAATCTGAAGAATTGGGCTATACAATTTAAAAATGTCTTTATTTTGTATATATTTTTTTAGTTCTGTATAAACATTTCTTCAAAGAAGATTTCCGCCTTAAGTGCTGTTTAACCAAAGCAGATAGTTTAGGAATTTGTCAAATCCTAGAGTCTGTCTGATACAAGAACTAAACACCTCCAGCTATCAGGGTTTCAGTCTTTGGCTTTTAACCCAAAATTGTACAGCCTGTCCAGCGTGTGTGTGTGTGTGTGTGTGTGTGTGTGTGTGTGTGTGTGTGTGTGTGTGTGCGTGTGCGTGTGTGTGTGTGTGTGTGTGTGTGTGTTCTCATTGGCTCCAGTTTTGTGTGGCCGAGAAATTAAAATGCACGGGTGCATGGATAAAGGATGTAGGTGACCACACACACCCCTCTGATACACACCTCACACTAAAGCATCTTCACAACCAGATGTCTGTTATGTAATCTCTTGCCTCAAGCCACCAGACTCCCCACACCAAGTGAAGACATACATACATACCACACACAAGCACACTGACTTACACACACAACCTTCATACAACCAGAGGGGTCAAGTAAAGAAGTTATGATGCTTTGTTGTTTTACTTAAGCCTATACAAAATATTAGGGGCACATTTACTGTCGGTGTGTTGCCTATTTATTTCTTACACTTGCAATATTGAGTTTATAAACACTCTCAGTAACCACAGAAAGGAGTGTGAAGGTGCACAGGACCAACTATTTTCACACGTTTTTTTAGTCGGAGGTCAAACGCCCTTGTGAACACCTTGTATGTAATGTAAATGCATAGGGTGTGTGTGCAATATGTGGTCAATAAAAATGTTTTTAGATTTATGTTCTTTACAGTAAATGAGCCAAAGCCAATGAATTTCAGAATGAAAAAGCAACTTATGGTTACATTTTTCTTTTGACAAAAACTGAAAAGGGTCCCACAGACCCAAACATCACCAAGGGTTATTTGACCCTTTGCACACTTGACTTGATTTAGTGTGTATTAACATGCTCTTCTCTGCTATGCTTAAATGGTTATTAAATAATTTTGTATAATTATATACGTAATTTGTATTTTGTGTTTCTAACACATTGTCACATGCACGATATGCATATGCATAATAATGCTATCTGTATCTCCCATGTGTATGCAGCAGTGAACAAGAATTTCTTTCAGGGATTAATAAAGTATATACCTACCTACCTACCTAATTGTTTCGTTTTTTTAAATACGTCTTCGTCAAAAAAACATAACACATAAACTACTTGTGCAAAAATACAAATACATTTCACCCAGGTGTTTTCCATATCACTTTCAGGGATTCGTTGGAACTTACTCATGTGAACTACATTTCCCAGAGTTCCACTCGTCAAGATGAGCACGGACCATTCCGCTTTCCGTAGCCGCGTCACGAGACCGCTTATGATCGTTAGTCATGGGAACTATTCCCAAAGCTTCGGTGAACTGGACTTTGGTCTGTTAGTGTTTTAAAGAAGACATGTCTAACATTACGAAAAAGGTGTCATGGTCTGGAAGAGGCGAGGACCGCGGGGAACGGACTCCACTGCTAAACGGAGCCGAGGAGCCGAAATACAGCAGACAGGTATCAGGCCGTGCAGACCACTAAACATCACCAAAACACGCGGAGACACGCTTTTAAAGCTCTTTATGTGAAGACTAATACTCATTATTCAACGTTAATAAGGTGTTGACCTGCGGAAACCCAAAGCATGTACTCTACCGCTGCAGTCACACATTTGTAGTTTTCGATTAAAAATGAAGAAATTAATCCTTAACCGTTTAACAAAACAGCCAAATCTGCTCCAGGCAAAACTCGTGTTTAATCTGAGAACTAATCCAAAGGCGTTTTGCAACTCTGGACTTTTTTACTTCCATCTTCTCGTTTCCATCTTGTTCTAGAAACTAAAAGCACACCAGATCGATGAAATGACACTATATTCGCAAATAAAAACAAATTTAGAACCAGGAGTTATTCTGTGTAATTGAAGGCTGTTGTGATGCATTGGAGATTTCAGACGTGTGAAGCAGTCAGTGTGATCTGATCGATTCTAATCTTATCTAATCTAGTGGTGTCTGATCTTTAAGTGGTTCTTAGAGTTGACCTCGTAATTAGTCACAATACTTTATCTATCTTTTTATATAAAGCATAACATAAACATAAATAACACTGCACACACTATAAATAAATAAACAATACCCATAACACACAGCACACATAATGAACAAACACCATAAAACCATATTTAAATAGCGCTGCACATCATAACCATATCTATATATTAGGATGTTGCATATATAACACATAAGTACATGATGGTCAAATGTGTGTGTGCGTGTGTGTTTGGTTCTTAGTTTCCCGGAGACAGTCTATTTCACATAGGCAGACTGAGCACAGTGGATCTCGAGGAGGAGATGGCATCCGACGAGGTAAAATCAGAATACAACACTGTGGTTCCTCATCTGAATCTTCTTTCATATCTAAATCAATGTTTCCATTGTGACGTTTTATTTCAAGCTTAGAGTTTCTGGATTCATTAAATGCCTGCTCATATAATCTCTGTTTCTGATAGGAGTTTGTGAGAAGTCGACCTAAGGAGATCCCTCATAATGAAAAGCTGCTGTCTCTCAAATACGAGGTGGATGAATCAAGACCCGCTGACCTTCAGCCGACCTCTCACTCTTCAAGCTAAAATCAAGTTTTTATAGTTTTTGTATGTGTTGTTTCTTTTCAGAGTCTGGACTATGATAACAGTGAGAATCAGTTGTTTCTAGAGGAGGAGAGACGGATGAGTCACATGGTGAGGACGATGCCAAAAGTTAATAAAAGCGCCAAGGGAAAATTTGATTTGTTTTCTGTTTAAACCAATCTCAAGAATCGTAAGTTTACAAATCCCAAAAATCTTGGCGTTAAAATGCTATCCATATTTGATGTTAATAGCTTTCTTTACATTTTTGCAGTTTTATCTTTATATTAATATTACCTGTAGAGCTAATGCTAATACTTGTGCATTTGGTGTTGATGATGATGATGATGAGAGTGACTAGAGTGATGTTTTCTCATGTGTTTGTGTCACGTGTAGGGCTTCAGGTGCCTGGAGATCAGGCGGTGGGTGATCTGCGGCCTGATTGGCTTCCTGACGGGTCTCATCGCCTGCGTTATAGACATCGCGGTGGAGAATCTGGCTGGAGTCAAGTACTTTGTCGTCAAGCAGAGTATCCCGCCCTGTAGTGCTGATACAGTCTAGAGCTCTATCCATATATCCATCCATTCATCCATCCATCCATTCATCCATCCATCCAGTCCATGTTTCATTCACTGTATCTTTAACCGAAACGTTCAGATGTAGAGAAGTTCACAGAGTTAGGAGGCCTGTCCATCTCTCTCATACTCTGGGCAGTCCTGAATTCTGCTTTTGTGATGGTTGGGGGAATTGCTGTTGCTTTTATTGAGGTAAATACTTTTTTCTGTCAAAACTTTTTCTTAGTTATCGATGACAGAGCTCTTCATCTTTTGGTGTTTAACTAGTCCTCAATGCTTTGCCATTAAAACAATTTTACAACCAACTTGTAAACAAGTTGCTACTACTTTTTCAATTGTTCTCCATGAGGGAAAAAGGCGGATGAAAAATCTGTAATCATAGCAAAGAAAAATGTTAAAAAAAGAAAAACTATATATTTATACACCGTATATACTTGTATATTTTGTATTATTTATTTATCCAATTATATATATTTAAATACAAAATAAACAAATGTATACAAATATACATATATTATAAATTATATATAAAATATCTATTTATTCATCTATCTTATCTGTTTATATAGAATCTATAAGTGAGTATAATATACACTCTTGTGTATAAAACCTTGACGGCCTACTGTTTTCTCTCAGCCAATTGCTTCAGGAAGTGGAATCCCTCAGATCAAATGCTACCTAAATGGAGTAAAAATCCCTCGTGTCGTACGATTAAAGGTGATGGCCTTATCAACTTAAATTTCACATTATGTAAAAATTTACTTCTAAAGAAGTTTGATCATGACATGGATCCTTTCTAACCATCTGACTTTTCCGCTCTGTTCCCAGACCCTGCTGGTAAAGGTCTTTGGAGTGATCTGCTCAGTAGCTGGAGGTCTGGCTGTGGGAAAAGTTCAGTACCGTAATTCTTTTTGACGTTTTTCATCCTAATCTTTGAAATGATGGTGCCATGAAGAAGAGGTCAACATATCCATTAAGATGAAACCTGACCCTGAGAATATAAATTCTAAATCGTAAACGCATCGAAAATATCGAGTTCTGTTTTTTAATTTATTTATTGTTTTGTTTTCAAAACAGTCAAATGCTTGCAATTTGCTTTAGAGATATTTATTTGTTTGTTTTCTAATACACTTTTTAATTCCTGGGTCATGGGGATCTCGAGTCAGTCTCAGCAAATTGGGCCTGAAGGCAGGACACAGAGTCTGGATTAGTGGCCAACCAATCAGAGAGCGAGACCCACCCACTTTCACTTACACCTATGGAAAAATTTCCAAACTCTAATTGTCTAGTTTATAGTTCAAATCAAACGTATAAAAATGTTTTAATCGACTCTAAGCCAAAGCAGTTTCTAGAACATGGCCAAGATCGTATATGTGTTAGTCGGATTCTAGAGCTTCTCTCTCCCGCAGGAAGGTCCCATGATTCACTCTGGAGCAGTGGTGGCTGCAGGAGTGTCCCAGGGCAGAAGCACCTCGCTGAAGAAAGACTTTAAGGTTCGTGTTTTGTACTCTTAACGATTAAACACTCAGATTGATCTCTCCGTTGTATTTCCCAGATGTTTGAGTATTTTCGTAGAGACACAGAGAAAAGAGACTTTGTGTCCGCGGGAGCAGCAGCTGGAGTTTCTGCAGCTTTCGGAGCTCCTGTTGGTGAGACAATTATTACTAATATAATATAATAGTTTCACTTCTGAATTTTAGGTTTTTGAGTGGATCAAAACAATCAGTCTTTTAGACCAAATAATGGATTTTGGGTTCATGGATCACGGATGGATTATTAAATAGATGTAGTAAGCCAAAAAATGTCGTTAGAATTGAAGATATGCCTGTTCTTGAAGTTCATTTGGTTAATTGTGGTGGACCTTACAGGTGGAGTTCTGTTCAGTTTAGAGGAAGGGGCTTCTTTCTGGAACCAGATGTTGACCTGGAGAATAGTGAGTGGTTTTGAACAGAATCATTCTCAGATTCTTCTACTGTGTAAAATGAGACTGAAACTTGTTTTTATTCCAGTTCTTTGCATCAATGATCTCCACCTTCACGTTAAACTTTTTCCTGAGCATCTATAACGACAAGCCTGGGGAATTATCCAGCCCGGGTCTCATCAACTTCGGTCGCTTCGACAGTGATGTAAGACCGGCTTGTGTTTTATTTCACTTTCTTTTACATTTCCTTTCTTCCCATTTCTACATGTGAAAAGAATTTCTGGTGTTGTAGAATACACAGTTTTGTTCAAGAAATAATTTCCAGGTATTGCAACAATGGAAAATCCTAAAAAGGAACCAATGCTTGAATGTTCTTGCTGCGGAAAGGTGGTGATGAATTAACATCAAAATCAAATTTTCTTTCTCTTTTGTAGAGTGTAGAGTATAATTTATATGAAATTCCTCTCTTCATTATAATGGGAGCTGTAGGTGAGCAGTAATTTTGGAATTATGGTTGAATTATGAAATGACACGTGGCTTATTAATAAAATGTTTTTCTATTTTACAGGCGGTTTATTAGGAGCTTTGTTTAATGTCCTCAATTACTGGTTAACAATTTTCAGAATAAGGTAAGATTATACTATACACTTTTCATAAAGTAAAAAAAAAATCCAGTCTAGTTGCTAAGATCTATTCAAAGACAGATTAACATTTTTTGCATTTACTGTACCACAGCCAAACAGGAAATGATGTCACTGGCTCCTCACCTTCTAGAGCCTCCGGCTGACATTTTTCCCAGCACAATAGAACACTATTTAAAGAATTTTAAAATTCATTGTGAACTGTGTAAAAATAAAAAGCTGTTTTTTATATAATTTACTCTCATTTCGAGGCCAGTCAGGGTTTTTTGTGTCTAGTTTCCACATTCTCCATGAATTTGCGTGGCTTTTCTTCAGAACTGGTTCTTTTGTCTTTGGTGACACATAAGTAGAAGAAACTGTTAAGAAGTTGACTGAATAGTAACCACATGTGTCATGTCTCAGGTACGTCCACCGGCCTTGTCTCCAGGTGATGGAGGCCATGCTTGTTGCCGCAGTAACAGCTACGGTTTCCTTCGCCATGATTTATTTCTCCAATGACTGCCAACCCTTGGGAGAAGATCAAACAGAAGAATATCCCCTGCAGGTGTGATCGTCCACTGATTTTCCTTATCTGTCCTTCTGCTCACACAAGGAGCAGGTAACAAGCATCATGATCTGGTGATGGTTTTTGCATTCACAGCTTTTCTGTTCTGATGGTGAATACAATTCCATGGCAACGGCTTTCTTCAACACTCCTGAGCGAAGTGTGAGGAGCTTGTTCCACAATCCTCCAGGTGCGTTCCCGTGGACAGGCGTGGCTGGGTGTGGCCACCTTAGACAATGTGGGGTAGTGGTCATCCTCCGTTCAACACGGTCAGCAGCGCTTTTTGAGCGGTTCGTCCTCTGTTGTTGGGCTGTAGTGTTAGATAGTAGTGTTGGGAAAAATGTGGGGTGTAGTGTATAGCATAGAGTTTTATGTTGTGTAGAGTTGGGTAGTGTGTACAGTTGTTGTAGTGTATAGTGTAGAGTAGGATGCATAGTTGGTTGTAGTGTAGATTAGGGCAGGGTGTAGAGCATAGTATATAGCGTAGGTTGTTAGGTAGGTTGTAGTGTAGTTTATAGCAAAGAGGGTGTAGTGTATAGCGTAAAGTAGAATTTTGGGTAGGTTGGGTAGAGTGTACGGTTGGTGTAGTGTATAGCAAAGAGTGTGTATTTTAGAGCAAAGTGTATAGCGTAAAGTTGAATTTCGAGTAGGATGTATGGTTGGTATAGTTTAGAGCGTAGAGTAGGATAGAATATAGAGTTGGTGTAGTGTAAAGCATAGTGTATAACGTATAGTTGGATGTTGGGTAGGGTGTAGAGTTGTTGGAGTGTAGAATTTAGGGTGTAGACTAGAGTAGGGTGCATATTTGGTTGTAATGTAGACTAGAACAGTGTGTAGAGTTGGTGAAGTATGTAGTGTAGAGTGGTTTTGGGTGTTGTGTATGGTGTCAAGATGGTGTGGGGCCATACATTCTTCACAGTGGAGTATGTAGTTTAGAGTAGGCCATCAAAGTAGTGACTTTGTTAATCCTGGGGTTAGGATGTTTCATTTTACATTTGTTGTTTGACATTAACTTGACCTATGAGTTTGTTTCCATTGAAATATAAGAAGTGAATAAAGTTTTAACAAATGTTCTTGTTTTAACCTAAACATAACTGATTACTTGTGGCTTCATGTCGCCCCCTAGAGTTAGAGGATGAGATTCAGCGCATTTCCCAAATCACAGCAATTCTTTCACACACACTGTTCTATAAGATCTAGCCATCATCTTTTATCACGAAGCAAATCTAAGAAGGAAAACAACTAAAAGGAAATCGATTCTATCAGAAGGATTCAGCAAAGTAAAAATGTCCCCTGATTCTTAGGAAGCTACAACCCGGTGACACTGAGTCTCTTCACCCTGGCTTACTTCTTCCTGGCTGTCTGGACGTATGGCTTGACCGTGTCAGCCGGAGTCTTCATCCCTTCCTTGCTCATTGGCGCCGCATGGGGCCGACTCTTCGGGATTCTGCTGTCTTTCATCGCCTCCGACCAATCGGTGAGTAGATTTGCCAGGATCGGCTCTCGGGTTCAATGCCCGTTTCTCTGTGGCTTTAAGTGTGTTGTGTTCGACAGATTTGGGCTGATCCGGGAAAGTATGCGCTGATCGGGGCTGCGGCCCAGCTCGGTGAGTTTTTGTGTGATGGATGATAAGGAAGTGAATCAGGAATGCGTCTGGTGATTTACTGTACGCCACACGTTCTGTTTGTTTGTGCTCGTGGCAGGTGGGATTGTGAGAATGACCCTCAGTCTTACCGTCATCTTGGTGGAAGCCACCGGTAACGTGACGTACGGCTTTCCCATCATGCTGGTGCTGATGACAGCCAAGATCGTCGGGGATTACTTCATAGAGGTGGGAAATGTTGGCACTTTGTCTTCTGCCTTCGTGCTGAGTCATGCTGGTCTGGTGCACGTCTGACTGGTTTTTGTCAATCACAGGGCCTGTATGATGTCCATATTAAGCTGCAGAGCGTTCCTTTCCTTCACTGGGAGGCTCCGGCTACATCACACTGGCTGACGGCCAGGTAACCACGCCCGTCAGCATCACACGGCACTTCTGATGAGTCATAATGGTGCGAGAACCTGATTGGGTAGCATTAGGGCTGCATCTATCGATTATTTTGGTAATCGATTAATCGGCAGGTAACACCCCCCCCCAACGATTAACCGGACCCCCCCCCCCAAAAAAAATCAGATTTTTTTCCAAATAGCTAAACATAATCACATTTACAGCTTAATATTTAATGAGGTAGAATGAGAAACTATGACATGTTAAAAGGGTTTTTTTCTATTAATGCAATTTTTACGTTTTTTTCTGCCAGTAGTTGTGAATTAAATCAAGTCACTGAGTAATTACAGGGAAATCTGTCTTTTCAGAGTCGTTTTCCACTCCTGATAGCATATTAATTTATTATTTTTAATGCAGTTTTTTTTTTACCTTTCACATAGAGTTTTGATAAGCTCTAACATGCATTTATTGTTACAAAACTATTCTTTTGTCTAATATTTCAATCAAACAATCACAAAAAATAAACTGCTAATGCATTTGTTAAACAGAACTCACACCTTTTCAAAGAAGTTCTGCTACTAGAGGAGTTTCTCCTGAATTCTGTGAAATATGAATGAGTTGACGCTTCTTCATGATGAATCAATGACATAAATCACAATTGATGATTTTGCTTTTGGATTATCGTTGATTCTGTTGGTGAATTATAGCATCATTAGTTATGTTAATCATGCAGATGTTTAAATGTGATGGTTGTGTTGAGCACAGGGAGGTGATGAGTTCTCCAGTCACCTGCTTCAACCGAGTGGAGAAGGTCGGCATCATTGTGGATGTTCTAAGCGACACTACCACTAACCATAATGGCTTTCCAGTGGTGGCCCATTCTACAGAACTAGACGAGGTTTGTCTCACAGCATGGAGCTCCGTCAAAAGGAAGCTGAGGAGCATCTCATGTGCTTTCTTTTATCTCCACAGCCAGGCAAAATCTGCGGCCTAGTTCTTCGCTCCCAGCTCATTGTGCTCCTCAAACATAAGGTTAGGACTTTCTATTTGCCATTATACCTTGGAAAGTAGATCCTGGAAGCTCTGGTGTCTCTCGTAGGTGTTTGTGGAAAGGGCATCTTCTCGACTCAGCCAGAGGAAGCTCCAGCTGAAGGACTTCAGGGATGCCTATCCACGTTTCCCACCCATCCAGTCCATCCATGTGTCGCAGGATGAGAGGGAGTGCATGATGGACCTCACCGAGTTCATGAATCCAACTCCGTACACCGTCACTCAGGTCAGTTTGTCCGTTGAGTACAAACACAACTTACAAAGAAGTTGTTTTCAAGGGATAAAGATGGAAGTCTCATGAGACATTTCAATTTGATACAATACTAGAATGACGGATAAGAAGGTGGGATGTTGTTGAAAAGAGGAGGGATGATGAAAGCTGAACAAGGAATCCCATTTAAAGTCAATGGGGGAAAAAACATGAATCGTAGAATATGAGGAAAATTAAGAATAATATAATTTTTTTTCCACTTTTAATTAATTACATATTTACACTTCAACAATAAAAATAAATTAAATTGTCTATTTCTCTTTTTCTTGTGTCTCATATCTCAAATTGACCCAGGTTTTCCAAACCTTACACCAATGCAGCACAATTTTCCTGTTGCTTAAAATAGCTCTTCAGAGATGAATAACGTGAAATTCCAGAAGGTTAATTTTATCTGCAGTTTTGACAGAGTCACTGGTCTATTTTCAGGAAACTTCACTTCCTCGTGTCTTCAAGTTGTTTCGAGCTCTGGGACTGAGACACCTGGTGGTGGTGGATAATGAGAACAGAGTGAGCAAACCTGCACTTCACTTTCCTTCCACTGCTTGTGCTGCTGAGCATAACTGAGGCTTGTCGATATATTGAATATTATTGATGATAACATTAGAATGGTTGTAACGCCTGTTTCTAAATATTTAAATATTGCATAATTTTTAGATTCTAGCATTTTCTTGGCTTGTGTCGTGTAATTGTGCACGTGTTAATTACAGAATACTCATTATAGATAAAATAATTATTTTATTAAAACATAAAACATATTTTCGATAATACTTATCTATACAATTTGTATTTTAGTGACATAAAAAATTATTAATAAGATTTGTTCAATTAATTCTTTATTTTCAATTTTGTACAACTTGAATGTTTTATTAGAAATAACAGTTTGATCAATGTTCAAAAAATGTCTTGTTTTTTATTATATGCACATTAACTAACCGTTTTAACTACTATAATTGCTAACTGAACAGCTG
Organism: Paedocypris sp. Pulau Singkep; assembly: GCA_017309775.1. NCBI lineage: Eukaryota > Metazoa > Chordata > Actinopteri > Cypriniformes > Paedocypris > Paedocypris sp. Pulau Singkep. The sequence continues at coordinate 6,450,110 of MU204432.1, forward strand.
AAATAAAAAAAAATGTGTTCTTTTTATTTTGTGATGTATTTTATTACTTTAAATGGTCATAAAAGGTAAAAATGTTTTTGTCATGTTAGATATGTCTAAACGTGAAAGTTTGAATGATTAAACTTATTTAATCATTATTGTAAAATTTTTCATCATTTTATATTTATCATTTCCTGTCAATGTCTGAAGGTGGTCGGGCTGGTGACCAGGAAGGACCTTGCACGCTACCATCTGGGAAAAGATGGACTCGAGGAGCTTCACCTGGCCCAGACGTGATGTTTCTCTACGTTCTTCCTGAACCATGACCTTCATCCACCAGCCTCGACCTCACTGACCCGAGGAACCAATCAGGATCTGTCCTGCTGTGAAGATGCCAAACACATGACCTTCAGAATTTCAAGGGCTTGGGTTTGTTTTTTGTTTTTGTTTTTTTAATTACGTGAACTTCGTTTTTTCTAAACGCCTGTAGAACTTCAGCAGATACGCACACGTGAGAATGTCGAGTGAGTTTTGCACTGTCACGATTGATTTTCTTCCACTATTTGACGAGTTCCTCCTCCTGTGTGCGTTACACACGTTGTTCTACGCCATTATGTGTATTTATTGTGTTTGTTGTTGTGAGAGAAGTGTACTAACTATCATGAAGGTACAGGACTCCACAGAAACCATAAAGTAGGTTCAAACATGTTTCTACATCATGGTTCGAATTCCCTTGAGTGTGTTTTTATGTGCAATGTCACCTGATGTGATCGGTTCTGTGTTATAGGCAAGAAACTACAACATTGGGTTTTTGGTGTGTGTGTGTGTGTGTGACTAGCGTTTCTGTTTTTCATTTGAATTTGCATGTAACACATTCATGTCAGAAACTAAAACCAAGTAATGACGGTTTTAAACGCCTCTGTCTCCATTGTTACAATCAACACAGACTTTTATTAATACGTTTTTTTGCTTTGAGTGTGTCTGCAGATTGAGTTTTACCTCTGCAATTGTTTTCTGTGAAAATCGTGTCCTTTAAATTCAATTTATAACCGATGAATTCTAATTATGCAAAGACTTGCGAGATGTTGAACGCTTGACATGCTTCTCTTTACACTTTTTGACGGCGATTGCTACTTTTTATATGGCTACTAATTTAAAAATTGTCTTTTTTTAAAGTGTGTAAACTAATAAAGCTATGATTCAAACTTTTTGGCTTTTGATGGTTTTAAATCACACTTTCTCTAACCAGTGAATCTTTGGGGTGATTAATTTTTGTGATATGATTTTGGCTCAATAATGGGGAAACAACAATATTAATTCAAAACAGACCAACCTGTTTTAGCAGATAGCGTAAGGTAAATCTGCAGCTCATGTTCGTGCGTCAGATTAGGATAATCCACTGAAATCTTCTCTTAAACCCTTTAAATCAATACGCCACTAAATCACATGTCTAGCTTTAACTATCAGCCAATCAGAGTGGAAGAAAGACGCTTATGTGTTTTTGTTTGCATGAATTAGCAAGACATTTGTAAACTGATTTTACGAAAGATTGGCCAGATCATTTTTAGAAGTATACAAAAATAACTTGAGCCAGACAACTTTTGTTAAAATATAATTGACATAAAAAAAAAACATATGCATATATAGTAAAGTTGGTATTTTGGAGCAGGAAGTAATAATTGTTGTGAGTAGATTGGGGTATCATATTATTTTGTAATTTACTTTGATGTGGCGTGTTAGATTAGGACCAGTTATTAAATATGTTTTGTACAACGCAATGGGCATTCTGATTTTGAAAATTGTAAGGGAAAAAGGTAAATTTTTAGTAATTAATTAGTGAAGCGTTTGGAAAAACTATCCACCTACGATATTTAGCTAAATGTATTGGTGTCGTTTCAAACGTCACATTTTTCATAATCAGAACAGAAGCAGATGATGTCTAACGTGTTTTTATTATAAACGTATAAATTGATACAATTTGTTAAAGGGAATCAGGGATAGAGCTGCAACATAATAGGTATGACGAAGTGGATGAAGTGAGCAGCTAATCATCATAAGGCCTCTCGATTTACATTCCTCATCCTATACGAGACAACACGACACACAGCGCTACACAAACGCAAGCAGACAATATCAGGTCTTCCACAGCTTCTTCTCACTGTTAATCCCGGAGGCTAAAATGTAACTCTGGTAGGTCGGTTTCTGTTCAGCTCCTCTTCACAGCCGAGAACCAAGGCAAAGTTGCTGGTGTCCAGCTGAAGCTCACACGGGTTCCAGAAGTGGGACATGTACCAAGCTAGTCTGGTCTTCTACGTGACTCCAAGCGAATAATTCCGTCCTCAGGCTCAGATAATGCCATACTTGGCCAGCTCGTCCAACTCCAGATGGCTGAAGGCTTCCCACGGACACACCACGGTGATGTCTGTGAACAGCATCAAAAGATGAGCATCTACAAATTCTAAATGATTATACAACTCCAAAGTGTTCTTACCGGCGCCTAGTCCATCCATCCCTGGAATGTCATCTCCACATCTGCAGAAACCGGATGAGCTTCTTGAGTAGATGTTTATCTCTGGTTTATATCTCAGCTAGCGTTGACACTTACCCTTTGACTCCCTTGCTGGGAGGTTTGCTTTTAAACTGTCTGGTCATGGTCTGCTTGAAGGTAAGAGGTCCTCTGCGTGGCGTGCTGGGCCCCGAGGTCTTGGTCTGGGTGTCTGGAGAGTCGCTGAGACTGTCGGAGCTACTTGCAGAGCTCATGGTTTCTGAAGACGGTGGAACTATTGGTGAATGATTCCTCCTGTGCACTGTTGAGGAAAGCTGGTTTAAATACGCCCTGTCTGGCCCGTGTTTGCGTCAATGGATCCATGGCAGATGCTCCCTGATCCAGGCAAAGTAGGGCAAGGGCCAGGGTCACCATGGACACACAACACGGCTGTCATTGATGAATCCTCAATGGTCAACTCACCGTCTCCTGGACATCTGGAGAATCTGTAAGGAACATTTGTTTGGGTTTCCGGTCCGGAGAAGACCTGATGAACTTGAACTCGAGCATCTGCTTTTATAATCGAATGTTCTCCGTCCCTGAGGTAAAATCAAATGAATGAAATCTACAGGACAAGAAACATTTAAAATAAAAGTTTGGATTTAGTTTTTCATTCTGGAGCTGTTTATTCTCCTGTGTGTCCCTCGTTTTCTCATGCGCTCCATTATTTCGTCTTCCGGTTTCCTTTGCCTCAGTTGTTTGTCGGCTGCTGATGAGAGTTATGTGTTTCAGATAAGCTAATGCTAAAGCTAAAAATAATCTGTCCCACTTCTGTCTTTCCCTAGTCATATTTATAAAATTATAATAATTTTACGTAATAATTTTGGTTGGTTTTTTTATTCACATATTTTTTACGGCGTTGCCCATTGTGGATGTTTTCTTTGAGTAGTTTTTGATTGTGTTTGTTTTGTGGCGTTATTTGTGGCATTTTTGCAATGTTTGCTTTGCCCTGCGTGGCAGTTCTTGTATTTTTTTTTTTAATTAAGCTTATTATTTTCTTTAGTTGTGTCTCATTTAAACCCTGTGTAAGAAACTGAAAGTTTCTCTAGATGTGTACATGTCGAAGAATTAAAAGAAAAGCTGACTTGATTTTATTAACAAATACAAATAAAATTGAAATAGGAATTTGAAATAAATATATAGGGCACACCATGAGCTACGCACCATGCTAATGATCTTAAAGTTTAATCCCAGACACAGAGATCTGTGACTGATGTTCAGTTTGAGAATTAAGAAGATCATGTGTCACTTAAAAGCAGATGGCATAATGACATTCATTTGTGTCAGAGCTGTAATTCTGTTTTCGAGCAGAAGGGGGCAATAAGAAATTAAATTGAAGCAGCTACAACGTGACTTTTATAATGACGTCATCTTTCAGCGCTCTATCAACAATTCCATTAGCTTTAGTCTGAAGTCAGTGTTTACTTAATCATGATTATTGATAATTGAAAATAAAATCTAAAACAATTTCTAAAAACTTTAAAGCCACAATAACAACATATAAACTAACCTTTTATTAAAATGATAAAATCACACGCCAAAAAATCTTTTTTTAGGAAAAGACTTCGACATGACTTCGACCTCTACGTCAAGATAAGTGCTTTGAAATACTGTTTGAAAAGCTGATATTACCTCAATATGCTAAAGACATTCCAGTCCTCCAGATTAGCAAAACACTGCAGATATAATTTTAGTTTTTTAATATAAATAAATGGTATGTTAAGAGACTGTACATTTAAATAATAAGCATAAAACAGATAAAATACATGTATTTTGCTTACTAATAGCAGCAAATGGCATGTACAATGTGGCCGTTGCAATTATTGGAACAAGAAACATACCATATTTAAAAAGAAAAAGTTAAAAATATGAACTTATTTCTGTGACTGCAGTGTTTGCTTTAGCCAATGACAGAAAGTCTTGTGGAATTTACAAACGTGCTGAGGCAGCAATATCTCACATTTTTTAGAACAGCGTGTTTGCACATGTGCAAATGTGCTGAGCCAAAAACGAATCTAACAATGACAATAATCAGTGAGCAGGCAAATAAGTGACAATGGCTAGAAATATCCCCAAAAAACACTTCTTTGTGTGGTTTTCTGTGAGAAACGCAAAGAGGAAAAGAGTCTTTGATGGCGAATAAAGAAAGGAAGAAGCATAACATACATCATCCTTGAAGATCTAAACTGAAGATTGAAAACATCAAAAATCTCCAACAGATCCAGATTTTCTCCAATATGTCCTTTTCTACATGTAAATGTTCCAAATTTGATATTGTGTCACAGCATGGGTTTTCAGTTTAACCTTGAACTGGAACACGCTCTTAACCTTGAATTGTATTTCATAAATATGCAAAAGGTTCTGTTTAGGTTTTTGAAGTTCTAGTTGTTTTCAAACCTTTTGTTTTTTTGTGAGCCCAAAAGTCGAGATGTTTCATAATAAGAAATAAGTGTACATTAATAGTGAGGAACTAAACTCTTTAGTTCCTCTCCATTGATTGAACATTTCATGATGTTCAATTTCAAGAGCATTTTGATTGTATACTGTGTTTAACAGGTAACCGTAAAGTTAAACTTAAAACCGCAAACTCCCTGCAGAAAACCGTCCAGAAGACCAATACAGTCTAATTCTGATACTTTAGGAGCTCAAAATAATAATTAATAATAATTTAATAAGTGACAGCAGTTGACAGCATTTTTTGACAAAGCATTTGTTTTATTAACCAACAACATTGGCTGGTTTTTGCTTTTGACTGTGGGAGATTGTGATTGGCAAACTTCATTTCCTGGTCTAGACACACACACACACACACACACACACACACACACACACACACTTTCAGCTGAAAAATTTGAAACATTTGCATCGTCTGCTCTGAAGAACGAGGTGGTGAGACCTGTTTTACTTTACTACAACTATATTTCTCTCTTTATATGTTATTTCTGGCTTTTTAATTGTCTTGTGCAAGTTTGGAAGAACGTGCTTAAAACGTGCTTTTCTCACGCCACTGAAACCTATGCACACCCAACTTAACTTTTCTCTTGATTATTTAGCTTTGCATTGTTCACAGCACGACTAGTTCTTGGTACTAAAATACTGCATTGATATCGGAAAATATTTCCTCTTTAACGTTTATTGTTCGTTTTTGCCCAAGGTGTTTCAACCACATCCTGCTTTATTGTGAGATTTGTTTTGACTTAAAAATCAACGGCTTTTCTCGAGCACTAGTGTTTCATCAGATCACCACAAAATCTTATAAATACTCAAGTAGTTCTGTTTTATTATGTGGCTCAATGGCGGTTTGAGTCGTCAAATTTATCTGATTCGCAGAAGTGACGACAGGCTTGTAATGTTCATTTCACAGAAATAAAAGTGCATTATTCGCTTTTTACTGGCAGTTTCTAGATCTGTAAATAGTTATCAATATTTTGTGTGTGTATGTGTGTGTGCTCTAATGCGTTTTTGTAAACACCTGAAGTAATATGTATCTCATCCCACCTTTGCATTTTGCATTTTTATTTGCAGTCTTATATTGCACTTATAAATTTAATGAACATATTTATTTAGCATCGAAACAAAATTGTTGCTATTGGACCCAGAAAATAGTGCAGTTCACACCAATATGATTATGATACTGTGAAATTGCGTTGAAAACTGCAAGACAGTGCATATTACGGATTATGCAATATATCACCCCCCCCCCCCCCCCCCACACACACACACACACACATGGTTTTTAAGCGGTGTAAAAGATCACAATTCTTGGCTGATCTGTAAAGAGGAAGTGTGTGAACAAGAGCTGTTGATCGTAGCCGCCATTAACTTCCTCAGCAGGGTATTTGCTGGTCAGGCCTGGACTTGCTCGGTTCCTTCTGGTTTGAGTAAGCAAAGCTGGACAAGTCATGTTGAGTTAAGTTAGCTTCATCTCTTCTGTCTAGAGTAGCTTCTCTGCACATGCTCGTTTTTTGACCGGTGAGTCTGCGCTGACACAAGAAGGTTGTGTTTTACTTGATGCTGCTGACTTCCTGTCTCTGCAGCTCTCAGTCATGCGGAGCTTTAGTAAAGAGGACGTGTGCGAGCACATCACTCCTTTTTTCTCCAAATATGGTGAGGTCACGAGTCTGTCTTTGTGAGGAAGTGTTGAGAAACCACACACTGGTTTTGTATCATAATCTGAGTCGTATTTCATGCTAATTACATTTAAGTGTGAATAATGAGTAGTCAGTTCATTTGAAGTAAAATTCATTGTTAGTAAGTGTTGTTTTTTTTGTGACTCTCCACTCCAGTGGTGTAAGGTAAATGGACTTTGTTACTTAAGTATTTTAAGTACTTTGTACTTGTACTGAATATCAAAAATATAAGCAACTTTGCCTCTCTCCTTGAAGACATTTGTGATTGAGTATCTGTACTCTTTACTCCACTACATCTGAATGAACACTTTACGTTATTAGTTACACTATGATTGTGCGCGACTGCATATTTTTTCTACCGGGGTTAATTTCTTGGGCGGATGAGATGATATCGCCATCTGCAGGATGCTGAAGGTACTGGATGCTATTTATCAGATACATCAGGTGATTGTGAGTTAGCACTTTTTTACACATTTGAGTTAAACTGAGACTGACTTTTTTTATTAATTTTTCATCTATTTTGTTCTGCCAGTTATAAACATTGAAGCTTTACATTTAATTTCTGCATTAGGAAATAAAACCTCATAAATAAAGAGTTTCTTGTTTCCACATTTCTTGGTGTTTTTTGAGCCTAAATTCAGTACGAGTAAATTACTCAAGTTTTTAAACATTGGATACTTTACAACTTTTACTCAAATATCTGAATTTGGTTGAACCTAGGAAATGGTGACTTGTAATGGAGTACATTTTTTTAGTAAGGTATCTGTACTTTTACTCAAGTAAGGTTTTCAGGTTCTCTTCACACCTCTGGTCCTCTAGACTAGAGAGTCGGCTTGAGTCTTCAGTAGACCAGCACACAGCTCAGTGCCACCCAAAGTGAACTCTGACAGCTTGACGACCTGGAGAAAGACATCACGGTTGTGCTGGAGAGGAGAGGGAAGGTCTGTTACTACCCAGAGAGAGATGAAAGGGGAAACGATACCATAGAGAAATAAAAACGGGGGATGGGAGGAACAATACGTTCGAGGGAAAGGTGTGTGTGTGTGTGTGTGTGTGAGGAAGAGGATGAGATCATTGCAGCCTCCTGTCTTATGAGTGATGGGGTTGTGCTGGACTAAGATTGAGGATTTGCTTCTCTTCTGTGGAAGAATCAATACCGTCTCCAGACTAAATCACCTTTCCCACGTTGCTGCCTCCTTCTCCACGGAGCAGACACGAATCTTTTGTGCATTCATCTGCTCTCCTCCTTTCTCTCTTTTGGACTGTCTCGCCCTCTCCGATCCCCCACCCTTCTCTCTCTCTCTCTCTCTCTCTCTCTCTCTCTCTCTCTCTCTCTCTCTCTCTCTCTCTCTCTCTCTGCCCCCTCCTTCTCTCTTTCACCAACCCACACCCAGTGATTCAGTATCTTAGATTTGGTGGCACTAGAGGGATGCTGGTTTTTTAAAAGTGCTTCAGACGCATCTTTCCGAAAGGCTTTCTACTTTTTCCCTTCGTATTTCCCTGTTGGAAATTGCCTGTAATTCTGGAGCAATGTTGGGGATGGATGTGTGTGAATTGGGAGGACAGTTTCTTGAACTGCTGTGGTTAACAGTTTGCTACAGAGGTGGGGAAAGCCTGCTTTTGTTTTCATCAAATGTGCGGTAAAAGCGACATTAATGCTTGTTGAGAAGTGCAAAGTTGGAGGAGCGTGACGGGAATTTGAGATTACATTTGAATTGTACATTTTGCAGGATTCGGTGATTGTGAATTTGCATAAGGTTTGCTGAAAGAAGTTAAAACGTTTGACATATTCAAGCTTGAAATGATTTTTAATATTGCTTTTTTGATGCAGATAAAAGGTGAACTGATTGATCAGTATTGATTGACCAGTTTTTTGTGTGTTGCTTTTAATTACATGTCCGGGATGTTGATTTTACAGGTGAGCAAAATAAATTTCGGTTTAGTTAAGATATACTTCTAAAAAATAATAAATTAGCACCTAAAGTGCAAAAAGTGGACGGCTAATTTCTTTATGTGACATACAAGACATACAAAATTAATAGATTTCAAGACATTTAAGACCAAGATTATATATTTTATCAAGTGATTTATAATTGCTATTTATGTTGAACAGAGGATTCTTACTTTAACATTTATATTAGCTGCATTTAATAAATTAGGCGTGAAATGCTTATTTTCTGCACAAAATTTTGAGCCAATGGACTGAGTTCTAAATGCCATGTGACTGCTCAGCAGAAGGAAAATGATGTAATGGCTACTGCGATTGGCTAAAACAATAAAGTGTTATTAAAAAGACCAAAACTAAGTATCTTGTACCATGTAAATATATAATTAGCATTGTATAAATTATATATGTATATTATATTCAAATTACGTATTAAATAAATAAATATATATAAAAAGCTGGAATGGTATGAATTCAAAAGCAGCACAACCAGATGTTGTGGGCTTGGTTCATCTAAAGAAGCCTGTCAGGGAAGCTGAGCTGCGACTGCGCCGTGATGGATGGATGAGAGTCAGACTTCTGGCACGCGTTTCACGGACTAAATCAGTTTGATTCCATGAAGGACAAAATAGAGATTTTAGAAAGCTGACATGTTGATTTAACCAGTAACTTTTAGGCCGTTTGAATGAGCAGGATCGCACATCTTCGCACATCTGTACCTGCACTCAGGGACACACATCTGGTTTCTCACTTTGCAAGTTGATGGACTGTAAAATAACTGTGCTGCTGTGTAAGTGGCTTTGGATAAAAGGCATCTGCTGAATTTTAATGTTTGAAATGGGATTTTTCAACATTTTCCTTCATTTGCTGTGCACAAAAGATGATTATTTTATTTGTTATTTATTCGCAGAGAGGCGAAAGACAGAGAGACTTGGCAAAAAACTGAAATAGACACTGAGTTTCTAAAAAAAATGTAGAGTTCCTTGAATTTGCTTGAATTCATAATAATTTGTTCTTTGGCATTCTAAAGCGCTGCCGAGCTACATGATAAGGGTGAGCACCAGAGGCTCATGGGAGATGTAGTTTTTCAGTCCATCTGCATCACACATATTTCGCAATGATTTTATTTCAACTTTTGCAAACAGTTATTTGAAATTCTCTCTTCAGTTCTTTCTTTCTAAATGAGACCGACTCCTGTGCTTTACTTATGGAAAAACCCAAGATGTCCATTTTAGTGGGGCTTAGCATGGACAGATTTCCTTCTCACACTTTATTACTGAACTAATTTTTATCTATTCATATTCAGATTATCATTTTGTTTTATATTCTGTATATCAACTGTCATTTCTCATACAAATTTGCAGGCCACAGTAACTGCATTTCCCCCTAAATAACATTCTGATCATTTTTAAATTGCCTTTTTAGACTCAACCTGTTTTTTACAAGATCAATTTATGGAGAGATGATGATTCATTTTTTTACTTTTATTTTTGAGAAATCCGTCTAACCCCAGTTTCATGGAAGACATGTGAGCCATAACTGTGCTGTGCTGATGGTGGTGGATTTTTATATTGAATGATATTTTATTTTATATCGTGATCAGCAAGGACGTTCTATTGATTCTGTTCAATCAGGATTTTATGACAATGTTCTCGTTTACAATTTCATTGCACCTAAAAAAAATTCAATATGTATGTAAAATGATATATTATAATTTTACTTATACTCTACTTATATACTGTAGTACACGTATGCACAGTATTTGGGAAATTGATTAGATAAACAGTACAACTTTTCCGTCCAGCCATTTTCTGAATTTTCATTTCTGGGTCATGAGGTGCTGGATCCAATCCCAACAACTCTGAGCCTGAAGGCGGGACTCACACAATAAGTGGCCGACCAATCACAGAGCAGGACATACACATTCCCACTCCCACTTGTTTCCCCCCACTTTTTATCAGTATATAGATATTTTTTTGGTCTGTATTATTCCCAGTTCCTCTCTGCAGCATTATATTATCTGTCTGAATAGTGGTTTCCTTCTATTACACTGAAACACCATGTGCCGTGTTTGACAATGAAATGCAATAGAAGTCGAACAAGTAGTTCAGGAAATTAAAAAAGATATTCTGAATGTATTACCAGTACGATTGAATGGGTATTTCCTGAAAATAAATGAGAAATGCTAAAAGAAATGCACAGGGTTTTAGCAAATACAGACATTTTTTGGGCAGTTTTGGCGAAGCACCAACAGCTTCGACGTGTGATGATAAGAAAAGTGGTGGACTGATATAAGGTTTCTTGGTTCTTCTTTCACAGGCATCATGACTGATAAAGAGAAAGAACTTCCTGTGGTGGAGGATGAAGACGAACAGGATTTGAACTACCAGCCTCCAGCTCAGAAAAGCCTCCAGGAGATCCAGGAGCTGGATAAGGATGACGAAAGCTTGAACAAATACAAGCAAACCCTTCTGGGCTCCGGACCTGTGGTGGCAGGTTAGTGGAGAAGATAAGCCACGTTTGGGCTTTGATAAAGAAGAACACATGTTCATGTGGCTGAGCCTCAAAAACATCTGGACTAGATAATTTAATATTAAATTGACTTTTTTTGTACGTAAATATACATGCTAAAACACACTCTTCTTCCTGCATACACTCTTCCATACACACAATGCATTTTTTGAAAATAGATGTTCAATTGAAAGTAATACCTTAAATTAAGTTTAAATGAAATTAAATAGTAAATTAATACTGTTAATTGTCCTGTAAAAGTTCTGGCTGCTGAATTCTGGCTGTCAATACATTAATGTTGATGTATAGTAGTCATCCTTTGAAAAGAATTTCACGACAAAATACTGTATTAGTAAAGCGTGTGTGTGTTTTTTTTTTTTTTTTTGGGGGAAGTGAATATTAAAAACCAGCAGTATTTATTATTGTAAGACCATGAATCAACAGCAATTGTCTGTTCAATTTTTTAAAGCAGCTATTTTACGAGTCGAGCTCAACTCATGCATAACGCGGCTAGACTCATTATATCCTGAAAGACCGTGGTGATGCTGAGAGACTGGCTTGCTTCACGCGCTCCCTGGTGCACACTTCCATGTTCGAGCATCCTCACGACCATCAGCAGATGATGAACTGCTGTTCTGGCCCGCATCAATAACCCAGCGTCGATGCCAGACGCCAAACAGTCCGTTATCTGTGTTTTACACCTCTAACTCTCTCAGCTTCGCATAAACAATCATTCCACTAGATTGTTCTCTGCAGAATCCAATATTTCCCATCCTCTTTTTTTTTTTCAGATGACACGATACTGTCTAATAATGGATGTTGTGGATAGTAAAAAGCTGTTGTCCCTGTATAATTCCGTTCTACAGGTGGAGATTCATTATAATCGTCATTTGTCAAGTGTCATAGTTAAATTACTGTGTATTCTGTGTGTTTATGCAGCTATCTTTCATGCTCAGCATGATTTAAGATGCAAATCACTTGGTCATTAGTCCCAAATTTGCATTGTAATTGCATTCAACAAGCTGGTAAAAAAAATCTTGTAGATTCAAATCTCGGTCCGAGTGTGAACCAGACAAAGATGTTTCCCCAAAAAGCTGCCAACTGCTCTGTGTGTGTGCGCCTGTGTGTGTGTGTGTGTGTGTGTGTGTGTGTGTGCGTGTGTGTGTGACTTCACCAGATGATTAATTTAAATGCAGCGCACAGTTCCAAAATGGCCCCTAGTGGCCACATTTACAAAATCACACACTTATTTTCTATTTACATTTACGTTAAGTAACAATTCGATCTTAGCTTTGAACCCCTTTAAAATCCAATAATCTGATCACTAAAAAAAATCACGAGTCATCTTAGACCATTTTGGCCCCTGTTTGAATTTAAATGTGTTGAAATTGTAAATCCTTTGATTTTTTATTATTATAATAATAATGAAGTAGCCTCATTATACCACATGTGAATTCACATTTATGTGTTTATTTGTTGCATTGCAATAGATCCTGGCATTCCGAATGTTCAGGTGACCCGACTGACCCTGATGTGTGACCAGGCCCCGGGACCCATCACAATGGACCTGACAGGTGAGTCCACTCCCACATCCAGCGCGGGTCAGGGGTGGTGAGACCGGGTGAGGTCCGTTGGCTGTCTTTGTGCAGACATAAGCTTTGCTGTGCGACTCCGGGAAGACATTTGCTTAGTTGACACTATTGACGGAGTCTCAGCAGCTCTGCGCCGCATTCTAATGCTTCACCTCCGCTGCCTTCAGAAGGATGATGTCACCTCTTTCTCGCCCACCCCGTATCACAGAGCCAAAGAAATGGACCTTGGTAACACAAAAACGTCCCGCGGATTCAGATCTGCGGACAATCTCCTCGCCCTCGGCCAGTTCCAACAGAACCCTCAAAAGGATGTTCTGTTGCTAGGCGATGGAGCCATTCTGGTCTGTTAAATTCAGCTCAAAGCTTTCAAGCGAGAAGCCGTTTGATGCAAAGTGTGCGTAGCGTCATTGATCCGTTTTTTTTTAAAGATGAAAGTGGCTCGATGATCTGGATGCCTTCGTCACAGAGTTCACTTTGTTGCAATTTCACGTGAACCTCTTGGAGATTAATTCTGAATTCTAAGTGGAACTGACCCGGCTTTACCTTAGACGGATCCAAACGTCCATCTCTGTGTAATTTCCCCGACATAATTTTCTGCAGGTGGAATCACTTTCCCGACAACACATTCCTGCTGCTTATTTTAAACGGTTCCACTACTAGTGTCGGCTTGCTAAATTATTCATGAGTCATGCAAATCAGGTGAGAGCACAAAGCATCTCAAATACGTTATTTAATTACCAAATCATTTTCTCCTCAAATGATTTAATGGCTTTCGCGAAACGGATTGTAATTACACGTTAATGAGCAAAAAGCAAATTGGGTTCATTAGTCTACGTTTAAAAAGCATAATTGAAAAGTCCATGATTGTCTAATTCTCTGCTCATGCTCTCAGGGTTTCAGGGAAGATTCAAAGTGAAGAAGAAATACAAACATTGTAACATTTAGATGCCTTATAAAGTGGCAACAGAAATATAATTAATAGACATACTGTACGTGACAAACATATATAGAATGCAAAATGTTTTATATACGGTCCACGAATTTGAATAACTTCTTTATTATTAGAAAAAGACAGAGATATTTAGAATAATGATGATCCAAGATTCTCGTCAGGTCCGTTTAGAATCTGGACTAGGATCTTCTGTGTTGTCCATCTTGATCAGCGCTACTGTATCTTCTCTGATAGTGGGAGTCAAACAAAGCGAATACCAACGACCACATCAAAAACCCTTCATAAGTCAACCCAAGTCTTTCATCTCCTCATCTCAAGATGATCAAGAGTTTTCTGTTTGTCAGCTCCATGCTAGAACATTTATTAGGAAACCCTTTGAAATTAGACGACAAAAAGATTTGAGTGTTTCACTTTTTCTAATATGTGCATTGAGTGATGCTTTGGGAAAGGGAAGCAATTCAAATCAGATTTTTGAAGAAGGGTAATTCAAATTTTAGAATGGAGTGTAATTCTAAATGACACACGATGTGAATCTCTCATCCACGTGAATCAGTCGAGCTGTTGTATTTATGTATTGACTATAACACTGGTGTATAATTTACAATATACATTTTATTATATTTATGTGTGACCAAACATTATATACACCGATACAAAACGTCCAGAACAGATCTTCACAGTGACAGAAAGATCCGTAAATCTCTGGTTGATATCTTTTCGAAGGGTTTAGTAGCATAACATTTCTTTCCATTATTGGCGAGCAGACATTCTGTGGCCTTGACCAGATTTTCTCCCAGTGTAAGTGATTTACAGTATTATTCCAGGAGGATATGATGCGAGAAATCACAGTCCGTTCTCTTGTACTTCCATCCTCTGGTTCATTATCGTCTAATTTTTTTGTCTAATAAATTTTATGCCGCTGATTATCTCAGCCAGATTTAGCCTGATGCAAATCTTTGTCCTTTTCGCATAGAAATATATATATAGGACTTATTTTTTAATTAGATCAGCATCTGCCCTGAAACCCTGCAGAAAACTGGCCTGTGCAACTCCATAAGTGGACCACAAATCATCCGTGATATTGTTTATTGTGTCAGTCTCCTGTTTCTACTTCCTCCCCGGTTTCTTTCAGGATCCATTACGAGCACTTAGGACCACTGGAATAAAACGATAACACTGCGTTCTCATTCTCTTATGGAAAAGCTTTTTGCAGCGACCCTGATTATCTACGCAGGGTTGAGAAACCAGACTTTTAGTGTTTTAGTGTCAACTTTTGTCTTTATCCATGAACAAACATGACATTGACTTTGCTCATTGACATTGACTTGACATTGAAATGTTGAAAATTGAATTAATATTGAAATGTTTTCAAAGAGAACAAATGTTGATATGTTTTGTTTGTTTGTTTGTTTGTTTCATCAGGTGATCTAGAAGCTTTGAAGAAAACTAATTTCACCATGAAAGAAGGTGTGGACTACAGGGTGAAAATCCACTTCAAGGTGAAAAATCATTATCTTTATATACAGTATATGCAGAATAAAATATAATATGTAAATAATGATGATGATGATGATGATAATAATAATACATATATAAAAATAATAACAACAATAATAATATTGCAATGCAATAATCTAAAATAATAAATGTTAAAATACACTCGCATACAAATTGTTATATACACATACACTACAATTTGGTAATAATACAAAAATTAGAATTCTGTCCAAAACAACAATTCTGAAAAAAATCTGATTTGACACTTTTACTAATTGTGAAATGTTCTGTTAAAGAATTAAATATCTGAGTTTGGACATTTTTTTTTTTACGTGGAACCAATCGCTTTCGATTTTCCCCCTATTCTGAACCACTTTTTCATTTCTGAGTCAATTCCATAATAAAAGTCTCATTTTAGCCCTGTGCTTAAGTCTGCCTCTCTAAACCGTGATGGATTTGTTTATTTCATCTGTACAAACCAGAGTGTGTGTAAGCCATTCTGTAATAAGCAGAAT
This sequence comes from Paedocypris sp. Pulau Singkep, assembly GCA_017309775.1. Taxonomy (NCBI): domain Eukaryota; kingdom Metazoa; phylum Chordata; class Actinopteri; order Cypriniformes; genus Paedocypris; species Paedocypris sp. Pulau Singkep. The sequence continues at coordinate 6,465,776 of MU204432.1, forward strand.
GTAAATCTGTATATTTGATCATTACTTGTCTTTTAAACCGTTTTTTCAAGTTTTCTCAAGAATCTGAATTTTTGCTTGATGTACAAGCAGAGCAGGACCTGATCATGTTACTGTGCATTGTTCCATCTCCATGATTCTTCCGCAGTAACTTTATACACATGTATATTATTTCCATCGCTGAAATATTCCACATTAGCACCGTATGGATTAATGCAGTGACTCTTTTCAGAATTGTTCAACATTCTTTCAGAACCTCTTCTGGTAATTCCGGGTCCGAGCGACACAGATGCCCTCGAGTTGACAATGACATGGACATTTCTCCTGTTTGTTGTAACGTGTTCCGTATGCTCTCCGTTAGGTCAACAGAGAAATCGTGTCCGGACTGAAATATGTGCATGTGACCTACATGAAAGGACTCAGAGGTGAGAGAGTCTGACGCCATGAATGTTAATTCTCAGTCAGCGCTGGAAACTCCAGAGTCTTTGTGAAGCATCTTTATTCATAGTGTTTGTGTGTGTGTGTGTGTGTATGTGTGTGTGTGTGAGTTTGTAGAACAGAGAGGGAGAAAATGTGTGTGTGTTAGTTTGTAGAACAGAGAGAGAGAGAGAGAGAGAGAGAGAGAGAGAGAGAGAGAGAGAGAGAGAGAGAGAGTGTGTGTGTGTGTGTTTATGTCGTTATGTTTTTGTTCAAGTGTGTGTGTAATGTGATTTAATTGTTATTGTGATGTTTTAGTTTGTGTGTGAGCGTTTGTAGAACAGAAAGAGAGAGAGAGAGAGTGTGTGTGTGTGTGTGTGTGTGGTGTGTGTTAGTTTGTAGAACAGAGAGAGAGAGAGAGAGAGAGAGAGAGAGAGAGAGAGAGAGAGAGAGAGAGAGTATGTGTGTGTGTTTCTGTTGGGGAGTTTATGTTGTTATGTATTTGTTCACGTGTGTGTGTGTGTGTGTGTGTGTGTGTGTGTGTGTGTTGGCGTTTGTGTATGTGTGTGTTAAAGTGATTTAATGAGAGTTATTGTGATGTTTTAGTTCATGTGTGTGTGTGTGTGTGTGCATGTGTGCGTGTGTTTTAATGTGATCGTCTGAGAGTTAGTATGCTATGTATTTGGATAGATATGTGTGTGTGTGTGTGTGTGTGAGTTGTCGTGTATGAGTGTATTATGTTGCTGTGTAAGTGTGTGTGTCAGTATGTGCGCTAGTCTCCATCATTTTGTGTGTGTGTTTGTTTTGTCTGTGTAAGAGACGGTGTTGTGTTTGTGTGAGGGCTTGTCTAAGAGTTGTCAAATAATGTTTGTGTGTGTGTGTGTGTGTGTGTGTGTGTGTGTGTGTGTCAGTACGCACAATAGTCGTGAACAGTGTCATTCCTCCGTCCCACCCGCTGTGTTGTGTTTCCTGTAGTGGACAAGGCGGTGTACATGGTGGGCAGCTACGGGCCGCGGGCGGAGGAGCACGAGTTCATGACGCCGGTGGAGGAGGCGCCGAAGGGCCTGATCGCGCGGGGAAGCTACCACATCAAGTCCCTGTTCACCGATGACGACAAAACAGAGCATCTGTCATGGGAATGGAACATGAAAATCAAAAAAGACTGGGATAGTGCCATGTAACCGGCTTTCCACACGCCCAGTGTTGTTTAAAAAAAGAAAAAGTCTTGGTAGAGGAGATTCAGCGAGTGATTTACATTGTGAGGTTGATTTAGATTCATATTTGACGTATTACAGTGACTGGCAGGGCGCTGAAGGCTTTACGGTGGATAAAGGTAAAGCGCGATTCTTAAAGCCCGTGCGCTCAGGTACTGTATGTGTAAATACAAACAGTGTGTGTAATCGGGCATTGCATTTAAAGTTCTTGACACAGCCATCGACTTGAATCGCATGTTTAAATCTTCTCGATGACAATTTTCCTGTATTAACCAACCGCCTGCTGGATTGGATGCCGTGTTTGATGTACTTCTTGGATGACAGCTACTCCTGTGTAAACGCAACGCAAGCCTGCAGTAAAGACCGATTCGACTGTGTTGAAAGTCTAATGGATTTTTAAGATGGTGGAATAATCTAATTAAAAAGGCTTCAGAAGGAAATCAGCTTCCACTATTCACATAGAAAAGCACTTCCTCTTCCTGAGGCGTTGAGCCGTGCTGGTCTTCTGTTTTTTTCATCAGGTTTTCATCTTGCACGATGATTTGTGTTCCAAATTTTAAGTTAATTCATATGAAATAAATGCAATTTATAAATGGATACACGAAAAAAATAATCCATTGAAAAATGTACTGGCGCGATATCATCTTCATCACATGACAACTTTTATCAAAACTTTTATTTCTTCTCTAATCGATTGTGTCATTAATACAAAGAAACCTGTCCATGTGGAAAAAATGATAAAGGAAGTGATACAGTTCCCGGTTTTTTGGAAATGTTTCATACATCAACTGTGAGATATAGTAATACTTTTGTGAAAACAAATCGTAGAATATAAGCATATGATGCATTTGATAAGATACAAAATTGTGTGTTGTTGTCATCATGACGAAGTCTGTGTTGCCTGTGTTGTGTGAACAAACGTTTGTTTTCAAAAGGAAGGATTCGGTGGAAAAATAATCAGTGGTGTCTTTTAGATTTATTCCTTAAAGTTTAGAGAATTCAACAATTGAACATTTTAGCAACTTTGCAATTGGCAAAGCTTTGTATCTGGTGTTTCTAATAAAGTGCTCAAATGTTTTTTTTGCCTCGGTTTAATAATAATGTGTAACATAACAAATATGAGTGTGTATAATTGAAAATAATTTTGACAAATTAATTAAACGTGTTATTGCACCAAACAACAACAACTGCACGGTCCTTGCGGCTGTGCAGAAACAACCTTCTCATTGGACGAACAGTGTAGTCAATCGCTAAGTTGAGTTTCTACATTGAGGATTGTGATTGGCTCTGTCAATGATCGACATTCAAATCAACCAACAGATTTAAGACTTGTTTCAGACGTGTTGCCAGGTATTTTTTAACACAGGAAAACATCGATACACATACTTGAAAGAATATAGCATTTTTAATTAAACAAAAAAACTGTTTTTGAATTTATAAATACATCTAACGAAACATGCTTATTGAAAAAGTTCTAGAAGTTAAATCAATCTAGCATTTTTGTATTCCGTCAACTTGGATCTTGGTGTATATTTTGGAACACAACTGGCAACACGTCCAAGGAAGACTACGTGAAGTTCAAGTTTAGCGACTTAGCATCTCCTCGGCTTCCAATATGTCATCAGTATTAAGGCACTCCAGAAGATTAACAACGCGTGGTACGTGTAGACTCCTCGTTCCGAACCATGTGCTCCATGCATGTTCGTTTTATTCAATCATGTGCGCAGCGAGCGTCTGCCACAATTAGGACAAAGGTCAGGCCACGAAACAAGGTTTACTTTTGTGTAAACAGCGAGAAATTCCGAAGTGCTTAGGTCTATATTCCATATGTATGTGTTGTGAAAATACACGATCATGTTATCAAGGTCTGTTTGTTTCTCAAGGGCTTTTATCGCTGGTGCCTGGATGCAGCCATGAACAAACCTATTCTTTCCCACACTTGGTGTCTAAAAGCAGATATTCCTCCTCTCCAAAAATTAAAGTGGACCTGGACAACAGTAATGGTATGAATAATAATACTATCCATGATGTCTACTCATCCTGTTGGTCAGCATTTGTCATCAGCATCATCTAGAAGTGTGGTTTGGTCCATCATTGATGGAGATGTGTCTGTCTCGTCAGGTGTGGCGGTGCTTCAGCTCCAGAATCCTCCAGTCAACAGCCTCAGCCTCGAGTTTTTGACCGAGTTTGTTATTTCTCTCGAAAAACTTGAGCTGGACAGAAGCTGCAGGGGTGTGATTCTAACATCGGTATGTTACCATAGCGATTCAAGCTTCAAAAAGCTCCAGTATTAATCTGTGTTGTGCATTGTAGGCCCAGCCACGTGTGTTCTCGGCCGGCTTGGATATCATGGAAATGTATAAAAAGAGCCCAGAGCGCTGTGCGGAATTCTGGAAGGCCGTGCAGCAAATGTGGCTTCAGCTTTATGGTTCCAGCAAGATAACGGTCGCAGCCATAAATGTGAGTGTCACAATGGACTCAGCCTTTCGTCTGTAAATACTCAAAACTTGATAGAAAAGAGAGTATTAAGTTTCAAAGTTCAAACTAGTACCACATTTGAACAAAAATATCAAACCAATAAAACATTGAAAACTGAGAAAATTGGGCATTTTCAGTCATTCCTTTCACTAATTTAGAAACTCACTGGTGACAGTTCTGCACAAAAATCTGGTAAGATTTGCCTCCAGATTTAGCCGTCAATGATGTTTGAAGGTCGTCTCTAATTGAATGAAATTCTAAAAATATTGTATAATTATTGACATACTGCTTTTGGACTAAATTAAGTTATAATATGAATTAAAAAGCAGGCGACGTGTGTCACTAGTCTAGATAAGTGAACTGTAGATAGTCACATACTTGCCATGCTTATAATTTTCATGCTCAGGTTTATATGTATACAGAAGCTGATTCTGCAGCACTTTTTATTTCTAACAAGTTAAGTCTACTGGAATCAGTTCCTTATGTTATTGATACACAAGCAGATCATCCAGATGTTCTGTACGGGGCAGAACGTCCCAATAATTGTGAACATTGAGCAAGCCAACACACGTCAGTGTCCAAGAATAAAACTATTATTTGAATAAGTTTGCATTTTAGCAATGTTGTTTCGTGCAGTTCCTTAATTTATTCTGATTTTAGGGCTCCAGTCCTGCAGGTGGGTGTTTGATGGCTTCCTGTTGTGACTACAGGATTATGGCTGATAATCCCAAGTATAACATTGGCCTCAATGAAACCAAGCTTGGGATGGTTGCACCTTTCTGGTGAGTGCTAAAGTGTGAGAAGAATAGAATGTGAAATCAGTGGAATTAAACTCTACTGTTCTAAACCAGGTTCAAGGACAGTGTGGAAAACATTGTGGGACATAGAGAAACGGAGAAGGCCATTCAGCTGGGCTTGCTATACAGTTCTGCAGAAGCTCTGAAGGTTGGTCTGGTGGATCAGCTTGTTCCAGAGGAAGAAGTTCTCAGTGCAGCTAAGGAGCAAATGACCAAATGGTTGGCTATTCCAGGTAATTCGCACTAAATTGATTTATGGTGTATAATTACAGTTCATGGTTTCCTCGTCGTAGGGTTTACTGATGTGTGTCTGTCTGCAGATCATGCCCGTCAGTTAAGTAAGGCCATGATGAGGAAACCCACCATAGATAAGCTTCTGTCCAACCGAGACGCCGACACCGCAAACTTTGTCAGTTTCATCACTAAAGATTCCGTACAAAAATCTATCGGGCTGTACATGGAAATGCTGAAGAAACGGAGGATGTGAGGAGACGTGCCTGTATGTGAAGTGTGCCTGACTCTTGTTATTGATATCCGTCTTCCAGTTGCTATAGGTTTGTCAATAAAACGGTTGTCAAAGTCAAATATTACCTTTTTATTACGGAAAATAGTATTTGCTTCTACTGTCTTTATTGTCATAAAAGAGTTTAAAGTAAATGTGGAAAAAAAACGTCATAAAATGTACAAAACAGTTGATTGTCAAATCCAGTTTTCTGAGATTCTGAACACATTGTGATTTTAAAGGGCCTTAGTTTTAGTAGTAAATAACATTTGCATGAATGATAAATACAATTACAATAAATAAATTGCATGGATAGCTAAATGCAATTTCGTATATATTTAAGTTACTTCTGTTCAACTTTCACAATAACAAGGTGTTTCTACTGACACTTTTTGGAGTTAGTTTTAATAATCAGTCATAATCTGGAATTTGCATATTCGCCCTGTACCTTCGTGGGTTTCCTCTGCGTCTCTGGTTTCTTTTCACAGTCCAAATATATGTTCAGGAGAATTGAAGTCTGGAAAATTGTCCATAGTCATGTGAGTGTGAGAATGTGTGTCCCGCTCTGTGATTGGTTGGCCACCAATTCGGCATGTGTCCCGTCTTCAGGTCCAAAGTTGCTTTCATTTCGGGACCCGGAAATTAAAAACGTGATTAATAAAAAAATGTTAATTTTACTTTTTAACAATGTCATAGTCACATTAATTGCCACATGCTGCTTAATTTTTGCTCAAATAGTGTAATATGGTCATTCGATTTGGTGTTTTTCAAATAAGCTTGACCTCGACTGGAAAGTGGTCACTTACAGCCAGGGCCTGTGAGAAAAACATGAATACAGTTCAGTTTGGCAAAAAATCGTTTTAATATATAAATTGTGTGGTATTTAGAACGGTCATAAATTTTTACCCAGTTCTGGCTCAACCCAAAAGCCTCCATGAAATCAAAGACCTGCGCTGATCCATCAGACACTCCGTTTGTGATTCCTTCCGTGGCCACAATCCTATAAAATAGAATAGAATTTTTACATTTCATTACATTTAGAGACGTGTCACTTCCTGCCAGGTTTACTCTGATTCCTCACCTGTCATAAGGGCAGTTTGTGTTGCCCACGGTGGTGTCCGCACTGTCCGGGATCAGCCATGTGTAGCTCGGGTCTGTGCGGAGTCTGATTTTGGACCAGTGTGTGTTAGTCAGGTAACTACAGCCAGCGTTAAAGTCTCCCAACAGGATAATGTTCTGAAATCCAATCAGGTTACTCCATTATTCTGTTTGCTGAGACCACTAAGAACTGGTTTGAACATCTGCGTCTGTCTTAAGGGCAATTGACTAGTACATTAGTATTCCACCGTTCCTTGGTGTCCAGGACCACGTCATGAAGGGCATCGATCTCCTGCACAGCCACGTCTGGGGATGTGTGCTGAGGAATGAGGGCGAAGCTCCCAGCCACTTAAAAAAAATTAAAGAAATAACTACAATAAGACTTTTGTAATGAATTTATACTCAATTATTTGACGCTACGGTCCATCAGGGCCATCCCTAGTAGTTTTGACCCTACAAAAATCATTTTTCACCAGCTTGTAAAGTTATCATGTTAGAGTATTCTATGAAGCGAGTCGAAGAAATCTAATGGACGTTTTTGCCAAAGAGGAAGTTTGTTTTTACGCAAACAAACAAAAAAAAGTCACGCTAATCTCTGTAACTCTTAAACTTTGGGTACAGTGAAGTTTCGTTTCATTCGCAGGGCCAAAGAACAAGCTAAAGGTACATTCAGTTGCCTGCTCCAGTGTGGGGTTTAAAATCCAGTGAAAGCTAAAATCGTCATTTAAAAACTAGTTTCCTATTCAATGTCTTAAAAATGGAGAAATGTCCGTTTCTCGTTAACTGTCCCTCAGGGACAAATAAAGTTTCTTTGACTTTGACTTCAAGGCCATAAAAAAAAAACATAAAAGCTCAAAAATTACGCAGGGAAAACAGAGCAAATCTGTCCAGACTCTCATTTTTTATTTGCTAGTCTTAGAAGAGCCAAAAGACCTTGGTTTCCCACCTGTGTCAGAAGAAAACATCACAACGAAAGGCTCTCGGTTGAACGTGTCGGTTCCGCACGCTTCGCAGCCGTCGTCGTACTGGAAGCTACTGGTCACGGACACAGTGGGATGTCTGTTTAGCATGTCAACACACAGATCCTTTTATGGTGAATCAAACACACCTTTGTGAATTGCAAAGCTTTGTGTTACCTGTAAATAAAGAGATATCTTTCTTTATAAGAATTTCGACCCAATGGCTCACTGACAACGTGCTTATACTCATGTGGAGAAGAACCTCTGATGATGGAAGCAGAAGAATCAGTGATGGAAATCCTTTTTAAATAAATGACACCAGAAATGTTTGTTCTTGCTCACCCGTTTACACTCTGCATCAGCTTGGACGTTGCTGAAAGACTGTTGTCTCTCACTTCTTGAATGAGGATGATGTCATAGCGATGAACTATCTAATACAACACACAAGTCAGATAGTTGGCACGATTGAGTTGGTTCTTATAATTTTGTTGGTTTGTTGGTTGTTAGTCCTCAACGGTGTGTTGTAGAATTTCTTTTTAACCTCATATTCCTTGTGTCATTTTCAGTCTATTGTATTTCATCTTGTTTTTTTTTAGAACTTTCCTCATCAACTTTATCGATTTGTTCCCCAATGACTTATCTGAGTCTTTCTAGCTTTTTTATCTCGTATTGTTTATTGCTGAAATGTCGTTCTACTATCTTTACATGCATCCTTGATTCATCCTCTTCATCTTCAGCTGTGTAACGTATAAACTTTTACTTGTGATCTTCTTGTCATTCATCTTTTTTTCAGCTCTAACTTTAAATGGGATTCATCATTCAGCTTTCATTCGTTTTTAAACGGTTTCTAGTCTCCTCATCTTTCATCGTAGAAATGTCATTTCAGTGTCAAATGTGTTTAGAGACTTTCATCTTTAGCCATAGACATCATGGCTCATCATCTTTATTGCTAGTATACTGTTTGATGTATTGTAGTTTAGTGTGGACTCAGTTTTATCAACTTTTTTCTCCTTGTTTCTATTTGTAACTTTTATCTTGCAGAGATGTATTACACATAGAATTGGTCTCTTTTGTGAAAACCTCCTGGCATTATGATGGAATTTACGGTTCTTGATTAGCATTACCTGCTCTCCCTTGTTATTTCCTCAAGAACTGCACCATCTCGTAGTCACTTACTTTTGTAATGATGTCGAGCAGAGTGGCATTAGATGCTTTCGTCTCGCCAAAAGATCGAATGTTGAACCCTCCGATTAGCAAAGAGCTTCCGCCGTGAACAGAGATCAGGAACAGACCAATGCTGGTGATGATCTTCATTCTGCAGGGACAGAGGGCAAAGCACTTGCTGTTTTCAAGCTTGTGTTGAACGTCTTTTGTGAAGAAAAATTCTGAAAGATAAACAAATAACGCAGGAACAGGAGACTACCTGGAGTTTTTTTCTCTCTCCTGACTGTGGGAACGGTGAGAAACACTGACGTGCCACTGAGAAGTCTTTGTTTTTCCTTCCTCGCCAGCTCTCCTCTCAGGGAATTAAAGCTGTATCACATTTTCTGGTGGTTTTATTCTGTGTAGATGCTCTTTCGCCTCTCTGGGAATTAAACAGATGCCTGTGGAGATACGGCACCATGTTTAATGTTTCTCTAACCAGGTGTTTGGCTTGGACTAGTGTATCAGAAGAAATATTTATTTAGCAACGTTCTGTGGTCGTCTGCACAATAATCATAACCTTGTAGAATATGAAACTATTGCGGGAGAGCCAATAGCTTATGAGATCATCTATATATTTTTTTTTTTTAAATAAAAGCAATTTTCTATATATTATTGCGTAACTTTTATTCCTGTCTATTCTATTTTTTTTTGTTGTTGTTGTTGTTTTGTGTTTTTTTATTTTAACCTGTTTTTCTTTTTGTTTTGAGTGGCTGTTCTATGGAATATAAAATGGAAATATTTATCTTTCAAAAAAAAAAAAAAAACTCCCTAAAAACAAAAGAACAGAACCTAAACAAGCATCAGTCTCACCAAATGGAGTCTTTTCACTCAAAGAGTGCAATAACTTTCTATGTTAATTAGGTTGTAATGACTTAATTTATGTTATTAATAAATCTATTACTAAATCATTGTTTTCTAATTCAAGCACTTTTCTATTTCCAAACACCTCAGTGCATGTTTTTAAAGTCCTTAGAGACTATTTAATTGTATTAAAAAATGTATGTTTTATAGAATTAACTATAAAATAAGAGGACAATTATGAATAAAACATGTAGCCGTATGATCAATCTATATTTCTATAAAAACATGTTAATTTACAAATATATTTGTAATTTTTTTTTTATTAAATTTGTGTTCAGAACAGCGTTTAGTCTGCATGCTCTTATTTTGTTTTGCACTTCGGAAGCGTTCGGCTGATTTCGGAAAAAGACGAAAAAGGGCGGAAGTTTCTGCAGAGTTTCTCGAATTACTAGCGGCTATGCTAATGCTTTACAGGTCACAATTTGATTCCCTGACTGAATGTGTCGTTTCATTCTCGGACACATTTTGACACATTATCGTCATGATACACCAACGGTGAACGCTCGACGCGGAATCTATTAGAAACGACAGCATATCCTTTTGCTCTTTCAAGCCGTGAACCAAGCCAGGTTAGGAATTACGTAGCATCTTTGCTAATGTTTTCAGCATGTAGCATGAAGCATGTCAGCAAATTAAAAAAAATAAATAAATAAAATAACGCTTGACATTTTGAAATCTACGCTGGGCCTCGCTCTAAATTCACATTTCAGCCAGTTGTAATATTTTATATTTAACGAGCATTGTTGACTTATATTTTGTATTTTCGATGGCAGTATCGCAAACTAGCGACGAGACTTAGCGATCTGGCTAACATGACTTCAATACAATTTAATGTATTGCTCTTAATTTATAAATATAAATGTACAAATTACGCATGTGTTGTGGTATTTGTCGTTCTTGAAGTTGTTTTTGAAATTTGTGTACAGATGTAAAATGTGACAACTTTACACATTTAGATTATGGAGCCTACACTACTGATGTTTTACAGTAATAATGAGTTTAGTCAACTTTAACTTTTGTTCGTGTTCCTTTTAGTTAAGTAACTGTTGAAATGTGTGAAATTGCTCTACAGCAGAGATTAAAAGCTCGTTCATATTTCAGTATGAGGAAATATTTCAAGATCAAACTGAAAAAAAGAAAAACATAATTGATATAATGTTTTTTTTGTGTTAATCTTAATACTGTTAATCTACAGGTGTGAATGACCGACGTTGTGCCTACCACTACCCTCACTGAAGTAAAGCTGCGTCTGCTGTGCCACGATGACATAGAGAGAATAAAAGTGCTCTGCGGAGAGTGGTTCCCCATCGAGTGAGTGTTGTCTGACTTCCCCACCGAGGGATAATCAACATTCTGATAACCGCTTTGCTCGTGTTTCAGGTATCCAGACTCATGGTATCATGACATCACATCAAACAAGAAGTTCTTTTCCCTGGCTGCCACCTTCAGAGGAGGGATCGTGGGGATGATCGTGGCAGAAATTAAAAGCAGAACCAAAGTCCACAAAGAGGTGTGACATGTTTTGGGTTTTATTTCTCACACATGTTGTGTAGCAACTTGATTACTAATTATTCTTCTCTCGATACCTTAGTTGACCTGATTCGACTGTTGGTTCCAGAAGCTTTTTTCTAGAATATTTTTATAGTTGGTAATAATTGAATTGAAAATATCTTTTTGTCCCACAGCGGGGAAATTCATCTAACGACGGCAGAAAGAATAAAACAAACACAAACACACAAAAGCAGTCACACACACTCAAATCAAGCACGCACACACATATTCAAAAATAGGCATGCTCTAATAGACCTATACAAAAATCCAATTGTCTGAAATTTGTTGCCTAATTATACTTTTTTTCTCTAGAGAATAGAAAAGAGTTTAGTAATTCTAGCTGTTGGGTATTTCAGTAATGTTACTCCACAATTCTTTCTTTCCACAAGGATGGCGACATCTTGGCCTCCAGCTTCCCTGTTGACACTCAAGTGGCGTACATCCTGAGTTTAGGAGTAGTGAAAGAGTTTCGCAAACATGGAATAGGTGAGTTCTGTTGAACAATAAATAACGTTTCCTATGGAGGTCAAAGTGCAATCAGATCAGAGAAGAGACCATTGTTTTCTCTTTTCAGGCTCTTTGTTGCTGGATAGTTTGAAGGAGCACATCTCCACCATGGCCCAGGACCACTGTAAAGCCATCTATCTGCACGTGCTCACCACCAACAACACTGCCATTCACTTTTACGAGAACAGAGACTTTAAACAGCACCACTATTTACCGTATTATTACTCTATACGAGGTGTGCTGAAGGACGGCTTCACCTATGTCCTTTACATCAATGGTGGACATCCTCCTTGGACAATTTTATATCCTTTTTGGTCCAATCTATTTATGGTGAAGAATTGTGGATCTGGAGGAATCGTTTTACAGTTATGTTTTAAGTTTAGCTCGTTTTGTTTGTTTGTTTGATTCTGACCATTTTTTCAAGATCATGAAGCACATTGGTCATGAAAGTGACCATTGCCTGAAGGTAGAACGAAGCGTTCCTTGACACTCAGCACTGATTATATTCATCATATAGGTTCGACACTGGCCAGTTTGAGCCCCTGCTCCATTCCTCAGAGAATATACCGGCAAGCTCAGAATCTCTTGCGCAGCTTTCTGCCGTGGACAGGAATCTCCTCGAAGAGCGGCATCGAATACAGCAGAACCATGTGAAGAGCAGAAGGTCGGGTCAGTGCAAACACAGCCAGCGTTTCCTCTCTTCTATCATTCTTCTTCATTCACTCACTGTTGTTTTTCTATTGGTCAGGTGTCAGACTGAATCAGAACCAGATGCCTGGATCGACCCAGAGGATTGCAATGGTTTCACGCAGTGTATAATAACTGTACATTTTTTATATATATATATATATATATATATATATATATATATATATATATATACACATATATACACTGTATATATATACTTTAATATATATATATATATATATATATGTGCATTGACTTGGTAGATAATCCTAATCATATAAACTCATCACTTAACGCCTGTAATTTTGCTGCTGTCTAGAAATGTACCCAGATTTTTACGAGTAACCTATTTTGTAAAAGTTGGCCTAAATGTATTATATTTTAACGTGTGGTTGATGGTAGATATGTGCATTAATTTAAGGCATGTGTCAAGCTTTGGTGTTCTGTTTGTGCAGGTCACAAAGTGTGTCCCTGTTTCTTTTTAATGTGACGATTTTAAATCTTTCTTTTGCACAGGAGGCAGTGAATGTAGTGTCGGAATGACGGCGAGAAAGCCCCAGTTATCGCAAATCGTTTGTCTCATTTGATCCATTTAGCTTGATGTCTCCATTACTAATGGATTTTCGATTTTATTTGGGTCTTCGTTTAAAAAATGTGTGCATCCTGTTAGCCCATGCAATTGTTTTTTTAAGGGGAAATAAATGCTATAGGAGAAATGCTTGAATTTTTTCAAGGCGGTCATGTGTCAGGGACTCGCGCTGAAAAATACTTTGTTATCCCGTATCTGTTCAGAAACGACTAACTGTGCGTCAAACCGGTTCTTGGTTTAGTTCAGGTGCGTCCAGCCAATGATGACAACATGCTTCATGAATGTTTGTTTACAAAACACAAATTTGTTGTTCCTTGCACTAACAATTGTAATAGTGAATGGTATTTTCTTTTTGCTCATTGTTCTTTAAAAGCCACCTATAATTAGTTGTATTTACATGGCCGTTTAATTAAAACCTTTTAATTGTTAGGTAAGAATCTCATGTTTTTGTCTAGTCAAGCAAGATCCCTGCCTGTTTTTAATTTTTTAATAAGTGTGATTCGCTCTATTTACATTTCATTGTGTTTGTTATTTTGGGTGATGCAGTAAAGGCTTTCCACGTTAATAACTACTACATGTAAATCAAACGCATGACGAGATGTTATGTATGTACTTCAAGTATAATGTATGAACTTCATTTAAAGTGCAGTGTGCACTTTTGCAGTATCAAACTTTGAGTTAAGATGAAGTCACCAATTTATCGGGTATTTACTAAGATTAACCCTCTTCAAGACGCTTAAATTTTTTTTGCTCTATATTTACTTGAAATTTTCTTGTGCATCCCTTCACTTTGTTTCTTGACTGCCTGTCAAATAAATACCACAACTTTATTTTATTCATCTATATAGATTACTTCTAAACGACTTATGGTTTGGATTAAAGCAGAAATAAAGTTTATCTATTCATTTTCTGTCCCCGAGATGTTTTCTTCTCGCTTGCTCTCGGGAGACTCGAGGTTTTACGGTATTTCGTAATTAGCGACGTCACTGTGAGGCATCGTTTTAGCCACGCCTCTTCAGACCTTCATTCACGGAGACGCGGAGAGCAGCAGCGCGGACCAAACAACTTTCCCTCGTTCCATTTAATCAATAGTAGTTTGAATAGAAAACTAGTTTTAACTACTCGAGCACAGCTACAAACGGTGAGTGGCGCTTGGCATTGATTTAAGAGCATTTAAAAGCATTGCTGTGGTAAATGCAGTTTCTCATTGAAAAGGAAAGTGTGAAAAAAGCCAAATCACCGTGATGTTGAACTTTTTTTTTCACATCACTTAAATTATATTAATACATTAATGCGAAATATTGTTCATACGAGTTTTAATATAGTTTATGAGCTAGTTGTAGTTGGTACAATTAAGTCTGTATTATTTTCATGTGGTTAATTGATCTGTTTTTTACGATTTCGTGTGTGTGTGTGTGTGTGTGTGTGTGTGTGTGTGTGTGTGTGTGTGGTTGGTTGAGGTGGTCAAGGGAGGGGTCGAAGTAACAACACAAGTAAACGTGCCACAGTTCGAGGAAATACACGTGTGTTTGTGTGTGTCTGTGTGTGTGTGTGTGTGTGTGTACGCGCGCGCGCGAGGACGCAGCGATTTAATGAAGCTCTTGCTGGTGAGTGGTTCAAATGATGTTGAGACATTTGGCTTGAACTTGTGGCTTAAATGTGTTTACAAAATATACAGCAACTGATGAAACATGAAGCCGCGTTTCTGCTACAACACTGACATTCATATTGCTGTGAAGCTGTTTCTAGTTGGTGTGTGAACTGGATGAAGACGATAATTGTTGTAATGTATGACAACAACAACAAGAATAATAATCTCTGAAGTCAGATGATTGTAGTGTGGAGATTTAGCAGTATGAAAAGCAGAGAAAGTGCTGAAAGTTGACGTATTCGTTACTGTTAATCTTCCATCATATATGCCGTAATATTTTGTCGAAATGGTCTATTTGTGTTTTAATTAGAGAAAAAACAAACAAAAACTAAACCAATGTATTTGTTTTCATATTACGGATAGTTTCTGGGTGAAGAAAATACAATGAGAGGAACTTGATCCATCATCTGCTGAGGTTTATGGTGGAGCTTAGATGTAGGATGTGATTTTTCTGTTGTGGAAGGAGAATATTGTGATGTTTTTCTCTCGGAGTGAGAGCACCAGAGCTTTCTGCATGATCTGTTCAGTTGCATAAATGATCTCAAGTTCTCGAGCAGGAATAATAGATCCCAGGGATCCACCGCTCATCCCCACGGAACATTCTGAGGACAAGTAGAGGACACGGCGTAGTGAAATGATCACACCAGATTAAAGCTCTTTGTCTTTCACGACAATGACACCATTATTCGCAGTGTTTGAAAACGCTTTTTTGTGACTTGGTCTGGGATTATCGATTGTGTCCCGTGTTATTGTCTAATGTAGTAAGTGAAGGGCTTTAATGTGTAATCTGAACTAGCCGTGTTCCTGTCTGTGGCGATAAATACGTTAAATGTGGTTGAGAATTCTCGGAAGATCTGTTTACACAGGCCGGATTCTGTCATCACGAGGTAGAAAGTCATAAATTGTCAAATTATGAGGGCTTTTGCGAAACACGCCTGACCTCTGTCTTACATGTGGTGCAAACTTCCCTCCGTCCAGCTTGCGTTGATAAGTTTGGTCTCACACCAAAGAGAACATTTTAAGGCTTCTTTCGCAGGAAATGTTTTGCTTTGTGTTTTCTGCTTTGTTCAAACAAACCTCCAGAAAATTTGTATGTATTTGTAAAATTAGAA
The DNA here is from genome assembly GCA_017309775.1 of Paedocypris sp. Pulau Singkep. Lineage (NCBI taxonomy): Eukaryota > Metazoa > Chordata > Actinopteri > Cypriniformes > Paedocypris > Paedocypris sp. Pulau Singkep. Next base: position 6,481,405 of record MU204432.1, read on the forward strand.
TCACGAAAAGTGGCGAAACGCAGAAGCATCAATGCTAATAGTTTTTTAATGCTAATGGAAAAGTTTGAATTTTCTTGGTGATCCAGTCGTGAATGTTTATTCATACATATATTACGCAGAGCAGCCGTACGGAATCCACTGAACAATGAAAATTTTCTAACAACGACTATAAGCCATGAGGCTGCAGAGGCAATGCCTCGGGAACAAGAACATTTTTTGTTTTGTGAACTTTGAAGTCGCGCTCAAAGCAGATGTGTAAAGAATACCTGAAAACCATTCTTGAGAAAAGTACGAATACCTAGCTGTAAAAATCACTCCATTACAAGTCGTCAATTGGAGCAAAAGTCGTTGAGTATTGAATTTTAAAAGAACTTAGTATTTTACTTAAGCTGAGTTTAGGCTTAAAAAACCAAGAACAGAACAGTGTGATCAAGAATTAACCAAATGATCAAGAACAGTCGAAAAACAAGAAACTATTTATTAGGTTCTATTTCCTGATATAGAAATGAACTTTAACATCTCAATGTTTCATAAAGGCAAAATATAATAAACAACAAAGTCAGTATCAGTCAAAAGTGCCAAAAACGTATTCATTCAATTCATAAATAGCATCCAGTACCTTCAGCACCCTACAGATGGCGATATCACCTTGCCCGCCAAAAGAATTAACCGCGGTCGAAAAAGATGCTGGTTTGTTGTGTACATCGAAATGTAGCGAGTAACGGTAAAAATGTAGTCAAGTAGAGATTACGTTGATTTATATTTGTGATACTACAAGTACAATGTAGCTAAAAAGTACTTGAGTAACGATGCACATGTATTCAAGTACTTTACACCACTGTCTAAGAAAAATCTTTTTCCACATCCAAAACAATCAAATTGCTTCTGTTGACATTATATTCGGCATGAATGCGTTTATCCGTTGCATTAGCTTCAACGGCATAACGTGTTCAGTTTCTTCAACAAACATCACAAGACTGCCAGTCGTGTCACACTGTCCCTGTGAAGAAGACATCCTGTCATTAGCGTGTTTATGCCGGATGACGCACAGAAGATCAGCGAGGCGAGCTCGACACTAGATCGCCATGGCTGCTTCTGTGTAACATAATGGCAGGTTGTGATTCAGAGATGTGGGATGCTTTCAGGCTCCGGACCTTGCGTAGGTCTGGTCATTGTCGCTTTGAATGTGCAAAAAGCAATATGTGTGTTTTTCATCGATGCCGTCTCGTTTCTGAAGGTACGGCACAAGGTTGGCGTGATTGCTTTGTTGGGATGGAGCGAGGATTGCATCACTTCCTGTGCTCTTCAGGTTCTTTCTGTTCTTGAATACAGACAAAAAGACACTAGGTCACCCACACTATGCCCCACCCCCTCTGAGACCCCGCCCTCTGGATCTTTTCACCCCACCTACAACTGCTCACTTTTCTGGCAGCACAGAACCAGAACATGTCGAGTTCTTGTTATAGTCATAAATTCTATTAAATACAGATTGTTAAACTCATTAAAAGTTATTTGTTTTCACAGGGTTCATTTTGATTTAATTTCATGTTTATGTTTACTTTTTTGTTATATTTATTAGAATTCAGTTGGATTGCTTACTAAAAACCAGAATCCTACAAGTTCAATGGTTTTGTAAGAGTAAAGTTTGTGAAAATTAAAATTATTTTGATATCTCCTAATGTTTATTAGCATTTTGTGTTTTTTCTTTTCTTTTTTTTTTTTACACATGTTTATTTACAACCATTCAACATTTGTGGTCATTTTCTATGTTGTGTAAATTACAAAAATATGGGATTGTTTGAAGCAGGCACTTTTATTGAAAAAAAAATATATAATAATAATAATAATAAAACTCAATTTGATTTTGAGTTGCATTTTATTATTACATTTGATTTGTTGTCCTAACAAAAAAAAATTGGTAAATTCTTTTCTTTTATTTATGTTTTTGTCCATTTATCTCTATGTTGTTAAATAAACAAGTTATGTTAAGTTGGGACAACTGGACCAATACTGTTATAGCTTGTTTTTTTAACTAATCGTCAGTCGACTCAACTAAATTATTTTGGTTATAGCTTGTTTTGTTTTCTTGTTTTTACAAATGACTTTGTTGCGTCTATCTCAACGAAATAATGTTTGCTTGGTTATTTTCAGTAGGCAACACTAAATATTCCCAAAACAAAAATGAGAAGGATATTTAACACCACTTTTTTTCGGAGACTTTATTATTATTATTTTTTTTACAATGTTTGTTTTATTTTGACTGTACATGAGCTAACATTGACAGTCGACTAGACGGTGACACTTGTTCAGTTGCTATTACAAAGCACAACTGTGTTTTTAGCAAAATATCTATATAATTTTAATCACATTTTAAAAGTTTCATTTTGATTGTATTTAGGCACGCCTTTAAATATATATTTACCAAAACTGTATGGTGCTGGAAAAGTTGGAACATGGACCGTGAAAGTGCTTGAATTTGACTTTTCAGAAACTGTAGGAACCTTGAAACTCTCTTCCTGTGCATGTCAATCCAGACCTCGTTTTTTGTGTGAGATGTATCTTATTTTTCCACGTTTGTAGAACAATTCTTTTTATTTAATTTAATTTGACTTCTTAATGTACTGTTGTAAAAGAAATTGCATTGTTTGTTAGTTGTGCTGCTCAAAGCCGATTTGTTTGTGTAGTTTGGGCACACCACACCATCATGCAAACACGTGCTGAGCTTATGAAGCTATTTCAAGCTCTTATTGAAAACAGGTTTGGTCTGTAAATGCTGATTTAGCCTCTTTGTTTAAGGACCGGTGGCTTACTGCTCTTTCAGTCCCACTGTGTGATTTGCCTACGCTAGACTTTTCTAACTAGAGGTGGAGCTGGTGGAAAATTCCTGACCTTTATTGTGGAGGTCTGCACTCATCCCGGCCTTCCTCACTCACCGGACCTCTGAGGAATGAGATAACACATTTCTCAGCCGCCAGGTTTAGTGTTTAGAGTGTTTTGTTACAGTACAGTACGGCACTTTTATGGTATGCTACAGTTCTCGGTTTTTGATAGAGCAGATAAAATCTCTCATTAGGAATATTTACACAGTATTGTAATAACACATACACAAATCTTTGCACCTTTCACGTGATTGATAGTCTATTTTACTAGGACTATTGAGTAATACCGTATTAAGCAAATATAAGCACCCCCCTAATTTTTCAGGCACAACATAAAAATATAAAAATTCTTTAATTTCTGGTTATATTACATACATCGTTTTACTTGAATAATAGTTTTTAAAAAACTGTTTTTTTTAGTCCAAAAAACTCCACCTCCCAGAACTCTTAGCGATTCACTCTAGCGAGGCATTAGTCTCCCATGAGTCTTTGCACGACAGACCAAAGCTGAGCTAGTTTTTTTTTCCAGAGGTAAATCTGAACAGAATGTTTATTTGATTGTTTATTTGAACAGCGATTTGATTGTGTTTTACTCCTGTTTGCTTTCTGCTCCGAAGCTTTCGGATGCTGGACTTTTTTAGCCGTTAGCGTGGATCTACCGGATGCAATATGGTCTATTTTTTTTTTTATTTCTGTTATTGAGCCAATTAAAGCTTATATGCACGTCTGCCTCCAGAACAGTATTAACAGGAAACAAAGAGGACACAGCGCACATGCGCACCACTGCATAATGACGACGTGATTGGGTTTTTTTTGTGATGCTCCCGACTACATTTGCGCACATATTGCCGTATAATATTGAGCGTATAAAGTTTGAGAAAAGGGATGCTTGTATTTGTTTGTTATTTAGCAAGAGGGGGCAGAAGTTGACTAGTGTTGAAAGATTTGACTTGCAACCAGACGTTGCAGGTTCGAATCCTAGACCAGTCATTTTTTCATCCTTGACATGTCCTTGAGCAATGTCCTCTTCCTGTCAGCTCCACCAGATTGATCTGATGACCCGGAGACAAAAAAGGTTCCTGCTCTTCTGAAGACCCCAACCTAGAAAGAATCTGCTCTCATCCTTCCTTCGGCAAAGAATACAATTAATTATTTCCTTTCTTTGACCCTTCCATTCTGGGTCACAGTGAGAGAGAGAGAGAGTGAGCGATGGTGTGGTTGAGCTGTAGAACACGGTCAGTCACGCACGCATCAGTAGCTCCGCACACAATCAGCTTCCTGTAATTGGTCGTGTCTTTCAAACCGGCCTGGTTGCTGTTTGTGGAGCACGATGAGCCTGACAGAAGAAAGCTGTAATTGCAATGACGCAACCCATCTGACGCCACAAAAGGCTCCATTCTCATCTCTCGCTCTCCAGAGACTCATCGCCGCTGCGTTTCCATGGACGGGCCGCCTGGGAGAGGCCGTTTCTGCCGTGCTCGGGTCGGGCTGATAATCATTTCATATGCTTTAGTGCGCACAAGGACCACCGTTCCTTATTTAACAGCCCCCGTGGTAATTTGTGGGGTCTTTTAATGTCCCGGCGGGGGAGGGGCGGTGGCGCGTTCACTTCCTGCTATTGTTACCGGCCCTTCTTGACCCGGTTGGTGTTAACACGCAGACCCGAGCGTTATTCCGAGGGAGGTCGTTCTTCCAGAAGAGCCGGCTTTAATGTCTTTCCTGATCGGGAATGGCTGAGCGAGGCCTGCAGCGTCGCATTACGAGTCACGGTCCGCGTCTCCTGAAAGACTGTGATGAGCAAAGTCAAATGTTTGCATCAAATCGTCTTCAGTGTGTAATTGAGTTAGGTTTTTTTTTGTTGTTTTGTTTTGTTTTGTTTTCCTAGCCACTGCTGCCTTCTGCTCACAGTCATTAGTAAATTGTAGAGCTGCACAATTAATGGTTAAAAGATGGCGATCTCTATTCCTCCCCACTCGCGATCTTAATCTAGAATTCATACAATTCAGCCCAACTCGTCTGATCTCGAGATAACGCGCAATCCAGTATCAAATTCCTGCCAAAATGTTTGCACAACCGGGTTTGCGTGCGAGCGCAGCACGTTTTGCATGGACAGCATAGTGTGTGTAGCAGCGTGCGCACGTAACTTCACGCTTGTGTACTAATGTTTTCTGCTTGAGTACAAATTGTTTTGGGACTTTTTTGACTCGCAAAGCAGATCCCCGCCCACCACAACAGCTCCTAAAACTGAAATCGGTTGAAAGACGTTGCAGATGTATAAAGGCTTATAAAAGATGTTTTTCTACGTCATTACTTTTACATTTGCGTTATTTTTCCTTATGTTATTTTTAAGCAAAGACTGTGTGTTATTCTATTGATGTTTGACAACCTGATGTTCATTCACACGTAAATAAATCGTGAAAATAATAAACAGTTCTAGAATTGTGAACTTTATACTAAGCTAAATTTGCTGGGAATTTTCATTTTACCCAAAATCGTGCAGCTCTAGTAAACTATTTTTTTTATTATTTATTTTTTTATTATTATGTATTTTTTTTTTTTACTTTATACAAACTGCTGTATATACTGTTTGTATAACTGTTAATTCCTCTAAACGAATGTATTTATTTTGCAGGATGAGTTATTTGGGATAAGCTGTGATTGGTAACCTTGAGGAAGTGTCGGTCATGTGATCAGAAAGTTGATGAAGCGTGTGGTTTCTCTGTCCTCAGCCTCCAGCGTCATGTCTTCAGAAGCCTCGTCTCCTGTGAAGTCCTCGTCTCCTCCTCTGTCGCCCGTCTCGCCCGCTTCTCTGCGTCTGCCTCCCTGCCGCTACAGAGACCGCTCTCAGTCGCCCATGAGGGGCTGCCTGATCCCCAGCCCCCTGCCCACACGACGCAACCGCACCTGCTCGGCGTGAGTTCATCATCACACCACAACACAACATGTCAATATCATGATAAGTGAGTGTGTGTGTGTGTGTGTGTGGATAGACGGACCGACAGATTGATACAAGTGGAGACAGACGGATAAATCCATATAATGACGGACAGAAATGAAAAGATTGATAGAAACCAACAGAAAGATAGTTAGACCGTATTGTTTTGAGCGCATTTTAACGTTGATGGCGTTTTTGTAGACGCATTGAGCTAATTCAGGGAATATGTAGCTCTCCTCACAGCATTGAGTGACTAAGGTCGCTTCTTTTATAAACGGGCATTTATTGCCTTCGTTTTCTTCTTGTTCAGTGCCGCGACGCCATTAACCATAGCCACGCCGAACTCCAAGCGCCGTGAGATCTGCGTTGAGCATTAAACCATGAAATAACATGGAATTAAACACCATTACACTATACAAAACAATCATAAATGCAAACATAAATTACCTCGTTGGCTATTTGCCATGAAAAAGGTTAAACATAAAAAAAAAACTTCACAGAGTGACGTCAGTTTCATGCAAATTAGCTTACCATAATTACATAATTTATTCCAAATTTACTTTAAATGAAATTGCAAAACATTTACAAAAAATAGATTTCAGTATAAGTACAAATTTCTTTTGCAGTTACAGAATATTTACACTTTATATTTACAAAAAACACTTTTTGCTTCTATTTTTTTTTTTCATGAGGTGAACTGTAACGTTTTCTTCAGTGTTTGCTGATGCTGATAAGTCTGCTTGATTATTGCGCTTTGACTGGCCACAATAAAAGGCCACACTGAAATGTTTTGAATGTGTCCTCATGTATTTACACAGACGCCCCCATAAATGACCACAGGGTACTACAGCCCAACAGTAGTATAAAAACCCTTAATGCTTGTACACACACACACACACACACACACACACACACACACCTGTTGAAGACTGGATCATTGTGTTTGTGCAGTGCAGCCCGTGCGGCAGAAGGGCCGGTTTTCTCCGGAGTCTGCAAATGCTTTTCCCGTTCCAAAGGACACGGTTTCATCACGCCGTCGGATGGAGGCAATGACATTTTTGTCCACGTGTCTGAGTGAGTCCATGTCTTCTTCTTCTCTCCATCTGCGTGTGAAGGCCGAGGGGTTTCTCCAGTGATGAGAGAAGCTGACCCTGTTCAAACATCTAGATTCTTTTATTGCTCCTCAGATTACTGGAAACCCACTGACGCTGAAGTTTCCATGACTGCTCGCCATCTGCTACGGTGTTAACCGAGCTCCTAAAAAATATTTATCCTTCAATTGTTGGCTTTTTTAGTATTTTTACATAATGTACATTTTTTTTTATGTTTTTCACGAAAAAGTAACAAAAATTCAGCAAAATCTTTTAAAAATATATTTTTCGAAGTAGGGATTCACCGATACCGGTATTGGCCTTAATACCACATTTTCTAAAGTACTTGAACTCGTTAAAAGTCTACTGATACCACGGTCTGAGAAACGTGTTTGAGCGGCGTGTAGGGGTTAATCATCTCATCTCTCTCTGAGATGTCCTCTCAGAGCATGCGGGGAGAAGGCAACAAAACTACGTATTTTTTAAGTGAATGAATACTTCAAAATAAATGCGAATTGCAAATAATGCTCAGCGAAATTGTCCAGAGGTTGAAAATGTAGCGCATTTAATTGTAGAGTAATTTAATCAAGCACCTAAACTCACAACACGGCAACGAGTACAATGAGTCTGCTTCAAAACCTACACAACACTCGCTGCAGCAAAACATTGCTGGTTTATTCGAATATTATGCACTATATAGCAAAGATTTATTATTATTGCCCCTTGTGTTGTCCAAAGAGGCAGTTTACAACAAGCTGAAAAAAATGACTTGTTTCATGATCAGTTTACATTTTTTTTTTTTTAAATTTATATCATATTTATAATTTAAATTTATTCTGTAATATGTTCCATACAACATGTTTTCATTTTCATACCAATACTGTATTCTCCATTCCAAACTAGTCCTTTTTTTTTCTTTTGTTAAATTATGACAAAGTGGTTACCTGTAAAATTAAAATTAACTCCGTATCGGCGAGTACTGAAATGCAAGTTTTTCAAAAAAGTGGTATTTTTCAAAGTGCTCCCTATTTCAAAGTCATTTAACAATACTTTAGCTCAAAGCTGTCATTATTTCAAAGTATAAACATAATGTTCAACAGCAAATTTTGCGTTGGTCTCTAAGAAAAGTGCTATATAAATGAACTTGAACTCAATAAACGTTAAATATGATCTGTCCGTTTCTTGCTTGTGTAACCCTCTGTTCTAATCTGCGCAGCATCGACGGAGAATATGTGCCGATGGAGGGCGACGAAGTCAGCTACAAGATCTGCTCCATTCCACCCAAACATGAGAAGATCCAGGCGGTGGAGGTCACCATCACTCATCTAGCGCCAGGAAGCAAGCACGAGACCTGGTCAGGAGCCGTGGTGGAGTCCTGAGCCAGAAGATGAAGGTTTGAGGAACGCCAACGAGACGTTAAGAACTTGTGTTGCATTAAGAATGAAATCTATCGTGGAGTTTAGATGAATCGCTTGACGAGTGGTGAGCCACTTCCTTTAGCCTTCTGTCAAACTAGTGATTTGCTTTGTCAATTCTCTCCTAACCAAAGCTTCCTAAAAATATCTAGACTACATATTTCTGTATTTTTTTATGCATTGAATGTGTCTGAATGTGGTGCAAATAAATAAGCTTTGATCTCCTGCAGTGCCATCGTCGTGAGCCAGAAATGGAGTCATTCAGGAATCGGGATTTTAATTCAGAACATCTTTCGACAACACGTAGGTTTATGTAGAAATAACATCCAGATTATTCATATATTAATACACAGAAGTGTAAAACATTTACAAACGTGGTCATTGTTGGCATCGAAACACGGTTAGTTTCCTCCAGCACAACGTTAAAACAACGACTCTACAGTACACCAACGAAGAAGAGACGTGACACTCCATACATCTATGGATTAATGTCCATTAATCAACAGACTTTCCGACGAGGTTAAACAATATTTGGCATTCCGAATTCCACGAAGCATTGCATAATCTAGATAGACTCTACAGCAGGCTTTAGAAACGTTCTCGGAAACAAGAAAAGTTAACAAGACAGGAAGTGATCTGGAGGAACCACAGCGTTTCTCCCATCGGCTCGGCCAGGAGAATCACCCCGAGTCGAGGAAACATCGCACGGATGGAGGAACAGGAGGATGAGGGGATCATGTTCACCTGAGCAAAGGATGGAGAAGAAACGAAGCCTCCGAGATTACGGTGATGTGCTTGGAATTGATTGTGCTAGAACATCTTCACGTTTGCTTGTCTTCCAGTAGAAGATCGGCTCCGTGTGAATCGACTTGACCGGACTTTGCGTTTAAAAGCGCAGTGTGGATCGTTTTAGGACCTAAAAGATTTCACAAGATTCACTTACGTTTTCCGCTTTCAGTTTTGCTCCCAGAATTCCCTCCTTACACATTTCTCCATCGCACGCTCTTCGCCTTCCTCACTTCCTGTCAGTCCATAAATGGAAACGCAATTGAAAATACTCTTCAGTCTGTGTTTCTGTATTGCTTTGCAGATGAGGGACTTCTGTGAAACTATTTCACAAATAAAACAGAAGGAGCATTAAAAGACGATAAAAGTGATGAAACAAGGACAGAAGTGGTTTCCATCCTCAGTGACTGATGCGTTTGGCTCTCAGGCCTTGGACCACGATGCCTCCAGAACATGGCCGACCTCACAGCTCTACTTGTGCTCCGCCAGGACGTCGCTCAGGATGTTCAGGAGTTGGTGGACGTGGTACTCCTTGAAGATCAGAGCAGGACGGAACCGGATGGACTTCTCTCCACAGGAACCCAAAAACGCGCCTGGTGGAGGAAACGGGTTTGAGAACTTGATAAACCACGGCTGAAGAGCAGATGTTGATGGTCACCTTTGTTCCTGGCTGTCAGCATGATGCTGTTGCGTGTGCGGTCATCACGGGCATCGATGGCGCAGAACGTCCCCTGACCTCGGGCCCGGCTCAGGATGTGAGGATACTGGGCCTGCGCGAGGAACAACAGAACCATGGTTTCTGATCCAACCAGAAGGCTTGGAGGTGGCCGTACCTGGAGCGCGTAGAGACCCTGGAGCAGAATCTTCCCTGAGCGGGTCACCTCTTCCAGAAGGTTCTCTCGCCTGATGACGTTCAGCACCTCGGCCAGCAGCAGGTTCTTTGACGGGTCGCCCATCCACGTGTTGAAGATTCTGTAGGGCTGAGAGGGAAATCCAGACATCAGTGAACACAGTTTACTTTTTTTTTTTTTGTTACCGCAGAACATTGTTAAGGTCTTGTGAATGAAGTCGTTCATTTTCTGAAGTAGTTTTTGCTTAATGTGACTTCTAGTTCGCTGATCTTTATAGTCAAAGACAAAATGTGATGTAGAACGATGTTTTTTTTTTTTAATTTACGTGATTTGTATTAACTATCAGTCAGACATGCGGCGATCGTTAACACTGCAGTACCAGTGACATCAGCACAATTTACGACTGAAATTTTGAGATAATTCTTGAAATAATTCAAATCTTGAGGTAAAAGTGTCATTGACAACAGATTCACAACTGAGGAAATATTTCTAAAAAGAATTTTTCATCTAGTTAAAAAAAAAAAAAAAAATCCATGTTATGGAACATGCAGACTTTGCTTTGAAACAGTAGGGGGCACCAGAGTGCAACTGATAAAATCTGAAGAGACTTGACGCGTAAAAGCTGCACCCGGCTCATTATCAATGCAGACACTGATTGTGAGGATGAAGAATCCTGCTCTTACTTTGTCGGCTTGCAGCTCGTCTTTGTGGAAGTATCCTCCCGACAGCATCTTCTTGCTGAATGAGACGACGTCGGCAGGGTCCTCCACACCCCAGTGCTCGTGGGCCCAGAACTTCCCGGTCGCTCCTCCACCGGTCTGCACCTCATCCACGTGGAAAGCGCAGCCGTGCTGAAACGTGTGAAGATCTGTCAGTTCATGCTCCTCTCCGAGAGATGTATGGCGTCTCACCTTGCGTGTGATATTTCGCAGCTTAATGAAGAAGTCTGGTGAAGCGTGGTTGTCTCCTCCTTCGGCCTGTATGGGCTCGATCACAACGCCGGCCACGGGTTTGCCCTTCTGCCTCCACTTCACGATGAGATCCTCAACCTGAAACACATCTGAAAGTGAAGTGTCACGTAAAGGCCGGTGGGATGAGAGAAGCCTGACCTCCTCCAGGCAGCGAGCTTCTTCTTCAGCGTTCTCCCTCACAAACTCCTCCAGCGGATACTGCAGCTTAGGGAACGGTGCGATGGGCCAGTCAAAGGAAGGAATGTCCAGTTTGTGAATGGCTTTGGAATGGGTGGTTGCCAGGCAACCTGAAGTACAAGACAGCACGTGTTAGGGATGACATTGAAAAAAGGTGACGTTTATTTGTCAGAGACAATGTAATATAACAGCAAAAAAAACATCTTTATTTAATACAAATAGGGACGCAAGGAATGCTTGGCTGAAAATGTTATTGACAATATCCAATGTTGTTCTCCGACAAGAATTGGTCTTAATGTTTAGATCATTTTTACAAATACAAATTCTTTCTTATGTTGAAAAGCAATGCTAAACATTTCCACAAAGTATACCTTTTATTTTATTAAAAAAAAAAAAGTGTGTGTTTGTGTTACACAACAATTTATTAATTAATTCATTATCTTAATTCTCTATTACTGTTGCACTTTTTTTGATTAACTATTCAGCCTTTGACCAAGTTATTACACAATTCAAATGACAGTTTCAGTTAAGTACATAAAATATATATTATATATATATATTTATATATATATATATATATATAATAAAATAGTATAATTTTGTTTGCTGACCTAAGGTTCTTCCGTGGAAACCTCCCATAAAAGACAGGATGCTCAGATCTGGACAACCAGGACCCTGCAAACAGCACAGTGTGGGTTAATGATGGAGAGACAGATGGTCCTGATGGAGATGTGATGGACTCACCTGATTGATCATGCACGTGCTGACTTCCTCTTCAGTGGGGACGGCCTCTCCTCTCTCCTTGTTCTAGAAAAAGTGACACACTTGGTCACTAAAGAGGTCATCTTGAAGTCACAAACTAAAAATGTTAAAAAACTATAAAAAGTTATTATTAATAATAACTATAAAAGTTATTATTATAATTCATATACACCACATTGGTTTAAGATTCTACAAATTCCCATTTATTATGTTCCATTTTAGTCATATTATTGTTTATTATTAATGTGCATAAATATGGAAATCAATGAAAGCAGCTGTGCAGACTTGATAATTTGAAGTAAAAATGGACAACTGAAAGAGATAAAGATCGATAAGCCAATCAAATACACTCAATTCAAATTCAACATGAAAGACACTACAAGCTTTGTGAAATGCTAATGTGTTATATTCTGTTTTTATTTAAGCCGTTCTAATACTTGGAAAAATGATACATTATCTTTATCTAACAAAGGTTTTAAAATGACCACCTGTCAATTATCGACAACAAACGTTACTTTTACTCCGCCCCCTGGACCTCGTGTTCTGCTTCTCAGAAGTCTGGCCTTATGCAACTCCACTACAAACTCAGTGTGTACGCTGACGTGATGTTAAGTTTGATTGATGAAGCGGATGTTCACTCACCCTGTACCAGATAAACATGGACTTGAAAGCGTTCTCATTGGAGCAGGAACCACAAGCCATGGTCTGTACCCGCGTCATGCCGCTGGGGGCAATCTGATGATGAAGAACCAGTCAATCAACACACTAAACCACCTCTGGCCGGTGTCTGTGTACTTAGGGCCGGGCCATAACTCCATAACACATGTTTTTTTAATATAATGAAAAAAAAATATATTATAAATTAATACAAAAAAGTTACTTTTTTTAAAGGCAATACGAAGACATACAAATGTTTCTGTCATAAAGCTATAATAAGACAAGGCAATCCCAAGAAATACAACTTCACAAGGCATTACTAAGACATAAGGCTATACTATGTCAAGGAAATACAAAAACAAAAAAAATTGATCATGAGGCTATACTAAAATATAAGGCAATACTAAGACAAACTAATTGTCATGAGGCTATACTAAGACAAAGCTTTTTGTCACAAGGCTATACTAAGACATAGGCACTGGATTATAAAACGCAGCATTTATTTTTTTAACTAAGGGTTTTATGTGCGCCTTACAGTCGGGAAATTACGGTAATATAAATTATATTGTATTCTGCAGAAGCTGGTTTTGCTAGTGATATTTTAATCTGCACTTTACCTTGTTTTTGACCACGTGTTTGGAAAGTAACCGTCATGTTCTGACAATAAAACAATTTTGTGCATCTTTCAAACAAGAGTGAAAATATGCATTTAAAATGGGCAAAATAAAGCTTTTAAATGTATTGAAATAATTATCAATATGGACCAATATATGAATAATATATTTAGCCATATCTATTATCAGTTTTAGACATCAGCGTTTTGCTTTTCAGTGGGTAACAATGTCAGCATCTTCACCAAAACTCCAAAAGATGCAGACATGTGAAAAGATGCTAGACTTAAAGCTCAGGTGCATTTATTTCTTCTCTGCACTCACCGACAGCAGACTCTCACCAAGCTTGTCCGGGAAGTTCTCCGGAGGAAGGATACCGAGTGCGGGCCGGTTGACAAACGCGCTCTGTACACAAATATTGAGAAAAAAATTGCGCAATCATAACATGAGACGAATTTGTTTTGATTCATCGATCAACGAATGTGTGCGCACGTCGTACCATATTGTTTGGATTTGTCATCACTTTCATTAAGGCGGGATGATTGTAACCTAGAAAGACAAACACACTGGTGTTAACCGGATCAGCTATGCAGAACGGCCACATCTGTCAATCGCTGCTGGAGGCGAAAACCTGATTTATAAGCTGTTGAGTTTAGTTTGGTACTTGATGTACAAAGTCCCCGTCAATAACGCCAAAGCGCACAAACACTAGAAATATACGAGTGAACACACGGCCAGTAAAAACGCTTCACTGATTATTTTTCATGTAGAACTAATGAATGTATTGGCATTCGAATCATTTTACAATTACACATTTGTTCACTGGTGAAATCATGGCAATAAGTAGAGGGATATAAAAGGTGAGATATACCTATATATATTATATATATATACACACACACACACACACACACACACACACACATATACGTACTATATATTTTATATATATATGTTTTTCCAAAAATGTTTTAAGGTGAAAATATAAGGGGAAAAAGAAAACATTGAAATAATAATAATAAAAAAATAACTGATAATTAAAACAATATCCCATTCATTTGTTCATTTTCTAGCACTTTTTCCATTTCTGGGTCTCCGGGATTTTCTATATTTGATTTTTGTCAACTTGAACATGAACATTTTGCGTGCACACACTCTCTCTTTCTCTCACACACACACACACACACACACACACACGCGCACACACACACACACACGCGCACACACACACACACACACACACACACACACAGTTAATCTGATCCACTCTTGACATAAACAAGGAGTCTCAACCCGTTACCAGAATGTACAGTGGTTTCCTGGAAGCATTGTTCAGAAAAGAAGACATTTTTGTGTCACGTTACAGTTACAATGTTCAGACACGTGATGCGATTGGCTGAACACAAAGAGCTGGAGAAGGTTCCAGAGCACGTGCTTCACTGGCTGCAGGGCAGAGGTGACGTCTCGCTCTCTAGCAGACGCAGTGTGTGTGTGTGTGTGTGTGTTACGCATGACGGATCAAACACATTACCCCATAGACCAAAAAACAATATTTGTAACAGTCATAATGAAACCTGAAAATTGGGGCTTTGAAAACTAAAGCAACAACATCCCATAATGCACTATTATAGCGTTCTCTGACAGCACAAATACGTTTAAATCTGCAAGGACTCTCCATTTGTTGTTGTTTGTGCGCAACAGTGGATTTTAAAGGGCCGTGGGATGGATTTCAGTTTTTACAGGTTTTTCAAGACTAGTTTAACAAATGAAGTGTGATGACTAGAACAGTACGTTTCACCACTGATCTGACGCTCTTCGTCAGGACCTTGCGTCTAGTCAGGAAACAGACATTAGTTCAGTCTATAAAAAAAACTGGAATGTGACCAGTCTATAAAAGAAAGATGAGAGAACTTTCATTGATGCTGTAAAGACTTTAACAGTCTCTCAAGGATTTCACACTTTACAGATTTGTGCTGATTTCATGCGTTAGACTAAATCAAATGTTTTAGACATTGCAACGTCTACACATGATGATGCAAAAAAAGCCATTTTTTTTACAGTTAGGAAACATTTAATAAGCAAAAAAAAAAATAAAAACACCAACAATTTACCCACAAGAATAAGTATTTAAAAAAAAAAGGTAGAATTTTAAATGTGCCTAGATTTCAGTTGCAGAACTGCTTCCTTACATTCCTAGTTATTGATCGCCTAAGCACTTATTTGATACTTAAAACGATATCTAAAATTATTAATATTTTTTTTTCAATTACAATTACATTTATGTATGTATATTTGTGTGCCGAACTATCTATCCATCCATCCAATTCTAAACAATTACATTATTTTAAGAATTGAAACACTGGAATAGGAGATTATTTGATTAGACCAATGTAATAGTATGTTTTAAATGTATTTTAAATGACTTTTGCATTAAAGTCACGAAACACAGAGGTGAAAACCACCAATCACCGTTCTGATTTTGCTGATTTTCTGACTTACCGATGGGGATGGAGGAGATCTGCGTGTAAACATCCAGCATCCGATTGCCGTCCACATCCACCAGATAGTTTCCTCGGCTCTCTTCATAATTACAGAAGAAATGAATGGCTCCGACGTTCTGCAGGGGGAACGAGCAGCTAATTACAGCAGGGACATTCTTCATTGCCAGACGTCATCTTTATTTTAAACACGGTATGAAGAACGTGGAGCCATCACAAAGACAATTACAGATGTTGAACATTCAGTGTGTGTGATCTGGATCTCGGGGAACTGCAGCTCTAATGAAACTCGGTGAACCTGATGCTTGATCTATTTTTAGCTTTGATGAATAGATGAGGACTCTTCTCACGAATACTCTTTTCGTGAGACTTTCAGACTCAATCTGTCATTCTAGCTCCACTGATGCCCATCAGCATCCATCCAGGACAGAAGATCTACCGTGAAAGCCAGTTAATGTCACAGATAAATGACAGCAAGTCACGCTTAAGAGTCCGACTGAAACACCAAAGAGGAAACGAGCGGAACCTCTGGTCCTCACCACTATCGTTCAGATATAAGTCAAATGATTTCTCATTTTCATCTCCATCTTACCTGAATATCCCCAAGTTGTCGCAGGAGGTCCTGTACGTGGGAACAAAAACGGGAAATAAAATAAACAATTTTTTTTTAATTAGTAATTTTACAAAATTCAAGTTCAGTCAAGTTCAAAATTCAAATTCAACGAAAATATATAAACATTTTGTAGGTCGACTTTTCTTTGCTGTTCGTTTTTAATGTAAGTAGTACATAATGTATATATAAATATATATATATATAGAGAGAGACATATACACACACACACACACACACATTTTTATAAAAATCAACAAAATAATAAATATTATCACATTGAATGCTTTTAATCATGATAATTTTATTAAGTTACTCTTTTTTTTCTGTGTAAGAAAGGTCTGAGCTGTGTATAAATGATCAAACGGATGGTGAAAGACACTGAACCTGGGACTTTGGACCTGGCACGGCCGTTTTCATGGAAGGGGCGTCATATTCAAACTCTGTCACGGTCTTAGCGGCGGTTTTGCTGACAAACCTGCAGCCTGAAAAACAATAAAACACACAAAGCTCAGGACATTACGAACTAGACCACACTTCATTTTTTATTGTACATTTTCATGGTGTAGTAATACAAAACACAAGCACATATTACATATTGTATATCAAGAATAGCAAACAAAATAATTATATGAAAAATTTATATAATTTCTCACCTAATTTATTAAAGTTAGATTTACGGATCCATTTTAATTATATTAATTCTTTTTTTGCAGACACAATCTATGGAATTCTAGAAAATCTCGAGATAGTTTGACACATTTTAAATGAAATAATCATGTGGAAAAAGTAAAAGGAAAAAAAAGAAAAGAACAAGATGTGACATTATAGAGTTACTGATTGATGAAGGTCATTACCAATATTGAGTCAGAGTGACCAGCCACTGAAACACACACACACACACACACACACACACACACACACACACACACACATCCGGCTGGAACCGGACCCCAGTAACTCATTTACATGATTTAGTAACATTTTATTCTGACCTTCTCAAATGTGGATCATCGGCACTTATCACCTTTAAAGAACAAAAGCTCTTTAGCTCTGAATGTCATTGTGCTTTACCTGGATTGGCGAGGCGCAGGTTTTGCGGAAGTGAGACGGCCAGCTGTCGGGCCAGGACGGATGAAGCCATGAGGAGAACTTGCTGAGACGGAGATGAAGTGTGAGAGTGAGACGGCACACGGAACCTCCACCCGACTCACTGGAATGCATAAATATATATAGAGAAAACAATTAATAAGTCCAAAATAAGAAAAAAAAAGTTCAAAATTATCACCACATAGATTTTCAATGACACCTCAATTTATTAATATACATATTTAAAAAAAAAAAAAAACAGTTTCTTAGTAAAATAGTTGTTCTTAGTAAAACAGCCTTTTAAGAACAACTTTTTGGCTTACAATAGAATAATAGCATGTATTTTGGCTTGCCGTATTTTATTAAGAGTTTTGAGAGATTGGCTTTACAGAAATTGTTCTGCTTTGGCTTCCCACAACAACTCCCAAAACAAATCCTGTTTTTTAAGAGACAAACATTTACCAGCCCAAAAGGACAAAATATGACCCTTGGGACTTCAGTCTAGAGATGTTGCCCATCTTGATTTTTCACTATTACTGGAATATGACTCTGTTATCAAGTCAACACAAACAGCAGATTTATTATGAACACATTTCTCTGCATATTCAGATTTAAGCACAATAAATAACACATTTACATAACTAAATACACACTTTGAGTGAATGTAGACAAGAGAAACTTTTTGACTTTTGTGAGAAGAAACGAATGTGATTAAGCAGGGGGAAGTGGAAGGTCCTTCAGCACCACAGACAGCTCCTCGTCCCTCAGCAGGTTCATCCATCACTCCTTCACTCCAGGAGTCTTGACAGTTGGCGCACACGCCACCTAATTAAATCTCAGCTGATTGGTGTTAATTACGATGCGCTTTATTAGCTCCGTCCTCCGCTTTCTCTGTCCACCGTGAAACCATATGAGACCTTTCCGCAAAGCGAAACGGTGAGTTTCAAGCACCGCTAAACCTTCCCAAACGCCTCATGGTTCAGGGATCCGAGCAAACACAGAAGATTAACTGGAAGGAACGGAGATGCCTGAAGGGGAAACTGATGTCCGAGGGAATCCTGACACGTCTTTAGCTCTTTGAAAAACGTGCCATATGTTCAAAGATTAGACCAGCATGGAGACAATATGTTGTTGGTCTAGTTCTAGAACCATTTTCCTTCACAGTTTACACGCACTCCCGACGGAGTATATCAGAAACCGTCTCGATGGGAAGGAAGCCGAGATCTCCCACAACGTTGTGTTCCAGATCTGAGGAGCGCTTATGCAACAAGGCGGCAAAAACAAGAAAAATCCAGACGCTCCCATCCCTCAGTAGCACCCCAACCAGACGGCTCCCCGACCGGATTGAACTGGTTCTCCCAATACGCGTTACACAAGCCTGCCGTCATGTGCCTGTGAGGATCAACCGTGCACAATCACTTAAACTAGTTTGATTGGGGTCAATAGCAGGTTTCGTTTTCGCACATCAATTAGCCGAAGACGACTAGAGGCAAAGAGGAAGGAAATCAGCCGGTGTTGTTTTAAAAGAGGATGAAATCTGTTACAGAATTGAAATGATTGTATCTTATAAATAATACCGATCAATACAATGTAAAGACAATTGGTGGTGGTACTGATTACAGGAAACACGGAATATTTAAGAGCGTAGAGATGATATTCTATTCAGTATTCTATTCATAAATCTCTTCATCGAGATTCATCAGAGGCTGCAGACATATTCACTGGGCAGGAAAGCAGATGAATGGGAACAATAACTGCTTTTGCTGCCTTACACAAGCCAGACTCAGCACCAGTCGCTCTTCTCGGAGCCACAGGAGCAGTGAGCAGCGGCGCAGTGAATGCAAATGACTCTCGGTTACGTAACTCAGGCCCGGAGAGAAGCGTCCCCCAAACAAGCTGCCAAACTATCCAAACTTGTGAGAAAAAAAACAAGTCTGTTCTCAAAGCCAGCAGATACCAGACGTGATCGACTGCTATTTTACCGTTTAAACCTGCAGAGTAATTAATCATCAAGATAAGCGGAACAATGGTGGTTAGGGCTTTGTGACATAATCCTTGTCGGATACGGAGCACTAAATGAACTTTGATTGTTGGGGAATGATAGTGCCGAGCTCGTTTTCGCACAGTTCACTGCACAGGACTCTCCACTGAAGGCCTGTTGGTAAACCTCATCACTCCAATTACCCTGCATGATCGGACCAGCCCATAATAGTCACTTCACTAGCTATAAAAACGGCCCCAAATTTTTAATCTGCAACAAGATTAAAGCGCAATTATATATTAACAGGAATTGTCAAAAGCTGAAGGGTCACGAGAGGAAACGGAAAGAACAGAAATCTGAAACGCTGCGAGACGGTTGCCAAGGCAACTCTTCTACTAGTGGCCGTCTTTCCTGACAAATCAACCTGTAGGGAAACGTCTGGCGCTATTAAACGCATTAATCTCACTGTCTTTTATTATGCATGTGTCTTTAAATATCCCGAGGAATCCATTTCTCTGAGAGATAACGTGGCTGGCCAGTATTGATCAGGAGCAAGGCCGCGTCGAGATACAAGCAGAAACGCTGAACAAACACCTCAGGTAAACAGACACGCACCAGCCATTCCACCATGTGCTGTCTATAAAGCTGTGACTCTTCAGTTGTTCAAGCGCTTCATCAAACAACAATTCTGCAACTCAAAGACATGGTAGAAGAAAAGGAAGCACAAACGTCTTTAAGAAGTTGAATTAACCTTCATCATTCGGAAGGTTAATCTGTAGTTATAGAACTTATATAACATATATGTAATAAAGTAACTATAAAGTGTAAAAGTTGACATCAGCACATGATGATTTTGGCCCAATTAAGCGGCTGCCTCTATAATGCGACGACGGACACGCCCCCTTACGTAACCCACCTTTCCAACCCCCCATCACTCCGCTTCCATTATTAGCCGAAATTAGAAGATAATTAACGTTAAAATAATATTAAATACTTTATTTTACAACACAAACATACAGCACAACTACTGTATCATACGAAGGTGCAAGATTAGCATTGCAAGGTTGAAACACGCTAGAAAGACACACGTGTGTACGGTACGTATATTAAATGTGTATGTGTGCACAATATATAAGTGCATGTATATAGTGTAATATAGATTTAGTTTGATTGTTAGTTTTACACATACACCCTTCATGCAACAAGCATGTTTGCAACGTTTAGCATTTTTGTATTGCTAAACAAAAGATACACAAGAAACAGTGGCGATAAAAAACAAGCACACAAGTTGCCGAAATCATTTACAGTGACTGAAATGACTGTACACACAACGACACATCGCAATTGTTCAAGAGTCTGCGCTTTAACGGTTCTCCACGAGAAGAAACTTGCTGAGGGAAGCAGCTGCTCGGACGGAGACGCAACAGTATCCGGTTCCGACTGGATCGGACCTGTCAAGCGGTTCTGGAGTGAGTCGCACCGTGAAGCCCGAATCGATCAAACAGGCCAGTTCGGCGGAGTCAATACAGCAGGGGTTTCCCGGAAAACATCTCTCGCGGAACAGCTGCTGTGGAAGCCACTGCACGCGGCTTTAGCATCGTAATCGCCGCATCCGCAACGCTCGATCAACTTATGATTATTAATTACCAAAACAAGCCGAGCTCGAGCGTGGCAACCGCGTCTTTTCAACCGCCGAAGCTGTAACTCACCTTTAGGCTCTTTGTGAGGAGCGAGGTCGTCTCTCGGGTTCCTGGTGGAAAGGTTAAAGAAAGGGAAGAGCGCGGGAGTGAGAAGAACCGCACGCGGACTTTAAAACATCATTCGAACAAGTCTGGCCTTTCTCCCGATGGGAGGGGCTTGCGGCGAAATGTGTCCGATCCAACCAATAGAAACAGACTTGCAGCAACCGGAAACGTAAACACTCGGGTTGTGAAATCAAGGGTTCATCTTCTGTATAGCGTGACCGATGCCGTTTTCCAGCATTAAGGTTTTATTCCAACCGCTAGCATTTAATCTGCTGAATAAACAACGGCGTGTAACGAATGCAGCTCCGTCATCGATACGGCAGTTACACAGACTGACCAATAGGGGGCAGCACAATATTTGGGCATCATTTTCCGTTGTAAAACAAAGACTGAAGTGTTTAGTAATTTGGGCAGGATTTGGCTAAACTTCACGAGAAATACATGATGGACGTTTTGATCCTAAACGACGAGGTCAAACTGTAAATATTGTACACAGTGCAGTTTGCGTTTACC
The DNA here is from genome assembly GCA_017309775.1 of Paedocypris sp. Pulau Singkep. NCBI lineage: Eukaryota > Metazoa > Chordata > Actinopteri > Cypriniformes > Paedocypris > Paedocypris sp. Pulau Singkep. The sequence goes on from MU204432.1 coordinate 6,502,976, forward strand.
TTATATGCGCCATCTAGTGTTTCAAAGAACAATCAAGGTTCCTCCGGTTTCCGAAGTCAAAATCAAGCACTTTCACGGTCCATGTTTAAGCTTTTCCAGAAGTTTTGGCAATCATATATTAAGTTTTGGCAATCATATATTTAAAGGCATGCCTAAATACAGTCAAAAGAAGCTTTATCATTTAAATCACAATTAAAGAGATATTTTGCCTAAACAAAAACAAAGTTATGCTTGACAATAGGATTGTCAAGTCCACTGTGAACGCGGTGAACTATTCAGTCAGATAGTTGTTTGTTGTGAAATAAGTAATGAAACTTTTAAGTACATATTTTAGAATTCAAGCATTTTTACGACCTTGAAAACACATAATTGAAACTCAAGCACTTTCAAGCATCCGTAGGAATCCAGAACAATAAAACAGCAAAACAAAAAGTCAGCAAACGCACAATTTATTTGCACCGTCAATTTTCACACAATTTTGACATTAAATTGCAACAAGTCGCATAAGAATAAAATAAGTTAAATTCCCTAAAATTGCTCCTATTCAAAAATAAATATTTTTTTAACTTTAAAATCAAAGGTGTGATAAGATATTTAAACACTGTTGTGATACTCTAAAGGAGTTTTTTTCCAGCTTAAAATAAATACGCAGTTAAATAAAATGTCTTCATTTACCAATGTATAAACATTGCAATTCACATTTAGGCATGACAAGTAGATAAAATAAACCTTGTTGTTAACAAAAGAAAAATAATCTCTGTTAAAGCCTTTTAGATGCTGTCACCTTCCAAAGTTCCTGCAAAAAAAGTGCCACAAAATAACACATTACTTATGTAAAATAATATTAAATATTAAAACCCACAACGTGTCCCAACTCAAGAGAAAGAAATGCACTAACTTAAAAAAAACGTTAAACTGAATAGCACATTCAAACGCGTACACACACACACACACACACACACACACACACACACACACACACACACACACACACACACACATTTCTCACCAGTTGTGGCACTCTTTCATACTGGAAGAACTGCGGAAACGAGCTCTTCACCGGCTCCACAGTGAAGCTCATCTTTCCATCGGTCATCTGCTGTAACTGGTCAAGGCAGTGGCGGAAGTGATCGTAGGCCTCACAAGACACATCCAAGTCTCGCAGTGTGAAATTCAACCTGTGGATAAACAGGCCGTGCGTTTGAGTGCGCTGCCATCGAGACAAACCCACTACGGATGCATTCTCTTGCCTCTTCTCTATAGACACGTAGGTTGAGCAGGGATGGCGCAAGTTGCTGGTTATTTTATACAGAGTTCTGAAGAGTGCGTCCGTTAGATTGTCATCATAGCACACTAAGGGCAAAGTAGAAGAGCAAAAGGTCAAGAAGAAGAAGACGAAGAAAAAAACCTGTATTTGTCTCAACAAAGAGAAATTTACATTTTCAATTCTGTAATTGAAAATATATATTTTATTGAAAATATATATTAAAATATAATTGTATTTTCAATTTCATTTTCAATTAAATTTTTCAATTTCAATTTACAATTCTGCTCTGACATCAATGAAAAAAACCAACAAGTGCTTGCTGCGAACCTACCATCAGCCGCGATCACGAAAGTGACGTTATCGTGTAAGTCTGCCACTTCTTCCTCAGTCCAGCAGAACTTCAGATCAGAATCTTGATCAGAAATATGATGGGAAATGAGATGAACACCCCATGCTGACGTTCAGTGCTCACGACGCAGGCCGCTAAGCACGACTGGCATGGCGAGTATGTGGAACTCTAGCGCAATAGACCGTGTCCACGGGCTATACATAGATTCTACTTTTCACTTACAAATGGATTCAACATGAGGTGAGAAGACTGTGCAGCTCTAACACACACCGCGGCTCGGTTTAAAGCAGCAGCGCAGGTTCTGAACATCAAACTCTTACCGGTGCAAAAGTCGTCTGAGGTCCAGTCCAGCTGCCGAACCCGTACTTCACCGTCTGCTCCAGATATAAAACAATACAGCGTATGATCACTTAAATCATCTCAGTGTCACTCAGGTAGAGCCACATAAAGAATTTGGAAATGATAAATTGCTGTATCCTATCCTTGCTATATACATTTGTGTGTATTTTTTTTATTCTATATTTATTAAATACATATCAAATATATTATTCTTTATATAGTAAAAAAAATATATATATAGATATAAAAAACACGTAGTAAATATATTGTTAATAATTTCATTTTTAGACCAACAGTAAAGAAATTGATTCTTTACCACAATGAAGAACAGTGAGATCCATATCCAAAGCAAGTGCAGTATATTACAAAAACAAACAAAAAAAAAGCCACGAGAGCACAGTGCGAAAACAGGATATATGAAATATATGCACATTTTTTTTACATACATCATTATGTAAATGTTTAAATATACAATAAACAGTATTTTCCACTGGACAGACATTTTTAATGCAGAATCAAATGACATGTCAGCAGTAAATAGAAGAAAAGAAGACACTGCTCACACATGTCTTTGTTTCATTATAACGTCGTTGTTAGAGATTATAGCCTTTACACGTCCATTTAGGAACGCATGGACACTGCCTAGAGGCTCTTGCTACCAGAACAGCACTTCACTTAAGAAACCATTATTGTCTTTGTCCATTTTACTGCTACTATACAAGTCAAATTTCCACAACGGACCGACATGTAAAGACACAACATTGAAGAGTGTGAGGCTAAGACACAACTGTATGGCTCAGATTATACATGCTTAAGTAGTATTTTTACCTTGACTTTGGAAGAGCTGGTTGTTCAAAGTCACATTTCTCTGACACATGGACAGAAGATCTTCACCAACATCTTAAAAGAAGAAAAGGAATTTTTTATGCATGAGCATAACCGTTCACATCAGCTGTTAGTCTGCGGAAGCTCAAACTCTTTTCTTAACAGCGTAAAAGCACCATGGCAACCTCATGCACTAGTGCGGTTTAAAATACACCCAAATGACTTTATTATAGTTATTACAGGGAAACAATCTGGTTCTTTATTTTGCAATTTAGTTTGAAAAACACTTATTTTTCTTCTCAAAAGAAACTTGTCTGTCAGTATGTTGTCAGTATTATTATTGTTCAATTTTGAATTGAAATTAAATTGAAAAAATGTGTTGTTTATCATTCAAATTTAAAGTATGGTTAATTCAGAAAACACATTTTTATATGTGACGAATGGATAAGCGTGTGTGTATGTGTGTACACTCATGCACATTCATACGTATGGCCAGATTTTTATACAATATAAAATATACAATAGATAGATAAGATATGCATGTATAGATGTGTGCATGTATGAATGCATGTGTGGATAAATCGAACCTTTATTCAAATGTGAAAACAAATGAGAAATTACCCATTTATCTTTAAGCAAAACATGCTACTTTGAATAAAAGTCCCATTTAGTCTTTGTCCGCAAACCAAATAAGCATTTTAAATACTTTGGTGCTGGAGAAAATGGGAATGATAAAGACTTAAAGAGTGATTCAGAACTAATCTCGTGAGAAGAAAGGTGTTAATAAACACTGTGACACCTTCCCAAAGACAATCAAACCAGTGGCCCGTTCCAAACACTGCGCTTACAAATCAATTCTTCCATCTCTCTTCTCCATCGCCTCAGCATCCTCACAGACGGCTCATCTCTAAAACCGTCTTGTACCAACATCAAAACATGCATTACCCTCGTGCAACGAAAGCCTGCGCTTAGCGAAGTTACTGGGAAACTCTTTGAAGATAATGCTGTCGAGCCTAAGACACCGTCGCTGTAAACCTCTGCTCCCACAATAAAATACTACTTGGATATAAACCCAGTTTATGAAAGAAAATAATGTGTTTTAAATCTAGAAATGTAAAGGCTTTAAAGACCAATGTTCTAATGATTTAAAACATTTAGATTGTACACTAATGTTAACTGTGATGAGGTAGATTCAGTTGAGCGTTTACAACATGGTGGTTGAGGCTTTGATATTCAGAATGGAGTTGCGTAATGGTTCGCTGTGTTTTTGAGCCATAATAAATGCAAAAACGTAAACCTAAAATGTTTTGACCTTCACTAGACCTAGAACTTGACTTCACTAGATTATTCACACCCAATACTATATTTAGTGTTTGTCATTGTATGAAAAACAATTCCCTAGTCAAACAAATTAGTCACGGCTTGAAAAATATTATGCCAAAAAAACAAAAACAAACATGCAATACATTTTATGAAAAAATAAACTACCGTATATTAGAAATGTAATTCAAACAGTGTTGAATATAAAGCTTCTGTTCTTCTTGTCCTTGATCTGACCCTCAATTATTCTTCAAACAATCTGAAGCCTTTATTCAGTAAAGTGACGACACATTAGAAGGTAATTTTCTTTCATTTTTACATTTATTTGACTGATGCTAATTTCCAAAGTGACTCACATAACGCGCAAATTCTATCTCGGTCCGGGATTCAAACTTGTGAAACATTGGTCAAAAGTCCAAAAGTGTCCTTTCAAAAATTCTTGTAAATAATTTTAATCAGCTCATGTTACTCAGAAGGCATTCCCAACATATTTCTCATTTAAAAAAAAACAAAACTTTCTGGTATGTAGGAATGCGAACAGGTGTGAGTTTCTCATTCGTTTATATGGTTCTTTGCTTATCTTACAGTATGACTATCAGATTATATTTAACCGTTTCAAAATAGAAGACAATTCATTTTAATGCAGTCCAGAAACATGCGTTTCAGGTGGATTTGGCCGTGTGTGCATGTGTTTCTATTGTGGTGATGCCCGGATGTGGGTGGGCATTGGCGCGTTGACCCAACAGATATTATAAATAAATACATACATACATACAAATTTAAAAAACAGAATAAATCTAATATAAATTTTAAAACTAATCTCACCAAAGTCAAACATTCTGACAATATTCCGTCTCTGACAGTGTGTACTTTAAACTGGAACAAACCTGTGCAATAGACGGTTTTTGCCACTGTTGCCATAATAACACTGGCCATTCCAGTTCCTGCTCCCAGCTCAAGGACCGTCGCTCCTTTGAACATGTCTGCTTGCGCCAGGATAAAATCAGCCAAAAGAAAAGCGCCACGCCAGATCTGAAAATAAAACGACTTCAAACACAGAAGCTGACAAGAAGTAATGCTCACTGAGCCCTGGCCTGTGCCCACCTGCTTGCCCACGTCCTCCAGCGGCGTTGCCATGGTGTGCTCTGTTTTAAAGACATACGTTATCTCAGACTGTTTATTGCTACACACACACACACACACATCTACTGACCGATCTTAATGATGTCACAAGTGCTGTCCTCCTCCACGGAATCCTCTTCTTCATCATTATACGTCACTGCAGACTGGCAGAGGATGATGGGAAATCCCGCGTCTCGGTTGCAGACTGATTTGGGTCTTCTCACGACATCCAGATCGCCGTCCTCATCTCGAGGAACATTTGTGACATCAGAACTCTCGCAGACATGGATGGGAGACTCACTGCCTGAATCCTTCTCATCACAATCCTGCAGAATCTTGAACTTGGAAAGGAAAACTGGAAGCAGACAAATATTCTCATATTAGTGAGGCACTGTACGTGTAATAGGATACATCAGAGCAAAAACAGTTAAAGATCGTGAGCATAAGCTAAAAATAGAATATATAATGCTGTGAGAACATTTTTGGCAATGACCAATTACGTAAATGTCTTCTTGATGGACATTGTACTACACTGTATAGGTATATCATTTTCCCCACAGTGGTTTCAGACCAATTTAGATACATAAATATGCTTAAAAACATTGTGTCTCAATTGATCTAGTTTTCCTCTTCAATTGCTACTAAACATTTATTATTTACTTGTAATGATAATAATCTTTGTCGTATTTCAAAGATGTAAGATTTGTTCAGCAAGAGCCGTTTTGTTCATATCGTAGCTGAGCCGCATTTTACAGATAATCCAACTTCATAAATTCTGACAAAATGGTTTTTATTATAAAATTATAACAACAATGAAATATTGGTAATAAATTGAATAAAACATGTTACATAGCAGTTTTTTAGTTTACCCTTGTGGGTAGAATACAAGCTTATTTTATATTTTGGAAGCAAGATCTCTGAAACTAGCTAGTTTTTTTTTGTTTTTTGTTTATTAAAGTGTTAAAGTTTATTAAAATTTTCAGTTGAGTAAATAACTGTTTCATACACGTCTGGACACTCATCTCCCTGCATGGTAGCGGTAAGAAAAAGACGCGTTCTTTTCGTATAGCGAAAATATTTCTGAAATTGGGACGACATTTTCGCAGTGACACATTTCGTTACTCTGGATTTTCGTTATCTACTGTAGGACATTTGTAAGTCGCGGTACTACTGAATATACTGTATTTAACAAAAACAAAGGAATTTTTTTTCATATAAATTGGAGCAGTATGACATGTAGTAAAATGTATAGCAGCATAAAATAATACTATTAACACATTGACAATAGAGTAATAAAAAATAACTAGGGTAAAAAACAAACAAACATTCAAAAAAATAAAATTCAACAGCAGCTACACATCTCTGAAGAGAGTATAAGTAAATAAAAAAAGCAGCCATTTTGTAAAAAGTGGTTGAAATTAAAATCTTATTTTTCATACACACACACATTCATGTGGTATAAGATGAAGTGTTCTAAAAAATACAAGTGCACTTGAAGTAAATTGAGTGCATGTAAAAAGTAAAAAGGTCAGTATAAAATCTTGTTAGTGTTAAAGAACCTGGTGGTACACATGACGGATGGAGTCCGCACCACATGTGAGATGTTTGAGAGTGTCGGCTGTGGTCTTGCACTGTGAAAGGTCACGTCACCTACAGGGTCTGAAATCTGCCTCATTCGGCTGTTCTAAGAATAGGGCAAGGTAGTGTTTGGCATCATTTCAGCTTCATTTCATTCTTGACGCTTTGATGAGGATTGATGATTCAGAGCCTATGCATCTTGACTTGTGGTCACATCAGGGGTCTAAAGGCTCAAAATAAGACAACCAGCACCGCACACCATGGATTCAAGACAAAACCTGCAGAACCCCGATGTGATAAATGCCATTGGCAAGTGTATTGACTTTTAAAAAGCCTTTTAAGATAAGTAGAAGGAAAACATGACGCTGTACCTACAGTTCAATATGTCAAAAACGTAGAACATGTAATTGTATTGCTATATCTTTATTAATCTCCTAATAATAAACTATATATTGTTCCTGGCTTTGTCAGTGGTTTTGTTCAAGTAACAAACCAAATATAGAATAATGTTGTTTGCTTTTATTTTTTACAGTTTATATATATTTTACAGTATATATTTTTCTTTCCATCAAGAATACAGAAGACAAAGTTAAAAAAGAAAAAAAGAGGAAGATACACGTCTCAAAAAAGTGAGTTAAGGCATTGCTAAAGATAATAATTGATTAAAAAAAATAATAAATACAATATTGGTGGCTTGATAAGAGTAGTTAAGTTTGCATGGGGAACAAATAAAAACATACACGTGAGAAGATGTTAAATAAATGTACTGCATGTAGTTTTTAGAGTCTTGCCTGGCTGTCCCACACTGTTGAGTCTCTTCATGAGATGACTGGCATTCGGCAGCAGCAGGTGAACTTCAGAAAGGACCGTGTCGCTCGTGAACTTCACCTGGTCCATGACGTCCTCCGCATGGCACTTAAACAATCCAACAATGAAAAACAGGGAAATCTCTATCAGTACATGTCTGCGTATAAACAACCTAGGCATTATCAGAGAGACTTTAGACTACAAAGTATTATAAACTTATAAACCAATTGAGTTTTCTTTCTTTATAAACTCTTTGTAACTTTACTCCAGTGTTTCTGAACACAGAAAGAATTCACTCCTGCCTGATGAAAGTACTGCTTTCATAAACATTTGTCTGTAAATCTGTTCCATTACAATTAGCACGTATTTCAGTGTTAAATCTGATTCAACCAAATAAAAACTGAACTTGTAATAAATCAGATTAAGATTCAGTATACACTCACAATTTAAAAGCCGCTTAGATTATTCAATAGGTATGTGCAAACCGCAGTTACTCGGCATTTCATTTAACAACACGTCATTTACCGTCACTTCAATAGCCATATACAAACAAATTAGTCGTTTTGTCTGTTAATAATCCAGAGTTTTTGAGCCACAGCTTGCACTCTCCGTATGTAGAGTTTTGTGACGCTGAACGGATTTCGTAAATAAGACGAATGCACGAGAGGTGCACGAGCTGTGCTTGATTGCTAAAACTTAACGAAGTTGCAATGTTATTTAAACAAAAGATATTTACGCGAAAATCCGAGAGACAGACGCTCTACAAGAACAAGTGTTACAATTAAAACTCACCGTGTAGGAATGAAGACGCGCGCCCACATCCGTTCCACAGCCGCGCGCTACCGACGCTTCCTGCGCGTCTTAGTTTATGGCAGTGCTCGACAACTTTGCTTATTTTTTGTATACCCACCAATTCACAACTTTGCTTCTTTCTTGTGTGCCAATTAATCAAAGGGTAGCAAGATGATGCACACGTCTTATATAACGCATTTGCTTAATTTAATGCTATGTCGTTTTAAAAAGAATTATCGTTATTTTATTCATTTACATTTTTATTCATTTACATTATATTATATTACCATACGTATTCATTAAGTCATTCATTCAACTTCAAAAAGAGCTTGCAAATACATTTAAATATGAAAATGGTTTTTTCTCTGATTGCCAAAATGTGATGGGCGGAACAACAGAGAAAGGCGCACACACACGCGCGCGCGCTAATCAAGAGGAGCTAATGGCTTTAATTGCGCATCACGCACGCGCCGACACGCTCGCTCGCGCGCTGCCCTCTCATGGTCGGTCCAGCTGTTTCCAGCTCCTCACAGTGCGCCAGCCAGAGGCGTCCAGATGTGCAGTTCTGAGGGGAACCGACACTCAAGGGTCTTCAGTAGAAACGCGCGGACGGAATGAAGGTCACTTACACAGGTTTGGCCGGTTTTGTGGCCACTTGTGGCGTTCTGAGCTTTGTGGGTCTGGTTCTGGCCATTGGGACGGACTTCTGGTACATCATCGACACTTCGAAGCGAGATAACGGTTCGTCTCTGTCGCTCAGCTCTCATTCCGGACTGTGGAGGACTTGTAACCGTAAGTCTGGTGTCTTTCGTTTGGTGTTGTTGGAGATCAGATGATCAGATGAAGTTTCTTTTCCAGTGCATAAGCAGTGCTGGTCCTTCATGAATCCCTACGGCGCGGGAAGAAACTTGTCCGACTCGCAGAAGCAGATACTGAGTAAGTGCGCGCGCGACTCACTGGAGATGCGCTAACTGTCTCATGAACTGTAGTCAAAAAGGCTACTGAGAATAATGAATAAAAAGACTAAAAATAAAAATGTAAAATACAATATAGACATATTTAAAAAAATAAATAAATTAAACGTGTACAAAATTAGGTTTATTATCGTGTCTGTGTAATTTCTATATTTTTCATCCTAAATTAAATCCATTTAAGATTTTTGTCATCTTAAATGTATTTTGCTTTCTGTTAAGAGCAAGAGTGTGAGATGCTTTTGCATTTTTTTGCTGAGAATGTGAGGAAACACTTGAATTTGATCAGGCATAATACTGATTGTCTTATTCAGGTATATTAATGTGTATATATATGTATATGTATATATATATATATATATATATATATATATATATATATATATATATATATATATATATATATATATATATATATATATATATATATATATATATATATACAATTTCTTTTCAAAATATGCAAACAGACGCGTTTAAAAACGACAGATTTAACTTTTATATCCATCTAGCTTGTCAAGAACATTCCTTGCTCTTGTTTTTTTTAACGTTCTGCAAACTTATAATTTAAAGATATTGTTTAGAAGAATGTATTTATTCCCATAAAATTGCCTTTAAAGTGTTACAGTAAGTATGTGTGTGCGCACGTGTGTGTTGAATGCTGGACATGAATGCCCCTAAATTGTGCTATTACCTCTGGATTGTCATGGAAACAATCGTCAATCAGAGAGAAGGAACGTCTTATGTGCACTGGAGGGAACCATGTGTTTCTCCATTTCTACTATGAGCTCAGTGTGTTATTGATCTAAAAATGCCAAAGATCTGCAGAGGTCCAGGCGAATATTGTGAAATCAGCTGCGTGTTATGCCTGCCATCCATTTCTATGGCAGTAATCTTGTGATAAAATCTGTTATTCAGTGTTTAGAAACTATACGTCACTGCAAAAAAATAAAACAAATTTTAAACCATATTTGACACTTTTATAAGAAAAACTAAACATCAACTTTTATGATATAAGATCCTCAGAGCCGTTGAAACTGGATTTATGAGATTGAAATAGCCTCAATTTGTGCTGGATTGTTAATATAATAAAATATTAAATAAATATAATTAAAATAATAATACTGTCTCGGACAAAGCAATGAAAGGATAGATCTGAGTTCTTGGACGGGAAAATGATTGTCGACCGCTTGAGATGTTTGTGCTGTTCTTAAGCAGAAAGACACTATGAGAAAGGCAGGTTAAGTGCTGCTGTCACTCGACAAAATGACAGGACAAGCATAATCTCAGTTCCGAAGCAAGTGCCGCGCTGATGGTCATTTGATGGCTAATCTGATGAAATACTGCATGACGTACTGTCTAATCTGTCCACGGTGCATTTTTGGTGCTAATTTCTAATCTTGTTGATTCGAATAAAGTTAAAAAAATTGGTTTTACAGGGATAGTGTTCAAAATACACTGAAAATAAAGACACATCTCTTTTAAACACATTAGGGTCTTTACCTTATTACAAGTCTTTAATTTCAAAAGTAATAATAGATAAACATGGAATATCTTTTTTAAATTGAAAATGTAATTTGGTTTTAAATACCCTTTTTATAACACACTGGCACTGATGGCTGTATAAGACTAAATCGGTGGAGTTTTATACGACTGAGATTTTTTTTCATCAGTTTTGCGTGAAAAACCCTGGTGAACAACAACCTCCCGTTCAGACAAAAGTAAATCAAATTTGAGGTTCTCGTTCATCTCCCAGTTAATTTCAGGCTATTTCTTTAATGACCGACTAATACAGAGAAGAATGGCAGGACGAGAGGATCTGGTAATTTTGTTGGTTAATAATTTGGTGAATTAGCTTCTTTGTGAAACCCGAGTCTTCTCACAGAGCTTAATCTCAGAAAGATAATTGCAGCTGGGAATATTTTAGATTATTCTTTCAATAACGCTGCTTTAAAAAATGGCCTGACGAAAACAAGAAAGCAATTCTCACTTACGGAAACAACAAACCTGGAGATTTCTCATCGTTTCCTCGTTAGCCGAGCTGATGTGGGTTATGAAGAATGACATTCATACATTTCAGACGGATGTGAGGGAGATCAATGAGATAAGAACGTGGGTGGACGTCGCTGTGGTTGGGATGATCCTGCACGTGCTTGTTTTTTCAGACATGCAGGGGACGTTCATCGTTCTTCTGCCTCTCAGTGTGATTGTGCTGTTTGTCGGGGGGATGCTGGGCTTCATCAGTCTGCTGGCACGAGCCCATCTTCTCCTCCTCATCACTGGAGCTCTGCTGCTGTCTGGTGGTGAGCAGCCAAACCGCACCAACTACAGTCACATCATCTAGAAATACACTCACACTGCACTAGTTGTTAGGAATTAGGATCCAATCTGCAGGACTCGTAAATCTCCAGCGATTTTAGTCAAAGTATCAACGTCTCTGTTGAAGCAGGACATTCCATCAATCATTAATTCAATCAATCAATCAATCAATCAATCAATCAATCAATCAATCAATCAATCAATCAATCCAACAAACAAACAATGAAACAATTAATCAGTCAATCAATTAACCAATCATTATGTCTGCCTGTCTCTCTCTCTGCCTATCTATCTCTCTCTCTGCCTATCTATCTCTCTCTCTGCCTATCTATCTATCTATCTATCTATCTATCTATCTATCTATCTATCTATCTATCTATCTATCTATCTATCTATCTATCTATCTATCTATCTATCTGCCTATCTATCTATCTATCTATCTATCTATCTATCTATCTATCTATCTATCTATCTATCTATCTATCTATCTATCGTCTTTTGTTCTATCCATCCATCAATTTCTGGCTGCCTATTTTCAGTCGATTCTGATGACGCGGGACGGATTGATTAATCATGTGACCCATTAATCAAACCCGTGTAGCTCTGTAAAGTCTGTTACAGAGCGGATCATGCTCACTACGCTCGGTTTCATCAGAACAACAGTTTCCAGGTTTTGCAGAACAACAGTTTTGCAGGAACGAATCAGACTGATCTAGAGTCAGTAGAGTAGAGAAAGACAGCACGAAAGAAACATATCGGTCTTTAAAGTGACTCGTTAATCTCGCGTCATCTTGAAGCCTCCCAATTAATCAGAATCGACTATTCTGTATATTCTTCTACACATCCATCCATTAATTCCTCCATCTCTATCTCGTATGTCCGTGTGTCGTCTTTGAAGTGTTTGCTGAGGGGAACGTAAGGAAAACATTGCGTCTGATCCATCTCTAATAAAAGCAGCTCAGGCCTGGGAGAGAAAGGGAGATTCTTTTTGCTTGGACAGATTGTAAAGCATCAGAAGGACAGTGTGTGCTGCTTTAAAAACCAAACGCCGTACCCACATCACTCATGAAGATGCTTTATTCAAACTCTAGCTTTAAAAGAACTTTGAAAGCCATTCGCTTTCAGCTGGAAACACAACAACCGCGTCCAGGTTGCTCTCTGAACTTCTTCTGATGGATTTGAAAAGGTGTCGTGATGGTAAAGCGCGATAAAGGTCATTCGACTCAGATTCCACATCACAGTCGAAATAATTGGAGCTGAACTGAAGGAGGGAATATTCATCAGCCCCTTCGTCTCCAGCATGATCTGATGATGATGGTGATGACGATGATAAGGGTTCTCAAAAGTCTCTCAGAAGATCTAGTGCAGAATGACAATGACTTCGACGATGTGGGACTTTGTGATTACGTCTTTTCGCTCTCATATTTGACTCTATGTGAGTCCAAGAGAAATAAAAACGAATTAAAGTTTACGTCACTCTCTCAATTTGAATGTCAAGAAGAGTAGAGCAAAATCTTTACATTGACACTGAGGGAAATTCTTCCGGCAGATTGAACCAGAAGTACAGATTTACAGTATTCTTACGTGATTTCTCATGGCGAACATACAGTAAGGATGATCTATACTTACGGTTAAAAGGTTTGAACGTTTTTATCTATCAAGTCAATAAAATAAATTCAACAATAGTCTTTCTGAATCAACCTTATGGATATAAAAACCAGTTTTTATATTCATACTCAGAAACACAAAATTATATACATTACATCATATACACAGTATAAATCTTTGTATGTATATATACACGTACAGTATATATATATTTTTAAGTACTATTTATATAATTATATTTGTGTTTGGGTGTATAAGTATTAAAATATAGTGTAAAAGTATATAGTATAAAAAGTGCTGTAGTTTTAGAATGTTCTGGTCCTTTCTCCACAGCTGTGCTCTCATTGGTTGGAGTCTGTGTCTACATGGCGTATTCTGCCGCTGCCTTTAAAGAAGCTCTGGACATGTCTGGTCACAAAACCCTGCAGGACATCCACATTTACTTTGGCTGGTCTCTGGTTCTGGCCTCTGTGTCTTGTGTGGGAGAACTCTGCACGGCCGCGGCGTTCCTGATGATCTCTGCCAGAGTCCTTCAGCCCAACGACCCCGAGGATGAAGAATAACCTTCACACCTCCTCGTCTGCTGACCTAACCCTAACCCTAACCCTAACCTGTCCTGACCTGACCTGACCTGAGCTTGTTCAGTCACCTATGTTTATCATTTTATCATTGAAGACTTTCTTTTCTTTGGCAAATCCGATGGTCTGTCAAGATCAGGAAGCGGTAAATATGATTAGTAAAAAAGATTATGATGTTTGACGTTTCCGGATTATATTATTTTTAAAATATAGCCATAGTAATAGTAATTTGCGTCAATGCTCCTTCGTCTCTTTTTAAACCATTTTGCAAAATAAATGTATACTATAAAAAAAGTATGTTGAATCGTCAAAGTATGAACTGCAAAACTCAGTCTGAGCAGATTTACTTTACTACGTTTTATTACTGACACAACATTAAAAGCGTTTCTTTTAGATTTCTGTAAATATTTAAGTTTGGCATAAGACTTGATTACAGCTTATCTGCAGGAAATGGTCAGATTTTGAGAAACTTTGAGTCGTTTAACGGTTTTGTCATAGCGCGATCTTTGTCTCCCTCTGGTGGTCAACCGTAGAATCGGCTTTTTCCCCACCTCACATTGACGATATTTTTCAAATCCACATTTTTTTATGGTGCATTCTCCCTCAGCAAAATGTAATTCAGCTAAAAGAAAGTGTATATATTGACACTGTTTAAGTGTATGTGTGTGTGTGTGTTAATGGCCACTGTTTTTCAAAGCCTCACATTATTATCTAAAGTGACAGTGCAATAAATGTGTTATTATCCCAATCCAAACACAAAGCTGTGTTTATTTCTCATTTCCACAAATTGCCAATTTAGATTTAATCCTCTAAATCAAGTGCGAGTAAAGGATTCACTTAGCATCATGAATATATTTACGCATCCAGTCTATAAACTCTAGTGGTTAAATCTGTTTCATCGTAAAACAGAAACACGACCAAAAGAAGTGTTTTGTGGGAGGCGAGGGTCTGTCAGTCAGCGAAGGCCGCAACCAGCCACACTTCACACTGGCATCAATTACTGAGAGCAGTTTGCAAATAAACAAAGCTGCTGCCTCTCATAAATTCTAAGCGTAATTACGCACTGCAGATGCAGGAGGCAATGAGATGCGGGCAGCCGTTATTTATCCCATGAACTCACTGCTGCTGCAGACAAGATGGAGCTGATCAAATATTAAAGAGCAGCATATGGATGTGCAAGGTGTGAGAAGGCCAGCGGCGAGGGAGGGAGAGAGAGAGAGAGAGAGAGAGAGAGA
The DNA here is from genome assembly GCA_017309775.1 of Paedocypris sp. Pulau Singkep. Taxonomy (NCBI): domain Eukaryota; kingdom Metazoa; phylum Chordata; class Actinopteri; order Cypriniformes; genus Paedocypris; species Paedocypris sp. Pulau Singkep. The sequence goes on from MU204432.1 coordinate 6,518,086, forward strand.
AGAGAAGGAAGAAGGGAGAGGAATATGAAGAAGAACATGAAGGAATGTGTGGCAGGTGAAATATACATTTTAGGAGTTCGGCATGAAGCTGAGGAGCGATTATCAGATTTGACTTGTTGTAGCATTATTCACTATAAAAAAGGCTTCATCCTCTGGAAACATTCACCGCGAGCGTTTTCTCAGCTTTCTGAAACGCAAATTCGTCTTTTTTTATTTTGCTTTGGGTTAAACAGGTTTTAGCGCGGAGAGGCTTTGACTGCGCTTCTCCAGGCGGCCAGCAGGTGGCAGTAAAACACTAAAGAAATTAAATCTATTGAGCGCAAGAGGGAGCGAGCGAGCGATCAATGAATAAGACCTAGTAGAAAGCAAATAAATGGCAACAGCGATAATAAACATTTTCCCCACCTTGTCCAGCGAAACCACGCTATAAATAAAACCCTTCTGCATCTTAGAGCGGCGATATTTCACTAGAGAACGTTTATTGAATATTGAGGCTGTACGTCACACACGCGCGCGCGCACACACACGGCTAATATTGCATTACTGTAGAAGTTTATAAATGATTTTATTACTCCTTACTCATACCGTATCTTTTAAAGGAGGTGAATAATATAACGGTGTAATAAAAGCTTCCTAATGTTGGAGTAAAAGCTCAGTGCGCGCGTTTCTTCGCTGTCTGACGATGAGGATCCGATGTTGATGTTATTGTGTTGCGTTTATTCTTCGGTGGATTCGCTGCTCAGACTGAGATCCGCACTAATCTGATGCAAATGTCATGCATGGGATTTTATTACACATGTGAGGAGCGCAATTTATGATTTAATGTGGCAAAACAAATAGACACGTGGCATGGGGGGCTTCTTCTCTCAGGAACATCTCCAACCGTTAAACCAGAAGGTTTAACGCACGCACGCACGCACGCACGCACGCACACACACACTATCTGTAATTTTGGGGTGGATCTTATTTTAAAGTTGTGCAACAATAATAGTAATACAAATAATAAAGAATAGCCACAGTGATTGAATTCTGTGAAATTCATGTTACATTATACATAAACAGTTATGCTGCTAAATAACATTAAAGTTGGAGATTTTGAAAGGACGTACCGGATTTATTGCACCATAACAATAGTATGTGAGGCAATTAAACGGTTAAGTACGGATTTATATTATATTGAACACGAAAACAACACTATGCAATTAAACAGTTAAACACAGATATATAGTTATTGAAATAACCAGTTACTAAACAGGATTTAACTGTTAGTGTTAAATAACAGCTCAATGCTTCCTAAAAGCTCGTGATGGGCTGTAATTTTACAAATAAAGCACTATAACACAGCTGCTTGTAGTTTACTGTAACATAATTACTTATTGTTTTATCAAAAACATGGACTGGGATTTGAAATGTCAGATTTCTAAAAATAAGTGCGTTTTGTTTTTGTTTGCAAAAGTGGTTATAAAACATTTTGTCTCATGCTGTCCATCACAATTTTATCTTTGTGGGATTAATATAGTCTTACCTTTTATCATTAATAATGCAATCTTCAAGAAGGATCATACACCCCCCCCTTTTAAGAATTCTAAATGAAAAGGTTATTACACTACAGAAACGTCATCATACATTTTCGTCATCAATAACAGCAACACTACATCTCAGCTACTCACACTAGTTATGAGCATCATCTCTCAGGCTCGGAGGAAAGTTGTTGTTTAGTAGTGCGCGCACGTGACCTATTAACACGCAAACCGCTTGACTGTAAACACGTCTCCGTTGCACTTTCCGCGTAAACGCAATTAAAAACACACCGTCTTTCCAAAAGCATCTTTACGCCGCAGATGTTGCGGACGCTCGGAGGCTTTTTTTGGGCAAAGGGTAGTTTGTACAGGTGCGATCAGAAAGCAGCGTGTTTTTTAAACAGTGTGTCGGCATCTGACGTGATGTGTAATGTCGTGTCTCGAAGTGATGCTGTCTCACTAATGTTTGTACACAAGACGCGCATCAGCATCCAGCAGGGTGACGTCATCGCCACTCTCGCGCGCGTGCTGACAAAACCCGCAGAATCAACTCAGAGATGCGGGTTTTGACAGAGTTAATGTCAATTTAGCAGCCGCGCGTCGCGTCGCGTTAAATCCACGGGGACGGAGTCGAATAAAAGCGCGACTCGAGAGTCTGAACGCGGCTCTCATTTGCATAACGGATGTGATGAGTCATTCGGAGACCCCGGGAATCTGCGGAGGGAGGAAGAAGATGATGATGATGAAGAGGAGGGCGAGGGCTTCCCCGCAGCAGTGTTTAGAGGCCCGGGGCCTAATCTCTGATGAAATGTCTACTTCTGCGGGAGAAAGTGGAGCAGAAGAGATATGATGGAGCGGCGATTAGCGTCTGCCCCGCTGCCTCCTGCATCATCCCGGGACACGAGCGGGAAAGTTTGCGTGACACCCAGACGACCGGTGACGATTTAAACGCGGACTCCCGATAAAAGGTCGCGCACATCTGCACAAATCTGCAGCTGAGACAGCGGCGCCTCGGGATAAAGGATGGACGCCTCTCTGATTCACTGACACGTGCGTCTAACGGTCTACACAGCAAAGACCAAAGTGAGTTTCTGCTGGGGCTGGTTGGTCTTATTTTGCACAACACATACAGAAACAAATACAGCACTGCATTTGTAATGAATGATCAAGAAACTGGCGTAACTATACAGACAGAGAGAAACACAGAGAGTAAAAGAAACTGTGAGAACACAGGCAAAGAAATAGAGCGAGAAAGACACACAGAGAAACACAGATTGACAGAGATAGAAAGACACGCACAGACAAAAAAAACACGCAGAGATGGAAAGACATTCAGCCAGAAAAAAACGGAACACACAACTCACACACACACACGCACGCACGCACGCACGCACGCACGCACGCACACACACACACACACACACACACACACACACACACACACACACACACACAGAGAGAGAAAGAGAGAGACAGAAAGAACAAAACACACCATAACAAAAATAAACATGCAAAGGAAAGAGACAGAAAGAACAAAACTATCAAAGAAAGCAGTCATACAGACAGAAATACACAAAGAAAATAAGAAACAGAAAATGACAGAAAAAGAGAAAAATATAAATAGAAACAGAGAAAAAAGACATACAGAAAGATAGAGAAAGCAAAAAAGACAAAGAGACAGACAGAAAGAGAATAAAACAGAGAAAGAGACAGACAGAAAATGACAAAGAACGAGAAAGAAAGAGAAACAGAGAAAAATAGAAAGACGGAATGCGAGGAAAGCAGGCAGAAAGAGAGATACAAAATGAGAAAAACTGAGAGTAATGAGAGAAAGACAGACAGAATGAGAGAAACACAGACAGAAAGAGACGAATAGAAAGAGACAGTGAGAAATGACAGTCATACGGAGAGCGTGAATAAAATAAACACACACAGACACACACACACACACACGCACAGAGACAGAGCGATAGAAACAGCCAGAAAGATACCACACACACTCACTCACTCACTCAGGGAGAATGAGTGTGTGTGTGTGTGAGAGAGAGAGAGAGCATGAAGGAACACATTAACCAACAAGGGCCACAGAAAGAGTGAATTGAATCCAGCAGACCTCCGCTCTCCCCGCGGACTCGCAGAAGAATCAGAAGGAGACGTACATTCCTCATAATAGAATTAATAACCAATTTTAAATTATGTTCCAGACATGTGACCTGAAAAGCGTTAATTATTGATCAGCGCTTTCTGTGAAGAGGTGCTGTAATTACCCGGCATAATGTGACCTCTTCATCACAGTTAAACATATATATTGCTTATCTTTCCCAGGAACCTCTGGCTAAGTTTTTCCAATTACACTGATCAAATCGAGAACGGGGCTCCATTCATCTTTTCTTCAATTAGAACCCGCTCTCAAGTCTGCATAATTGATGGAATTTCGCAAAATTTCTCCAAGGGAGATAATGAACAGCACCTACTTACGGAAACCAAGGGCAGACGGGTTGAGAGCCTGGTCCTCCGATGTTCCTCCAGCAGAATTCAGATGATTACGGAATCAGATTAGGGCCAAAAATATCAAACAGCTTCCTAAGCTTTTTTACTTTTCTACTTTTTTACTTGAAATATTCACATTGTAGTTAGGTTTTCTATTTTTCGCTTACAATCTACATTTTTTTTTGGTTTTGTAATTTTTCGCTTGCAATCGGCACATTTTTGTTTTGTTTCAGACTTTTTTCCTGCACTTCAGATTTTTGCATTTCGACTTTTGGCACCATTTTCACATGAGGAAAACTCTGATTGGCTGGTGAGAATGTGATTTGTTTATTAGAGATCTTCGTTTGATAGTTTGCCCCTAATCTGATTCCATTATCGCCACTCGTGTGTTCATTGCGAACCAGAAACTAAACTTTGTGGTGAAGTCCATGGACCTCGAACCTCGGTCCTGATTGTAAGGTAAACCAGAACGTTCCAGAAGTCTGGCGAGGAAAACCCAATCTGAGACGCCTGTACAGTCCAGATCAACCGGACCTCTACCACTCAAACATCAATTCTGTTACTATCGACCTTCATCTTCCCAATGTGTCCAGAAAATCAGATGAGAGGGAAAACACGCTCCATCATCTCCAGTGCCAGTGGGGCGCGAGTAAATAAGCAGATGGCGATTCCCCTTATCTTGAGAAACTTTATTGATGGTTATTGTTATGCAGATCATAGTGCATGCACATACAATGACAAGGAGAAAGCCTGTCCACAACACGTACTTAAAGCAGAAAGAGCAGAATCACAGCAGTGGGTAAGATATTTTCGCCAAGTTGTGTGATGTGACAAACACCGTACACACGAGGATATTTGCAGCAGGATAATTTGAAGCTGCTCTTTTGTCTGTATTTTATGCGATCGAGACTTTTCATAAATACGAAATCAAGAGGATGAGATATGTGACAAACACCTCGAGTCGGGTTTACTTGTAAACAACATGGAGGGAAGTCTTCTTCGCGTCCGCGTCTCCAGGCGGGCGCTCGCCCGTGTAGCACTTGTAAATGACATAGTTATCATTTTTCCTATTTACATATAGATATCTTCTCACAACTCATATATTTCTCGTCGATAATCAAACAGTTCAGAGTGTAAAGGCTGTGTTCTAGAAAATAATAGTACAAAGGATGTCACATTAAAAATGATATCAAAAGGAAACACTCCGAGGAAGCGGAAACCCAAACAGAACCGACGCGGCAACGTCCCACAAGTGATGGAGGAATTGCAGGTTGCGTGTGTGCAAAATTGTACAGTCGACAAAAATACTATGATCGTATTTACATAATGATTGCATTACTTGTAAAGTGTTGATATAAATCTGTGTATGACTCCATAAAAAATGAGACACCTTTCTCTAACAGTTGGTCTACCACACTAAGTCTAAAACATTATACAGTTGTGTTTTTTCGTATAAGAGAACATTTTCACTGCACAGATCAAATTTAATACACTGTTAGTTTATTTCTCCACTCTCCCTTGTACAAAACCAAACCGAAAGAAAACCAAACAAAACCCGAACAGAAAATATAACCGGCGCTATGTTGCGGTTTCTTTTTTCTTTTCCCTTTTTCGCCCTTCGTCTCTTTCGTGTTATAAAAGTCAGCATTTCTATCCATCCGTGTACTGGAAGTACTGTAATATAAAAATGAACATCTCGTGGAAGGCCTAAACTAGAAAGGGCTGACAGCATCCGGACAGCCGAACACTGCGGACGTTTGGAGGGGTTTCTACGAGCTGCTCTGTATAATCTGATGTACACACTAAACACCCCAGGAACGCAACCTTTGGCTTGGAGTAATGACTGATAGTAGACAGCTTAAGGAATCGATACCTCGGTGGTCTCTTTAACCGGCTCTGTGTCTTTGCCGAGATCTGCGGCGACTTTACCGCTCGCTCTCTCAGCCGCGACGCAGACCACGTCGCTATCCGACCCATAAGCCCCCTCTGCGGCACAGAACCCAGGAACCAAAGAAACAATAGTAAAAAAAAAAAAAACAACCCAGAAACGCACAAGGCGATGCGGATGAAAACAGAAACCACCGAACAGTCACGTACACTCGTACAAAATAATCCCAAGATAATCCCAAAAGTGACTGGCCATATTTACCATACGTAACTCATTTACATGATTAAGCCCTAACAATTTGTCGTTTTTTTTCCTCTCCCCCCCCGGTTGAATTCTTCATCTTGTTAAAACCTAGCAGCTCTCTAGATCACCACAGAAACCTCTACAGCCGACAATCTATGTAATCTTTAGAAATTAAAAACCCACGATATTAAAATACACAGCACAAAATATCTGAGGTATAAGATGAAAAATATCCGTTTTTGTCGTCTCTCTCTTAAGAGATGCTAGAATGATGCACTACTGCATGTATTGCAATACCCAGGCCTCTGAAATTACTCCTCCGTTACCCCGCAGGAAGGTTCTCAATTGAAAGGTTTTTAGTATGGCGCAAAACGACTGTATCCACCTCGATATATACTAGCCTGCAAAGAAGAAAGAACGAGACCCACATCATCGGCGTGGCTTCTGGTCTTGGCATCGGTCAGGGGAGCAAAGGGATTCTGGAAGAAAAGCCACGGCTTTAGACACGTTCCGTCCAGGTGACTGTCTGGCCATTGGCTGTACATACCACCGGATGCAACCAATCGCGATCCGTCATGCAGCAAACACACCGCATGCCAGACCAGATGCAGTTCGCTAGTTAAAAACGGGTCAAAGAACAACAGGAGCGGGAAAAAGCCGAATGGTGATTCGTGCAGATGTCATCGGCGGACAAACACAATCGGACGCCATCGGAAACGGAAATATTCCAAATCACAATAACAATTCAGGAATAGGACATTCCTAGCTGGAAAGCCACGCCCCCGGGGGCGTGGCTTTCCAGCTAGGAATGTCCTATTCCTGAATTGTTATTATAATTTGGAATACTTCTGTTTTGGACTGAGCCCACACGACTCAATAAATGGATTTGTGGAACAACGCTTGGTATGCAACGACACGGGTGTGTGCGATCAAAAGCAGTCCGTGTACAAACACGCGGCGAGCACGGCTTCCTCCGTCACGCCGTCTCTCTCTCGCCATCAGCAGCAGCACCACTTAGGTGATGGATTTAATTATCAAAATGACTAATTATTCCATTAAGGGGAGCGCGCGGCTAGGTGATATTCACAAAATTAGAAATATAATAACTAACATGCACTGCACTGCCAAGAAATTAAGACATTTATCACGTTTACCGGCAGGATTAATGTGGCATTTCAGCTGCCGTTAGCACAAGAGACAAATTCAATTAGGTTTAAGTGAAGAGATGTCAGCGCTGCTAAAAATCCATGCAGGAAAAGGTGGGCAGAAGAGAGGAAGGAGAGAGCATGCACCAAAAGCGCCAGGTTGGCGAGAGTCGGGTCACTTACCACGGCACCAAAGCTGTATGTGGCTGCGGGAGCAAGTGCGTGGCTGTAGGGGTCGGCAGCATAAACTCTTCCGTAACTGTGGAAACACGGAGGGTCCGTCAGGGCGCGTGGAAAAGCGGAAAAAAAAAAATAAAAAATCGCCCACACAAAGTCGTATACAACAGCACGTATGAGAATGGCTCGGGTGTTCGAAATGAGGAGGACGACTCGATGAAACCATGGCGGGAAAGATGGCGGAACAGTAATTGGTCTGGAATTGTGCGGTTGTTTTCATCATGGTTTTTATTCCCATAAGAGGTAATTTGGCGAAGCGGTTCTGAGGGGGGAAAGAAAAGTTCAATACGCGACGCACAAAAACACCCTTCAATTTGGCGTCGGCTCACGTTAGGCATCAATCGAACGATTTATCCGAGGAAAATAATCCATTACTGTAGCACTAAATATCCGCTCGTTATCCTAGTTGGGCGCGGGTGTCGGAAGTTTGGACGATATTTAATATTTTAGTTCATTGTATTCGCAGTGGTCTTCTCCAGACAACTAGGTTTGAGCCAATCAGAGTCCTCCGCCATTTCCGTTCGCTCTCACTCGTGGCGATTAAGAAGTTAATCCACTGCAAATGACTCTGGCTGTTGTTATTCATTACACAGTTGCTCCGTCTTCATATTTCACTGCGGCGCCGACTCTTCTGTTTGACCTGCGTTATCTGTGTTTACAGGGGTTAGTTTTAATGAGTATGCGGGCAGTGATCAGACCCGGAGCTGAGATTGAAAAGGTGACCCTCAGGATGGAGCACCTGGCGAATTATTCCTGAAGTCGAGGGAAAAATGTGGAAGTGAAAGACAAGAGCTTAGGTTTTTAATTGCCGCTTGAAGGACGCGTGAACGCACGTCTGGCGTCGCTAGCATCTCTGCTGGAAATGCGCTGGACTTGGACGGCGATTACTGATTTGTTCCTTTCAGCGATCCGTTGGCCTGCCGCGAGACGGGTTGGAAACGGTAACCCTGATTTATGAGACTAGCGGCTCAATGTTGGTTAATGAACACCGGCGACTGAAGCATACAGCTAAATTAGATCTGGCCACAAAGATACGGGTTAATAAATCTCCGAAGGCTGGGATATATCTGCATTATTGACTGCATGCTCATTATTTTGGAAAATGTGTGCTCCAGCGGCGCTATTGCTCTAAATGTATTGACTTTTCCCACCAGGAGACTGCGCGGACAGCTCATTTCTATCATTTCTTAAACAATGCTGGGCTGTTCTTCAGGGGTTACTGCCGGCTGCTCCGCACGCAGACCCTTCCCTTGTCTTCCTGATTGTGTCGGTCGTGAATGCGAGGCGCGCGGCCTTTGGGGTTATCGGCAATTATTGAACCGGGACAATTAGACCATAATTTGCAAGTTTTCCGACTCTAAATTACAGATTCCGATTGTGTTTTACGGAAAACAGCTGATGTCTTCAAGAAAGCGCCGTCTGCTAAATTACAGCCTTGTTAGCATATTCATTTTCCCTGCTAGGAGAGGGGGAAAAAAAACAAATAAATCGAGGAGGAAAAGAAAAAGAAAAAGGCTGTCACAAAATCAATGCGTGGATGGACAGGTCCATTTTCCTTTCAGTAAAGCGCGGCTGAAACCAGTAACAATCATGCCGGCGTCGGTCCCAAGATCTAGCCACCTAACAGCCAAAGTGCAAGACACCATTCACTACATGAGCAACCTTGATACCACAATGACATCACCACACACACACACACACACACACCTGTGAAACAATAACACGCACGCACACAAATCAGATGGCGATGCTCGGAAAGAGAGGCGGCGAGGGAGGGCGATGGCGGAGAACTCAAACGGCCGAGGTGGAAAATAAAGAAATAAATCAAGAAAAATCACAGATTCCAAGCGTGTTCATTTCACTCTTCAAGGAACACATGCCTCTTCCAAGCAGTGCCATGGGAGAGAAAAACACACAACATGAGAGCTATGAATGCGATGCCTTCCAGCTATCCTCATGCAGAACTCCCGAACTACGCCACTTGTCCAAAAAAGAGCATTCAAAAAATGTTTTTAAGAAAGAACGTAACATCTACGAATCAAAGGGGCAGAAATAAAGGAGAGACAGCCGGGCAGTAGAAGCACTCACTGTCGGGGTGCATTAAAAAAAAACAAAAAAACGGGGGGATGCTCGCTCGCTCGCTCCCTCGCAGGTGCATCGAGAAAGTGAGGGTGATTTGGTATTCATTTATATTTATTTATTTTACCTGAGGAGGTGTTACAAGAAATTTCATCTGCTGCAACGAAGACGAAATGATTTCTGCAAGAGAAGATAAAATTTACAATGCCGCCTGCTGACTGGCTGGATGGACGTGAGGGAGGGGGGAGAGGGGGGCGGGGTCGTGGAGGGGGAGGAGCATAATTGAGTTTTAGTTCACAAGCAGAGCTCCCACGCACAAAAACGTAATTGCATGGAGGGAAGGGGGGGCGGGGTGCATGCTGAGGGGGGCGGGGAGATGCAAATGTGCAGTGGGGATTAAAGAAGAGGGGGAAAAGAGACATATACAGTGTATCAGAGATGAGAC
>MU204432.1:6528232-6540772 GCA_017309775.1 Paedocypris sp. Pulau Singkep
CGTGAGCCGTATCATTGGCTGCGTTACACAGCCTTAATGAGTCTCTGCACAGGTGTGACAAATGACGTGTCATGGTTTGATCTCGCATCTAATTAGAAACATAGGTTGGCCGCCATTTTGCCGGGCCCCTTTTAATTGCTGCTCGGAGCTATATTTAATAACTAAATGAATCATTCACTCGCGTTAAGCCTTCAGATTCAATCGACCCTCTTAATCACGTTAGAGGACTTGTTCTAATGCAATGTTCTATTCGGCATGTCAGTATTGACCATCCCAAACGCATGAACGCACACGCATGTACAATCACACACACACACACACACACACACTCTCGAGGTAAATGCAGGCATGCGCTAGGATTCATGCACTTACGGTGTGCCTATAAAACATCATATGAACATAAAATATCAACGACAATGTGTCCCCATACACCCTAAACATGCAGTTTATGAACACGCCAAAGTCCTTTCATGATTTACACAAACTGAATTTCATAACACGGGTCACTGTTGCGACGCAGTGCAAGAGCTTTTTGTGATTTACTCTTTGTTGCAATTTCACACCCACCAAAAAAAAAAAAGAAACATTTAAAGCTCCAGTGTAAACGTTTGCCTTTGCAATTCCTTAACGCTCCTCTCTAAAGTCTACAATGTGTCTACAAAAAAAAAATACATTAATTGAAGTAAATACGTAATTAAAACCTAAGCAAATTGATTTTCATGCATGCAAGTCGTTTTTTTTAAGCACAATCAATTTGAAAAAACCCCATGTAAAAGTCCTGTTTTTTGGCCAGGAACCAGAAGGTTAGCATCCAGCAGAATATAAAGCAGCGTTCGAAACAACTTTCGATGTCCTTAGCTTCCTGCACAGCTGCTCCGCTGGTCTTTGGGGCATTTATTCGGTCGAAAGAGCAGCAGAAACACGCATGATGCCACAATAACACAGGCCACGACAACCTTTCCCAAACAAGCTTGGTGAGAACAGAGGTCAGCTGGCGGTAGTGTAGTCCTGGCAGGTTGCGGGGACGAGGCTACTGTGTTCCCTGACCTAGATGCCCCCGGCCTGCAGCTGTTCAGATGGGACTGACGGAGCTCGCAGCTCTGAGAAGATACTTCAGAGAGTCAACAGGCCCTGAACCTTCCTCCTCTACATCCGAGCTTGACCCAGCTTCTGCTGAGGAAAGTTCAGACATAGAGCAGTCGGGTACTGTGGCCGCCTTCTTCTTCTTCTTCTTCTGAACATCCAGCCACCAGATGTGGCCTCGGCTGGCTAATGATCCCACCAAGCCAACTTCTAGATGGTCAAAGTGTCAGAAGGTGGGATCTGGAGAAGATAAATCTTAAGGGTATTAAAATCTGCCACCGGCTCGACGAAAGTCAGAACACTTTTCGGATTAGAGGAGATCAGAGATGATATCGTGCATTAGAGGCGATAGCATCTAAGAAAGCTGAGAGGGCTTTGCGTTTCTTCTAATGGAGGCGAGCGGAAGCATTAACTCCGAGTGTATCAAAATGTTACTCATCGGGATATGAATAATTAATTTTGATGGGGGAGGAGAGATTATCAGTCATTTACATTACAAATTAATAATTCAATCGTTTCAAACGGAAAATTATGGAAAAATGGACGACTTTTTAATAACAATCATTTACGATCTCTATAAACGACTAGTCTTGTGCCAACTAATTAAACTCGAATTAGTGTTGAGGAGCTCGATCTATGTGTTTCCCCGAGCTTCTATCATTCACAGAATGACTCCAAAGAAACCAAGGCATATAATAATCCCACTGTTGAGATTGAGAGGTCTCCACAATCAGGACATCACGAATTAGAGACACTGCAAATGCAAAACAGGATTCTCCACAGAAGAAACCCTACTACAAAAAACCTTCCCTGAAACCTGATGGATCTAACCCTGGTAGATGTTCACCCAAAAAGCTGCAGGTGAAACCTCACTAATCCCAATCCCGGCAAGAAAAAATAATCCCGAGCGTTTGGACATGCATCAGGAGGTCGGCAGACACAAGAAAGTGCGTTTTCCAAAGACAAGACGGATGCAACCTCTGTTAGCGCAGAGCCGATCTGTGCACTCACAAACACTGGCATGGAGATCACATAAACATGACGTAATGATGATGAACGCCACACACAGCGCGAGCCACAGAAGAGGCATGCAGGGGAAGCGTTGACAGATTATGACAGCACGGCTAAGATGAGATGATAATCAAGTGTTGCTTCATCTAGTCAGGGCTGCACAGGATCAGTTGTCTCATGTCGGCCATTACTTGCCATTGACAGTCGCGAGCAGATATGCTTTCATGTCATGCGGATGTTTTACAGTCACATCAAGGCCACAGATTCGCTTCACACTTGATGGCGTGCCATCTGCAATAAACCCCAAAACGGACCCAGACGTGACAAAAAGAAAGAAAAAACCCGCAGCCGTGAACATTTCCTGACCAACGGACTCTCCGTCTCATCTCTGAGGAACTGTCAGGTCTATCCCACGACGCGCTTCGCCATTACGTTTCCAGTGACATCTCATTTGATTTAATTTGCCAATTACCGCACCGGGCACCGTGATATTCCCCATCAGCATCGGAGAAGGGAATTAGGCTAATAAATCAGGCCGGCCTGCGACGGAGGGAGAGAGTTTGACCTCGGAGGAGTAAGGGATGGTGGACGGGCGTTAAGGGCCCCGCTGGAGGGCCCGGTGAGGTGATGTGCAGGCAGCGGTGTGTGTCTTACCTGTCACTGTAGGCAGCGGCGGTAGCAGTAGCAGGCTGAGCGTATCGGTAGGCAGTGTAACCACCCTGGAAACACAACACACACTCTCACATGAGCTGCCACACACACACACACACACACACACACACACACAGAGCACAACGCCACGGAATGTTTTCGCCGTCCCTTCGTGTTGCGTTCTTCAGCATCCGCGCTCCAAAAGAGGGAACACATGCCATAATCATAGTTATTAAATATGCATAATCTAATTACAAAGCAGCCGCGCATTGTGTGACTTAACCCACTTTCTTATTCCTCTCATGCGTTTATCTGAGGATTAATTAATTTTGCTGTCATATTACACTACTTATCTTTGCCAACAACAAGGGAGAAACAAGCATCAGATGTTCGTTCGGGGGACAAAGGCCGAACGCGCAGCCAGTCGGAAGCGTGACACACATGTACATGCACATTTTAGTGGCGTGACTGCTTAAAGTCTTCCTTGTGCATTAGTGTTTGTTTTTACTAACTTTCTTATTCAAACTTTTTCTGAACTAGCCAAAAAATGAATGGCTATTGCAGAAAAAGTTTGACTCTTTAATCCAAAAGTCATCTCGAACCCCAATTTACCGTAATTACGCAAATATAAGCACCCCCCCTGATTTTTCAGACGCAAAATAAAAATTCCATTCACCTCGCTGATTTATTGGTGTTTTGACTTTCATACTGTTTAAATACGGTATATGAAGGTGCCTTTTGAAGTTCTATCACAGGGTCAAAGGTCGGGGGCCAAACAAGATTACAATTCATAAAACACACTAGAACTAACCATTTGAACATATATATGGATACAGAACAAATCCAAATTTAAAAAAATAAAAATGACATTTTAACTATAAATGTATTTCTTATAGACAAAAAGTAAAACAAATATTTATAGTAAAAAAAAATAATAATAAATAAATTTTTTTTTGCACAAACTGTATTAATATTTCGCACATAAAATTAATATTTCGTCTTCCTTAAAAATATGTCCAGGCCAAATCACACCAAGTTAGAAATATGAAAAAGTGCTACAAAAGTGCTAATTATACAGTCTATACTTTATAAAAAAAAATGTATACAGCGCAAGGCGAACAAAGCAATGCATTATGGGATCTGTTGTTTTGTGTGTTTTCATCGCTTTCTATCAGCGATCCAACTTTTATAGCGACTTTGCGTTGGTCTCGAACTAAGAAAAGCACTATATAAAAAAACTTGAACTTGAACTATCATCAGGTCTTTATTACCAATAATAACAGCTCCATATAAACTAATCTCAGTGGCCGGTAATAACTGTACGTCGGGTCAGATGTCCAAATGTCTAAAGCACAAAGGTTGTGGAACTTTCCAAATGATCAGCACATCATCATCCAGCCTCTGCTCTCCTCCTCCGTCTCCCCTGGGCTTCTGATGCTACCCGGCTCCTGACCCTGCTCCTCACCCCATCAGGCCTATGGGCCGCGGCGATTACCATCCTTCCTCCCCGCACTCCCATGCATAACTAAATTAGCTTCTGGGAACATGTTTTTCACCCTCCCACCATCTCCTCGCTCACCTCTGTCCTCCAACTCCTTTCCAAATGACTCATCAGGATGTTCAGCGCTCCCACTATGTGGTCGGTCGTCTTAAAAAGGGATGGGATGGCGAGGTCGGCGTATTCTGGGGCGTATTGAAAGCGGGTGTGATGAGTGAACAAACGCGGTCCCTTAGTCACCGCCGCTGTCATGTCTGACAGACGGGGGCCGTGGGCATCTACATGCCTCTGAAGCTCCATTAGGCTTGGTCAACTAACCTGAGGGAAACTGACAGGGTGTGCAGGTGCGGCGCTCAGAGATGTGCATCTGCCGAGCGGCCGCAATTCATCATTATGACTCAGGAGGGAGTGAGAGAGGGCGACAGATAGAGCTCCACTGACTCCTCACATCCGTCTGTGGACACTGAGCTGATGCTGGTTACGGATGCGCACGGTGTGTTTCTCCGTAAAGTGTGTGTTTGACTGCTGAGTCTACTGGATGGGACGGGGAACTCCACAGAATTCCATTTCCACGGGGATGCGATGGTGAATGAGAGCGACCCAACCTTTCTACTTGCTGGTTGGATGGTTTAACTCTCCTAGTGTGTTCGGGTCAAATTGACCCGAGTTTAAAAGTTTAAAAATAGGAAAAAAAAAATACTTAAACGTATTCCTTAACTTTGAAACTTCTCCTGCTTGAAAAAGTTCCATTCACATATTTGTAACGCCTGCCACATGTTCTGTTACAAAGGTAATGTTTGGTTAAATTTGACTCTTCGGACATAATGGAAGCTACAAATGGTCAGAAAAATCAAAAACGTGTTTCATTGCAACAATACAAAAAATATATATATACGTGAATTGAATCATTATATTTTTTATATAATGATTACACCAAATAAGACAGGCAGGAGAAGCAAAAAGAAAAAAATACTTTTAAGTATTTTTAAAATAATTTAAAAACTTTGAAGACGGGTCAATTTGACCTGAACATAATAGGAAGGTTAAATGGCATCAGTGTGTGGTTGTGATTTAGTTTGGTACAGGTTTTTTGTTGAACTTGATAAACATGACTGGCATCTTATCACAGGATGAACTGATCTCTATTCTATTCTTCTCTTGGCACCAATCTGAATATCTGTCTCTCTGTTGGTCCATCCATCCATCCATTTCTTGTTGGATCAGTCTATCTATCCACCCACCCTACTGTCCAAAGATCATATATCCACCCTTTAGTCTGTCTGTCCATTCTTCTATCCATCCAACCATTCCTTTGGGTCAATCTGCCTATTTCTCTTGCTGGCCGTCTCTATGTCTGTCTATTTATCTATATATCTATCCATCCATTAATTCAACCATCCATCCATCCATGTCTTTGGCTCAGGAGGTTTGTCAGTCTGTCTGCAGGTCTGAAAATCTATCCATCCCTTCATCCAGCCTATCTATCTTCTATAAAATACTCAAATCGCATATAAAACTTGGCTTAAGTCTAATATAAGCAAAACTGTTTACAACACAAACCGATGCATTGTTTGTCGTTTACTTGTGTGAAAAGAGTGATGTACATTCAAGGACGCCGGTGAATACTTACATAAATATCTGCACTATAAAATCCGTCCTGGTAAACAACACTGTAAAGATCCAAACACACACACACACACACACACAGACACACACACAAAAGAAAACAAACAAAAACATCAATATTAGTGCAGGTTCCCATGAAAGCAAAAGCAGCCCCGTCTCTAGCCAGGGTTAGTGGAACAGAATCAGAAAGAAGACAGTAAAAGAGTGTGTGGCTTCTCT
The DNA here is from genome assembly GCA_017309775.1 of Paedocypris sp. Pulau Singkep. Taxonomy (NCBI): domain Eukaryota; kingdom Metazoa; phylum Chordata; class Actinopteri; order Cypriniformes; genus Paedocypris; species Paedocypris sp. Pulau Singkep. Next base: position 6,534,321 of record MU204432.1, read on the forward strand.
TGACGCGTTCCAGCAGAGTGTAAAAGTGAGATCTTTGCACAGGGACCACAGAGAGCACATGAATTATTTCAGCTTTCTTTACAGCACATTTTAGTCCGCAGCAACATTAACCATGACAGGGAAAGAGAAAATAGGAACCAACTCAGGGTTGTGGTTTAATAATGGATTCATTTCCAGAAAAACAGAAACGCCTGTTTTGTGAATGTGATGATTAATTCAAATGTTGAGGGCTGTTTATATTTGGGAATTAATGTTTATTATTCATGCTGCTTAGGGAATAACTACTTGTATTAAAGTCGAAAATGTATTCCAAAAAAATCATTTAACTCAAGATCGTTGACTCAATGTCGTCAAAAACCAGAAAACGGCGCAATCTAGTAGCTTCCATCGATAGAGAAGCATCACTGAAGCCTTATAACACGAACCCTTTCACGCAGCAGCTTTTAAAAGCCACTTTTACACAGCCTAGTATTGGTTCTCGCTAAAGAACTGTGTTTACAACCAGGCACTACAGCGGCCAGCTTTAAACGCCACGTAAAAGGACTGGTGTGTCCTCAGCCGACCACAAATCATCGCTAAATCCTTACAAGTGTCACATTTAGAGTTTTTAGCTTAAACGCTTCCACTTTCCACTTGAAATGTGAAAAGACCAAACTTGAAATCAGATTATCATCATCGTTGGACTTCTTCGAGTGCGAAAGTAGTTGTGCTTGGGATGTAGGGTTACAGGAGGAAACAGTTATGGCCGCCATCATTTGCGGGATGCTCCATGACATGCTATGACAGGTGTGTTTGCGCTCACCTTCCGTAGGCTGGGATGTGTGGGGGAGGTGCAGCTGCCCGAAACGTATTGTAGACTGTGCGCCCTCTTCCTCTTAAATGTGCCCCTCTGTACGCCGCCGCCGCCGCCGCCGTGGCTGCTGGGTATGGAAAGCCGGGCACTGTGAAGAAAACAGATCCGGTTAAAGCGATATCCATCAGTCTATCAATGCGTTTATCTCTCTATCTATTTGTCTGTCTACCCATTCCCTCTTTGTTTCTCTCTTTATGTATCCTTGCAAAATAAAGTGGATTTATTAATGCACTAATAGTCCGGTAATTGTATAAAAATTGTGTCACAAAGTCGCAATAGCATTACATAAGAATGTACTCAATTAAACACTTTTTGTACATAATTTAGAAAATGCCATCATACGGGAAAATGGTAATCAGGGACTAATGTGCCATTGAGCCAATCACAATCAAGCATTTCATAAATCACTAATTGTATAAGTATGACTTCCAACATCCATCCGAAATTGCAATTATCCCAAAACAATGAGGAAGGAATATGTTGCATAAAGACCCGAGGCCTAAAGAAAACCACAAAGCTTTGTGCTGTTGTTAAATGAGCATTATGTTGAATAGAACATCAGTGCTGGAAATGACTCAAAAAAGGGTTTCATTTATTATGGTTGAAAGAAGATGATGCGAGAGAAAGACAGACAGATGAAGTGAGAAAATGTGAGAAGAGAGAAAGAAAGAATTAAGAAAAGAGAGAGAATGAGAGGGAAAGGAATTGTGAGAAACAAAGAGGGAAGAAAAAGAAAGAAAAGGGTAAGAAAAAGAGCAATATATGGTGAAAAAAGAGATATGAGAGAGAAGGAAGAATGAAGAAAGGGAAAGACCTGGAGAGGAGAAAAAAAATAGTGACAGAAAAAGAAAAACATTGACAGAGATAAAGCGAATTAATGAGAGAAAGAGACAGAATGAGAAAACTAGACAGAAAGAGATAGAAAAAAGGGAAAGATAGAGTGATAAAAAGAGAGGTTGTTCTTTAAGAACACAGGCTTTATAAAATAGATCATATACGTGTTGAAAGAAGAACTAAATCTTTCATTCTGCTAATAAAAAATTCAGATTTAAAAGGAGGTTTGCGTGATGTAGAAAGGTGAAAAAGATTGGTTCATTTGAGTCTCAGTCACCCTGAATATGTCTTAATGCAATACAATATCTTCACCTAAGATTCCCTCTCAATACTGAGCAACACTTCAACCTAAAGAGCCTTTATCTTCCAGTTAACCAGAAAACCCTAGTCAATCCTGCTTTGTTAGGAATGTTTATCTCCGTCGCCTTTATAAAAGCGTGAATGAAGGCAACAGAACGCAATTGCCAAATGTAAACGACCTGAGAGCAAAAATTACACGTTGCCACCGATCTCACAGTCGTGGAAATGCTTCTCGGAACACAACCAGCAATTAGTCAATCCACAAACCTGGAGTCCAACATCAACCCATCGACAAGTCTCAAGTTCCTCACCCCACGCTGCCATCGCCTCACCTTCCCCGGGAAAATCAGCAGAAGATGTGTTTATCTTGCATATTCACGGGACACACACGTCAGACTATGCACTTTCATTTGGAAGGCTACAGTAAGTGCGTGTGGAAGAGGAAGCGGAGAGCTGGAGGGAGATGCTCAGGAGAGCCGGCCTGCTTTATTGCTTTGAGAGCGATTACGGCGAGGCAGATGCTCTGGCCGACGGGAGGTAGCCTCCGCATCAAAGCCATAAAGCGTACGGAGGCTTCCTCACACAATCAGCTCTCTCCTTGGCTTTGTGTGGGAAGTGTTGGGGGTTTCTGGAACACCGCAGGAGGCTTGCTTGCAGATGCTCTAACCTGCTTCTAGAGATGCGGCTTGATCTTCCTGGACCATCAGCATCAGCATCCGCATCCTCTAACCATGGCCGTCGTGCTGTTTCTCCAAACAACGCAGCCTTAAATATTCAGCAGAGACGCGGGAGCCGGTGAAAACACTTGGGTTTCCTTTCAGCAGCTCCAGCCTGGTGCTAAAAGCGGCTTGCTGTCTTCGCCGATAGCCTATCTGCACAAATTAATTCCATTTTGCTGGTGGCTTTTTGAAATTTCTGCAAATTCTCTTCCCGGTCGCTGTTAAACGCACGTCGCTTTTCAAACGTATCATTCGGCGTTCGGAAGTTCAAAAAGCCCAGCGACGTTGAAAGCGCCAGAGCAGCGCTCAGTCTCTTTCAGTCAGAACTCAATCAAAGAGAGAGCAAGGACAGTGATGTCACGCTCAGACATTAGTGCCGAGAAACTGTCAGTCAATACAAATAACCCTCCAAATCGTTACTACTGAACATATTCCATTTTCATTCAAATGCTGGAGACTTTCGCAGTCAATTTCGCTCTGTTTCGCCTGTCAATTCAATGATCTGGGAGTGCTGGGCACCGAGTCGCGCCCCTTCCTCTTCTCTCACTTAAGGAAATGGCTTTACCAATTTGTGATCAATTATTCTGTGGGCAGTAAACAATAAAGCGGAGCAATTTGGTTAAGTAAAGAACACGACTCGAGGAAATGCAGTTTAAAACCAAAAATTACAAGTTTAGTGAAAAACGTATTTTTTGCTTTATTATAATTCTAAATTTTGTTAAGTTTTGGAGAGGATCTTCTTTTAAAATGAAACATTTATAGAAATTACAAACATACATTTTATTCAAATGTTTTTTTAGATTTAAAACAAAAAATTTGTTTGCTACTTTGTTTTTAATTACTTTACTGGCTAAATACGACACATCAAGCTCCTCATTTTGTAAATGGCTTTGGATAAATAAAAGCCTTCCAAATGTAGCCATTCGAAATGTTTTTATGCTTTAAATTTTAATCACAATTAAAATGCCTCACTACAAGGTCACTCCTAATGAGCAATTTTTGCAAAGACCTTGCAAATGAGGTTTTGGTGTACGATTTATATGCAGATTCGTTCGGGAACACGCAAACATTCCAAAAATGTTTCATACGTCAATCTACTGTCTTTGTTCCTATGGATTTTCCTGACCGCATGCACACATATTTTCCACGGCTAATCTCAACCTCCTTTAATGGCGTGTTTTTGAAAGCAAACATGAGGAGCAGAAGAAGAAGAAGAAAGAGCCGGTGCTTATACGCAGGTGGAGAGCCTTATATTTCCCGCGGTCAGAGGTGCTCGCCATTTGCATAATCTCTGGGCATAAATTGCTGCAAGTCTAATTTTCAAACATCCGCCCAATCTCCATCAGGCGTAACACTTAATCATAGATCAGCCGGGCAGACAAGCGGGGTCTGGCACGCCGGTGGTCTTTCAGCCTCTCTCCTGATAGCTTTCATTCCCCTCCGCCGGAGCACTGTTAATGAACATCAAAGCTATCTTAAATCAACAGTGGCCCTCAGGTGAGAGTCTTCTTCAAAAAGCCCATGAATCACTCACGCTCCATCCTTCCCACCCTTCCACTGCCTCAGCAGCCACCAGCCGTGTCTGTGTTCAGCTGCTGGGCAAACAAATGGATTCAAGGCCTTTCTCAATATTGGCACCATTCAGGCCTATTAAGATGTCTTAATTATAATTAAGAGCGATTCGCCAAGAGAAGAAAAACTAGATTGAAACTGCTGGAAACGAACAAAACGTTTGCACTTTAATGGGACGTGAGCTGTTTGGACACTTGAAAGGTGAGGCGAAAGCAAATCAATAATGAGCCATTTTGCAATTAACAGAATGTGCGGCGAATTAGGCAAATGGCTGTCTGGAGAAATTGCAAATATTGATTTTAATTTATTAAATATAGTTTAGCCCTTTGATGCCCTTGCATAGACAGACGATTCGATTTTACCATCGCCTCTCTTTTTTCGCCCGTTTCATCTGATTATCATAAAATCTCTATATTTTCCCCATATAATGGAGGTAATGATGTCGCCGGAAGGTCAGAGGCTGGGAAGGCCAAGGTTGAGGAGGAGAGCCATGGAGGAAGTGAGAGAAAAGAGTCCGACGTCTCTTTCAACCAACAAAACGCGTTGTGTTTCAAAGGCCCATAAAGCCAAATGAAGCCCTCGGGGTCTGGACGCTGGCTGGATTATGCTTTCAAAGATGCGTTTCATGCTCGCAGTAGCCACAATTGCGTCTCGCAGCCTCTTGCCAATCGGCCGATGAGCGCAGACACACATTGTGAAACAGGCCCTTCGGGTGATTAGAATAATCACTTCCTGCCTGCCAGCTCTTTCAAGCTGATGCCAGAGTCTGTAGATTAAGGTCAGTTGTTTTACACACCTCCACCACTGGCCCGAGAAGCGATAACCTGGGTTTCTGTGCGGCGCCGTCCAGTTCGTTTGACTTCTAACCAAACGCCGTATCAACAGAGCGACCGTTTCTTTCCAACACCTACGTCCTATTGTGATGCTTTATAATCCAACGACATTATTGCATGAGTTGTGCCACATTAAGAACACAAAGCGTGACGTGGGAGGAAATGCGATGAGAAGCGAAAATTAGGACTTTTAAAAATAAGTGCTCCTTTTTCTGTTTATTTATCTTTAATTGACTCATTAAATAATAATAATAAAAAAAAATATTGAAATGTGTAAGTGTGTGTGTGTGTGTGTGTGTGTGTGTAATCCGTGTGTGTGATCTCCCCATGCATTAAAATGTATTTTAATGTCATTATTAAATTAAATTACATTAAAATATAATACTTTTGACATTTTTTATATAACAATACTGGTTTAGAACAATAATCAGTTGAAAAGCACTATTTATGTAAACTTTCAAGCAATGGTTTGAAAAATGAAATAACTACTCTATTTCAGCACAATGAAAGAGTGGCGCTAATCTATTTTACATATTTATATTTTAAAAGTCCACATACCTGCATAGAATTCTGGGCTGTACACTGCACCCATGACTGGATTCAACTTCCAGCCTAGAGAAAAAGAAAGCAGAAAAGAAAGAGAAACCTTTGGTCACTCACACCTAAAGTTGTATTTTTAGTTCAGAACTAGAATCTCCGGGCCTCGGACCAGCTTTAGTGAAGTCAGCAGAGGCACGACCACAGACACGAGCTGGATTTTAAAGGCAACGTGAGGAAAGAAATGGACAAAAACACGGAAGTTTTTAAAATTAATGCCATTGATTCCTGCCATGTAATGACGCGGATGGGAACCAAAGGTTGGTAGAAGAGATTTAGACTGAATAATAAATTTCGACAATATTGAAGTTTCAGACCCGGCCTGAATTTCCAGCCCAAGACCTGAAATCAACTTGAAAGTTTTGGTTTCTGAAAATGTTTTTTTAATGCATTTCTAAGGTGGTTCTTTCAATCTAGAAGTCTGTCAAAATTCCTTATTTCTTTTGCTGCATAACATAAACCTTTCCAATTATTGCATATTTTACTTATTGTATTTCACTCTCTTATGTTTTTAATTTTTTTCATTTAAAAAAATGTAATATCAAATTATTTTTCTTCTTCGAATTTTAGTATAGAATAAAATATAAAAAAAAAAACTATAAAACTCGGTCTCTCTCTCAATACTGTGTACACACACAAACACACACACACACACACACACACACACACACACACACACACACACACACACACACACACACACACACACACACACACACACACACACACACACACACACACACA
>MU204432.1:6540872-6555455 GCA_017309775.1 Paedocypris sp. Pulau Singkep
AAAAAACTCACCATTTGCATATGGGTTGACGGCCTTTTTATTTGTCATTACCCGTGCTGTTGCATTGTTAACCTGAGCACAAAGAGAACGCCGTGAGCACGAAACATACTGGAGCTGCGGTATAAATATTAAAGAACTTGTAAATATAGCATGCATTACAGTCAAAACTATTTTACTCAATTTAACATGTTACGAACAAAGAGGCAAATCAATACTTAAAAGACAATTAAAGCAGAAAAAAAAACATCTGCAATAGTCACATTGTAACACATTTTTCAGCATGCATCATGAAATGAAATGTGTATATATATATATATATATATATATATATATATATATATATATATATATATATATATATATATGTATGTATGTAAATAAAAAAAACGAAATAACTGAAGCACACAATATGCACTCAACAAACGAAAGGCATCAACTATGGGTGGGCATGCAGTGAAGAGGGGGACGACTGGGTTCAAAGAATGACAGGATGGAAAAAAAAATTCCAGTTTGCATTGCGCAACATACACTAAAACCTTCAGAGTTGAGGTAGAGTTGGAAAAACAAAGCCACATTTAGCATTCAACACTCCAAGAGCATTGCGCTTCATCACCAGAAAAGTAATTAAAAGGGGGAAAACCGGAGAGGGAGAAAAACAAAAAGGAAGAAAAAGAAAAGTAAATCATTCAAGCCGAAAGAAAAGCTAACGAAGGAGATCAAAAGAGGGTGCATTATTTAACAATCATGGAGTTCAGAATCTGAGTAGGATGTGCACGATTCAGTTCAATCCAATCAGAGCCTCTCAGGAAGCTAAACGTCACTCAAGTGACACGCGCACCAAGAGGATACAGCATCAAGAAACTCAACATCAAGTCAAAACAGTCACGAGGTTTCAGCGCGGAGTTCGTGAAATGGCAGATGGCTCTATCCACTTACCATTCGCCGCCATCGCCTGCGCGTGTATGTATTGTTACCATGGTTACTGAGTTTGGCGAGGGGCCTATCGGCTACCATTGGAAAAGGGGGGAAATAAGAGGGAAAATATGCAACATCTTACTAAAGGACCACGTCAGGTAACTCTGCAGAAATAATGAATGGCTAAGTCTTAACTATTTCAATTAGGTCAAGGAAAATCAAAAACAAACAAACAAACAAACAATAACAAGAGAAGTGGGAAATCAGGACACGCTGCTGTCAGGCTGCGCTAAAGCACCTTCGCGCAAGTGTCCGGATTTTTACGAGAAGATGAGAGCGAGCTGGAGACTTAAAGGCTTGCGTTTGGATCTAATAGGTCTTCTCCTATGCAGTGTCTTCAGGCCAATTAATGCGGCTGCTGGCTCCAGGCTGCTTTAACTGCATATCCCTCCTCAACTCTGCAATAAGACCTCTGGCTATCATCGCACAAACGCTGTTTACACCGCTGCCTGATGACTTACTGCACCCATTTGCTTATTAGAACAAAATATGCTTAAAAAAACATAAAAGAAGAAACGAAACAAAAGAGAATCGAAAATAATTGAATAAACCAGTGGAATCCAACTAAAATGAAAAATAAGACCAACAACCCCAATATAAAGTAAACATCCGCGTCTAGTTTCTTGGTTGGAAAACGAAAGAGAAAAAAAAAAAAAGAAGGGCTACAATAGAGTGGAAGGAAGGAGAGAGGGATAGAAAGAGGAGCACATACAGGAAAAGACGAGTGATGCGTCTAACACAGTGAGATGAGAGTGAGGCACACACAGACACACACACACACACACACAACAGAATCAAGAAGAACACACAACGTAAATTATTGAGAACAAATTGAGAAGGCAAATATTTGTAACATGCACCTCTATTTTACGACCTTCTACCACCGTGCCGTGTAATTTCTCTCGGGCCCTGTCCGCATCGGCACTACTTTCGAAAGTTACGAAACCAAAACCCTGCATGCAGGTGGGAGAGGGGAGGGGGGAGAACAACATGCACATTATTAATTCAGTCATACACCCAGAGAAATCCACTGTGGCTCTACCGCGGCCATTCCCACACACAGAAACAGCTGCTGCGTTTACCCCTCTTTCTCTCGCTTTCTCCTCCTCTTTTCGGCTGCACCATGCAAAGCATCAAGAGGTGCAACCGTTAACGGTAAATTTACAGGTTCGCTTGGAACCACTAAGGAGAAACAATGTGTCGCTTAATAAAATCAGTGAAAACATGGTGAGTCTAAGCAAGTCTAAACAAACACATTGGCTGTTGACGTAGATGATGCATTTATCCAATAATATCCTACAGTCCGACGACACAGAGAAATCAAGTGGTGAGGAATGGTGAACCACAGAACTGTTTTGCATGCATCATTATCTCCCCCAGCTGGAACAGAAGAACATAATTCATATTTCAATAAAGAAAACTGTTTGTGCACAGGAGTGATGCCACGTGTCATAACACTGAATAACGCTGTCAATTACCCAGCTCAGCGGAGAATGTTCTTCATTTGACTCCGCCACGGAACAAAGACAAGTGCCAAACACGTTCTGCGCACACTCCATTGAACAGGGGCGCTAATAACTCCCGCCGAAGCGAGATTGCATTACAACTGGTTAACATGAGCGCAACAGGACTTTTATTTTGTAGGATTCAGGTGGCTGCACTCTAGGACTCGTGGCTTCTTTTTACAGAAACTAAACTTCCTAGCACTGTTCTGATTGGTCAAGAATGAGAGCATGCATAAAAAGTAAGTCGCAGACGTACCTTTGATCCTCGCTCATTAAATATGATTTCAACATCTAAGATTTTACCAAATTGCTGGAAAGGAAACAGACACACAGATCAGGCGCACGGTCCAGATGGGAGCTCGCACTCACAGAAACGACGTGCACATGTTTTTAAGCTTATTGTGAATGCTATCCAGGAAAGCTCAAGAAGCCTGACGGCCTACATGCAAATCTGAAAGACTAAATCAGGACGGCGTATCATCGCCATCAAAGTTCACCCGACAAGCAGAAGCACAGCAGGTCAGCACACGTCCTGGACCCATTACAGCTGCTTCTGCTTGACTGGTGAGAAAAGAACCCGCCGCAGATACTTACGCCAAACATTTGCCTGAGGTCTGGATCTCTGAACCTGAAGGGGATGTTGGAGACGTGAAGCCTCTTGGGCTGCGTTTTGTGTTCTGTGATTTCAGATGACTGTGTTTGCTGTTGGCTGTCCGTCTGTGCTGAATCGTCTGTCTGCTGAGAGAAGAGACAGAAAGAGGAGAGGACAAAATCAGGTAGCAAAACTGGCAAACGCAGCCCGCCGCGCCGTTGTTTTCCGCCCGCAGATGTCCGCTGGGCCACTGCTGCTGTTTTGACCTGGTTTCCCGGAGTCAGGTCAAGTGTGCCTGTACCTCCAGGTGCTCCCGGGGAGCCAGGCCCAAAGCGCTGCAAACTTGCAGCACCTGCAGCTGTCTGCCTGCTCTGGGGCTGATATATAAAACATATGCGGCGCGGTGGTTTGGTGCGGGGGCTGGGGCCGTGGGTGGCTTCTGAGGGTGAAATATGACATGGCGGCTTCACTATATCTTGCTTTCTCTGGCTCTTTTTGGCCACGCTTGACTGCAGACTGCTCCCTGCGCACATGTGCCGCTTAAAAGGCCTCGGCTGGAAACAGTACAGAATCTGTGTCTTTGCTTTAGTCAATAAAACAGTACGTTTGCAGACTGCTTTTATTTATTCTTCATAATGTTTGTCATGGTAAAGCAACTCAACTTCCTAAAATCATTAGGCTAAGACGACATGGAATATTTGTGCAACCTTCTGGCAAATTTGTGCAATCTTTTTTGCTAATTCAACTTTTTATCCCATTCAAAGTCCTCATTCATTTCAATTGGTAGTGATCTTCAAGCATTTTTGTTTGGTCACTGTTCAGTTTAGAAAAAGTTTGTTTGCAACTTTTTGGTTGTCGTTTTCCCCCATTGACTTTGAATGGGATTCATTGTTCAGTTTCAATTTTAAAATGATCTGGAGAGACTTTTATCTTTATCCACTGAAATCAGTTTTTTGTATCTATTATTACAGTTTTTGCAATTTAGTTTGGGCTTTTTCTCCTTTGTTTCTACTTGTGTCTACTTTTATCTTTTATAAACACATTATTAAATGTAGGAAAAGTCAATTTTCACAAAACATACATAGTGAGGTGATATGACCTATATGTGTTATGTTTAATGGCATCAAGGGACCACTCCATAGTGAGTATTTATAGCACCCGATTTAAAATGAAATGTAACTTTATTGTTTTTTTTTCCATATTGTAACTGCTTTTTTTCCCCAAACAAATTCATACATAATGTAAATGTGATTTTCACTAAATGTTAATTTTCACATTTAATGGAAAAAAAAGAAAAGAAAACAAAATTGTGCCTACTTCTTCATCAGTATCACTCTGTCTTCTCTCACATTTAGCAGCCTGACAAAGTGTCCTGTCTGTTTCCACACTGATTATTCCAACCCCTTAGTTGCTCTGCATGGACAAATATGTGCGAGGAGGATTCCTGGCTACCGCGACAACAGTGGATGCTGTCGAGATCAGTGTGCACAGAGACCCTCGCATCCCTATTCGCACTTAGCAAAGCCAGCGAAGGCTTTGCCTTAAGCCTACAGTTTAGCCCAGAGATATTTTTTGAAACTTTCTGCAGCTGTCCTGTCATGCTTCAAGCGCTCTGGAAATCATATTGTCTGGAACAAAAGAACGACTGAGTCCCACTGCGACTCCGGAGCGCTACGTCAGCGGCACCGGCATTGCCGCCAATGGAATGGATTGTGAGGCTGCGTGTTATTCAAGTCAGCGACTGCTCAGGGCCACTCAGAGAAGAAAAGAGGGGGAAAAAAACAGCAACAACAACTACGAAGGAAACGGCGAAATGAAGAAAAAAACGAGTTACCGGGAGTGTAAATATGAATATAATGTCATCATAATGTTTGCACATGCGACACGATACACTGGCTGGGCTGAGAGTGAGGCGGAAAAGCCACACAAACACCAGAGAGTGCTTGAGAAAGCGTAATCTTTCAATACATGAAAGGCTGCAGAAGTGGAAGGGAAAAAAATCCGTCTTGTGTTATTACAAGTCATAAACAAAAGAACACCCACTCCTCAAGGCAGAGAACAAAGAAGAACGGAAGATAAAACGCTAAAGCAGTGTAGTAAACCATCCGACGCTAACTGACAAGATGTGCGGCGCTTTTATTGCTTTGACAAAATTGCGCTTTCCCTATTGCGAGAGGATCTATTTAATGGCGTGGTGAGGCGCACGGCCCCTGAAAAGGGACAAGCAGGGGTGTTATAATTGGACAAGTGTTTTTCCATTTTACTGTTCTTTCAATAAAAGTAGAGGGAGAAATGCAGCGGGTCTTTAGGTTGAGGGCCGACGCGGTCTGCAAGCGTATGTGCAATCTTAAAGATCTCATTTCATGCTCTGTGCATTCGCCTGCCTTAATGGCTCAATTAATTGATTCCGGAATCAATTAATCGATTCGCCCCGTCTAGTTGCCGTGGGGAGCCGGGCCACGGTGACTGATCTCGGGGCGATGGGATGAGACGGGGGAAAAAAGGAATAAATCTATAAGACAAAAATAGGGTCCGCTCGTGCCCCTCTGAGTCCAACTTCAGGCGGCTTGTCACATTTCACACTTCACTCGCATCTGTAATGTGCAGGGAAAGCTTTGGCTCTTTGCTTTCCTTCTCCAATGTAGAACGCGGGAAATGTGCGTCATGCGGCGTGTGATGCTTCTAAACAGGACAAATTACGATGCAATAAATATCAATTTACGATGACAATAAACTACCTTATTTTTTTACCGCACAGAAGGACTTGATCATGACTCGAGTTCGAGGCGGGTTGGGAACAAATTCAGAGTGTGTGTGTGTGTGTGTGTGTCCTGCTCTCTGATTGGTTGGCCACTATTACAGGGTGTGTGTCCCGCCTTCCAGTCCCGAGACCCAGAAATGAAAAAGTGGATTGTATTGGCATATAACATTCAGTGGGTTATTTCTAATACTTTTCTGTATGTTTTTTTCTGCAGGAGAAATCATCAAAGTGATTTGAAGTTTGGATTATTCACTTTACTTGGGTTTTTTAATCCGATTCAGCAAAATGAACAATTATAAATGACACACATTTGTCACACCCCTGCTGCACTTTTTACTGTTTGACTTTTGTATCATTTATTTATTTCTATCTTCTTTATTTCCCACGTACAATTTCTAACTATTATTTGTCTTTTTAACCCTAGGCATCACTGTTTGTTGTTGTACCGTTTACTACAACTTAGAATACAGTTTAGAATTCCCCTTCGTGGTAAAAATAAAGTTTCATTCATTTATTCAATTAGACAGACAGATATGACTATATTTTATTGTATTATATTATATTGTATTGCACTTTCATTTTTTTTGTATTGTATTTTATTGTATTGGGGTTTTTTTTTTTTTTTTTTACTTTTTTTTACTCCTTTTTTACCCCCCCCCCCCTGCAATTGTTAAAAGCGTTTCACTGCATGTCATAGCATGTAAGTATAACTACGTGACAGATCAACATGGATTTTATTTTGATTTGATATTTCTCCTACATGGGATACATTTCAGAACTTGTAGAAATCAGAATAGCAACACAAACATACATGGTCCCTGGTGGCCATATCTAGAAGGAGAGATAGAAATGTGGCACAGGAGCACAGGATTGTGCGGCTTGTTGTCGGGAGGAAAGGTGAGGGAAGATGGAGAGATAAGGACGGGACTGTGAAGGAGGACAGAGGATCAGCCTGGGAGACCTACTCAATTACTGATTGGGGGCTCACGGAGTTCTGAGTGTTTACCATTCATTGATCCCGCACCGAGTGCTAAACGGCAAACAGTGGCAGGGCGGCCTGTGTGTGTGTGTGTGTGTGCTCTGAACACACACACACACACACACACACCCTGCTGCCGGTGAGAAAAAGACCACACGGATCTACATATCGCAAACCTGGAATAATAATTGAATAAACAAACAAATAAATAAATAACCCTAAATTTTTCTAATTAAGGAATATTTCAGGAAATATTTGGTGATAATTGGATTAATTATGCGCCTGAAATGAGCAGAGAGACATCGCTTAGGCTGAGAAAGTATAAGGTGAAAAAAAATTCAAACGAATCATCGCAATTTCATAATAGAACAGGTTTGTGACCTACGCGAAGGAGAATAGTTAGCATTCTTTAAACCAAATCGAGATTCATTCCTGGTAAATATACAGCCCGTGTGTGTTTGTGTGTGTGTGTGTGGCGTACATATGTCTGACAGTTTACATAGCGTACCATCTGTGCCACATTCTTCCTGCTGACAGAAGACTTAAACGTGAAGAAAAAAAAACAATGGCACACACCGAACGACTCGTCGTTAATCATTTCAGCTATGAAAAGATTCGCCGACACTTACATCAATACAAGCCGAATATCTGGATCCGTTTTACACGCACAAAAGCATGAAAACATTTAATTACGCATGTGTGTCGTGTAAAGTGGTTGGGTCGGGATTAAGAACAACACGTTCTCACGCTCGCCGGCGTGTTTCCTGTACTCGCTGAACCACCACGCAAAACAACAACAACAGGGATGATGCCGATGTCGTTTTTCGAAAAGCTATTTTCTGCATGGCAACACTACGAGGAAACTTTGCGGACGTCTGAGTCAACCTCCACTTTCATCCACGAGTCCACAACTCGGTGGAGACGCTCGGTGACACGTCTGCCCTCTTGTGGGTACAACGTGTGCCACCATCCTCTCTTCCGGAAGAGAAGTCTGTGGGAAGCAGATGGGGAAGAGGGCCAGCGAAGCAGGAAGGAGCGAGCCGTCACACTGCGCTGACATCCACACAGATTAGTCAAACACTGTCAGCCAATGCGGCGGTTTTGTCGAGCAGGCGTAGAGTTTCCTCCTCATTTTTTCGTCTTTTTTTTTTTTTTTTTTACGAAACATGAGATTAATTTGTATAAACTGAGCATTGCCAGAGGATGAAGTTTCAGACGTGGATGTAAACTGGCAGAAAGATGTGTGAGAGGAGAGGCGGCCAAAAAGCGACTGTGATTGGCCAATTGGCGTCAATGGGAAAATGCCCGGCTATCATGCTCACTAATGGATGGGTCAAACAGACAGAACGGAGTAAACAGCGTCACCCACTCCTCCATCAACGCTTTCTACATGTAAATCAGCTAAATGATCATGAGGTCCACGGGGTTCGATGCTATTCAGGACGGCTGAATGCAAGCGTCACCTCGGCCTGGCCCTGATATTGCTTCTGCTGATGGACCACGTCTTTTCATTCAAAGAGAATTTGAACATTCGAATCATCCACATTATCCTAATTGACTTTAAAAAGGATTCAAACAAATAAAGAATACAGCTGGAAACAGGAATTACGGAGTTAAAATCTTCTATGATATGTATTGAAAAGCATTATTTTAATACAACAGCGTGCAACAACGTTAATGCTTGTGCAGACTATTTTTGGAATGGTTTTCTCTCAATTTCTAAAATCGCTCTGCCGCTTTAAATAATTTCTATTGCTCTCTCTCTTTCTCTCTCTCTCTCTCGAGCTATTAAAAGATAATGTTTTTTTTCATCCGATAATGTTTTTTTTGGTTTTGTTGCGTTGTTCTAAAAGCTATAAAAGAACAGTTACAGCAGATTTACATTTTTCATTAAATGTTACTTTAAGAGCAATTCCAGAGGGCTGGGACCTCAAATATAATTCTGCATCATATAGAATGCACATGACCATAGAAGAATATTACTTCAAGTAATATTCAAACAATAATAAACTGATATCTACAAAACTAAGAATTATTCTACAACATACGCAGCATAAAGTAAAGAAATGTACATATACAAACAATATGAGTCATTTTTGTACTTTTATGTATTTTACTTACTTTTTGTATTTTTTCATTTTTTTACGTTATTTGATCGTATTTCTATCCTGATCATTTTGCATTTTTATTTCACACTTTATCTTTATACCTACTGTTTTGTTTTAGCGTATTTCTATTCTTTATCTTCTTTTTATTGTATTTCCCTTCTGCACTTTTTATTGTATTTCTCCCATCCCTATGTTTAAATGCTGGAACACTTTCACTACATGTTGTACCACGTATAATAATTTTAAATTAGATTTAAATTAGATATGAGAAGCATCTAAAGTAAAGTAAAACAGGTTTCATTTTGATCTCAGGGATTCTTTCCTTTTTATTTATATAGTTAAATAGATAAATATATATTTACATACATATACCCGAGACCATGTGTGTGTGTGTGTGTGTTCAGTCACATTTTGTAAATTGGACACCACTAAACACCAGAAATATGGTATTTTGTAAATGATTAAGTATCAGATCATTTTCTTTCATGCTAACAAATGGTGAGAAGTCACCGTTTACGACAAAGAGGAATAAAGCAGATTTATTACTGTACATCCCATTCCCCTGAAAGCTGATTGGACATCGCATACTTGTAAAAACAAATCAGGGATGAAAACAGTGCAGTCTAGACCTTCTCAGAAGAAGGTTCTATCTTGGATCTAAAAACAGAATCTGCCAGATGAGCTCATAGATTTGGATGCCTGAAAAGTTTTGCCTTTTCTCCATTACACTCCAGGATCATGAAGTGAGAAGAAAATGACAGAGAGAAGAAAAAAGACGAGTGTCTGGGGGGCTGTGCTTTTCCAGATGTGGGTTTGCTTTCTCGCACTCCTGCACCAAATAAGAAATTTGAACACTAGGGAAGAAAAAAAAGGTTCTTCATGAGGCAGTTACGAGTTTAATAACTGCCTTTTCTAACCTACAGAGAAAACAAATGCACAGGCCTAAAAACAACCACAGCATCATATCCTGAAGAAATTGGGATTAACTCATTGTGAATTCTCCAAATAATCCCGACGCGACACCAAATCTCACCTTCCCATTTCCTTCTTTATTTATTCCCCCAAAGTACCCAAACCGCACAAACCTAAAGTCCGTGAGAACACTTTGTACTTCCAGTTGGTGAAGTAACACAAAGATGGTCAAATATTTATGGAAATGCCCAGAAACATTTGAAATATTAAGGTGGGCTACTGAAAGCAGATCACAGCGGGACCCTCAATCCGCCTAACGCAATCCCGAAAAAACCTCAAGCGTGACGTGAGAAAATGGAAAGAGCGCGGGACTTACTGTGGCTGTGCCAGAGACCGCCTGTATGCTGCTGTCCGACCCGTTGGGCTCACTGTGCGTCTGGGCAGGGGGGTACATGTTCAGCGTGTGCTCTGCCACGGGGGTCTGGCCCGAGTAGTCTGGAGTCGGGTGAGGGTGGGATGGTGTATACTCAGCAGGAATGCCATTCTGAGGGGGCGCGAACTGGGCAGATGGGTAAGGCTGGGCCATGGTTTCTGGGGGCGCTGGGGCGTCTTGATTACCCTGTAAAGCACAACATTGTAGATTATTATTTGCATCATTATGGATAAAAACAGATACATATAGTGGTACCTCGACTTACAAATGTCCTAGATAACGAATATAAAGAAGATATGAATCCAGAGTAACAAAATGCCGTGGAAATTTTGTTCCTAGTTCCTAAATCTTTTCACTATGGATTACAGGCGTGTAAAGGACAGTTGTTTAATCTTCACGCACGTCAAATAAACAAAAAAAACAACAACAGCACTAATTCGTTTCAGAAATCTTGTATCCAAAATATAAAATAGGCTTGTATTCTCCCAGAATGGCGAGTTTTTTTTCCCTCTCCCATCTGTGTCACAATAGCCGCCATCTTGAAATTACATCATGCAAATCTCTGAGAGATTATGAACATTTTTTGCGTGACGTAATTTCAAGATGGCGGTAACCGTTCATATGACATAGTCCGCGATATCAGTAAATACCGTACCTTTATAAACCCTTGTCAAAAAGCAAACTAAACACAGATCAGATGCATTTCACATGTAAAATGCGGCTCAGCTAACACAATTTTTTGCAGATTAATCGGGGTTCCACTGTACATTCATATAAAGTTTGAAAAACGTGAAACATTTTGTCGTTCTTAAAGCATTTCAAAATAATAAAAGTCGCACTGCAAAAATGTGTTTCTAAATAAATGCTACAAAATATAGGGCAGTTCAAGCACTGCATTATGGGAGTGTGTGTTGTCAGTGCTTCGTATCACCGGACCTTTATTACCAACAATAACAGCTAGATTAGAAAGGGTCTCAGGGGCCGGGCCGGATGTGGCCCCCGGGCCTTCAGTTTGACACTTATATAACGCCATAACACTTGATATGATGTTAAAAAGTGGCGACTGCTCACGTTGGCCCACAAAGGCATCGCTCAGATGAGGTGGGATGAGGACGCACGAAAGACTCTAATTAGAAGAGGTGTCTCCTCATGAGATCTACATACATCTCGCTCCAGTCTTGCCCCCTGTAACACCATTAGAGGAGCACACGCTTGGCTTCAGACAGAAGTTCACGGCTACGACTGAGCCAATTAAGGTTAGAGTGTTAGCATGCACTCGGCCGACAACAACTGAACAAGCACACCCATGGACCAGTGCTTTCGGAACACAACACACATTAGACCTTTATCTCAGGAAGAGCTTTCTTATTCGATCAGGACCAATTCATCCACCTCCCAGCATCCAGATTATCCACTTATGAGTGGAGACGTCTTTCCACCCCGCTTGCACGGCGTGGAGGGCACGCATCAAATCAAGGCTAAATCCGCATTTTGCATGCTGTGCGCGAGAGACCGAAAAGCCGCCTGAATTAGCGCCCGCTACCAATTAACAATGGCAGATTAACAAAATGAAAACACACTCAACAGGATTTGGTCACGTGATCCGTGGCACTAGAGACGAAGTAGTTTATGGGAAAATACTTTTTTTTTTTCAGTTTGAAATGATTTCACATGGATCCTTTCCAGATTCCTTGCAGCCTGGCACGGTGTAAAGCGTTCTTTTTAAAATGTGAACCAGAAAACTATGCTGGTGAAGTACAGTGAGGGTGCATATACATATATATATATATAATACATTTTATTTACAGCTCAAGAAAGGTGCCATTTCTGAATGATTGGTAACATATTCACAGACAATATGATTTTCATTATAACAGCACAATATTTATATAAAATATTATGATGGTAATTTTATACTTCACTTCTTTTTAAGTTTGAATAATGGACATATTCATTTTCAAACTAAAAACAGAAAGATATGAGATAAACGAGTAACACATTATTTGCCGATCACTCGCCGAATTGCCAAACAATTTCTGAAGCTTTTTTTTTCCATGTCTGGGTCATGGGGGTCGAAGCTAATCCCCAGCACACTGGGCCTGAAGGCGGGACGAGTGGCCAACCAATCACAAATCAGAACACAATCACACTTAAGTGCGATTTCCAGACTCAGACTCTTCTAAACATTTTTGTACAGTGGAATTAAACCGGAGACCTGGAGGAAACCCACGCCAGCACTGATATTTCTCAAACTCTTTGCACCAAGCCCAGCCAGGAGAGAAGCGGCGGTCCTGCTACTCTGTAAACGGGACCTTGTAAAAAACATGCCCGCTGTTCTTTAAGCAGATGTTACACACATCACGCTGTTTCCCATTAACACCATCATCCCCGCGCGTCGCGCATTGATACTCGCGAGCGGGCACACCACGCCGTAATTAGCCTATCATTTGATCGGGAGTGCTAAACTCTTCAAGCGAAAGTGTCAAAGACGCAGGGGAGGGGAGAAAAAAAGGATCTTGCAGTACAGAAAGCCATTGATACTCGCACCGGGACTTGAGCTGCCCACTGCTCCGGGTGGTTAAACGCAGCGCACACTTTGGATCCCTAGGGGCCCGAGCGCCGGGAGGGCTGTCATTACACCGCGGAGATGTCGGAGGCCCTCGGATAAAGGCTGTTGGCAAACACTGGGCGAAAAAAAGCGATGGCAGACAGTCAGGCTTAGCTGAACGCATTGGCCTCCACCCTAATGAGAACCACATTTGCAGGACTGAAATATGTTTAACGTGGCAGTGCACTGGATCCATCACTCCGCTGCGCCTGGCTTCCAAGCAAACACTTACGCGGCTGCAAAAACGGCTTTGTTTGGTCAAACGCTCTTTACACACTTTGCAAATATGATTTCACGCGCGACGGGGACGCGCACGTGAGGACACGCCGCTCGCGGTCACGTGGAGTTCAGCCGCACTTGAATGCCCCGAGAACAGACGCGGAGGTGCACGCGCAACGCTCAAAGTGATGAAGAAAAAAAAAGCCAACCGAGCTTTCGTCTTGGAATATTATGCAGTCAAAACTTGGCGCCTTTCACTCATCTTCTCGAACTCCTCAGAATCTTGCGGGCTGAAGCGGGGCAGAGGAAAGTAATCGGCTCATTTAAACTGTCAAAGTTAGAAGTCTGCCTGAAACTGAGCTTGAAGAAAGGCTTCGAGAAAATGTCGAGCCTGTGAAACGCGCGAAGAGACAGATGGAAGGCAAAACAGCTGCTGATAAAGCAACCTGAAAGAGAGTTGCTGAAGGGGTCTCCCTCTTTCTTCAAAGCACGCGCACGCGCACGCTCTCACTCACGCGCGCGCACGCACAAACGCTGTCACACACAAGCCACACGCGCTCGTCGTGCAGCCACAGCACAAAAGGAAGATGGGCAGGAAGAGAGAGAGAAAAAAAGCAGCAATGCGCCTGGTAAGCATAATAATAGGGAGAAAAAAATACCTGTTCCACCATCTTGCTCCCTTTTTCCTCCATAAACTAAGCAGCTGCCTTAGTCCCGATCCCTGCAGCATCTGCCTAAAGCAAGCATCAATTATAGATGAGGGTGTGTGTTCACCGCTGTGTCTAGCGAGAAGGAGAGAGGTGGTGTGTGCGAGTATGTGAGTGGGAGGGAGGGAGGGAGGGAGGGAAGGGAGGGGTGGAGAAGGAGGAGGAGGAGGAGGGAACTAATGCGAGCGAAAGCACTGCTCCAAAAATTCTCTCTCTTTCTTCCTCCATCTCTGTGTTCATAACTTATTTGCAGCCCTCTGAGATGTCAGGGGTTTCGACCATTCCGAGAGTATGGACTCTAAATTGAATTTAGACTTGTGCTGGGCAGTGATGTGCCGGCAGCGGCTGGATGTCCAGATGCCGGATCGATGATTGGTCAAGTCTGAGTGAATAAATAAATACTAAACAAATCTCTTGTCAGGCTAAACTATTGTGTTATTTACTTGTTTTGTAGACTTTTTAAATAAGTAAACCATATATAAATACACACAGAGAGACACATATATACTACAAAATATACTTTTCAGTAAAGATTTCTATATATGTACGTATATTTTATCCATCTATCTGTCTATCTTTTTGTCTGTATGTATGTCCGTCCCTCTACATATCTATCTCTATACGTGTCTATCTCTATCTCTATCTATCTACGTATCTATACATCCATCCATCCATCCATCTATCTATCAACATATTTATCTATCTATCAATCAATCAATCAATCAATCTATCTATCTATCTATCTATCTATCTATCTATCTATCTATCTATCTATCTATCTATC
>MU204432.1:6555499-6574345 GCA_017309775.1 Paedocypris sp. Pulau Singkep
GATAGATAGATAGATAGATAGATAGATAGATTGATTGATTGATTGATTGATTGATTTCTCTCTCTCTCTCTCTCTCTCTCTCTCCATCCATCCATCCATCCATCATAAATACATAAAAAGCCTATACAAATAAAAATATTTAGGCGTTCAAACAAAAGTGTGCATCTGCAAAAGCTCTTTTAAGGCCACTTAAGTCGAGCAGAATTAAGATTCTCTGTCCTTGCTCAGTCAAACAAGTACTGACTCGTACAGTGAAAACCCGGGCCAAATCTTTCTCATCCCCCCAAAAAAAAGAAAAAAGAAAAAAAAGGCTGAGACAAGGTCTTCTCCGGCCCCTGCTGGGTTCGCCCTTTCTTTCCTATAGATTGGACGTTCGATCAACCTTCACCTTTGTTTTCTCCTCTCGCTCAATGCAGGATTCTCTCCACAGGCGCTCCTGGTGTACGCGGCTATGCATGCGAGTGGAGAAGTGTTTAAGGACCAGCTTGCTGCCCCGGTGCTCCAGACAGTCAGCTGGCTTGCGTCCAGGTTCATGGAGTGCCACTTCAGCTGGACACGGGCTTTCAGCTTAGAGGGCAAACCATTCCCCAACAGACCCGCAGTGACATATGCTCGCAGAGAGGGGGCGAGACACAAGAACCCCCTTCTTCCTTCATCCGCGTCATTGTTTGCATTATCCGCCCGGTGTAGGTACAAAATTGGCTCGGCTGCAAAAACAGCTCGGGCTGGCAAATAATGACGTCGCACTATTTGATTGGTTGCAAGTTGGAAAAATGACGTGAAGATAGAAAAAAGGGAAATATAACGTTGGCGATCAAATGGTAAATCTATACTAATGTTTAGAACCGTGTGACGCTGCTTTTGATTATAGCTATCAATATGATTATAAAACGATATAATGATATATAAAACGACTGATTATAGTCGTCAATGTGTAAAACCGCCATTTGGGCAAATTGAACTGGACTGCACAGCATAAATAAAGCTTTTCTACACAGTCATAGATTTACTCGATGATACTTCTTTGTCCAAGTGCTGTAACCTAGTGTGACGTCATCATTACTCGCCAATTTATTAGCTGAGCCGATCTTGTACCTACACCGTCCCAAAAAGCCGATCTTGGTGATGGCGTGATAACTGGGAAGCCAGGCATCACATGGCGCTCGTCTCAGAGTAAACAAATTAATAATGCAGGAGGTTTTGTAGCGCATGGGTGTGAACTATTTTGAAAGTAACCCATTTCCCAGCAGGGGGCTACCTTTAAAACACGCCAGCTCAAAGAATGCCGCGGAACTAACGCCTCCTCAGCTTGCCACGGTGGGCAGGCTACCGTACGGGACGCCCCGGCTAACCTCGCCTCGCTCCCCATTATCATATTAGCCGGCATTAGCAAAGGAGCCGGTGCCTGGGCCGTCTTAGCACGCCATGCAAATGAAGATGTAAAGAGGAATCAGTTCATCAATCACGCTCACAAGGGGATAGCGCGCAGGAAGAGGATTAGCCGTGTAGTCCCCGGACCCCGCGCAGGTCTCCCTCCTGTCACGCGCCGTCTTTAATTAAACATCTTAAAGCACTCGCCAACAGCACTTCCGTCAAAGCCAGGCCGCGCTTGCCATTTGTCACCAGGCGAATATCTCCGCAGTCCACGCTAGACAAAGTCTCTTCGTAATCCTCCTCCAGAAGCATCTCCATCTGTGCAAGCGTAATATGCTAAATCATCACCTGATGGGAAATCTGCTCCTTCCGTTACGCCGCTGACAGCTACGGGTCTTTTCAAAGGCAAAGAAAAGGAAGTCCTCTACTTCGAATAAGAGAAAAAAAAAAGGGCTTTCACTTTCAGGTCAAGTGGTCCTGGCGTGAATCAGAATGGGCCTGGTGAGTTAGCGCAGGCCGAGGTGTTTCCCAGAGCAGTTTAATTAGTATTAAAGGCTGATCTGGATTAAGTAGTGCGCCATGACTGACACAAATCCTGTCCAGTCGATACCAATAAGAAATCTGGGCTGAATCACAATGGAAAGAGCCGAGTGGACGCCATCGAGACAGGAGGTGGTCACCTCTGAGGGTCTCCAAATGCAAAAACGCTCATCTGCAATTCCAGACGTGTTCCTGCGACTTAACGGCGGGAAGAAAAGGCCCTTGTGTGGAGACAAACAGCAGAAACGGAACATTTATTCCGATGAACTAATACGGTTTGTGACAATCGGCTACTGCAATCGATGAAAACGGCGTTTCGATTGAGATTGGTTAGATGAAGATAAATGATGTGAGCTTTTGCACATATTACACAGAGTTTTTTTTCAAATGGGCATTTTCGGAGTTTCTGTGTGGTAGATACATGCATCATTTATTGTGCAGTTAAAAGGTTTAAAGAATTGAAAAGTCCTTCTGCACTTCCACACATCCTCCTTCCCTTAAAAAGTGCTGTAGAACGTCTCACGCCACAGTTCTTCACGACACGTTCAGAGCGAGAAACATTCCGCAGGACTGAAGATGTTATATTTACTTTTTCCCACACATGCAATTTTCTCGTTGGCTCTTGGACTTTTGTTTTTAGCCTGTGAACGCTCCGACTCGCGGGTCTATCCAACCACACACGGTTCAAAACCACAGGCAAGCATTTTGACTTAAGAATACCAATTTAAAGCATGGTTTCACTGACAGACTTAGTCTTCGCCTCGCTGCGATGATGCCGGATGATGTTTTTATAGTCAGAGAGGCAATAATAAGATCTCCATCGCTGGCGTGCATGAGAGTCTGAAGTGGGCGTATTTTGAACACAAAGCCGTGCAATCATAACCCAGTTCCTTTTCCCTGCTGAACCCAGAGAGAAAATGTGAACTCTTTTGGCTTGCGCACTTCCAACCGCTCGGAGTGCATGGTGTGAGTGTGTGAAGAGGCAGAGAAATGGATTCATGCCTAATGCTGCTTAGAATTTCGAATGAGAAGAAACGCACATAATGACCCGCTGCTCACTTCTGGTTATATATCTAGCAGAATCACAACTAAACATCAAAAGATTTGTCAGCTGATCGTGCTATAATTGTGTGTGTTTGATCAATTGGAATAACAATAGGTAAAGAAAATACGTCCAAGTGGCACATTATTTGTAAGAAACATGGGGAATTCACTTTCTTTGGCTTTGTTATATGGTCAAAATAGCAATAACGCTTTGAAGACTTCTACGTAAAGTTTCTTAAAAGGAACGATTCCACTGTTTATATTTTATGAAACACACCGCGATTACACCTCTGTTTTTGCATTTATAATTAGCATTAAATAAACAACTATGATTCATGAATAACATTCATTAAGTGGTATATTAAACCACAAGCCAATATTAATGGATAATTGTTCCATATTAATTGTTTTAGAGTCACTAAAAGGAAAAACAACGACTGTAAAGTTTAATAGTAATTTTAACAGCTGATAAATTGTTAAAAATGTTATATTTTCATGACATATTTTCATAAGTTCAGTGTCACATTGCGATTGTACTTGTAACGACTCTGAACTTTACTCTGTTTGATGTGAAGCATGTGACACGCCATCATTCACCTAAACAAATGTGCATACTTATCTTCCGTGTTACAAAATTGTAAATGGCTGTAAAGTGCAATCATAACACTGAAGTGGAAAAAAAAAGTGACAACCACAGAGAAAAAAAAAAAACCCACAATGATCGTTTTTGCTAAGCCTGCAACTAGATTACAGATTACGCTATAAATCCAGCACAGGAATAAAGCGAACAAGCGCAAAAAAAAAAAGGCCAGAATGAAATGGCAGGCCCGCAGTCAGAGCGGCGTCCCACCGCATCACTTCTCCTCCTGCCAGCTTTCCTCCGATACCCATCAGTCTTGGCCAGCGTGTTCCATATACATTTCCAGATCACAAGCCCATCGCCTCACTGGAACAAATCTGCTTTCTATTCCACGCCGCCTGTTCCAGCGGGCTCAACTCAGATGGGTTCAGCCGCCTGTGTTACTGTCTTCCTTCTCTTAACCCCAAACACAGTCTGAAGATCTGCGGGCTTCTCCAGGGACTGCTGGTCGTATCTGAAAGCCCAGGCTGCTAAACACAGGCACCGCACTAATAAGCCCAGGCCATTAGCGTGTCAGCACCCGGAATCTTCCTTGTGCCTAGAAGTCTTCCTTCATCCAACACACACACACACACACACACACTTGGGTCCCCGTGTGCTGTAATTATACGTGCTGGATGTCACAAGGGTGAAAAGGAAACGTGTGGCAGGCAAAGACTCTCCGCAGCGGGGTCTTGGCCATATGGAGACAGCCTGGAAACTGTCAGACTCACTTAATAGATGTTATCCTTCGGGACTCGGCAAGGCAAGTTCATATGGAATAAACGCAGCTCTTCCGGCTGAGCACAGAGCGAGACGTAAATCAATCCTTGACTACCTTTCCAGCCGCACCTCTTGTCTTCAAATTCTCCGTTTTCTAAAGCTTAGTGGCAAAAAAACGGCGGTGGTGAGAAGTTTGATAGCCTAACATTCTAAAATCCACCCAGCAAGTTTGAATACAATTCTACGCACAGACTTTGAAAGTTTAGGTGCGTTATATAATGGCGAGTGGCGCAGCAGTAGGCCGACTCTCGGGTTATCTAAACAAGCCTCAGAAATCTTAATTACAAGTTAGCGTCGCTGCTACGCTTTGGCTCAGTGAGGATAATTCTATTAGGAGATCTGGCTCAGGCGACTCGTGCCGCGTTTGAAAAGTAGCACTTTTTCATTTCTCCAAATTTCATCAATTGCAGATCAGCGTCATACTTGTTTGGTATTTGTTGCTAGAAGTAGCAGGGAAATTGCTAAAATGTTTGGAGAACAATCTGGCTGTACCAACTAATATATGTGATACGTGATTCAAATCTAAACCGTAATTTGCCAATAAAAATACCATATTTAGTAAGAATACCATAATTACGTGAATATAAGCACGTCGCAAATATTAATATTTTAATACATACAGTAGATACCTTACTGGAAATATGAAAAAATAGACTCTTATATTTTCAAATATGCGCATAAAAGCCCCCGCACAACTTTGAGCGTCTAAAATTGGTATGAAAAAATACAGCGGAAATCGCTTAATGTTCACGTAAACACGGAAGTTCAATAATAAAATAACAATTTTGCGTCTATTCTAAGTCTAACCTCTAAAAAAAGTTGTGATATGCAGTAGGCTCCCGTATAAGTATGCAAATTGAAACTGCGTTGTTTGTGCATATTTATCCGGTAGGCGTGTACTTCCGATTGGCCACGCCCACATCTAAAAAAAAACAAACCGCAACTACATCTGAGTTAGCATCAGACAAAGTGCTCATCAGGTTGGTGCAATTCCAGGAAACAGAAAGTGTGTAATGTGACGCAGCCGGTCGGATGTGCGTGTTAATATCAACACAGATTAAGTGCCAGAATCTGAGGTGTTTTCAAAGTTCTCCCTCAAGTAGAAGCAGGAAGACACCGAACGTCCTCACAAATGCATTTTTCATGCTTCTGTTGCTGGTTGTGCGTGACTCCTGCACTCGGCTGGGACCTAAAGAAGCTCGTAGAGCTGTGATTTGCCGCTCTCACTACTACTTTTAATCTGAGTCTGGCTGTGAATTAGCACGTGAGTATTTTCGCTAGTTTCTGTGATGTTCTTGTACCACTTGACGGGTTCCTTTGCCGTTTATTAACCTCACTAGCGAAGGAAAGGATTTCTGCTATTTTTAGCAAGACGGTCACGTTTGGTCTCATCTCATTTCAGGCCTGACTCAGGTACAGGAGATTTTAATTACCGTCATTATTTACACAGCAGAAATAAAGTGGCGACGTGGCGCTGAACCAGAACATGAAGCCACAGACAAACGGAGAGAAGAAAGTCGTTTTTGTCCTCTATTCAACCCCAGCATGTACATAGCCCTCCGTCTCTCCGCCTGTCTTTTCCTTTCTCCGTCTTTCTGTCCTCATCCCATCCTGGGTGAAAGGAACATGCAGTAAGAACATTAATCATGCATCACGTTTAACCCTGGAATCATGTCATGTACTCTTAGCGTTTCTGTCTGCACTACTTTCACACTGTGTTAGTGCTGTATTCCATAATTCTTGAAAAAAAGTTCATATGGAATGCTCCAAACCATCTGCATAAATGTACTAAACAAGCGCAAACACACCCACACCAATCTGCAATGGTGTCCGAATTTATATATGCATAATAAAGTACGAATTATATAAGGGCCGAATATGGCTGTGGGTAGAACTGTTACCAGGCAGAAAATTTGCCCGTATGTTTAAGTGAGAGTGTGAATGTGCATCCTGCGCTGTGATTGGCTGGCCGTGTGTGCATCCCGCCTTCAGGCAAAGAATTGCTGGGATTGGCTGATGAATGCATGGACGGATCTGTGTGTGGGTGCGTGTGTTTGTGTAATGCATGTGTAAATAAATATACATTACAATTATTTAAAGATATATTTATAGCCATTTTTACACACACACACACACACACACACACACACACACACAAACACGTTTGACTAGATATAGACATACATACACACATGTATAAACATGTCATGTACGTAAAAAATAAGATTTATATGCAAAGTGTGTGTATCTCTGATTGGGTGATATGTGTGTAAATCAATCAATCAATCAATCTATCTATCTATCTATCTATCTATCTATCTATCTATCTATCTATCTATCTATCTATCTATCTATCTATCTATCTATGTATCTATCTATCTATCTATCTATCTATCTATCTATCTATCTATCTATCTATCTATCTATCTATCTATCTATCACGCACACACAAACACACACTCACATGCATATAGGTCTGACTAGAAAGAAAAAGAGGGAAAACAAAGCAAAGATTAAACAGCAGCAGTGGTAACAAGGTGAACAGGAAACGGAATGGAAACAAAGGCTAAGACTCCGGCAGATGTTGCAGGGTCTCGGATGACCGTGTCATGACAGATGTTGTGAAGCGTAGCTGGGAAAGGTATGACCAGGCCTAATGATTTCTGGAGCGAGCACGCAGGTACTATAAGAGCAGAACTAATCACACACAGATGGACACACACACACACACACAGATGTCTCTGCCAGTACCGAACTCACAACCCTCAGGGAAGGCCAGCAAACAAGCTCCATCTCCAATGGCTTTCTTTAATCATGAGCGTTCATTTGCATGAGGCTGGATGCGTGTGTGTGATGAAGTAAACATGGCTTGATGACATAAGCTGTGATGTGGCAGACGAGGAAGAGGAGCGAGATGCTGATGAGGTCTGCGTCTGATGGCGGAAAAATATTCTGTGAAAAATATCTTACTGAATTTATAAAAAAAAAGCAAATCAGCTAATAAAAAAATAAACAGCTACATTTTTCAATATTACGCATACAATATGGGTTTTTGCTAAAGATGATAATGATTTGCTGCATAAGTTGAGCTTTCTGGACTGGTGATGCCCAACCTCCGGCTCGTGGGCAATATCCGGCCCATGAAAGTGTCAGATGTGACCATTCGTATTAAAATACTGATTTACTGATTTGAGTCCATTTTGAAGTTAGACAACAATCTCGGAGTTTAATGCTGAAATGTAATCGGTAAACTTTCCAAATTGATGAAAAGAAAGAACGTTTGTGAACAATCTTTCACCGTCATGAAGAGCAAAACCCGGGTCACATTCTCCCATACAATCTTCACAACAAAACTTGTCCCTGCAGACGTTAAACTAACTAATAAAATCGACCGATTATTGATTAATTTCTTTTCGGCATTGAGACTATACAAAATAGAATTTGGAATTTAGACTTCTTAGAATTTTCGTTGTGGCCTGCGAAATTCAATGCAAAAGTTTGGCCTCGAAATTATACAGTTAAAAGTAAAAGAAAAAACGCAATACAATAAAAAATATACTTTAAAATACAATACAATATAATTGAAAAAAAATGCTACACATACAAAAGTCGTATGTAAAGTGATCAAAGTGTCCCAAAAGTTTTGAAGAGACTAGAGAGTATTTGTGCAAAGTGAAAAGTAATCAGCGTGCCAGTGAAACAAACTGGTTATAAAATATTGATTTATTTTCAATTCTTCAGAATAAAAGTCATAATGTCGGACAGCGTTGCAGATCTTCACGTACTTTACTATAGTAGTACTCTAGCTGCCGATTCATTAAAAAGTGTTACTCAATTTCGTGGATTTGCACTGTTTGAAAATATTCACACTAGTTGCAAACAGTGAAGTGAATGTCTTGTTAAGCAGGCGGGTTATTTTCTGAGTGACTGGGTGAAGGAGGGTTAGCGTCACATGTGCAGGCCTGCGTGTCTCCACCAGAGTTAGCTTCCAGAACTGGCATCTGTCATAATTACGTTCACCGTGTTGACAAGCCAGTGCCGTCTAACAAGAAACACCCCATCATTGCCAGATGTTTTAAAATTGCCATTATAAATGTTTACACTGTGTAGTAACCCACGCTATTAGTTTCGACTAGTGACATAAACTACTCCAAACGCTTGTGTAAAAACATTAGTGTCAGCTGCTGTAAAAGTTGCACTATTAATTTTAGCAAAAGACGCAACATCTCTGAACACGGCCCATCTGTTATGGCATCAAACAGCACAAATTACATTACAAATATGGTTCCATCAAACTATTCCCATCCTCGTACTCGAGCGCCAGATTCACAAAGACAAAGTGTTGTGTTTCAACTCCACGGCTGCCACATTTCCTGTGTGCTGTGTTCATGACTGGTGTAAAGTACTCAAGTAAATGGACTGCCCTACCGTACTTAAGTGTTTTTGGCTACTTTGTATGTGCACAAACTATCAAAAATAAACACAACTTTTACTCTCTACTTGACTACATTTTGGATTGAGTATATGCACTTTTTACAAATTTGAGTATGACTGAGACTGACATTTATTTTGTTCTGTCATTTCGAAACACCAAGGTGTTAATTTTATTTCAATATTAGAAAACAAAACTTCATAAATAAGGAGTACACGTAAAAATGCCTAAATTCAGTACCAGTAAAATACTTTAGTTATTTTAAAATTGTATACTTTTGGATTTTTACTCAAGTCTTCTAAGAATTGCTGACTTGCAACTTCCAATAGAGTAAGTTTTACAGTAAGGTACTTTTACTCGAATATGGTTTCTTTACACCTCTGGCTCGCACCAAATTTAGTGAGTTTTAATCATAATTGGAACATTTAATGAACAACGAATACTTGTATTTGTGTTTTCATCTAAAGTGGCTTACATAACGAGCAGATTGGGTTCAGAATCTTGTTACTTTTCAGATTTGGGGATTCGAACTTGTAACCTGTTGCATCTCCTAACCACTGCGCGTATAAAATCGCAAGTTGCTCTGGGTAAAGCGCTCTTCAATTTTCTTTGGCTCAAACAGCTCGTGCTACTTTGTAAAGAATATTGCTATAAATTAAAGGCGCGACTGGCGGAAGCCTGAGGGTTTACGCAGGAGTTATGGAGAGCTTCTACCCATCAGCATCTCGTATCACACTTCCGACGGCTCCTGTGAAGTGTCATAAACTGCACAGCCCGTTTCCAGTCTCTCTGTGGCTCCCCGCAAAACCCCCAGGGCCGTCTTCCTTACAAAAACACCGAAGACGTGTTGCCATCTAAAGTCAATACGCGGATCTTTTCTTCTCCTATCAGGTGCTTTATTTATTTATTTCGATATCTGAATGCATCTAAGAATGATCTGATCCCCCAGAAACGGCTGTTAGCTCGACACATGCAGCTCGCGCGTAATCTGTCAGCGTCAACCTGTAGTTCCAAGCGTGACACTTTTTTTTAAAGCGGCTGATTGTTGACATGGATAAGCTTTATACATTTTTCATGATTCCCAATTTGAGATAAAGCGACTAGTTTGCTTTCCTGCAGCTTAACCTCTAGAAACCCGAGAGCTGATATTATATTCATTTTAAAATGTACTTTGCTAGTTGAGCTTTTTTTAGTTGAGCCTTTTTTGAGCATTAAGTGTAAAAATGAACATCACATTTTTTTTTTACACATGTTTTAGTGTTGAAGATATTACATATGTTTAAACCAAATATTTACTTAATTTCATCAATCTTTCGTGTTTTAACAAAAAGGGCACATCTTACCAAAACATTGCGACAAGAAAGAGAAATTATTTTTTATAGTAAAAATTGTAAGGCATTGGGTAGATCTGTAGCCTCACAAAAAGTTGGACCATTCGGGACCACTCTAGTTCAAGGCTGGTTGGGGATTTTATGTATGGGGTTTTGCATTTTCGCCCTATGCTTGCGTGAGTTTCCTCCGGGTCTCCGGGTTTTCTCCCACAGTGAAAGAATTTGAATTTGAGTGCTTATCCCGCTCTGTGATTAGTTGGCCAACCAATGCAGGGGGCGTGTCCCGTCTTGACAGCCCAAATTGTTAGGATTGGTTCCGGTCCTCATCGCCCAGAAACGAAAAAGCGTTCAGAAAACCGATGAATGGTTATCACTCTACCAGACAGTTTGGAAAAAGATTCCGCTAGATGCAAAAAAAAAAAACCCCACAATCGTAACAATGTCAAGCCCCGTTAAGGTTTTTTCGCCAAAGTAGTGGATTCCGAAAAACTTTACAGATGAGTGTGAGATGGCAGAACGTTCCTTTTTAGGTGAAGTGATCCGGGTCGTCCCGCTCACAGTAGCTCAGGTAGATCAGCGGATCAGCGGGAAAGCCGAGGCTCGGGGGGCTTTGTGTCAACTGATCCCAGCACTGCATGATCTCTGTTACACAGGCGAGAGAAGCACAGGTCACTGGGCAAACAGGAAGACGCGCGGCGTTTTCCTGACGCAGAGTGGGGGTGACAGACGGGGCTGACGGGCCAACCTCTGCGCGGCGTAATAGACAGACACGCTCCGTCATGGGGGAATACAGACGTAAACACGGCCACTCTATCACCCACGCTCCTCGTCCTGACAAAACATATTAGCGGCGGAGTTTTTAGCGCGCACCTCTGTGCTAAAGCCTCCACGTGGGACGGCGGTCGGCGCTAATTGCGGTTTTAATTGCCGCGGTGATTCCGGCGTGTCACTGATGTATCTGATGCGTCTGACGTGACTTATTGACAGATCTCTGGAGCGCGTGCGGCGACCTGACAAAAACGCATTGATTAATTACCAGACATCCAAGACAATTAACTGGAACGGAATGCAAAAACATTCCGGCGAGCAACTTTCGCCCGCATCATCCAGCCCTCGTCAAACCCTGGGAGGATACATCAAACAATTTCTTCCCTGCGTTTCCAAGGCAACGCTAATATATTAACTCACCAGTGTTACTGGAAAGCATCTCACTTGACAGTTTTAAAAATGATTTAAAAGCCGGCTTAGTGTGTGGATCTCATCCGTACTACAGTAAATCAGTCTGTGGATGAAGCCTCTCCAGCTGTCACGGAACGACTGGCGGAGAGGAAGTTCCTCTGCCGGTGGTCTAGCGCGGGTGATGTGCCTCCAGATTCCTGCTGCTCTCGTTCGGTTTCGCCAGAGCGCTGATGGAGAGCTTCTTCAGATGATTCTAGAAGCCAGACACTATCAACATTGAATATTTCAATAACTGCTCAATTAAAGATTATTCGATTATAAAAAGTCACGACAGAATTTAGAGACAACTATAGCGCTCTGAGGGGTTTTTTGTGACCTAGTGGCAAAAAATTTACTTGTGATCAAAACTCGTTTTTCTAGATCAAAAAGACTAGTACAGACTAGTTATAAAGTGTTGAGTAATATATTACACTCAATCTGCTCAATCTGGAAGTGGCTTTGGACATATTTTACAGTGCAAAAGGAAAATTTCTTTTGAGATTTACAATTTCCAGACACAAAAGTGAAATTTTCTACTCACTCCAGATCACACACACACACACACACACACACACACACACACACACACACAAAACAAAACAAAACAAAACAAAACAAAACAAAACAAAACAAAACACTTAGTTAAAATAATCCCTCTTTTGACAAAGCAGATTAATTATCCTCTTATTTTAATATACATTAAAAACAAAAGCTTTTTATAGAAAGCGAGTTTTCATAGAAATTAAAAGAATATCAAATAGAGTTTAATAGCTGAGGTTTTAATAGAATATTAACTAATATTCTATCCTCTGCCCGGTTGGAGCGAACAAGCATCAAACAACTTCCCAAATCGACAGTGTCTAATTCTCCTACACATGCGAAGCAATAAATCTTTCCAAGTCGAGCCAAAGCTGGAAAGCCTCAACAGGCCGAGTCCGTTCACAAAGGTAAAAATCTCTTGAAATCGAGCCGCACGCCAGACGGATCCATCTCCCGGTCCCACCACAACATGCACGTAAGACCTAATTCTCCATCCAACACGGCCCGGCCTCGGCACGTCGATGTTCTCTTTGTCTTGTTCCCCCCACGACTCTCTTCAGCCGGTTTTATCTCCGGGAGTCTTCCTGGCCTTTCTCCCCCTCCTCTCCCTCTGATGGAGCTCGCTCTCCCCCGACAGCGCGGGTCGGTGCTGGCGCACATAACAATTGCCGAGGAGCTTCTAGCACTTACAGTAAATGAAGCCCAGGCAGCAGCCCACTGAGATGCATTAGATTAGGTAATTGAGATATGAGTGATGGCGCAAGTCGGCCCCTGCCGCAGAGGTCCTGGAAATAAGCATCCGCCGCATCCGGCGTATTACAGCCTCAGATTACGGAGGCCCTGATAGAATAATGCCAGTCCAACACCAGGCTAAAATTGAACTGTCAAGAACTGTCAAATACACAATAATGTGCTCGGCAAACGGCTGGGAACTGGCTGAAGAAGCAAGTCCACGCGGGTCCGGGTTTCTCCGGTGCAGTTAGTCCAGCACGTTGGGGAAAATTGATGATCCGAGACACTCGATTTGCTAATGATTTTAAGCGGAATTGGTCTTTTTGTCTCCTGGCTGGATTTGATGGAGAACAAACTTTGCTTTAACACTTTTCTTGGGAAGAGAATCCAGGCGACACCTCATTCCCCCCATAATCTGCCATGCTACTGAGTTAATAGCTTGAGAAGCTGAAGGAATGTCCACATTTTCATCTCTGCCCCGCGGACGGAAATTGATTCAGACCTTGACGTCGAGCATTTGATACAGTAAACTACTTGGCTTGAGATCGCCACATTTGTGTCCATCATGGAGTGATGAATGAATTTCAAAGGGTATATGGAGAAAACCTGAACAAGTTCTCCGACCCGTCCCGGATCTGGAGGAATTGCAAATGTTTGTTGAACCACTTAAAATGCTAATACTGTATTTTTCAGACTGTAAGGTGCAAGGTAAGTCAGGAGCTATGAAAAATACGGTAAATGCACGGTGAGTCCAAACCAGCACAACACAAAAAAATGGCGATGAGTTAATATACAACTACGATTTACAGAACTACAATGGCAAAGACAAGCTGACGTCACTGTACGTGTTCACGCCATCGATTTTCCCACTTCAAGTCTTGCAGCTTCACACCATTTAGCCTGGGAGTGAGGAACTGTGGGTAATGTAGTGTGAGAAGACCGACGCATCAATCCAAAACATCGCCTGCCTCTAAACCATCACAGGCATTTTAAACTAGTTTCAGAGCAACAAATCCCTCCGTTCTCCCCGTTTCCCCTTCTTTCTCACATCTGCAATTAGTAAATTAGCTCCTACGTAAATTCTGTGACTTGTGGAGGAAAACTTTTAATCCAGCCGAGTGCACCAGCCAAGGACGAAAAAACTTTCCAGACATATATTTTATTCTCTCAACCGAAGACAGAGATATCATCACTTTAAATAACCCGCAAATCAATACCTCACTGTTAGCATGTGCTCACCAACTTCCAGTGGCAGCACTTCATTTAGGTAATGGCCTAAAGAGCCAGTGGGAAAGAGTGGCCTGACACACAGCAGAGTGCACTTAAAGCCAGGCACACTAAACCACCGCCAATTAGTGTGTCTGTGGTCCACAGCGACTGGGCAAAGTCTGGGGGCAGAGGCGATGAGGGCCAAAGCTGAAAAATTGCATCAGGTCCTAACGGAGAAGAGGGAATTGATGAGGAAGAGGAAGATGGAAGGAAGGCAGCAGAAGCCGGTCCAACAACTGGCCACACTCTTCCTCCAGTAACCTTGCCCAACATCAATCACCCAGCAGAGGTGGAAGCAGAAGTCAAGTCAGTCATCGCCGAGGCAAGAAAATAAAAACTGATGATTGACACGCTGTTATTGTGTTGATCTCTGCACTTTTTCACTTTTATGTTTTTTCCCCCATGTGTACGACTGGGAAACGACCATTTTCGGCGATGACGTCATGCTCGCAATAATCCAACTCTCCCGTTCAGAAAATCCCTGGTAATGTCCCAATTATCTTGACCGTTCTACTGATGGTTATATTGGGTTTTTCTGTAGCCGGAAGGGTTTGAGACACTGTGTTAGAGATTCTTGTGTGCTGGATAGGTATGATCAGAAATCCAGATGTTTGAGATGTTTTGGACAAAAATTTGAACAAGTGATTTCTAATGAATAATGTTATTCATGATAATTGATGTAACTATTGGTGAACAGTTACAGGGGAGAAAAAAAAACTATTAAACGTTTTAAAAGCATGTTAAACGTTCTAAAAGGCCTTCATAAAAAATAATAATAATAATAAACAAATAAATAAAAAAAAAGTATTTGGGACATTTTTTTTAAGGTTTAATTTGCAACTTGGAAAGATCTAGTGAGATTTAAGGAATATCGGTCAGGGATCTGGCTGGTCTGGTCGTCTTCAATTGCATATTTTAGTCTGGAGTGTAAAACTCAAACAATGCAGCAATCCACTGAATTAAAATACTGTAATTACAAATAATATGATTTATTAAAACATAACAAATTAAATAATACAAATAATAAAACCAGTGGTTTGTCATCAAAAACACTACCACGATAGTTGATAAAGTCCAGCAATGAGCAGATCCTTCACCACGGGGCCAAATCTGCACCAGCCGAGGACTTCTGGGGTATTACACATATATATATATATATTACACAGCAAACTAACTGTGGTGGTCAGTGGCGTGCGGGTAGCGTTGTAGCTGTCTGTGGGACGTGGCCCAGCGGAGGCCGATAGAAACATCTAGAAGGCTAGAGTCGTGTCAGCGGGTCGGTAAGAACATGATGTGGAGCGTTAAGTGAAGGCGTCTTCAGGACGTTTGAGCAGAAGCAATTCGCTGGCGTCCTGAGCTGGACCCGTCATGCACAAGCACGCAACCACAAACAAGCCGCAACACCGGCGCTCCAACCTGCAGATTCCTCCGGCTCGCTTTAAAGTGAGAAGCGTCCCGTTTTGTCAATGTCACAGCGGATATCCCTATATACAATGCAATTGAAGATAAGCCTAATCTTGCACACCCACACACCATCTTCATTTTTCCCGCTATCAAAGCTGACAGTATGTACAAACCAGAGGATTAGCCAAAGACTTCTATCCTTTGGAATAAACTCAAACACAGGATGTGGAAAGCAAACCCGGGCAGGGCGAAAGTACGATTCTTCAGAGCGCAATTAGCCATAAATAAGCCAAATATTGAGGAAATATTTCTGCAAATAACATAAAAAAAACGGCCTAAAATAGGTCTTTCCTTGACTTCCGTTGCATATTGTACGCTCTTCCTCACTGGAAAGCCACTGATATGATTTCTAATTTGAATACGATTAGATATACAAGGTATTAGGAGATTTGTTTTCGCATAAATGGAGATCGTACCATCTGCGCCGGTGCTCTGTGTCATTTTTGTCTTTAGAAAATGAAATAAATAGATTACGGAGGCCTTCTTTACAAGACCGAGACCTGCAGTCCTGCCAAAAATTCACCTCGGAGACTTTCTAATGTCGTTTGCCTACATGTCACACCCTGCAAAAACGAGGAGGTGGAAATGGCAGTGACTGGAAAAGACGCTTTGAACCTCAAAGCAGAAATATCACTCTGTAATCTAATGTAATTTATTAAAATGGCTGCCCACTGCTCCGGGTTTGTTTGTTCTCTCTCGGAGACGATTCTCAATTCTTATTATCTCTGTTAAAACACAAACTCAGAGGTGTGAATCTTCCCGCCAAAACGTGGATCGCCTCCTTGTGTCGGCCATGGCATCTGCTGAAGGCCTTAACTCCGCTCTCTTCTTTTAATACTTCGCTTTACGGCTTGTAATTGTACGATTTGCATTTTTTTCCCCCCACCACGCGCCCATTATAAATAATCCATGCGACACACGGTGGGGCTGCCAAGCTGGCATCACTTTCTATTTAATCTTGTGAAACAGTCGCTTTATCTCCTTGTTCAACCTGGGGTTTATCTTTTGTTGCGCCGCGGCATTATTGATGCGGAAATGTTTACAAAGCAATACACTCGCCCCGATTTGCTAAAGTGAGAGTTCAAGGTATTAATATGACTGTTTTATCGGCCCCGGTGCGCTCGACTCAGTCATTCACTTAATAACAGGGGGTGTTTTCTTTAATGGCTCCTTTGCCGGAGACGTGGGCTCTCTTTTACAAAGCAGGCGGCGTTTCTCTGTGTCGCCAGGAGAGCACAGGCTGTTTGTTTTGCCAGTCGGCGCAGAACTATCGACCATGGTATTCTCCTTCAACTCCCCGTGGGGTTGCGTTACATCGGCATGCGCTCCATTATCATTTCAATGCGAGCGTGACGCGCGTGTGTTTCCGCTCCGCAGCCGAGAGCTTGAGGTTTTCCCGCCGATGCCAACGTGTGTGCGGCACAGGACGGCCTGAGAGCGGAACTCTTATGTAATAAACACGTTGCTGTGGCGGCGCTGACGGAGTTGGACTATCTAACGCTTTACTTGCTTCTTGCACTTAAGGGCTGTGAATTTTCCAAACAATGAAACATATAATCACCGTGGCCCTGGGACGTTCCCAGCTCGGCTCTCACTGGCTCTTTGCTAAGTCATGAGGAATAATCAGATTCATAAAATATGTGTGTTTCTTTCTCTCCGTCTTTCTCCCACAGCAGCTTTGATTTCTCATCCTCGCATTAGAGTCAAATTGTATTACGTGTGATTAAAGGCTCCTGCTTGAAATAACAAAGTGATTGTTATACATCACAGTCGAGTTTTTAAAATGTAAAAATCATATGGAAGAAGCAGAGTAAAATACACACACACACACACACACACAACAGGATTACTTTGATTATGCATTCTCTTTTCTAATTTCTGTCAAGAAGAGCTGCATTTTGAATGAGAGGACTGGCAGGAATCTGCATGATGTATTCAGCATCTAATGAGCAGTGGGGTGAGCGGTGGGCACGGGGCAGACGCAGCGCCCTGTGAAATCTCTTCTCCGCCACACTATGATTATTCAGCCTGGGTTCGGTCAAGCCTGCAGGATTTACCAATCCACAGCTCCGGCTCTCTGTCCTCCTCCAGCTTGCCCGCTCTGCCAGGGCTCCGTCTGTGTGGCGTGTAGGTGCTTTGGAGATAACCAATTTTTCAAAGCACAACCAGAACTTGCATAATGCCTCATGCTCCCACGTTATGACTCACTAAATTACATAAACAGAATGTGGGGTATTCTCTCTCTCTCTCTCACTCGCTCGCTCACTGTTCCTATCTCTCCTCCCCCTTTTTTCTCTCTTTCTCACATCTCTTGTTCTCTTCTTCTTTTTGATATCGGTCTCTCTTTAACTGCTTCTCTCTCAATTCTCTCACATCTCTTGCTCTCTTTCTCTCTTCTTATATCAGTCTGTCTTTCACTTCATTCTCTCTCTCCTCATTGTTTTTCTCTCTCACTATTCCTCTCTCTGTCCTCCCCTATTTTCTCTCTTTCTCAGATAATTGTCTCTCTTTCTTACATCAGTGTATCAGTTTCTCTTTCACTCTTCTCAATCACGTCCTCCATCTCTCTTTCTCTTTCCTCACCTTTGTTTTTCTCTCTTTCTTACTCTATTCCTTTCTCACTTTTCACCATCTTTTTCTCTAATCTCTCTTGTACTCCTCTATCTCCTTACCATTTTTTTCTCTCTTTCACTGTCCTTATCTCTCTCCTCCCCCTTTTTACTCTCTTTCTCAAATCTCTCTCTTTTTCTCTACTGATTCCTCATATGGTTTTCTCTTCTGTCTTTCTTTCACTCATTTCCTGTTTCTCACCTTATCTCCCTCTCTCTCCTGCCATTTTTTCCTCTCTTGTTCTCTTTTTATCCTCTGGTATCTGTTTCTGTTAAACTTCTTTTTCTCACTTCCTCCATCTCCCTCTCCTTACCTTTACTTTTCCTCTCTCTCGCTCTCCCTATCTCTCTCCTCTCCTGTTTTTCTCTTTCTGTCTCCTGCTATTTGATCTATTTATCCCTCACATTCTCTCCCACTTCCTCCCCTTTGTTTTTCTCCCAGTCTTTTTCTTCACTGCTCATTTGCTTTGTTTGCCTTTTCCCCAGCACTTTTCTAAAATAATTCCAAATTGAACAAAGCTTGTGAGCACAAAGACACAAGACGCATCAAAAGACACGTCAGCTTATGCAGAGGATCATTTCTCTGTGAAGATGGGTCAATGTACACTTCACTGTGGGAGATTAAACCACGCAAAACCAGCCGAAAGATAAGAAAATGCTGAAAATGGCCATTTCCAGACGATTCAGATAAAACAAAACATAGCAAGATAAAAATTCCAGAAATTATTCTCCACAAAACAGCCAATCAAAACCTGCCCACGAATGGCACTAAATTATACAGATTTATACCTGCATATGCTGCTCAAAAGTGCTTTCAGACACTCGAATCATACGCACATGGAAAGAAGTGTAATTAATAAGAATCCATTTAATGTGCGAAGGAAATTACTA